>CAMZMU010000049.1:11928308-13128308 GCA_947311845.1 Poa pratensis
ACTGTAGATCAATTTTGTCAGCAATGACCGCGTGGCCTAATGGATAAGGCGCTCGCCTCCGGAGCGGGAGTTCTGGGTTCGAGTCCCAGCGTGGTCGTCGTTTTTTCAGTTCCGAGTTATTTTTACGTCGTCCCTTTTTCGTTGTCAATGATCTTTTTTTTTTTCGCCTCTTCGAGAAGATATTTTCTTTACAGTTGTGCTATCAAAGTGCAGTACCATGCCCTGAGAGAGCTCTGGATGCACAACGCATGTTTTTGTGCCGTGGTCGTTTTTTCAGTTCTTAGTTAAATTTTAGGTGCTCCTTTCTTTTCGTTGTCAATGATCTTTTTTTGGAGTACCATGCCCTGAGAGAGCTCTAGATGCCGCATGTTTTTGTGCGTTGGCCTAATAGATTGCTTCAAAAAATATAAATTGAAATAGCATAAAAACTTTGAATCTTAAAAAAAAGTGCATCAAAGCAATATTTGGTATCATGTGGCAACATCTCCAGCCTTCTATAGCCATGTAACACGAGGGGAATATAAACTAAACATTCTCAATGCGATATTCGCGTGATACTTCATACCTAATGTTGTTGAACTCACATCATTTTTGGCGCAAAGACGTAGAATCACTAGAAAAAGACGTCTCTAAATATTTGGGGTGCTTGATTAAAAAATTGTTTATATACTCCGTCTGTTTCAAAATATAACACTTTCTATTTTTAAATTTGTCCTGATACGTATGTAGACATGTTTTAGTGTGCTGTTTCACCTTATTTAAGAACGAATAAGGATAAAACCAGAAAGATTAGGAAAATCTATATTTAGAAACAGAGTGAGTATATATTTCGTTACAAAATTACTGCACCATTCTCGCTAGAAAACTCCCGCTGGCTTCTCACTCACTCCTTGAGCGTACCACAAGCTCCTCCATATTACATTTCTTGTTTCGAGTTTTTTATTCTGGAATATATTTATGATAAATATTTTTTTATCTTTTATTTCAGAAACAGATGCAAAGAATTGCTTCATCCATTAATTAAGTGAGGAATTGCCCAGTTAATTAAAAAAACCCTGGCAACAACATAACCAACAGCTGAGCAACACACTTGTCGAGGTGTGCCCTCGGCAAGTCCCATGGTTGCTATACGTAGGGTTGATTGTGTGGTAGAGAACGCGTAGTATCGGTGGAATCGACGGCTGACAAGCTGGATTTACCCAGGTTCAGGGCCCTCGAGTGAGGTAAAACCCTTACTTCCTGCCTGTCTGTGTTTATGGTATGAATATTAGGGTTACAAGGGTTCGACGAGCTACTGATCTCGTCGAGATTCTGGTGGCTATGGATTGCCTGTCCTTGATCGATCACCCTCCCAGCCTTTATATAGGAGGCTAGGTCTCGGGAAACACAACCGACCAAGGTTACATGTATGGAAAGTCTTAACCGACTATTATTTGATCTAGCTTGGAAAACACTCTTCGTCTTGGGCCTTTCTTCATGGGCTTCGATTAATCCTTGGGCTTCTTGATCATCACGTGCACCAGGTACCCTTATGCTGGGGTACCCGCAGAGTATAACCTCGTCATTAGCCCCCGAGTACTTGCTTGCCTCAAGAGTCGAGCATGTGCTCCCTTCATCGTGCACGTCATAGTTTTCTTAGCTTGTTCTCCTGACCCGATGTAATTTTTCAAGCTCTAATTTGTTTCAATTGTATGTGTATGCTAACCGAGGGATACTGACATAGTAGGCCTGATTCACTCGAATATCGAGCTCAGTTAACCGCACATTTGGGCGAAACCATACTAGCCTTCAGTCAGACTCGAGTCCCCGGGCTCGAGCCTGGAATGCAGTCGAAAGATTTTGCCTAGGATATTGACATAGTAGGCCTGATTCACTCGAAAATCGAGCTCAGTTAACCGCACATTCGGGCGAAACCACACTAGCCTTCAATCAGTCGAGTCCCCGGCTCGAAGCTGGAACAGTCGAAATTTTGCCTAGGGATATTGACATAGTAGGCCTGATTCACTCGAAAATCGAGCTCAGTTAACCGCACATTGGGCGAAACCATACTAGCCTTCAATCAGGTTCGAGTCCCCGGACTCGAAGCTGGAACATACTGGACAGACTCGACTCAGGCCGTTGTAGGTCTTACTGATTCGTTCTGCAGTTTAACTTTTGATACCTAACGCGTCCGTCAGGATTTTCATCATGTCTGTTGACACGGAAAATTTCAAGGGAAAACACTGTTGGAGCGTCCCTCGGCCCATCTCGATTGCTCGGCGGGTCTTACCTTTACATTTGCGTATGCAGCATCCGAAACATCTGCGATTGGCATAGTTCGGGAATTTATGAAGTTTGATTCTTTGCTTTGTGAAGGTACTTAATGCTTTCAATCGAGCCTGTATTCGAGTGAATTTTTCTTACCTTGTTTGAAAATCTATGGGAGCGCGCAGCGCTCCCATGGGAGTAGCCCCCGAGATTGTGGTTTATTGTCTTGCAATAGAGGACAATCTCAAATCATCCTTTTACTCTGCTTTTTGTCAATCGAAATATTTTGTCTTTGAAATCTATGGGAGCGCGTCAGCGCTCCCATGGGAGTAGCCCCCGAGATTATGCTTTATTTCGTTTGAAGTAGAGGATAATCTCAATAATTTTGCTCCTTTTTGATCAATCGCAACAAATTTTTGATATGCTCCCATGGGAGTACTTTGCTAGTCGAATCCTTGCGTCGATTGTAGTCTCGAACCACACTCGAATGTGGACGTTATCACTGCCCCTGACGTCATTCATGACGTCTTTGGCGCGCGCCCGCCAATTTGACAAGACGTGTCTGTGTGGGCCCAATGCTCAGAGTTTTGACCGCAGAAGACGCCGTTTCAGCTTTGATTTGACCGGACGTGGCGAATTTTTCGCCGCGCCATCATAACCTCCTAGGGTTTTGTGCGTAGTGGGCGACGTGGGATGCGACGGTTGCTCTCTGCGCCCGCCACGTGTACGGCCAGATGCTATGTGCATTTGGACGGACGATTACGATGGGTTTTGCGTTGTGCGGTAAGTAGCAATATTTGCGCAAGATTCTGATTTACTTGCCATTCACTTCCTCTGTTCCTCTTCTTCCTGCGCACCGCACACCATTGCTCTGCCTCCCAAGTTCCTTGCCGCTTGCTCCTTGCGCAATGGCGCCAAAGAAGATCAAGCGCCGCTGCAACTGCCTCCGCCACCGATCCATCGGACAAGGGGAAGGATGCGCCACGGCGAGTGAGCCTGCCGATGCGCTTTTGAAGATCCCGGTGACTGGACCGATCCAGTGTAACCGAGGATACCCTTTCTGATATCGTCAGAAGGGTTGGCTGCCACCAGCTGACCAGCTGGCCGCGCGTGCTCCAGGTCTGGAGGTACGCCCTGACCCTCGCAACGGCGAACGCGTCTGCTTCGCTGAATTCCTTCCCCGCGGCTTCTCTCTCCCTTTGCATGATTTTGTGCGAGGGCTTCTGTACGCCTATGGCCTACAGATTCATGATCTTACTCCCAACAGCATTATGCATATCGCCTGTTTCATGGTGCTTTGCGAGTGTTTCTTGGGAGTGTCCCCCAGCTGGGCATTGTGGAAGCATATCTTCAAGGTGCGCCACAATTGCCGGGGTAAACGCCCTTGCCCAGTGGGTGGATTTCAAGTACAAGTGCGAAGCGATTCGCATTACTTTAGCTTGAAGACAGTCGACTCTGCCCAAGGTTGGCGGACCAAATGGTTCTATGTGCCAGTCGACCAAGTGGTGCTCCCAGCTTTTTCGATTGAGAATCCTCCGAAGAAGACGGTGGCCTGGGACCACCCATCTCTCCTGCTGAAGCCAAAGAAGCCACCCCTTTGCTGAATGAGATTGGAAAGTTGCTGAAGACTGTTTCTGGTATTCAGTTGATAGCACTTTTTGAAGATGCGAGTGTGGCCCATGCGCCTTCGTGCCCACCCGATGTGGCAGTATGAGGGTCCACTCGACAGCACCAGGATGAGCGCCTCCGAGTTGACGCCAAAGGAGCTCAGTGCTCAGGTGAAGAAAATCACGAGCATCAAAGCTTCCACAAAATCGACTTCAACTCTCCCACGTTCCCTACGGGCCAGAGAAGGCCTTACCCGCAGTGAGTGATTCTCTTTTGCCGTTTTTTTATGCCTCACCATCTGCTTTGCATCCTTTTTGCTTCCGTTCTTATGATTATGAATTGTACTTGCTGTATAGGGTCACTCGACTACTACCTCTCTCCCACCCTACCCGAAGCCGGGCCTACTGTGGAGACGGCAGTACAGGAGGAAACCAAGCTGCCCATTGCTGACCCTGCTTCCCTCACTCGACTCCTCAGGAGAATCCGAAGAAGAAACAAGGAAGAAGTGGAACAGATTGTAGCGGATGCTTCGGATGAATCAGATGCTGAGCAAGGTCCTCGCAAGCCTAAACGCCAGCGTTTGGTTCTTCCGGAGTCTTCGAGTACAGAGGATGAGCAAGGGGACACCGGAAATTCGGGTATCCCTTCTCCTGCCAAAAGCCACCCCTGACTGTCTCCCCTCTGGCCTCTCGCCCTCCTGCCACTTCGAGTAACACCTCTCGACTGGGTGTTTTCTCTCTTGGTGACGAACCTGAGTCCGATGAAGAGATGAGCCAAGGTTTGCTTAATGTTATATTCTTATTTTGCAGCCGCGCCTTTATGGTTTTTTTTGATTGCATGTGCTTTTGCTTTTGATATAGTGGCAAATCGCCATCTCCCCCTCCAGTCGCGGACACATCGATTGTAGCGCAGCCATCCACCCTTCCAGAGGCAGCACAAGGCACCGTTCTTGAAGCGGCCAAGGACGCAACTGAGCTGATGGTTGCCAATTTGAACAAGGAGAAGGCTGCCCCAACCGCGGATGTCGTGGCTTCCTCCTCCAAGCCTGCCTCTTGGACTGATCACGTGAGTGCTTCTGTTATCATTATACTTGAAATTTTGTTTCTTCTGCACTCGACGATAACATGCGTCTTCTGTTTCAGCCTATGTATGCCGCCCTGGCCCCTTGGGTCCAGTCCTTTGTTCGGTGTGAGCAAGAGAGGGACTCCCTGCAGTCAACTTCGACTGAGCTTGCGCGTAAGTGTTTTTTGCTAAAACTTTCCCTTCTTTTGAAGTTATGATACTAATCAGAATGTTTTTGAACTCCGCAGAAAACAAGAAGTCAGCTGAGGAGCAAGTGGAAGGCCTGAAGAAACAAGTGCAGGACTTGCAAACCAAGCTCTCCACCCAGCAGTCTGAATCGAAGAAAGCACTTGCTGATGCTCAGGACGCAACCACTCGCCGGGATAAGGAGCTTGCTGCACGTCTGCTGGGCTTGGCCCGTTCTGCCAAAGGTGAATGTACTATTTTTGCGAGTAGCTCTTTGGTTATTTTAGCAGCTTTTGCTCATAACTTATGCTTTCTGAATTTTGAAGGTTCCGAAGGCACCTCGGCTTCCACTAAGCCATCGAGTGACTCACTATCACTCTATGATGCAATAACGGAACTCGAGTCTGTGTTGTCCAAGACCAAAGGCGAACTGGCTACAATGACCAGCACCCTTAGCAATTTGCACGCGGGATGTGTCCTACAGCCGCCGCTCCCTCGACTGCAGAAGGACTGGCTGCAGCTTTTGGCGAAAGATCGTCGATTGTGGCGGATTTTGCCCGCGAACTCACGGTACGTGGCTCGGAGTACACCCTCAGTCTTTTGTTAGGCAATGGTGTAGAGGCCGATTTCGACAGTGCTTTATCGGACTACCCGAAAAAGCCTGATGGAAGGCCGCTATCATTCAGGGTGTAACCGAGCCAGCTACCCGTCTGAGCGAAATCTGCGTCCAGACTATGGAGCGCCGGGCTGAAGCTGTTAGGGCTCAGTCGCGTAAAACTAGGGCAGAATCCATCTCGCAGGACTAGGAACTTTTTATTCTGTAATTTGATTACTCGAACCTGGCATGTATGCTTTTGCTACTTCTGTTTATGCTAGTATATGCTTTTGGGTGCTATTGTTTGAATGAAATTTGCTGAATCATCTGAATTTTTGTAACTTCGTGTGTCCGGGCTTCTGAATGTTGCATTTTATGAACCAGCCACAAGAGTGCGAGTTTGGTGGACCTTCTCCTTCTCATATTCGAACATCTAGTCGAGCAAGGGATGATACGAGGGCACTTGCTCTTGCAAAGAATCGAGTGAATGAACTAGAGCAAGAACTCAAAAACACTCGATCTGAGTTGGAGCTACTGCGTTCCAAGCCAAGTTTTGCTACCCAACGCGAGGATTATGTTCTTGGCGAGATGGACCACATAAACAGGCAACTCCAATGTGAGTTTATGACACCATTTGTGCTTAAAAAGTTTTCCTTTACTTGCATTATGCTTTGGACCAATAGTTTTTTGGCCTTTTGCAGGTTTGATACGTCTCCAACGTATCCATAATTTTGCTGTTCCATGCTTATATTATACCATTTGCTACATGTTTTATATACACTTCATATCACTTTTATGCATTTTCTGGGACTAACCTATTAACAAGATGCCACAGTGCCAGTTCCCTGTTTTCTGCTGTTTTTGGTTTCAGAAAGTTACTTCTGGAAATATTCTCGGAATTGCACGAAACAAAAGGCCAAGTCCCTATTTTTCCAGCACGTACACGGAGTCCGAAGGAGAGACGAAGGAGAGCCACGAGGTGGCCAAACCATGGCGGCGCGGCAGGGGCCCAGCCGCGCCACCTGTGGTTTGGGCCCCTCGGGGGTCCGCCGACATCGCCCCTTCGCCTATTTATTCCCCGAGACGTGAAAACCCTAAAACACCGAGCCTTTCATCCAGAACATATTCGCTGCCGCCGCCGTCGTCAACCCTAACTCGGGGGGTTCTGAAGCTCTTCCCGGCACCCTGCCGGAGAGGGGAATCATCACCGGAGGGCTCTACATCGCCATGCCCGCCTCCGGAGTGATGCGTGAGTAGTTCATCCTTGGACTATGGGTCCATAGCAGTAGCTAGATGGTTGTCTTCTCCACTTGTGCCATCATGTTTAGATCTTGTGAGCTGCCTATCATGATCAAGATCATCTTATTGTAATGCTACATGTTGTGTTTGCTGGGATCTGACTTATATTGATACCTATGTGGAGCTGAATATTATATTATCATGTCTATGTCATTTGTGATCTTGCATGCTCTCCGTTACTTGTTGAAGCCTTGGCCAAGTGAATACTTGTACTCCAAGAGGGGGTATTTATGCATGATAGTTGGGTTCAACCTCTATTTAACCTGGGATAGTGACAGCAAGTTCTAAGGTTGTAGATGTGTTGTTGCCACTAGGGGTAAAACAGCAATGCTTTATTCAAGGATGAATGTATTGTTTACATTACGCACATTACTTAATGCAATTGTCTGTTGCTTGCAACTTAATACTGGAAGGGGTACGGATGTTAACCGGAAAGTGGACTATTTAGGCATAGATGCATGCTGGATAGCGGTCTATGTACTTTGTCGTAATGCCCAAATGAATCTCATAGTAGACACCACACTCACACATGCATGTTATATGCACTTATCAATTGTCAATTGCCCAGCTGTAATTTGTTTACCCAGCATGTTAGTTATCTTATTGGAGAGACACCACTAGTGAACTGTGGACCCCGGTCCATTCTTTTACATCTGAAATACAATCTACTGCAATCATTGTTCTCTACTGTTTTATGCAAACAAACATCATTTTCCATTCGATACGTTTAACCCTTTGTTTTCAGCAAGCCGGTGAGATTGACAACCTCACTGTTAAGTTGGGGCAAAGTAATTTGATTGTGTTGTGCAGGTTCCACGTTGGCACCGGAATCCCTGGTGTTGCGCCGCACTACACTCCTTCACCAACACCTTCGAAGCAAACCTCGTTTTCCTACTGGTTCGATTAAACCTTGGTTTCATACTGAGGGAAAACTTGCTGCTGCACTCATCATACCTTCCTCTTGGGGTTCCCAACTGACGTGTGACGTACAAGCATTGTTTCTGGCACTGTTGCCGGGGAGATATTCCCTCGTCAACTTAGAGCCACCAACACGTTTTCTGGCGCCGTTGCCGGGGAAAACCGAATTGCTTCTGCAAGGGGAGTCTCTCACACCCAATCTCTTTACTTTGTTATTTGTCTTGCTTAGTTTATTTTTATTTAGTCTTGTTTGCTCTCTTTATCAAAAACACAAAAAAATTAGTTACTTGTTTAATTCGGTTTGATTTTGTTTTTCAAAATGAATGCTCCTGAAGTTGAAGTTCGTTCTTTTAGGCAACTAGGAGGTGAAAATTTGAAAGATGCTTGGTATAGAATTAGTGATGCTCATCATAGATGTACTAAGAAACACTCTACCACTATCCTCCTTAGGAACTTTTATGTTGGTATCTCTAGTTGGTATAGGTATGTTCTAGACACTCTTACAGGTGGAAATTTCTTGGGTACTCCTGCTTTAGAAGCCTGTAATATTATTGAAAGTTTGGTAGGAACACCACCCACTAAAGATATTAAATTGAGATCACCTTGGAGGATGTTATAAATAAGTTAGACTCTATGGAGAATTTTTTTCCAAATTTTCTTGATTGTATTGGTAAGACTAATGAATCAATAGCCACCATCAATGAAAGAATCACTGTTCTTGAGGATAATAATATCCATGACACCCAAAATCATAGAATTGATGAGTTAGAGGAAGCTATTGAAACCTTAAGTTCAACCTTTACTTCTCTTAAGTCTAAAAAGGAGAAAGTTTATGTGGGTAGAGAGCAAAAGTTTATGTATGTTCCTAAAGTGCCAAAACCAAAGACTCATTATGAGCTTAAAATTGATAAAACTTTTAGTACGGTTAAAGGTAATGAAACACCTCCAGGAACATCTAAGATACCCATTGTTACAAGCTGTGTGTTGGAAGAAGCTTTTGATGATTTGAATGATTTGCCACTTGACAACACTTGATTTTCACTTTCTGCGCCTAGCTGAAAGGCGTTAAAGAAAAGCGCTTATGGGAGACAACCCATCGTTTTTATTTGCTGTTATTTTTGTTTTCTTTGAGTCAAGGAGTTTTGTTACTTCTGTAGCAACTCCTTTGTATCTTTATTTTATCGCAATGTTGTGCCAAGTAAAGTTCTATATTGAAAGTTGATGCAAGATTTGGATTTCTGCGCAGTGACAGATTTTTAGCTGTCACGGATTTGAGCTTATCTCCCTGTAGAAAATTCAAAAAATTCTGAAAAAATCACGCATATTCCTGAGATATGTACGCAACTTTCATTATTTTAGGCCAGATCCATCTGAGCAACTTAAGTGCCTCGAAAAAATTCGTCATTCCAGACTGTTCTGTTTTTGACAGATTCTGCCTTTTGTTTTGCATTCGCTCTTTTACTGTGTTTGTGTGGATTTCTTTGCTCCACAAAGCATTGGTGGCTGTAGCTAATGTCCAGAAGCTTTGGGATTGATTGTATCATTACAGAATATGAGAATTTTTGATTATGCACTAACCCTCTAATGAGAACTGTCTTGAGTTTGGTGTGAAGGAAGTTTTCAAGGATCAAGCGAGAAGGGTGATATTATGTGATCAAGAAGAGTGAAAAGCCTAAGCTTGGGGATGCCCCCGTGGTTCATCCCAACCATATTCAGAGAGACTCAAGCGTCTAAGCTTGGGGATGCCCAAGGCATCCCCTTCTTCATCAACAAACTTATCAGGTCATCTCTAGTGAAACTATATTTTAATTCTTTCACATCTTATGCGCTTTACTTGGAGCGTCTGTGTGTTTTTATTTTTGTTTTTGTTTGAATAAATTCGGATCCTAGCAATCCTTGTGTGGGAGAGAGACACGCTCCGCTTTTTCATGTGAATACTCATGTTCTTCACTTATATTTGTTGAGTATTCTTAACTAGCTACTGCAGTGCTTTTAGCTCCTGTTTTTCATGCATCTCTTCGAGCTGTTAGCACTTGTTTATAAATACTCTCTTGCTGCATTATATTATCATTTGGAGAGTTTATGTTTAAATAAATTGATTGGTGTTTGTTTGGAAGAAAGAAAATGCTACATGTAGTAGTTGGTATTGGAAAAGACATATGCATTCTTGTAGATCATTGTCTTGTTTCGATTTGATGCTTTGCAATTGTTTTGAGCTCTCAAGTAGATCATGTTTAAGCTCTTGCATCATGTAGTTAAAGCCTAGTAGTGGAGAACTACCGTAGAGCTTGTTGAGACTTGGGATGCATATTTGTTCTCTCTAAGGTCTAGATATTTTCTGGTAAAATGTTTGAGCAACAAGGAAGACAGTGTAGAGTCTTATAATACTTGCAATATGTTTTTATGTGATTCTTGCTGTACCGGTTTATACTTGTGTTTGCTTCAAACAACCTTGCTAGCCTAAACTCTGTACTGAGAGGGAATGCTTCTCGTGCATCCAAAACTTGAGCCAAAACCCATGCCATTTGTGTCCACCATACCTACCTACTATGTGGTATTTCCTGCCATTCCAAGTAAATATTTCATGTGCTACCTTTAAACTATTCAAAACTTTATTACTCCTTATTTGTGTCAATGTTTTATAGCTCATGAGGAAGTATGTGGTGTTTTATCTTTCAATCTTGTCATTTACTTCTGACAGACTTTCACCAATGGACTAGTGGCATATACATCCGCTTATCCAATAATTTGCAAAAAGAGCTGGCAACGGGGTGCCCAGCCCCAATTAATTACAACTTTCATTAATAATTCTCTTCACATGTTTTGCCCTGATTTATCAGTAAGCAACTTAATTTGCAAATAGACACTCCTCCATGGTATGTGAATGTTGGAAGGCACCCGAGGATTCGGTTAGCCATGGCTTGTGTAAGCAAAAGGTTGGGAGGAGTGTCATCTATAAAGAAACTAAAATACATGTGTAAACAAAAGAGAAGAGGGATGATCTACCTTGCTGGTAGAGATAACGTCCTTCATGGGAGCCGCTCTTGAAAGTCTGGTTGACAAGGGGGTTAGAGTGCCCACTACCATTCGTTGACAACAACAAACACCTCTCAAATACTTATTTTGTGCTCTCTATATGCTTTCGAAAACTTAAAAAGCTCTAGCACATGATTTAATCCCTGCTTCCCTCTGCGAAGGGCCTATCTTTTACTTTATGTTGAGTCAGTTTACCTACTCCTTTCTATCTTAGAAGCAAACACTTGTGTCAACTTTGTGTGCATTGATTCTTACATTTACTTATTGCACTTGTTATATTGCTTTATGTTGACAACTATCCATGAGATATACATGTTACAAGTTGAAAGCAATGCTGAAACTTAATCATCCTTTGTGTTGCTTCAATGCCTTTTACTTTGAATCTATTGCTTTATGAGTTACCTCTTATGCAAAACTTTTTGATGCTTGTCTTGAAAGTACTATTCATGAAAAGTTTTTGCTTATATGATTCATTGTTTACTCTTTATCTATTTGTTAGCAAACTATAGATCATTGCTTTGAGTCACTTCATTCATGACATGAGCCTTGCAATATATTGATCAAGATTGTGTGAAAGCATGTCTCCTCAGAAATTATTTGTTGTTATCGTTTTACCTACTCGAGGACGAGTAGAACTAAGCTTGGGGATGCTTGATACGTCTCCAACGTATCCATAATTTCTGCTGTTCCATGCTTATATTATACCATTTGCTACATGTTTTATATACACTTCATATCACTTTTATGCATTTTCTGGGACTAACCTATTAACAAGATGCCACAGTGCCAGTTCCCTGTTTTCTGCTGTTTTTGGTTTCAGAAAGTTACTTCTGGAAATATTCTCGGAATTGCACGAAACAAAAGGCCAAGTCCCTATTTTTCCAGCACGTACACGGAGTCCGAAGGAGAGACGAAGGAGAGCCACGAGGTGGCCAAACCACTGGGCGCGGCAGGGGCCCAGCCGCGCCCCTGGTGGTTTGGGCCCCTCGGGGGTCCGCCGACATCGCCCCTTCGCCTATTTATTCCCCGAGACGTGAAAACCCTAAAACACCGAGCCTTTCATCCAGAACATATTCGCTGCCGCCGCCGTCGTCAACCCTAACTCGGGGGGTTCTGAAGCTCTTCCCGGCACCCTGCCGGAGAGGGGAATCATCACCGGAGGGCTCTACATCGCCATGCCCGCCTCCGGAGTGATGCGTGAGTAGTTCATCCTTGGACTATGGGTCCATAGCAGTAGCTAGATGGTTGTCTTCTCCACTTGTGCCATCATGTTTAGATCTTGTGAGCTGCCTATCATGATCAAGATCATCTTATTGTAATGCTACATGTTGTGTTTGCTGGGATCTGACTTATATTGATACCTATGTGGAGCTGAATATTATATTATCATGTCTATGTCATTTGTGATCTTGCATGCTCTCCGTTACTTGTTGAAGCCTTGGCCAAGTGAATACTTGTAACTCCAAGAGGGGGTATTTATGCATGATAGTTGGGTTCAACCTCTATTTAACCTGGGATAGTGACAGCAAGTTCTAAGGTTGTAGATGTGTTGTTGCCACTAGGGGTAAAACAGCAATGCTTTATTCAAGGATGAATGTATTGTTTACATTACGCACATTACTTAATGCAATTGTCTGTTGCTTGCAACTTAATACTGGAAGGGGTACGGATGTTAACCGGAAAGTGGACTATTTAGGCATAGATGCATGCTGGATAGCGGTCTATGTACTTTGTCGTAATGCCCAAATGAATCTCATAGTAGACACCACAGCTCACACATGCATGTTATATGCACTTATCAATTGTCAATTGCCCAGCTGTAATTTGTTTACCCAGCATGTTAGTTATCTTATTGGAGAGACACCACTAGTGAACTGTGGACCCCGGTCCATTCTTTTACATCTGAAATACAATCTACTGCAATCATTGTTCTCTACTGTTTTATGCAAACAAACATCATTTTCCATTCGATACGTTTAACCCTTTGTTTTCAGCAAGCCGGTGAGATTGACAACCTCACTGTTAAGTTGGGGCAAAGTAATTTGATTGTGTTGTGCAGGTTCCACGTTGGCACCGGAATCCCTGGTGTTGCGCCGCACTACACTCCTTCACCAACACCTTCGAAGCAAACCTCGTTTTCCTACTGGTTCGATTAAACCTTGGTTTCATACTGAGGGAAAACTTGCTGCTGCACTCATCATACCTTCCTCTTGGGGTTCCCAACTGACGTGTGACGTACAAGCATTGTTTCTGGCACTGTTGCCGGGGATATATTCCTCGTCAACTGAGAGCCACCAAGGTTTTTGTTCCCGATGCCCAGCAAGAAAATAGGAGGGTCAACCGACTCCTTGATAGTGCTGTTGATGTACCATCTACTGGCAGGCAGCATTTTTATTTGGACAAGGTGCACGCTCGCACACTTGCTACTTTGAAGGATCGAGTATGGCGAAACGCCCAAGTGCTCGAGATGTGCAGACGTATCTTCACTCGCCTAAATTATGCGCTTTTCCCGTCAGGGCCTCAACCTCAGGCTTGTTTCCCTTGATCGATATCTTTCGAGTGACGGACTCAGTCAGAGAGTTTTTGATGCAGCTTGCTATTCTTGGATCCAACGCCACTATGGCTTACATCCGAGACCGTAAGCCAAACTTTTCGATTCGACCTCCTGCGACTGGTACACTTGTATCTCGAGCACATTTGATCGAGACACGCTCTGCTGCTGAGGAACTCATCGATTGCTGCAAGAAGCAGCTTTTTGGTTCTGTACTGGATACAAAGGATGAGCCAGATTCTTAACTTGTAAACTTTTTGAAATCCTAGGCATTCTCCACTGTAAATATGTTATCTTGTATTTGTGGCGAAATATTTATATGCGTATATTTATGACAGCCCCCGAGTCTATCGAGTGAAATTTTTGAGTAGTTTTGCCATCCCTCGAGTATATCGAGTGGGTTGTGTAGTATTTTTGCTTGACCCAGCCCCCGAGTATATCGAGTGGGGATTTTGTAGTACTTTTGCTTGACCCAGCCCCGAGTATATCGAGTAGGGTTTTGTAGTACTTTTGCTTGACCCAGCCCCCGAGTATATCGAGTGGGGTTTTGTAGTACTTTTGCTTGACCCAGCCCCGAGTATATCGAGTAGGGTTTTGTAGTACTTTTGCTTGACCCAGCCCCGAGTATATCGAGTAGGGCTTGGGTTTGATGCTCGAGCCCCCGAGTGTTTGAATAGGGTAAATAATAAAAGGCATATATGAGGAAAATGTATCTTTATTCGAATGTTTTTCGACCAGCAAGCCGCCTCATTAAAACCTTCCAGTCCCCTTAGGTACCCTGGTAAGGGAAAAGAGTGCGTCTGAAACCTGCTGGTTCTTCCGATATTATGCGCATATTACATATCTATTCATAGAACTGACGCAGATGCGTCGTTCTATATACTAGTGTGACTTGACGACATGTTGACCGTCTCTGATCCTTCACTCGCCTGCCCCTTGTGCTTCATCGCGTCGTTGATGACCTTGAGCCCTCTGTCGATTGCCTTTTTCTTGCTTTCTGGTAGAGGTGTATTGGAGACTTCAAGCTCGGCGAGTGATTGCTCCATCCCGTACATCTCTGAGATTTTGCTGAAGTCACGGTCACATGAATCTGACCTTTGAAAGTTCCCGTTGATCGTGATGACTCCTTTTGGCCCTGGCATTTTGAGCTTGAGGTAGGCGTTAGTGTGGGACGGCCATGAATCGAGCGAAAGTGGGGCGCCCAAGTATTGCATGGTATTGTGATTTCCAATCGACCACTTCAAACTCAATCGACTCGGTTCTGAAGTGAGTAGGGTCTCCAAACGTAACATCGAGTTGTATGGTGCCTTCTGGGAGCACTGCTTTGCCTGGGACGATGCCGTGGAAGGTACTTGCGGACTTTGGCAGATTTTTGACTGATTTGTTCATTCTACGCAGCGTATCTGCAAAGATTATGTTGAGACCGCTACCTCCGTCCATGAAGACCTTGGTCATGGCGTAGCCTCCAATTTGAGCATCGAGCACCAAGGCTGCATGCCCTGGTCGATATACTGCGGGTGGGTGGTCCTCTCGATTGAAGGTAATCGGGGTTTCTGACCCTTTCAAAAAATTTGTGATGGCTGGGGGCGCCATGACCGCCATATTGACGTGTCGAGTGTGTAATTTTTGCTCTCTATTGGAGGGACGTCTCTCTGGATCATGTTCATCTGCCCGCGAGTTACGGGATATTTTTGTTCATCTCCCTGCTGCATCTGGTGCACGGCTGCTGCCATTTGTGTTCCCGTAACGGGTTGTGCCGGCACCATGTATACTGGTGTCGATTGCGCTGGTGCTGGTGCAGTATACACCTGAGTAGACTGTGTTTGCGGTGGTATGGAATATACCTGTGCTTGTTGTACTTGTTGCGGTGCTGGATATGCCTGAGCAGGTTGTGCTTGTGATGTAGTCGATGGAACTCCTTCCGCGTCGACTGCCATGAAGGCTGGGTTTAGGTTCTGAGTGACCGCTGCACGATCTGCGTATCCGAGGTTGATGAATCGTGACCTATTCGCGGGGGCGTTTCTGCCGTTGAACTCGTAGACAATGCTCTTCACCGGGCACTCGATATGCTGGCTTGCTTTTTGCGTTCTTCGAGTACTGCTCGGTAGTTTTTTAACCGTATCGATTCTTGCCATTGGAAATATTGTAAGGTTAATACCTCTTCTGGAGTTGCGTTTGCTGGTAGCATCATGCAGCTCTCGATTAATTTGCTCACTTTCTCCGCCATCTCTGCGGTGATGGTCAGCGTGGTTGTTCCATCTGGCATGGTGACTGTGCAAGGGTATTCTATAGGTCGACGGCATGTTGCGGCTGCTGATGTTTCTGCTGTACTCGCGGTATATACCTGGTACGGTACCACCCGATCCTCCATCCATGTGCTGCTGATGCGTTTTATGGATTCGGCGTCGTCGTCCAGGCTCATGTTGGAATTGCTTTGCTTGTTGGGGTTTCCGCCACAATCGAGCATGTCTTCGAGTGCTTTGTCCAGGCTGTCTGCGTCGCAGGTGAATATCTCGTGGCTAGCACGGATTTCTGGGCCGTTTAGATCGGCGAGATATATGTTGTCGTCTATGTTCTCTTCGTTCCCCGCGACGTCATTGCAGTCGACGATGTCGTCGAGTGACTCGATTGAGTTGTTTGGGCGGTACGCAGATTCGATCTCGCTTCCTCCAAATCTTTTTGCCACCTCGTTACGGAACTCTTGCGAGGTCATGGACGTGGCGGAGTCGCTTGGCGATTGGATCGGGACGATCTGTGACGATGTTGCGCCCAAGATGGATAGTGTTGCAGTCGAGGCGTTGTCGATTGTCTCCATGTCGAGTGTCTCCACGTCGAGTGGATCTAACAGGTCCTGCACACCATCTTTATCGACAAAGAAGTTAAATTTTCCAACCGTAATATCCAAACTGATTCGAGTCCGGCGAAATCTTGCTGGGCTTCCATCGAGTGCGGCGTGAGCCTCGTTGGAGATTTTGGCGAGGTGATCGCTTTTTGAATTGATGCTGGTGGATCTTGCCCGCGAGTTGCTGTTTGCAACGGTGGTTGGTGACTTGCTTTTTGATGATGCAGTAGGCGAGTTACCTTGTGCAGATGCGATCATCGGGTGGCCGCTTGATGATGAAACCGGCGAAACCGTGAGCCTAATACTACCTGTTCCCACAGACAGCGCCAATTGTCGAGGTGTGCCCTCGGCAAGTCCCATGGTTGCTATACCTAGGGTTGATTGTGCGGTAGAGAACGCGTAATATCGGTGGAATCGACGGCTGACAAGCTGGATTTACCCAGGTTCAGGGCCTCGAGTGAGGTAAAACCCTTACTTCCTGCTGTCTGTGTTTATGGTATGAATATTAGGGTTACAAGGGTTCGACGAGCTACTGATCGTCGAGATTCTAGTGGCTATGGATTGCCTGTCCTTGATCGATCACCCTCCCAGCCTTTTATATAGGAGGCTAGGTCTCGGGAAACACAACCGACCAAGGTTACATGTATGGAAAGTCTTAACGACTATTATTTGATCTAGCTTGAAAAAACACTCTTCGTCTTGGGCCTTTCTTCATGGGCTTCGATTAATCCTTGGGCTTCTTTGATCATCACGTGCACCAGGTACCCTTATGCTGGGGTACCCGCAGAGTATAACCTCGTCAACACTGGACACCCCAAACACAACTCTTTAGAAGAGGGTCTCGTTGAGACAGCACGCCGGGCGTCATCGTCATCACTTCTCGAGACAACATTGCCAACCCTAAACTCTGAGCAAATGACTTCGACTTCGCCGTACACGGCCGTCAAACTAACCCACGCTGTAGAGGCCTTGCGAAGCCAATGAAGATCCGTGCCAAAACTTAGCCACCTGCAACAAGACATCGCAGTTCCGACTTTTACGAAGAACTACATAGGAGAACCGGACAAGACTGGCGCCGTGAAAGATCACCGAACAGACCACTTGTCGCCAGTCATCGTACGCCACTGGGGGATCCCGCCATAAAAGCGGAGCAATCCCACCGACATGCCGGAGAAGATCCGACTATCTTAACCAATGTCGCGTCTCCGACCTCGTTCATCCCCATCATCGTTGCCACAAAATTCTCGACGCGAACACATCTATCTTCCACTGGTCCCGCTTGCCGATGTCCACCTCTAAAAACGAAGCATCCCAAGAGGGAATACACCACCGACGCACCGCGATCAAGGGGTTCCCCAGAGGAACAGAAAGATCAACGACGACCGCAGCCACCGACAATAGTCACGACACAGAGCCGTCATAGATCTTGATATATTTATATGGACCTGATCAATTCAAAGGAGGAGGAAACTTGGAGCGAATTCGTCCATGGTTGCCTCACGCCACCGCACACACAGAACGAGAGGTGAAGCAACCGAAGTACCGAACCGTGCGCTGCAGAAGAGAAGAAGACCGCGCGGTAGGAACACGACGATACGGCCTCCCCCGACAAGCCAACGCCAACCCAAAGCCCACGCGAGCGCAGCACTGCTCTCCATCCCCCCTCTCTCCTCTCTCCCCTTCTCTCGCGCGCGCGACGACAACGAGAAGCCGCGGCGCGGTCGGGGGAGGGACCCGCCGCTTCCCTTCCGCTCGCCGGAGATGGAGGCCTCTGGGAGCTGGGACGCCATCGTTTGGAACCAAATCGACGAGGTACGCCTGCCCCTGCTCTCTGCCGCCCGCGCGCGTTCGCCCCTCCCCGTGCCGCCTCGGCCGGAGTTGGGGCCCCGACTTCGATGCGGCGTGCGCGCCCGCCCGCCCGAGGGCACTGCCACGATGCTGCGAGCGCGTATCGCCCCCGATAAGCGCGCGCATGTGCCTGCAGCCCTCCGACGACGGGGCCGCGTAGGGTTAGGTTCCGTTGTGGTCCGAGGTCCTAACGCGTCCCCTGTGTTTTTTATTTTCGCTTCCAGGATCCGAAGCCGCGGAGGTCATCGCAGGGCATGGATGAGTACCTGCTCGAGGACGAGGAGGTTTATGCCCAGGTTCGACTCCATTCCCCAAGTTTAATTGATGGATTTCATTCTAAGACGACAACCTGCGTGTGTTTGGAGAATTTAGCTTCGTGACCTAGTGTTCATGCTTTCATTGCCGTGAAACCATATGGTATATGGCGAGCCTGGCGGTGAATGAGAGCACAATGGCGCTGCGCACATCTCAAATTCTGTACAGAACAAATTGGGCCAGTACATTGGTTGCGATATTGCCGTACATATATTGGTGTTGCTTTAGAGTACTACTAGAGGTTTGATCTCCCTTCAACATAGGAAGTGGCGCCAGACGAAAATGTGGAACATTGGTAAAGACTTCCATTAGATAATTTGGATTTACTCTACTCTCTAGCCTCAAGAGGGTTCTACACAGCTTTTGTTGTCGTTAACATAAGTAAAGGATGGGCCTAAGCGGTAGGAACTTGCGATTTAACACTAATAAGCAGTGTCATACAACATTATTTATCACAAAAAATTGATCCACATTTATAATCTAGTAAAGTTGAACATGCTGTCCTAAATAGAACTAAAGTGCTATTTCCATTGTCTATTTGCACAACCTAACCAAATAAGCTGTTAATATGAGCAAATTATTTTTCGAAAAAAAAACTTAGATCACTCAGTTCAAAGTCTTGCTTATGGGACGAAACCCCAATCCGCGGAATTCTACTCGAATAGGGATCATACCTATTTGAATTGAAGAACATTCTGTAACACTTGTTTTGAGTGGGGAAGGAAAATAAGCACACAAGCGAACACCATCTAACCGGCAGGTCTACAGGCTGTGCTTTCAGCATTATGTGATAGATACTCTAGTAGATTGCATTTATTGCATTCCAAAAGGATTTCGAGGGTGTGTAACAGCATATAGCAGGTCCAACATACATTCTTGGTTATTTAGTGGCGGACCTAGAAATTCACTACTGTAGGAGCACATGCCCATGGCACATATCAATCGAGTTCCAAACTAACAGAACCAGTAAACAGGAATTCAAGGGTTCTTAAATTATTATGGAATTCGTCTAAAAATATATGGAACAAATGTGAACTTCAGACAAATGGTGTGTGTCGAAATGATAAACTGGTTTTTATTTCCATGCGTATTCAAACTTGCCGGACAGAAAGCACTAGATAATAGGTCCACCATGCACAACTCACAGAGACTATGTTGGCTATATTCGCTCATCCGTAATATGAAATTTCTGCTAGCAAATTGAATATGCCTACTGATTCAATTTTCCTTGTTGAGTACTTAAATCTATGCGTGCCAAATCATGTGAGTATTCAAATCTGTAGTGACTTGATTTTGACCTCCAAGTTCTTGAATTTAAGAATAAGTACAACCATGAGTTTGTAGATTAATGTATTTCCAGTCATAAACCAAAAATCTTCAGTGGATGAATCCCATACTCATGTTTGACTTTTAACATTTCTCCATCTCGAATTTGATATCTCTCACCTCTCCTTACTTAGGGCCATGGCGTTGTTCTACTAAACACAGATGAGGCTGGCATTGTTTCAGTGACAAATTTCCGTCTACTCTTTGTGGTAAGCACTCATATCATTATTCTATTGCAAATGTGAACACTAATTTTACACGATGTGATGCCTCCTGCACTTCAATACAAAATCCTTTTGCCATGTAGCTTTCATTTTTTTAGTTATGGTTCACTTTCTACATCATTTCATTGAATTGGATCTAGAAAATTTATTGGTTTGTTTGAAAGAGAATTTAGTATATTCTGTCTTATATTTCCCCTTTATTTGCAGAGCCAGGCAACGAAAAGCATAGTAGAGTTGGCTTCCATCCCTCTTACCACAATTGAGAGGTTAAATGATGTAAGCCCTCAGGTTTTATTCTTAAGTTCGGTTATCTCTTTGGCGCATGACCACAGTTTGTTTGCTCTAATGCTTGTAACCCTTTCTTATAGACTATTATTCATTACCGATTCTGTTGCAGGATGTAAAGCTTCAATCCCTGCCACGCCAGTATGATAAGAAGCATCCTCGCGAACTTCTTCAAGTAATTGGTAAGTTCGTACTTTGTAGGGGTTACCTTTGAGCACCAATGTATGACTCCTTTTATATACTCGGAGTATGTAATCCCACATTCATTATACTCCCTCTGTTTTTGTATACAACGCCACTATCAAATATACATTTTTGCTTCTATATAAGGCCACTATCTCTTCCCAAGATGTATTAAATAGGTTTCCACATCGTAATATGGTGCTAATTAATGTGAATGTTGCATGCATCCATAGAGAAAGAAGCACCACATGCAACATGCTTAATTAGCTCGGAACACGAGAGACTTTTCACACAATTAATTATGATATTTATTAGTTGGCTTACTTTTCTTGGTATCTGAAATTTGGGATAGTGGCCTTGTATACAAAAACGGAGGGAGTACCTCTTAAAAGAATATGGTACACCTCTTTATCATGCTCAATATACTTTATTAATTATTCTAGATACCTCAACACAACTAGTATGCAAAAAAATTAAATCACCGGGACCTTTAGTTCTTGCACAGAAAATTGTATGTATACAGATGGTATAAAATATGTGGACTCCATATTTTTTTCATGGAACTCATTGTGGAGTATCTACTAATTGCTAATGAATCATGTTAAAATTTAACTATGATAAAAAGGTAAAATCGGTTCATCTATATGGTATATGATGAGTGATTCATCTATGTGGTATATGATAAGTGGGAGTACATACTCCCAGGTACGTAGTCCTACTTAATCATGAATCTGAGTAGATCTAAGTGGAAGAATGGTACTAATGATGTCAGGGGTCTCTTTTACATATCATCCTGGAACTGCGTCCACCATTTCATTTTTTTAAGGTTTGTGATATTTTTCCAGCGTGATAGTCACAATATCTTTGTTGTGTTACTGTATAATTATTTTTTTGTTTATGGTATCTGCAATCTATTTCGCACCATTTAAAAAGTTTAGAAGTACAGTTTAATGACTTTATATTCTACTTGATTGTTTTTGTGTTCAGGTAAAGACATGAGAGTTATTGTTTTCGCTTTTCGTCCTAGAACCAAGCAGGTAGATATTCTTTTCCATTCTGACAATCTAGGAAAACTATCACATTTGTTTACTAATTACCTTTTTAGCTTATTTTGGAAATATTCATGTCATTTTCTGTCGGTTGAACAATATCCAGTTTTGACTTTGTATGCGCCCGTAATTTGTTATAAAGCCATTTATCTTTGGGATATACTTATGATACTTATCTTTCCAGAAAAATGAAGTGTTTGACGCATTGCGAAGATACACTAAACCTGCTAATCTGTTGGATCTATATGCATTTTCTTGTGACCCATCCACTGTTGATAACAAATCCGATCCAAGTCGCGCCTCTTGAAGGAATACGATCGTCTTTTTAGTAAAGGGCCACACATGCGCAAGGATCTGTGGAGGGTAACTACAGTTAATTCGAGCTATTCATTGTGTTCAACTTACCCCTCTCAATTGATTGTTCCAAGCAGCATAAGGTATTTTTCGCCATTTGCAATATCATGTGTTAATTTCTGTGCTATTAAAAACATGCTCAACAAGTCACACATACATTCGTTTTTCTATTAGTGATGAAGATTTGTGGCAAGCTTCTACTTTCCGAGCTGGCAGACGCTTACCTATTATTTCGTGGTGTGACCCTGGTATGTGGCCTCATCTTTTATCCTTAGCTAAAATTTTATTATTTTCTCTGTAATTAATTGCTCCATGCATGTTATAACATCAACATTTTTTTTTGTAAAATATTGATGGTTCATAGTTTGGTCAGTTATTTTCTCACTACCGGCTAAAAACCCAACACAACCACTCTTGTTAGTATTTTGCAATTACAACTTGCTAAGTTGCTAGTCTATCCAAACCAGTCAATTAAACTAGTAATGGTGCAGCTCTAGGTTTGGCAAGCATGGACCTTCTATTTGGTCTGGCAACCAAGTCCTGCTTCTGGTGGTTCAAATGTTAAATAGCACCTTTCTTAAAAATATATTGAGATTTGAGTGATTCTTTCATGTTGCTGAACACCAATTCAGTATTTTATATCCATGTTTTTATCTGGTAAACTACAAATGTTTTGGTGGTTAAAACTTAAAAGTACCTAGATACTTTCAGATGGGGTTATTGGTGATAAAATGAATTGTGGAGGAGGCATGAGCTAGCATTGGTTTTAGTTGTTTTGAATAATACGCTGAAAAAACTGACTTGTTTACATTGCAGGGTCTGGAGCTGTCTTGGCAAGGTCATCTCAGCCACTGGTGGGATTAATGATGAATTTTAGAAAGTGAGCTTACATCCATCTAAATAAATAGCGTTGAGACATGTGCTGACCTTTGAGTGTTGTTGGTTTAATCATAAGGTGATTTTCTGCAGCAATGCTGATGAGAAGCTTGTCTCCGCTCTTTGCCCCCAAACTTTTGATGCCGATGGGCGTCCAAGGTAATTGAAGCATTCTTTTCATTTCTATGTTGGTTGGTCTCTTTCTTTCGATATCCATTAAAGTATTGTCTCCTATAGTGTGGCTTTACTCTATGAACAGTCTTTCACCTACGATGTTTGCAAATAAATTATGCCATGTGTTTTTTTTTTGAGAAAAAAGATGTATGTATGCAAACAGTGGTATACCGTTATTAATGACATCGACTGTCTTATTGCGTCCTTTCTTTTTTGTGGGCATTAAAGGTCTATCCTCACACATTAAGCTAAGAATTGATATCCGTTGACCGTTGATGATTTGCTTTTATAGCTGATGACATGCCATATTGAATTTTATCTACCTTTTGTATTTAACAACACAGTACCCTGAGAAGATTCTAGCTACTCCCTCTGTCCCAGTTTATAAGTCTTGCGCGTATCCCTAGGTGGTAAATTTGACCAAGATAATATGAAAAATAAATTATGAAAAAAATATCATTTGAAATTCAGATGTTATATTTTCTAATGGTATAATTTTTACGTTGTAAAATATATATTATATTGGTCAAATTCACAACCTAGGGATACGCGCAGGACTTATAAACCGGGACGGAGTGAGTAGTTTAAGCCATTGTTTTTTTATGTCCTCCATTGCCATATTTTCAAGTACATATTGACTCTCTGTAACACTTATCTGTTCAGTTTCAGTACTCTTTATGTTGCAATTCTTCTTCTTCTAATGTAAACAGGAAACTATATATAGTTGATGCCCGGCCAAGAGCAAATGCTTTAGCAAATGGGGCAAAGGGTGGTGGCTCTGAGTCATCGTCTAACTATCCAAAATCTGAGGTATGAATATATGCACAGATTGACTTGTATGTGTATCCTGTAGCATTGCTTTATACTTTGTTTTATCCCCTTAATTCATTGGATTCGGAACCAGGTTCTCTTCTTAGGAATACAAAACATCCACACAATGAGAGATAGTCTTTCTCGTCTTAGGGATTATGTTGATGCCCATGGGTCAATATCATCAAACGGCACCTCTTCAGCTGTATCCTCCGTAGGAGACCGGGCAAGTATTTGTTTTGTCATACTGTAATGTTTGCATGTTTATCGAGAAGCAAACTTAGAATGATAGAACATTTTCTCTTATTTCAGAGAAATCGTGGATCAACCTGGGGTGGAGGGAGTCTCAATAGCATGACACAGTTTTCTTCGATGTTAGGGGAATGGCTAAACCATATCCAGAACATCCTTGTTGGTGCTTCATGGATTACTGCACAAATTGCCCAGGAATCAGCTTCAGTTCTTGTCCATTGCAGGTATTTTACTTACCTTAGTATCGATAATGCACGCTAATTGAATTAATTTGGCTATTGTACCAACTGAAGAACATTGATCTTTTTTTCTATGACTGTGTGTTGATCTTGCATTTGGTTTGGACATGTCATGCATGCAAATGCCTGTGTAGGATCATCAATTCCTATACAACATGTTTGTGCTTATCAGTTCAGAATTATAACAGAGGACCTGTTGCTAATGATTATGAAAATCTGTGTAGTCAATTAAAACATTTTCAGCCCTCAACTGTGGAAAGAGTATGCTTATCAACCCAGAGTGCTGAATTCCAAATTTTCTAATACATCACTTTAGTCAATTATTTTTGCACTCTAGATTCTGTAATAGGCTACAGTGAGATGTGCATAAGTTCATTTATACATTGCATGAAAGGGATGTACACTGTTTTTCTGTTAAGTTATAAGTAGCTGGAACTGTTTGTTGAAATAATTATACATATCCCAAGTTTCTACCACTTATACAACTTGAAAAATTGCTTTTTATAAAACTTGTGACCTTTGGATGTAAAATCATGGTGAAACCACCTTGAGAGGATTGAAGTAACATTTGGAGGTCTTTCTTTTTCATTCATTTGGTAGTGAGGCCAGCCTATTGTACACCCTTTTGCCGCTGTAGCTCCTTTAATCATTTATGGTACCTGGGAATACATGACAATGTCATTGGAGTGGTTGAACTATACCATGTAGGTTCCACCTTAACCCTTTGATGGTAATTTTTGGTAACCAGGCTTTTGGGTTGTCTGTCTTGTTGCTGTTGGCTTAATGTAAGTGTGCTGGCTGTGGCTGCTGGTTTCAGTTTCACACCTGGGTTTCAAAAAACTGGTTATGGGAAAACAATTCCTGGACCTAGACTGCTAGGCTCCTGCCAGGAACAGGGAAACCCATGAGCAATAAGTTTCAAGAAAAGTTCATGTCTGGTTACCTTTGGGAGTTTTATATTCAAAATATAAATATGAATTAATGCCTGTCAATTTTCCAAATACTGGTCCTACTAGCCAGTAGCGGAGCGTGAGCAAAATACAAGAGGGGGCCAATTCCATAGAAAATAGCAAATAAGCATAAAAATGGGGCAAGTCTTCGAACAAATATAATATATTTTAGATGGCAATATCGTATGATATATAGTTATCTTGTTCACGCAAATACAATAGATATACTGGTTTGAATAAACCTGGGAATTGCGGACAAAGAATTTTTTGATGCTCCAAAATAAAGAACGCATGTAATGACCAAAAAGCAACTAAGTATGGTCAATAACTAGCTAGAGCACTTCGGTTATTCTTAGGTTTTTTATCAGCAATTATATCTTCATATGAAATTTTTGAAGCAATTTCCCGTTCTTTTAAAAAGATACGGCATGTTTTGTTGCTTCCCCATTGCTACCTAAATCCAAAAAAATGCATCAATTGAGCGGCGCCAAGGGAAATAAATAAGATCTGCTATTGCTAGTACTGCAGTCTGCAGGACGGACTGCAATCAGGAAATTGAAAACTAGAAATTGCATCTAGGAAAACTGCATCTAGGAAAACTACATCTAGGAAATTAGAGAGGAGCGGGGCTGTGTTGGGTGAGGATTGAAGCGTACCTGGCCGCTGGGTGAAGCCGTGAAGAGTGGGCGGGGCAGCGGAGTAAATCTTGCCATCGCATTCTCCGCTTCGGTCCCGTAATCGCGGGCTAGGGCTGGGTCGCTCTTCCGTCGCTGACTCGCAGTGTGAGTTGTGCGCGTCTGGAAGCAGAGGCGTGCGACCTAGCAGAACCTGAACTGAAAGCATATTTGTGCGCCTATGCCCTATGGACTGCGCTCTATGAGCCGACTTTGTATACAATTTTTTTCTGCACAAAATCTTGGGTATTCACTGGAATACAGGTGCATACCCCCAGCGCCGCCACTGCCAAGGAGGAGGAGGACCGCGGCGCCAAGCAGGAGGATCGACTGGCTAGGAGGAGAATCAGCTGGCAGGACCTAGCGATTCAGCGAAATTGCCATGGAGGGCCGCGGACGCGTGAGGACTCACGGCAGGCTGTTTTCTCTCCTCCATCTGTGGTCGAACTGGGAAAAGCAGAAGAGATATTGGGCTTTTTCGTGCTAATGGGCTGAGTTAGAGAGGCAGCCTACTAGTAAAATGAAATTACACTTTGGGAAGGGGGGGCAGCAGCCCAGTTTCGCCTCCATGAGGCTCCGCCAGTGCTACTAGCAATCAGATTATTAGAGGGATTCCAAATCTTGTTTGTCTTGTTGACAGCTCATGCAGTCAAGTAGTGATCCTTTGGATGTAATGTTAGGCTGCATGATGTCTACAGCTGGTGACATAATTTAAATGTTTTCTCTGTTTTTCTCTTTTGCAGTGATGGATGGGACCGCACAACCCAGTTAATTGCACTTGCTTGTTTGTTGCTTGATCCCCATTATCGAACGTTCGATGGATTCCAGGTACAGACTGCCGAGACCACAAGTTAGCAATGTGTGTGGCCAGAAACTTCTGTTCCCACTTCTCTTCCGTTCATGGCATGGAACTTTTTAGATTACATATGCCATTTCCTTGGACTAGCTGCTGTATGTGCCTCTTCAGATGATATATGGCCTTCTGAACTCTTGAGATTATAATGACATTATGTTCCTGCGCACTGTAATTAATTAACATCATTTTATCTAATGTATGATAGTTTTTATTGCTGGTTTATTTTAATTATGTGACTTTTCAATAATACAAATGACTTAGTTTTGGAACTTGAATATATAACTCTTTTACTAAACTGTTTTAGGCTCTCGTGGAAAAGGACTGGCTAGCTTTTGGTCACCCGTTTGCAGAGCGAATGGGGATTCCAACAGTAACTGAGAACGGGGGATCACAGTATGAGCTACTAAGACAACCTTCTCTTGGCAATTTAAGCTGTTCGCCAAGCAGAACCTCTTTAGGACCACCAGGGTCATCCTCTAATACATCGGTTCATTCCCAGACATCAAACAACAGTTCACCCATACTGTTACAGGTAGCCTACAAGTTCTACTTTTCTTTTCCTCTTGTTGGGGAGATTGTATCAATGAATAATGGGAGTTGCCTCCGTCTCAGCAACTACCAACTGGTTGCTTTGATGAATAAATGATAGGCTGTTCCTTATATATATTCATATTCAGTTACTTGTTTCGATTCACTATCTCATACTGTTGTTCTAGCTGCCTGTAAGCTATAACCTTCTGGATTATGGATTTTACATACTGGGGCTGTTAGGTGGGCAACAGAACCCTCACAAATCATGCATCTCAGAAGTTATCTTTTTTAATGAAGTTGTATCAGTTATGATTACCCATGTGTTTGAGCATTTGAGAACAACACTGCATGGCTCCCCTTTAATATAATAAGGGCAACCTTCACACAGTTTGGATTTATCTATTGTGTTATTCATTGTTTGTTTTGGAGATATATGATATATCCATTGTTTCCTTTAATTACTTAAACTTCTTTTCTTCTAATATGACATCTTATGTTTCAGTGGCTTGATTGTATTGCTCAGCTGTTACGTCTATACCCATCTGCATTTGAGTTTTCATCTGTAAGTCTTCTTTTCTTTTGCACCTGTATGGGTCTGCTAAAATTAGGTCTCTTCATAGATATTGATCATAACCGGGAATGTTTTTGTTGCAGAAATTCCTTGTTGACTTTATGGATTGCGTGTTATCATGTCGCTTTGGGAACTTCTTATGCAATAGGTATTCAATCTAGGGACCTTCTTGGTATTTTGTCCGTATGTCATATCTGCATTTTATGATCTAGTGAATGTGGGGGAACAAAGGCATTTGTCACACTGTTTTCTTATTTTTGTTTTGTCCAGAGTGAACCACTGGACATAAGTGAAGTATATAAAAAATGAAACTTGAAATGCAGGTCTTTTGTGTTTGAGAGATATTTATTAGTAGGAAATTTTGTAAGGATCGAACTTCATTTAACTTCAGATTGATTTCTCAATTAAAGTAGGCATGTCTACATTGAATAAAAGGAACCTTAAGGAGACATGATTTCATTCATCTGGGATTTTCCATAGGCCCTTGGCTGTATGCCTGTATTATACTCCCTCCGTTCCACAATGTAAGATGTTTTAGGTGTTACACATGCATGTCTAGATTCATACTAAAAAGAATGGACACATGCACTTAAACGTGTCTAGATACATGTGTGTGCATGTGCATGTGGAAAATTCTAAAACATCTTATATAGTGGAACGGAGGGAGTAGTACTTAAGTCACTGAGCAATTGGACTACCCCTAAAGTTTTTCTTGATTATATATTAATGCACGTCTGGTGCTTAAATCAATTCAAAACATTATGGGGGGCTACCTGTTATAATCTAGTCATTTGTTTACCCAATAATCTTGTCGTATCCTGTTTAACAATCACCCAGTAAGCTGTATAATCCATAAATGAAGATTGAAAATCCATTGATTGTGTGCCCAAATGCTCTTGTCCAGACTATGCTTGCTCTTTGGTTAATCAGATATGTTTGACTTATTTTCTTTTTTGCACGGTTAAAATATTATGCATAGCTAATTTCTGATTCAAAATGCAAGTGAGCGGGAAAGGGATAAATCTGGGGTTACAAGCTCTTGCCATTGCATGTGGACGTACTTGGCTGGTCTCCGGGCTTCTGGTGGCAGCTTCCACGAGCACATCAATCCATTTTATGATGCAGATAGGTATAATGCTCCCCTAGTGCCGCCTGCTGCAGCACTTGCTCCAACCCTATGGCCTCAGTTTTATTTGAGATGGACATGCCCTCCTGAATCACAAGGTGGTGGTCTTGAATCCCTTTGGCATTCCATGAGTAAAAAATACGTGGCCTCAATTAAGGTACTTATCTATAGCCTTTCATTATTTATTATGCAGGGTCATCGTCGCTAATTTTTTGATTTCATACATGAGTTAGGAGACGAACTAATTCATGGCTGAAGATAGGTTGACCATAAGAGGGATATTGGTATGTTCTGTTCATTCATCCGTGGTAACGTTTTTTTATTCTTTCTTTCTCGTGCATTGGGCAGGCAAAGGAGATGGCTGAATCAAGATCACGGGATACTAGAATGAAGATGGAGTCTATGCGGGAGACTTGCAGAGGGAGAGGCGTGCAAGTAGTTCAGCCTTAGCCATGGCTCAAAGGGCTCGAAAGGAAAACAACGCCATTAGAAGGGCACTCCAAAGTATAGGTTGCAAAGTCAGTTTCTCGATGAACGAAAACCAAGTGGACAGGACCGAGGAGATGTCATATTCATTTCGAAGGGAAGCAGATGCTGGATCCCAGCAAGATGATAATGCTGACTTATCTGTATCCATATCTGCGATTGAGGACAGTTTGGTATCAGAGACACCAAGCAACCATGTTTGCGAGTCGTTCTGCCCCTTGGGCACGAGAGAGGGGTGCAGATGGCCATATGCTGCATGTGCGCAGCTAGGAAGCCAGTTTCTTGGTGTAAAGGCAAATTTTGATGCTTTTGACCGGCTATCGATAAAAGACAGCTATTTTGGCCCAGAATAGGCGAGATCATGTGATAAGGTCAGTTCCAGATGCAATTTGACAGTTTGACAGCTGCCAGTAGATATTTTTTTCCCGCGGTGGCGCCTCTCAGTTTGCATTAACATCTGAAGTTCACGTCTAACTCCCAAATTCCTCGGTGATGTATTTCTGCTGGTCAGTTGGTATTCTAGATAAGTGGTTAGTGGTTCGTTAAGAGTCACCGGGACTGAAATAGCAGCCCTTTGTGTTGTATATAGTTTAAAAACAAAATAATGCCAGATGATGAAGGTAGTTTCTTTTACCTTTTGATTTCACTAAAATTCATCTGGTTAGCTTGGGAATAAGAGCTGATGTACACCATGCTATGGTGAATAAAACGTGACCTGTCAAAAACATGGACACTTGGATTGTTGGCTTTCTTGACATTATCTCATTCTTTTGATTATTACCGTACTTTGTTTCGTGAAACTAAATCACAGTTTGCAAGATACATGTTTACAGCGCTAAGGTTTAAGCTTTATTGTCTTGACAAAACTAATGCGTGCAACCTTTTGAAAGATACCCCACATCAACTTAAAGTGTTGTGTACTTTCTCTCTTCATTTTCAGTGCGAACACTGCATCAAACCAGCTCCATGGACGACTGAAGCACTAAATTAACTGCCTATCTCTATCCCAGAGCCTGCTGTGCTGTTTGCATTTGTAGCAAAAATATTCTGAAGAACTGTCACATCATTTGCATCTGAAGAAGATTCTAGAGGATGACCAAATTGTTGCATTTGCAGAAAATATTCATGAAAGACAATCTTCACCGTTTTCCATCCAAATTGCACAACCAAATTTCTGAAGCACAGAATGAACCCAGCACAGGAGGGTAGAATGTTTAGGGAATTATTATTGCCTTGCTCATAGCATTATAGCCAAACATGGAAGTGCTTGCAGCAAACAAAAACACAGGAAAAATTAGAAGGGATGCTAGTGGTGAGCTGGAACAGCAGGAGCTCCTTCAGCTTCTTCCTTGGCCTTGCGAGCAGCAGCTCTTATCTGACGTTGCTCTCCTTGTAGATCCTGTTCCTGCGCTGGAACTGCAGCAGACGAAACCACAAAAATTGAGTACACAATTTTCCTATCAGCTTATCATGTTTCTTATAATCACGCAGCAGAATGAAATGGAAGTGCAGAATAATCTGAGTTCAGACTGGTGACTTAATTCTACATTCATCTTATCAAGCAACTGAAAAATACTTCAATAGCTATGAAGGGGGAAAATGATTCCAAGGAATATTTTTACCATGAAAATGGTTCTAGATTATCTCTTTGAAACGAAACATAATTCAGAATATGATCTCATCAAACATGGCAGGATGTAACAGATACTTAAATATAATTTCAGCCTTTTTGTGCTTCTACTAGTCACATCACTGAACCAGCAATTCTCCTAATTAGTACCCATATCACAAGAAGCAGGAACCTGTAAGGATCAATCGATAAATCTAACCCCCAGCTTGTTCGACATTATTCGAAGAGCAAAATCTAGATACTCCAAACATAAGTAGTTGGCTATCTGAGTCACAATTTCGGGCTGGACAGCAACATACAAGGAAATGGAGCATGTAAGAACCCCAAGCCACTTTGTCCAATACAATCGATTACGGATCCCTGCGCAATCCTACTTTGCCGGAGTACAGCTACAGCTAAGACGAATCGATTCAGAAGACCAAGGATTCACAAGTAGGCTACATTGACCACGATATAATTAACGAAGAGGACACGAACCCTCCAAGTCGGAGGAAACATCGAGAACAATCAATTCCCCTCCATTTCAATACTGCCACGAAATATCAGACAAGTCTGAAATTCCAGAGTGGCTCGCCTACGAATCACACGAGGCGGCGGCGGCGGATCTGGGTAGCCGCCGGTCAGCGTCGCGGCGGCAGATCAAACGAGGAAGGATTAATAGATCTCTCTACCTATCGGAGCGGGGAGGGGGTCGCAGGGTGGGCGGGGGGAGTAGGGGAAAAGGATGGGTACCTCCTTGGAGTGTGGAGGCATTCAAGGTAGTCCTCGCGGAGGAGGCCGCAGTCGGAGGGCTGGCGGCAGCGGCTCATGCACGAGCTGAAATCCAGCCAGAAGTCGTAGCACCGCCCCTTGTTCCCGTTGATGCCCCACCCAGACGCCATCGCTTCTTCTTCGCCGCCGCCCACGGACTCCTCGCCTTGCCTGGTAGCCCCTTCTTCTTCTTCTCTCTCTCCGGTGGCCAGTCAGGACTAGGGATGTCACCTACGTATTTTTTGCCAAATCTGGCCGTTATCCAGAACTAACAACGGATCTGGCCCCTTCTCAGAACTAATTGCAAATCTGGCCCCTACGGTCGGCGCCAACGCAGATGGCGCCGACATAGTGCATGTCGGCGCCAGTGGAGCGGCTCGCCGAAGTTCGCCGCTGGGCCCGGATGAAATCTGACGTGGCATGTCGGCGCCAGAGGAAATGGCGCCGAACATGGGAGCGTTAACTGAATTTGATCGAAGTGTTCGGCGCCGTCGTGGATGGCGCCGACCCTTTAGGTCATAACCCGACCGGATCTGGACCTCCCTTGGCACACACACACACTCACGCAACCGTCGCACGCACTCACCGCGGCGACGCCCCACCCGTCCCCGCCCCGACGCCGCCGGCCGCTGCTCTCCCGCCGCCGGCCACCGCTGTCTCCGCCGCCGCGCCCCCTGCCTCACCTCCGGTCGCCGCGCCCCACCACCTCGCCTCCTTCTCCGTCGCCCGCGCCCCCTGCCTCACCTCCGCCTGCCGCACCGGCCCACCGTGGCCCCGCCTCCTTCTCCGTCGCCGGCGCTGGCCAAGAGGCCGTCGACGGCCTCGCCTCCTCCGTGAAGGTATAATGCGTCCCCAACCGCCCCCTCTCTCCTACAACACTCAATTTTGACCGAATTTGAAATTAGTGTGTATTGCAATCCATAAGCTAGTGTTTGTGAATTATTTCGGGGCCAATATGGTCTAGATTCGAGATAAAATGGATGACCGTCCTAGAAAGTTGGGTTCCCGAAATTAGATTTGTGTTTCCGGTTGTTAATGGTGTCAATTGTGTGTAGAATAGATGTATTAGTTTGGAGAATAGATGTGTTAATTAAGTGTCAATGGAATGTAGAATAGATTTGTTAATTAATGGTGTCGATTTGTTCATAGTAGCTTTATTTGTTGGTATGGAAATAATTTGTTATTGAGAGCTCTTTATTTGTTCATAGTAGCTCTTTATTTGTTGGTATCTAATGGTAGAGTTGTATCTTGGTTCCTATTATAGATGGCGTACACAAAGATTGTTCATGTTCATCACGGAGGCCGTGTTGTGTCCTCTAGTTGCGGTGTTGAGTTTGAGGAGATGACGAGTAAAGTATTGTTCTTCCCGCATAGTCCAACTTTGCGTGAGCTTGTTGTGAAGATCGAAACGGCGTTGGGTTGGTTAGGCACTGCTGTTGGTTTGGAAGGAAGATACGATGCCGGTGGCTGTAGGTCTTATACTCAGATGATACCCATCCGAGACAACGAAGGGTGGGAGTTGTACAAAGAGCTTGTTGAGAACTCTCAAATCAAGTCAATTGTTGTTGTTGCCGTGAAGGTTGACATCAACAGTCGTACCGTAGTTCTCCCTGATTTGAACAAGCATCCAACGGTTGTTAAAGAAAACAATGATGACCGTAGTGAGCATGATTCGGGTCCAAGCCAGCCTCCCTTGAGGGAGAAGGAGAGTGTTGACCATCGAGTTAAAGTGGAGTTGCTTAGGGAGCAGAAACTAAAGGGTGCAGCACCACCTGCAACTCGTGTTGTGTCCTCTAGTATGCCTAGTAGAGAAGAGATCATTGAGGAGAAACCCAATGTTGCACACTTGGAGGCGGTGAATGACGAGTTTGTTGGTGTCTCTCCATTGGACATTCCAGCACCACCGTTTGTACCTCAGGTGGCATCCTCTGAACTTGATGGAGACCCGTATACTTTCGAAGATCACAATCCCGAAGACGAGGGTTATGATCAGGCTTATGCGGCTGACTCTGATGAGGATCGTGAGGAGCCCCAGTGGTCCGTGGACGAGACAGATGCGTTCGTCAAGGTATGGGGCAGGCATCCTAGTATTCATGAGTTCAAGGATGTTAGGGAGGCTCACCTAGCCGTTTCCGACTCGAACCTGCGGGAATATGGCCCAGAGCCTCCTAAACCCATCATCCAGGATGGGGATGGAGAAATCCAACGGCCTAGGGCAAGGCCTTTGATATATGCGGGTCTAAAATTCAAGGGTCTATTGGAGATGCAGATCTGGCTGCAGGAGTACGCCGTTAGGCATCATCGGCAGTACATTGTGTTCAAGTCTAACCAGAAAGAGCGATATGTTGTGATGTGCGATGACAAAAAGTGTGGGTGGAAGGTGAGAGCAAGGAAGACTCCTCAAGGTCGGTGGAAGATAAGTAGCTACGATGGCCCACACACATGCGGCGACAAGGTCCTTGCCAACAAGGCCCCTGGCGAGAAGGTTGTCCGGCGCACACACCGGCAACTGACATCTACTTTTATTGCTCACCGGTGCGCCGAAGCCATCAAAGCTACGCCTACCCTCTCAGCGGCCTCTTTGATGAAGTTTATACATCTCATCTTTGATTATCGTGTCACGTATGGCAAGGCGTGGAGAGCTAAGCAGATGGCTATGAAAATGGCCTACGGGGATTGGGAGGAAGCCTATGGAAGGCTACCAAAGATGTTGGCGGCTATGGCCATCGCAACCCTGGAATGACAATTTGTGTGCAACCGCATCCAACTTATACTCGCACGGTTGAAGACGTCAAATACCCAGTGTTTGGACGAGCGTTTTGGTGCTTCCGCCCTTGTGTCGAAGCATTCAAGCATTGTCGTCCATTTCTTTCCGTGGACGGCACCTTTTTGACAGGGAAGTTTAAGGGCTCCCTTCTTGTTGCTATCTCTTGCGACGCGGACAACCGTTTGGTCCCCCTTGCCTTTGCTCTGGTCACGGGGGAGGACACGAACAACTGGAGTTGGTTCATGCACTTGTTGAGGACTAAGGTAGTTGGCAGGGATAGGGTTGTTTGTTTGATATCTGATCGCCATCAGGGCATACTGAATGCCGTGAAGGATGAAATACCTGGGCATCCCCTTGTGAAGCACCGGTGGTGCATGAGGCATTTCGCGGCTAATTTCTACCGTGCTTGCCGTAACCGGGAAATGGCTGAGTATCTTCGTAGGCTTTCCATGGTGTTTGAGGAGGATGTGTTTGACCGGATGTACGCAGAGTTGTATGGCTTGACGAATGCGAAGGGTAAGGCTTTCCTTACGGAGCATTTGCCACAAAAAATGTTGTGGTCCCAAGCATTCGATGAGGATGGGGTTCGGCACGGTCACATGACAAGTAACATGGCCGAGGTATTCAATAAAGTTTTAAAGGGTATCCGTGCGTTACCGGTTAGCGCCATAGCAGCGTTTACCTTTGACAAGTGCAACGAGTACTGGGTTACGAGGAGGGACGAGATAGAAGTCCTTGTGAATGACGGTAAGAAGTGGCCAAAGACCGTGGAAGAAGAACTTGATTATCAGGAAAAGAAGTCAGAGACCCAAACGTGGACATGTTTCGACAAGGAGGTGTGGAAGTACGAGGTTTGTGAACAAGGAGGTACCAACGTTGGCGGTGAGCAATTCGGTGGCCGCAAATATGTTGTTGTCCTAGCCTCTGCGTCTTGCACTTGCCAGATGCCGTTACAGATCCATCTACTGTGCTCACATATAATAACAGCGTCACGTGCTAGGGCACTAGACCCAACTAGCTTGTCGTGTTTGTCCCGGTTCTACAAACTGGAGGCGGTTCGAGGCACATGGGCTGGTAGATTCGAGCCTTATCTAGACATGGCACAATGGCCTGAATACACCGGCCCGGTGTATTTACCGGATTTAAAACTCATGGTCAAGACGAAAGGGCGACGGCAGACCAAGAGGTTCAAGATGGACATGGACCGCGCACAGGGGAGCACACACTCCAAGAGACCGCGTGCAAATGATTATTTCGTGGAGGACACCGTCAAGAACCGTTGCTCCGTATGCGGCGAGGAAGGTCACAAGAACACGAAAAGGTTGAGCTGCGAGGACCGAAAAAAGAAAATAGCTGCCGAGGAAGCAGCGGCTGAAGCTGCAGCCGCGGCAGCCGCTAGTAACCCTTCGTCAAGTGTACGTGGAAATAAGCGTCCACGAGGAACTAGACATTACAGAGGTGCTAGACGCCATCCCGATGCAATTGGGAAGTTAGCTGAAGCAATAAAACGTAGTAGCAAGGTTATATTTTCTTTACTATATGTTACACATATAATTTATGTTAGCATATTTTTTGCATTTATTGTGTTGATACTTTTCATTGCAATATTACTCACTTTGGCTTGTCTTTACATTGCAGAATGGAGGGTCGGCACCATCTTCTTGATGTTGGGTACGATAAGGATCACCGAGGTTGGAAGATTTCCATAGGCGTGGAGGTATGTACATAATGATGAAGTCAATTTGTTTTGTTGCCAAATGATTACTAACTTGTGTGCTATATAAAATGTTTTGCAGGAAATGAAGCATCTTCGCATACGTGGCCATAAGTTGCAGCATGATGCAATGAAGTATTCAGATAGGTACACTGAGTACATTGAGAGGGCAAAGTTGCTTCCCTTTGTGACCATGGCGAGGCGTGGGCTTCCAATCTACAATAGCTGCGCCCTCACGGCACTAGTTGACAGGTGGCACGTGGAGACTCACACTTTCCACCTTCCGTGTGGAGAGATGACTGTCACTCTAGAGGACTGGGCCATGATCACCGGTTTGCCTCTCGATGGGAACCCCGTCACTGGAAAGATAGAGGCACATAAATTCAGGGACATGGTTGAGCAGCTTCTTGGAGTAAGACCACCTGACAAAGTTGAAGGGCAAAAGGGTAGCAAGACTGGAGGGTTGAAGACCACTTGGTTGCAAACCCATTTCCGTGAGCTTCCGGAGGGTGCTGACGACGTCACCGTACAAAGGTTGTATCTCTATACTAATTTTCCGTTGCCCACCTTTTTGTTATGTGCTTTTATTTCCATTTCGCCGTCTGATTCGAGTCTTGTTTTTTATAGGTATGCTCGGGCATACATCATGTGGATCTTTGGGAAAGTGCTATTTCCAGACTCTGGGGGCAGCGACGTGTCTTGGATGTATTTGCCTCTACTCCGTGAGTGGGACGAGGCTGGGAGGTACAGCTGGGGCTCGGCCTCACTGGCTTACTTGTACCGGCAGCTGGATGAGGCATGCAGAAGGAGCAAGGGACATCAAACATGGGTGGTTGCGTGCTTGGGTTACAGGTATGGATGTGGGAGAGGCTTCCTGTAGGGCGCCCCCCTACGAGGGCACTTCGTGCTTGGCCACATGCTCATCCCGGCATGGCTCCCACCGTCGCGCACAAGTATGAGGATTCTGCGACCAATTGGGGCCCCTCCGAGAATCTGTATATGCAATACACCGATGAGATTGACTCTTTGCTTCCTAGCCACGTGAGTGCTGCACAATACATTCGTACATTAATCATTTCATTTTGCTTCACTCATGTTCTCACTTGCATCACTTGCATCACAGGTTACGTGGAGGCCCTACGCCGAGGTCGTTGATGATCCCTCGTTCAACTTAAACGAGATGTGCACTCGTGACAAGGAGATGTGGACTTTGAGGTGCCCACTGATTTGTTTCTATGCCGTTGAGTACCATCTTCCACACAGAGTAGCCAAGCAGTTTGGGAAGCTTCAGCACTGCCCCCCAGAGTCCTTCTCCACGTCCAGAGAGCTTCACGAGTAAGATCTCGAAGCACCATATTGTTGTCTATGTCTTTTCATACATGATTGCTGACCCTTTTCTCTACGTTCTTTGTTAGGCTTGACAGGAGCAAAAACAAGAAGATTACTGACTGGGAACATCAGCATCGCGAGTACATTTCTGAATGGCATCAACGCAAGGGTCCTCACATCGATCCCACGCCGCACAATGCACTCGCGTTTGACAGGTATCTTGCTTGGCTGAATGGTGCAACCCGGCTTCATCTACGGAAGGCTTGGACGAGCGAGATATATTGGACTCAACATCAGACTCGGCCGATGATACCGTCCAGTATGATTATACCCAGCGGAAAGGAAAGCGCGTGGACCTGGGCCCTGTGCGAGACCGTGTGGTAAGAATCTACTTCCACACGTTTCCAACATGAACTACTTGCTCTCTCCTACACTGATTTTTGGTTGTGTTGTGCAGGCCAATGAGATTAAAAGAGGTATTACCGATGCTGAAATAGCTCTCACCGTTACACCGGGCAGCGAAGGTGAAGTGTCCACACTGCGTGCTTGTCTACAGGTTAACTTCTTGCTTAACTTCTTGCTTGTGTAAGTTCTGATCTGGTTGTGGTGGCTGCTGTGCTCAAAGTTTACTCTTCGTTCTTGCAGAAAATGGTGAACCGTTCACGTAAGTTGGTCAGTAGGCTCGCATGCCGGGATCCTACCGAAGACTTGGATGAGGTGCAACCTAGTAGCCGTGAAAATTCTGCATCATCTGAATGGGACCTAGATGTGGAGGACTTATATGATGACCAGACGGTGTTGTCGCAGGTAATATTCTTGCTCTCATGTTCAGGTTTTAGTTCACAGCACCTAGTCACAGGTTATGTTTAATACTGCCTTCTGTCCACCACGACACAAGTTCATCTAGTGTTCCACTTTGTTACAGTATTTCTCTTTATTGCTAGTTAAGTTGGTTTCATTATGTGATATATGTTTATCTCAAAAGGAGGTATAGCTACGTATTGTTCCATCCATTTTCTGATTAATTACAGATTCCGTGAATAAAATGTTACCACTTGTGATCTGAACATAGACTATTATAGTCTGTATGTCAAGTAGTTCAATAGAAAATTTGTTGCTGGGCATTAAGGCATTGTTGCTGGGCATGGCTTTGTTGCTGGGCATTAAGGCAGTGATCTCAACAGAAAGTATTTCCCACACCTCTTATGTCCATGGCTTTGTTGCTGGGCATTAAGGCATTCAGCGGTTCTAGTACACAGACCTGTGTAATATCAAACTCAAACAAATTTTATAGTTATTGTCCATGATTAATTATTATGCATGGACGTATTGTCGCAGGTGAGGGGTGCACCAGCACCTAGTCAGATGAGCCCGGGTCCCAGCCAGCAGAAGCGCAAAAAGAAGCAGAAGCGCCAGCAGCCTCTCCAGATCAGTCAAGAAAACCTCCGTAGGGGATCTCGTAACCGCAAGCCAGTCGACCTCCTCTCCCCTGGTACCGAAGCGCTAGGAAAAAGAAAGGCACGCAAGTAATGTCGCCATCTGTGTTTGGAAGTGCTTCATTATGTTTCAGACCTTCCATGTTTGAGAACTATGGTTTGTAATAACTAAAAACATGTATGAATTGTGTGTGATGCTTTTGTGAACCAATTTGGTATGGATTGTGAGATCTAAGTGACCATTTTGTTGTCAATTATGTTGTTGTCAATTCTGTTGTTGTCAATTCTGTTATGTCAATTTTGCTGTTACAGGTTTTGGCTAAAAAAAGAGGGGAGGCTCTGTCCAAATCTTGTGTTAAATGCCCCAGGATAGCAGGTCGGCGCCATCTGAAATGGAGCCGATCTGAAGTATGTCGGCGCCATCCCGGTTGGCGCCGATCTTGTTTTCCTGGAACTGGGTACTTCCAGAGAACTTCCAGAGAGCAAAATTTAGGCGAGGAGTTCGGCGCCATTTGGGATGGCGCCAACCATATACATGTCGCCAAACCAAATATTCGCCGAACTTCATACGTTCGGCTCCAAGGCAAATGGCGCCGACCATGCGCTGAGAACAAATTTTCCTGGAACTGGGTACTTCCAGAGAGCAAAATTTAGGCGATGAGTTCGGCGCCATTCGGGATGGCGCCGACCTTCTACATGTCGCCAAACAAATATTCGCCGAACTTCATAAGTTCGGCTCCAAGGCAAATGGCGCCGACCATGCGCTGAGAACAAATTTTCCTGGAACTGGGTACTTCCAGAGAACTTCCAGAGAGCAAAATTTAGGCGAGGAGTTCGGCGCCATTGGGGCTGGCGCCGACCGTCTACATGTCGCCAAACCAAATATTCGCCGAACTTATGAAGTTCGGCTCCAAGGCAAATGGCGCCGACATCTTGAGCTCCGATTATCCCAAACCAGACAGTCCAGTACGCAAATTGGTTGGGTCCTTAGGGCAAATTGTACTTAAGTTGAATGATTGAATTACTGCAGATGTTTCTCACAGTTCCGTCGTAGCAGACAACTACGTCTCGCAAGATGGCCATTAGATTCTTGAACATAGTACAACCACTTGCAAACAGTACACCCACTCGCAAACAGTACACCCACTCGCAAATAGTACTCCCACTCGCAAACAGTACACCCACTCGCAAACAGTAAACCCATATTAATTTTACTTCAGTTCCGTCCGCTGCGTCCGGCTTTGTCAATAAATAGCAGTCCATGGCTCTGTGTATTTCATTCGAATCAACCACACTCACCCATTCAGATAGACAGAAACACAATGGCCGGTGCCGGAACCTCTTCAGGGAAAGGGAAAGAGCCGGCCATGGAACTTGTAGGTCCTCGTAGTGGCTCATTCGTGCCACCGGACATGCCACCAAGAGAAGAGCTACATGGTCATGTGCCGTGGATCATCCAGTGCGGTTGCGGTGTGGAGTGCTGCTACACGGCAGATGCTGAGAAGATCAGCAGTGGTGGATATGGTGGAAGCTGGGGATTTGTCTGCGGCTACACGACGGGACCCGCACCATATTTTGTAAGAGTTCATTCGATTTACATATTTACTAAATAAAAACATGTGGGTACTAAGTTTTGTACTCTCGAACAGGAAGGAGCTCGTTGTAGGAAGAAATACTTTTTCGAATCCGACAGGCAGTATGAAGTGTATTGGTATGGAGAAACATATGTAGAGAACCAGGAGGCCAAAAAACTAGAGGAGAAGAGGAAAAAAGAACACAGAGAGTGTTACCAAAAACAATTTGAAGCATGGGCTGCTCAAAAGATGGCCAACCGAAGAAACCGTTAGAACTCTTGTTTCGTATATGGGAAACAATTTTAATTCCTTATAATCTGTATTTCATTCCAAAAGGAGCTCTTGTATCGTATATTTGAAGAGGGTCGATGGTAAACATTGCCCGAGCACCATCATTGTAATGTTTGCTTTTGTAACAAATAAGTGTAATTGTCTGTCATTTATCCACGAGGTTGTCCTATTTATGCAATGCCAAACAAATATCCAACATATAATTTGACATTAAGGTCCACACGAACTACATAAAACATCCAACAGAGTACTCAACATTACAATAATTATAAAATATTCCGACGATTTCTAAAATATAACATCTTGGTTCAACATAAAGTTCATCATGTCAAACAAAAACCACAACATGATTAGAAGGCAACCTCGCAGATTCAACCACAAATGCTTATGGATTCCAACTCTTGAAATAGCCCGCGTTGTATTTCTTCAAGAATTCCTTACTTGCATTCAGCTCATTTTCTTCCCTTTCCCGTTCTTGTTCTTCCTTCCTTCTCTTGGCTTGTACCTCCCTCTCTTTCCGGTCCTTCTCTAATTCCTCCTCCAAGAGTTTTCTCTTCACAACTTCTTCAGCTTGCTTCCTCTTGCGCTCCCTTTTCCAAATCTCATTTTCTTGCCTTTGTTCTTCATCAAAAACCTTCCATGACTCTTCCAAAGTGTCGGGACCATAAAGGGGACACCACCGTGTCATGTCTTGGCAATGCTCACACCAAACCAGTGGAGGAGCCTTGGGTGTGGTTTCGTCTAGTTTCCATAGCGCCGGTGGAGTTGGAGGTGGACGCACAAGACGTGTCCAAGTCTCAGCCGGCCATGGGCCCTTATGCATCCACACATATGGTGAAAGAAGGTAGTCATCATACACCTCAGGCCCATCAATCCATTGGAAAAAGTAGCATGTACAATATTGCTGTCAGTTTTGTAAGCAAATAGGACATCAGATACAAATACATGTCAAATTCATAGTTGCTAAATAAAGAAATAAGAATACTCACGCGACGATCGCTGCACATGTAGAACGCACGACCGGCAGTAGCGGCGTGCATAAATTGTGAGATTTGACAAGCCTTTCCGCAAGGACAATTCGGAACCGGGTACATTGGTGGCACCGGAGCATCTTTGCATGATACATTGGGATACTTGCCTTTGGTACTTTCTACTATCTTCATCTTACGTGTAACCTCTTTGTAAATGTCAGGGGAATCTAGCAAACCAAAAATAAAACATAAGAAACTATACAAAGCTCCACATACCAAATGGAATTACAATATTTTGTACACAACCGTTCACACACATATTCAACACTCTCAATACTTAAACTACTTCTAATTTTGCCTCCTACAACCATTCACATGCCTCCTACAAAGCTATGCACCATGTACAAATAATTTTGCATTCTAGTGTCCCCTAAAAATATCCACCTCATAATATTCTAAAAGAACTTACATATGACTCCTACAAAGCTATCCATCATGTACAAGTAATTCACACACACATTAACTACTTCAACAAAAAAATTACACCACAAATTTTGGTTCTAGAAATCCGAATCAAAATGACATCAAATTTCATAATAAAATGGATGGAATTGGATGAAAAGAAGGTGATTTGAGAGAGAATACCTCCAAGAAGAGTTGCCATGGTCTAATTTGAAGAAATCCACGAGTTTTGAGTGGATTTGAGATTTGGGGCGGAAAACAGGAGAGAGAGAGAGCTTGTGGCGGCTGTGGGGGGAGGAGGGGAGAAGTAGGTGCTGGAATGGGAAAGAGAAGGGACTAGGGTTATAACTGCAAGGTCGGCGCCATCGAAGATGGCGCCGAACAGGTCGATCAAATTCAGTTAACGCACACAGGTTCGGCGCCATTTCAGTTGGCGCCGACGTATGCCACGTAGGATTTTTTCCGGGACCAGCAGCAAACTTCGGCGACAGCCGGCTCTGGCGCCGACCTGCACGATGTCGGCGCCGTCTGCGTTGGCGCCGACCCGAGGGGCCAGATTTGCAATTAGTTCTCAGAAGGGGCCAGATCCGTTGTTAGTTCAGAATAACGGCCAGATTTGGCAAAAAATACTCCGATCGATAACAGAAGGATGGACAGTAAACCGGTCTAAATAATATGGGGATAACTAACTTACCGATCATCAATGGTTACCACATTGCATATGTGGTGGAAATGTACACAAAAATCAACACGAAATTCTCTCAAAACAAAGTCAATACCAGTCAACAATAGCCACCTCGTCAACGTTTTGGCGTTGGCCGGTAATGGTAGATGATGTAAGATCTTTTGGTTTCCATTGTTTTTTGTCCATTGGTGTGTCGTTTAAGGAAAGTTGTTCGGTCTGGTGGGACATCTTAAATCACTTCGTTCGTTTGGGTTTACGGTAGTCTAATTTCTCCAACTCTCTTGATTGGTGGTGGAGATTTGCAAGTCTCTACTGCTGCTTGGGGTGTGTCACACCCAATGTTTCATTTGCGATTATTCGATCTTGTTGTTCGTGGCGAGTCGCTATTGTGGTCTTTAATAATGTCTTGATTGGCGAAGGCGTGTGCAGGTGACCCAGTCTTTTGTTGCTTATTCGGTGCATGTTTCAAACTCCGGGAAGCCGAACAAATGGAAAAAGAAGACGACCAGTATAAGTTTCAGTGTATTTTTATTTTGTATTGGTCGTGTTGCGTTGAGTTATATCTTATTTGTACCCGATGTTTTTCTTGATAAATGCCTGATATAAATGTCTTCAGGTGTCTTCTTAAAAAAACGAGGGCCACATTTTAGTGCGCAACTTACAACCAGAAAAAAGTACACTTCCAAGGCAAAATAAAAATACCGAACTATGAACTTGAAATTCCATGCTGATTTTATAAGTGAAACTCCAAGCTTTTTAAATCAAAATTCCAAGACTCGGAATGCTCAAAAGATGTTCTCGGTGTACTGTGCTTTACTATTTTAATAATCTGTAGCAAAACAAGCCACCAATGTAATACTCAATCCGTTCCATAATCTAAGATGATTTACATATATCTCAAGGTGGACTACTTACGGAGAGAAATGAGCGAACCTACACACTAAATGTGTCTAAATACGTATACATATGTACGAATCGAGAGAAAAATCCTAGAAAGGCTTATATTTTGAAACAGAGGTAGTACCATTTTAGGACAGTTTTGGATTGTGTGATTTTCATAGAAACTGGGTGGGATTTGAATTCTAGTGATTTTTCCTATAAAAACCTTTTGGGTAATAGTATCGGGATCACCAAAATTCCTATATAACATAATCGGGTGGCAACAAACATATCCCAAATGAGCACTGACTTTGTGTTTTTTGCACAGAACACCACACATGTCATTTCGTCACGAATCTTTGCACGATAGAATACGTTTGTTGCCCTTTTTCAGATTCTTTTGAAGTCTTTTCATTTTTAATATTATTTTGAATTTTGAGAGCGGGCAGTAGCACGTGAACTCGGGGTCAAAGGGAATTTTCGTACTATAACATCTTAAATTATGGGACGGAAGGAGCAGGAGATTATTCCTCAATTACATTAACCCTCGGTTTCTGAAGTAAACCATTTTGAGTACATAATAAAGCTTAAAGGTGAAAATAAGTGTTTGATTGTAGATTTAGACATGCACAATTCTCGTGTAAAAGATATAATTTCTTAAACTTTGGTCAATAAAAATGTGACAGTAAGATACCATGGTCAAAGGTAGAATAAACTGCTGGAAACGGAAACCCAAGCTAGTAAATTCCAAATGTCTCTATGCATCAGAACTACCAAATTGAGAAAGTTTTTGCTTCTTCATCTTTGGACCCTCGATCCTTTTTCTGATTTCATCGATGGGAGCAATGGCTGGCTGGGGGTGCAGCCACACGCACGCCTTGTCGGTGCCATACACTGGACGTAGCTGCTTCACCAGCTTCGCCTCAGCATCCACAAAGCTGTACCTGAACAAGCCGCGCCTGAAAACGAAGTAGGCGCACCCGCCACCCACGGACAGTTGCGCGTCGTCTACGACAATGCTAGCGGGGACTCCAAGAAACAGGACGCGATCCACGAATGTCCGGCCATCCCTCGCCACCCACCGCATCTTGCCGCCGCCGCCCACTTCTTCTTCCATGGCGTGCACCGTGACAGACAACGCGCGTGCTGGGTTATCGCTGGTGTCACCATTACCACCACGGTTGTCTTGTTTGACTAGCACAGACACCCACAGTAGCTCGCCCTGAGACTCCAAGACGTAGCAGTAGTCGCGCATTGTGTGTCCTTGGTTCGGCCTCCACCATGACTCGACCCAGCCCTCGGCGAAGCTGTCATCCAGTGCATGGACATACGTCATATACCAGTCCTGCTCACCAACGAACACTAGGATCTTGCCGTCATGATACGCGGCACCTGGTTGGCAGCCGCGGCTTGCTAAATAACCCAACGTCCTTTTCACTAACGTCCACGCCGCATTGTTGAGAGTGGGACGTAGTATTGCCGCGGTGAAGTCAAGCCTGCCAGACTCATAGATAATAATGCTATAGAGAAAGATGGTGCCATCGCCATAGACAATGCCACGGAGATTTTCCATTGGCAGCTTGAGCTTGGGGTCATGAAGATCCTGGAGTTTGGGTAGCCGGGTGATATCTCCGGTGAGAACGTTGAGTAGGCGCGTATCCGTGAAGAGCCAGGCGGCCGTACCATCCGCGCTAGCCACCCAGTTTCTCTCGCCGTCACCGCCGAATGATGCGCCGGACGGCTCCACGAGGACGACGTCCTCGCGGCTCCGTCGGTAGCTCGACAATGAGGACGTCTCAGAGGAGTCGATGCGCCCGAAATCGACGGTGCAGTGCAAGATGCGGCCCTTGGACGACGTCAGGAGCCATGGCAGGAACGGTGGGCGGGACGCCGCTGTCGTCCCCAGGGACAGCAGCGCGTCGCACCACGGTGTGCAGACGGCGTGGAAGCGTGTGAAGTCGGTGGCATCGCGCAGGCGGCCGGAGACATCGCCGAGTAGGTCCGGCGGGAGGTCAGCCCAACGCGACGACGTGAGGCTGGTAGCGGCCGGCGGCATGTACGCCAACAGACGAACAAATCTTACGCGTGCGTAGGTCTGCCCTCTGCCTGTATGGGCGGCCGCGGCGGTGGCTAGACGATGTGTTCGTGACTGAAAAGGAAGACTTGAAGGCGATGTGGAAATCAATCTCTGATGACAAGATTGTTTGGTGGATTTGGTTAGGACTCTGCTCGCGAGTCCGATTAAAATATGAAGTGGACTACGAGTACGAACTGGGAAAGGATTAGGATCGAGTTAGAGCAATCTCTACCGGCGCGCCCAACTCGGTTCTCAATAGGCGTTTTGGGCGCGGCGGCACCAAACCGTTCCCCAGCGGCGCGTTCAATAAACGAAAAGTTGACGGCACGTCCCAATACAACGTCCGGCAACCCCGCTTCGCGCCCAGATTCTAGGGACGCAAGCGGCGTGTCGGCAACCGCGGCAATGTGCGCCTCGTCCAATTCTGACAGGTGGGGATGACACGTCAGCCGCACAACGGCCGGTCAACGTTATTTATTGCGGCCTCAGCGGTTTTCTGACGCGGTGCGACGCGTTGCGCCTCCTCTTCCCCGACGCGCGTCGCCGGAGTTATGACGCCTTGGGAACCGGCGCCAGATTATTGGGGCGCGTTCCCGCGCTCCCGCACCGCATTCCCGCGCTCTACCTCCCTACCGTCCTTATAAAGTCTGCGCCATTCACCTCCCCCGCTGCACTCCACTCTCGCTTCTCCCCCCGCCGCACTCCACTCTCTTCCCCCCGGGCGACCATGGTGCACAACGACCAAGCGTCCGGCAGCGGCGGCCCGAAGACGTGCCTTCGGAAGGACGAGGTGGCGTTCTTCCACCACCACAACATCCCCATGCCGCCGGGGTTACGCCTTCCAGCGGCAGCGGCTGGCAGATGTCGGCGCTCGGCTACGTCGTGCCGCCTCTGCCGGAAGGGGGTCGCTTCCGGGATCTCGTCCGCCTGCGCCGTCGGTAGCGGACGCCGGAGCAGCAGGCGGACCCGGAGTACGCCCTAAATAGCCCCAACTGGCGGGCGCTGCTAGAAGCGGAGCGCAAGCGGCGTTGGACGATCACGACTGCACCGAAAGGCCGTGACAGCACAACGCCGTGTGGCGGCGCCGCTGGTAGGAGGGCCGCGACTTCCATAGCGTCATGCGGGAGTACGGCTACGCCGCCCCTGTCAACCGCCCCCGCGAGTTCTGGCAGATGTCGGCGAGCTCATCCTCCCGCTCCTCCTCCTCCTCCAGTGCGCGGTCCACGACGCCGCCGACCCCGTGGTTCGTGAAGGTGGAGCCGCCGCTGCCTCGCGGCGTGAAGATCAAGGCCGAGCCTTCACGGTCGACACCGCCGCAAAGGAACATCGGCGTCACCATCCGCGACTTCGGACCGCCGCCGCCGCCGTCCGCCAAGGTCAAGATCGAGCCGGGGACGTCCTCGTCCCGCGGCAAGGTTAAGATCGAGCCAGGGACGTCCTCGTCCGCGGCAAGAAGCGCGTCACGCCCGTGGCGGCGCCGCGCACGCTATCGGAGGAGGAGGCCGAGGCGCAGTTCGAGAGGGACCTCGCCCTCGCGCAACAACTCTCCTTCAACTTTGAAAGGACACGGATGTCGCCTAGAGGGGGGGGGTGAATAGGCGATTAAAATTCTTTGCGGTTTAGGCTTGAATAAATGCGGAATAAAACTAACGTTTAATTTATCAAGCACGAAACCTAAACAAGCTAGGTTAACCTATGTGCACCAACAACTTATTCTAAACAAGATAAGCAAATATGTGATAGCAAGATATATTGCTTCAAGCTCGATGGCTATCACAAAGTAAATAGCATAAGTAAGAAGCTCGGGTATAGAAATACCGAGGCACTTGGAGACGATGATTTATCCCGAAGTTCACTTCCCAATGGAAGCTACGTCTCCGTTGGAGCGGTGCGGAGTCACAAAGTGATCCCCGAATAGCCGTCAAATGGAACACCGTAATCTCCTTCGTGCCTCCACCAATGCGGAGTGCCACGAACCACTATGGGACACTTGAGGGTGGTCACCGAACCCGTACAAGGATGAGGCACACTCCACAACTTAATTGGAGGCTCTCACCGAATTCCCACGGCTCCCAAAGCCACAAGAATCACAAGGTTGGGGCGCGACTCCACAACTTAATTGGAGGCTCCCAACTATCCCGCGAGCCACCAAAACTCCGAGATCAACAAGGACTGTTTAGGGCACACCAAGTACCCAAGAGGACAAGCTCTAGGGCACCCCAAGTACCCAAGAGTAACAAGCTTCTCAACTTTGATTTTCACGTATCACCGTGGAGAATTCAAACCGATGCAACCGATGCAAGAAGGCAAGACCACTAGAAGTGGTCAAATCCTTCACTCCCAAATCCCACCAAAAGCAACTAATGCTTGTGGGGGGAGAAGAGAGGAAGAACAAGGAAGAACTCAACAAATGGAACTTCAAGATCACGATCTACTAGGTTCCCCTCACTTAGAGGAGGAATGGATTGGATGAATATGTAGATCTTGATCTCCTCTCAAATTCTCTCAAAGATATGCAAGAATCATGGGAGGGATTGAGAGGAAGGCAAGCTTTTCCAAAGGTCAACAATGGAGGAGAGAGAGGGGAAAAGCTAGCTCAAGAGGTGAGAGAACCGTTGGGGAAGAAACCCACTAAAAAAGGTCCTCTCAAAAATCTGCCCGTTGCAGACGAAAAAGGCCGCAGCGGTAGTACCGGGCCGATCCCGGTAGTACCGAGCCGCGTTGACTCGAGGAAGAACGAAGACCAGTCAGCGCTCCCTGACTCGGCGCGCAACGGTAGTACCGGACCACTCGGCCCGGTAGTGCTCCCTTCCCGGTAGTACCGCGCCACTACCGGGGCAACTACCGGGTGAAAACTTCGAGAGGCAGAGAGCCATCCGGAGATGCGGTACTGGGCCCGGTACTGGCCGCGGTAGTTCCGCAAGGGGTCACCCGGTAGTACCGGGCGAGGGTCGGTACTACCGGCCTAAGAAGAAACTGCAGAACCAGAAAAAGAGAACCGCAATAACTTTTGCAAGGAAGCTCCAAACGAGATGAATCCAATTCTGTTGGAAAGGTAGCGACAAGAGTTTTACCACACATGGGAAGGTGTGGACCATATCTCGAAGGTGGACCGATAATATTTGCAACCAGAAAACGCAACAAGTTTTCCATACGAAATCCGTTTTCGGAGAACTTGGTCTTGTCATGAAGATCACAACAAGCACCAAAACCCAACAAGGAGAAAATCCAAATAAGAACCAAGAAAGATGATGAAGGCAAGTATGCAAAGGTTTGAGCTCTCTCCAACTGATACGCTAAAGCTCAATCGAGAGCCCCTCTTGATAGTACGGTATCTGTCCTATAACCCGGTCTCCCAACTAGTACCATGAGACCGGTAAAATAGAAACCCTATCATACCTTTGCCTTGCGCATTCCACTTGAGATAGATGACGTCGATCTTGATCTCTTCAAGTGGACCACCTTTCTTGATTGCGCTTCGCTTGGTGAAGACCCAAACATTGCTCCCCCATACTCCACTATGGAAGAGGCTCTCTTAGGCACATCTTCGCATGAACATTATCTCTAAATGGGTGGCAAGCTTCAAGCCTAGGATTTCTTCGAGATGCTCCTCTTGAACTTGCGCTTCTCAACATTGATGACGATCACCACTTTACGTCATCGATCATGGACCATATGAAATCTTCATTTGATGCAAGCCCATAGAAAGATACATAATCACACATAGAAATGTTACACACATATCATGGGTTAGCTCACAAAGCTATGTGGACAATTGCTTACCATACCAAGAGATACATGATCCCCCTTGGTACATCTTGTAGCTTTGTGTGTTGATCAATACTTGATCAACCTTGTATCTTTTCTTCTCTTTTCAATAGATGATGTCTTGAAGATAACCATGAATGATCACATAATTCTTTTCTTCAAGACATACTTGCAATATGCTCAACTCTATGATCTTGATGCTAAATACTTCATTATATCAATATACTCATGGCATCAACCTTGAATCCAACGTATGGAGTTCAAGCATGGTCTATGGACAAACACTACAAGTAAAACTCAATGCAACCATTAGTCCATAGGGATTGTCATTAATTACCAAAACCACACATGGGGGCGCCATGCCCTTTCAAACTTCGTCCAGCCGGCGTCGAAGGAGTACGCGGAGCGATGGTCCTGCCTCGATCTGAACATCGTCGTCATCGACGACGACGAGGCACAGAACGTCGCGGCAATGGCGGCCGCAGCAGTCATGGAGGAGCCTGCGCAGGAGGAGCCGGCGCAGGAGGAGGGCGGCGCGTGGAACGTCGACGACGCGGTGGCGGCGAACGATTGGGGCGCCTTCTACGGCTACTGGACCGACAATCTCTACTATATAATATGTCTTCAGGTGATGGTCCGTTTTTTTGATTCCGATTTTAACCCTATAGGTTTTTTTGACATGGAACACTGGTGTTCCATTAATAGGTGCTGTGCAGAGCTAACCCTATAGGTTTTGGAATATTACATTATGTGCCACCGCTAAGTAAAATAGACGGTTTGTTATTACCTGATGTTCCCTGAAACGTTATTTCCTCTGGAACCACATCGCATCATTCTCCCCTGCAGCCCTGCTCCTCGCAGAGGAACTCCGCCGACGCCGCCACCGCCGCCGCCCGTATCCGACTGCCGCCCCCTGCCACATCTCGAATCCATTGCTTCACGTCCGGCGGCGCTTCCCACATCCCCTGCAGCGCGCGAGCGGCGGCGCCTCACCATCCCCTGCATCTCAAGCGTTCGCCGGCCGGGCGGACGTCGCCGTTGCCACCACGGGCGAGGTCGATGGGTGGGCGCCGCAGTCGCATCCGCTTTACGAGCGTGCTCCTCCGCCCACACGGCTGGAAAAGAGGCGGCTACAACAGCGGTTGGCGTGAGGCCGATCGTGCGCTGTTATGGCGTGGAGGGCTGGAGGCCAATCGTGATCCAAACCCAATCCATATCGCCTGGAACACGACGGCGGCGAGGCCGATCGTGCGCTTGCGGCCGACGGGGTCGGAGGTGCGGCCGGCGAGGCTGCCGAGGAGGGAGACGAAGCTGAGGCAGCCGACGAGCACCTTTTGCTGCAACTCCGTGATGTGGAGGTCCGTGATGTGCGTGTCCGCATTTGCCTTGTCTCTCTGAATCTCTAAATCGTGCGTTAAGCAACAAATTGCAGACGGATTTTATTGAACGGTAATTTGATATGTGCAATTATTTTACCAAGCTCTCACGGATTACAAATTGCATATGAACGAGACCATGGTGGATGCAGATTAGTGATACAGGTGGAAAGCCAACTGCATCAGTTCGCCAAATCGCCCGTCTTCCGGCGAGGCGTAGAGCAGCAAGCCAGGGACCGCCGACCTCATGGCGTCCGAAGACGGCAGGGAATTTCAGTAGTTAATGTGGGCATTATATCTATTGCTTTTGTGCAATCTGATTTCGGACAGTGGGGAATTTCAGTAGATAATTCATTTTTAGGTATTTTGTGGGTAATGCAATGCCAACAGAATTAGAAACGAAAGCTAAACTGTGACGACATAAGTACCTAATGTGCAATAGTTTTCTGAACTGGGCGTCAAAATATAATACGTTGTGTGTGGATTTTGTTCAGAGTGGATTAGCTAGCCACACTGCTTGGGTAATATAGTTCATGATGTGAGTTTGAAGCAGTGTAATTTTGAACAGGTGGACTGTCATATGTGGAGTAGTAGCAGGAATTAGGAGTTAACTAGAATACGTCGTTTTCTCTCTATCTAGCTTATTTCCAACTGAAAGATGGCCGAGCGAGTTGAGCTCGCCTTGACGGCACTGAGTACAAGTCCTCGTGGCGGAACAGCCATGGCCGAGCGAGTTGAACTTGGCGACGACGCGCAGTAGGCGTCCCCACTGCCGGCTTTGCCTCCCCTGGTCGTGGTCCGTCGCCGCCGTCCAGTCCCCGCCTTCGCCCGGCCTCCCCGTGCGGCCAGCTCACCGGCGACCATAGTGCCTCCCATGCGCGAGCATTAATCAATTTTTGTTTAATGTTTCTTGACATCCAAAAATACGTTAATCAATTTTTGTATAATTTTTTTGTTTATTAGCCCGTGGCAGCGCACGGGCATTCTATAATATGTCTTTAGTGATGGTCCGTTTTTCTGATTCCGATTTTACCCCATAGGTTTTGAAATATTACATTATGTGCCACCGCTAAGTAAAATAGACGGTTCGTTATTACCTGATGTTCCCTGAAACGTTATTTCCTCTGAAACCACATCGCATCATTCTCCCTGCAGCCCTGCTCCTCGCAGAGGAACTCCGCCGACGCCGCCACCGCCGCCGCGCGTATCTGACTGCCGCCCCCTGCCACATCTCGAATCCATTGCTTCGCGTCCGGCGGCGCTTCCCACATCCCCTACAGCGCGCGAGCGGCGGCGCCTCACCATCCCCTGCATCTCAAGCATTCGCCGACCAGGCGGACGTCGCCGTTGCCACCACGGGCGAGGTCGATGGGTGGGCGCCGCAGCCGCATCCGCTTTACGAGCGTGCTCCTCCGCCCACACGGCTGGAAAAGAGGCGGCTACAACAGCGGTTGGCGTGAGGCCGATCGTGCGCTGTTATGGCGTGGAGGGCTGGAGGCCAATCGTGATCCAAATCCAATCCATATCGCCTGGAACACGACGGCGGCGAGGCCGATCGTGCGCTTGCGGCCGACGGGGTCGGAGGTGCGGCCGGCGAGGCTGCCGAGGAGGGAGACGAAGCTGAGGCAGCCGACGAGCACCTTTTGCTGCAACTCCGTGATGTGGAGGTCCGTGATGTGCGTGTCCGCATTTGCCTTGTCTCTCTGAATCTCTAAATCGTGCGTTAAGCAACAAATTGCAGACGGATTTTATTGAACGGTAATTTGATATGTGCAATTATTTTACCAAGCTCTCACGGATTACAAATTGCATATGAACGAGACCATGGTGGATGCAGATTAGTGATACAGGTGGAAAGCCAACTGCATCAGTTCGCCAAATCGCCCGTCTTCCGGCGAGGCGTAGAGCAGCAAGCCAGGGACCGCCGACCTCATGGCGTCCGAAGACGGCAGGGAATTTCAGTAGTTAATGTGGGCATTATATCTATTGCTTTTGTGCAATCTGATTTCGGACAGTGGGGAATTTCAGTAGATAATTCATTTTTAGGTATTTTGTGGGTAATGCAATGCCAACAGAATTAGAAACGAAAGCTAAACTGTGACGACATAAGTACCTAATGTGCAATAGTTTTCGAACTGGGCGTCAAAATATAATACGTTGTGTGTGGATTTTGTTCAGAGTGGATTAGCTAGCTAGCCACACTGCTTGGGTAATATAGTTCATGATGTGAGTTTGAAGCAGTGTAATTTTGAACAGGTGGACTGTCATATGTGGAGTAGTAGCAGGAATTAGGAGTTAACTAGAATACGTCGTTTTCTCTGTATCTAGCTTATTTCCAACTGAAAGATGGCCGAGCGAGTTGAGCTCGCCTTGACGACACTGAGTACAAGTCCTCGTGGCGGAACAGCCATGGCCGAGCGAGTTGAACTTGCCGACGACGCGCAGTAGGCGTCCCCACTGCCGGCTTCGCCTCCCCTGGTCGTGGTCCGTCGCTGCCGTCCAGTCCCCGCCTTCGCCCGGCCTCCCCGTGCGGCCAGCTCACCGGCAACCATAGTGCCTCCCGTGCGCGAGCATTAATCAATTTTTGTTTAATGTTTCTTGACATCCAAAAATACGTTAATAAATTTTTGTATAATTTTTTTGTTTATTAGCCCGTGGCAACGCACGGGCATTCAACTAGTTAGACTAGGTTTAGTTTAAATTTCGCTGTATTTTGTAAAATCTATCGAAATCGAATGAAATATGTTTAAGTTTGAATTAATTCGAGTCCTTTTTTTCTTCTCAAAAACCTATTGGGAGCGACCGGTGGGGCGCGACGCTCCCAAGGCGGCAACGCTTGCCGGCGCTCCCAACAACGCCTATCCGGCAAGTTTGTCGGACGCTGTATTGGGCGCGCCGGTGGAGATGCTCTTAATTGCCGGTGCAATTCTGTTATGCAATGAAAATTTATTTGCGGCCATTGTGTATTATATGATGTTGCTATATGGTTGTCATTTTTAGAATATTTTTTTCCTGTCTGCTAAGTTTGCCGAGTGTTTTTTTGTTTGTTTTTGAAAACCAGTAGTCAAAGCTTGCTTCCGCCGTCTTCCAACGTCCCGTTAACCTTTTTTTCCACTCCAAGTGGTGTGGTGATCTGGTGACGAGTGTACAGGGATTATAGTACTAATTAAGTCAATGGTGTCAACCTATGTGGGTTCGGGATAATAGTACTCAATCAATGATACGATGCTGACTTCGTCGGAAGTTTGAAGGAACGAATTGCAGGACAAGAAGAGAATCATGTGTTCACGGTTCACCATACGCGGGTGATTAGTTCCTTGTTTCTTCTGATCTTCAGCAGCCGTACGTTGCCTGAACGTCATCATCTAGGATATATATATTTCCGCATAAGTTTCAATCTGATCCTGCTCACTGACGCGTCAGTTCTTGCACTAACATCTTTATACACTACTACAAGACATGTCATGGCCAAGTCAGAGTGCACTAGCTAGGCTCAGGCCATGGAGCAACCAGCGTACTGCCTCTACCTCTTCTTGGCTCTCCTCCTCCCTCTCCTGTTTCTCAAGCTTTTCAGGAAGCGTGGGGATGGCCTGCGTCTGCCGCCCGGCCCGTGGCGGCTTCCGGTAATCGGCAGCCTGCACCACCTCGCCGGCAGCCCGCTGATGCACCGCGTCTTAGCCGACCTGGCGCGCCATCTGGACGCTCCTCTCATGTACCTCCAGCTCGGCGAGGTCCCCGTGGTAGTGGCCACGTCCCCGGAGGCCGCCCGCGAGATCACGCGGACGCATGACGTCGTGTTCGCGACGCGGCCGTTGAGCCCCACAGTTAAGATCATGTCCGCCGGGGGGCAGGGACTCATCTGGGGGCGCTACGGCCCGATGTGGCAGCAGCTCCGCAAGATGTGCATCCTGGAGCTGCTCAGCGCACGAAGCGTGAAGTCGTTCCGCCGCGTCCGGGAGGAGGAGGTGCGCCGCCTCGTGGCGGTCGTCGTGGGGTCCGCTTCGTCCGGCGATGTCGTGAACGTCAGCGAGCGAATCACCGTATTCATCACCGACTCACTGATGCGGGCCATGATTGGAGACAGGTTCAAGAGGACGGATGAGTTCTTGGAGGCGCTGGGCCAGTCCATCAAGCTCGTCGCCGGGTTCAACCTCACCGACCTGTTCCCGTCGTCGTGCCTCCTGAGCTTCATCTGTGGCACGACGAGATTGGCCGAGGAGACCCACCGCAAGAGTTTCGAGCTCATGGATTACGCCATCAAGCAGCACGAGGAGTGGAGGGAAAGCGGCGCCACTGTGGACGGAGAGGACTTGCTGGACGTGCTACTGAGGATACAAAAGGAGGGTGGCCTCGAGGTGCCACTTACCATGGGAGGTATCAAATCAGTTATACTCGTAAGTACACCAACTTCTTTATCTCTTCTGCTTCTTCTCCTCTTTTCAGCATACTTGTGTTTTACGAAGTTATACTCTCTCACCATTTAGTTCGTTAAAAACATGTTCAGTTAAACAAAACTAGTTAGCCATTTTGGAAGTATATATATTAATATTACCATTTTTTGCTGCTGCCCATGTTGGAATTATTCCTGAAAAACAAAGATTGGCCAACGTAGATCTAAGAACGACAAATATTTTCGAGCGAGTAGTTAGCACTTAGCAGGACACATGTCCCTCTTATTTTGTTGTTTTATCTTCTTCTGTCTTCAGTTCACTTTGAATCCATGAATAGTTGTATGTTTTGTACCCTACTATTAAAGGATTTACCACAAAGAGTGCCAAAGTCTTTTAGTGCCCAGAACAACCAGTAACTTCTAAATTCAAATCGGATATTGCAGGATCTGTTTAATGCAGGGAGCGATACACAAGCAACCACACTCCAATGGGCTATGTCAGAGCTCATGAGATACCCTAATGTGATGCGGAAAGCACAGGCCGAAGTACGCGACAATCTCCAAGGAAAGCCTAACGTTACCGAGGAAGACTTACCCAATCTCAACTACCTCAGACTCGTCATCAAGGAGACAATGAGGTTACATCCAGCCGGCCCATTGCTAGTCCCTAGGGAGGCCACGGAGACTTGCAAAATCCTTGGGTATGACATACCCAAGGGCACCAAAGTGTTCATCAATGTATGGGCAATCGGAAGAGACCCTAAGCATTGGGAAGATCCCGAGGAGTTTAAGCCAGAAAGGTTCGAATCTGGCATGGTAGACTATAAAGGCACAAACTTTGAGTATATACCTTTCGGGTCGGGCCGAAGGATATGCCCCGGGATGACGTTTGCTGAGGCCAATATGGAGATCGTGCTTGCTGCACTTCTCTACCACTTCGATTGGGAGCTCCCTGGAGAGGCAAAGCCCGAAGAGGTGGACATGAAAGAAAAGATGGGTGTCACCATCCGGAGGAAGAATGACTTGTACCTAAATGCCGTTGTCCGTGTGTCCCCGTCTTGATTGGACTTGTGTACATTGATATGTGATCCGGAAATGTCATGTACTAGTGCTTCCTTTGTGCCTTTGGCGAATGCGGATACTTATGAAGGAGTATTGATTACCTCAAATACAATAACCATGTAAGCACCAAGTTACCTGTGTCTATATCTCGTTGCCACTGCCAGAGGAAGGGTCTACGACACAAGCATGTTAGTGGAAATGGCCTTGCACCCACTTGACAAACCACGAGAGATAGCTGCGAGGCCAGCTGGTCACATTTCAAGTGAGGATGGGCCACTACTTCATATTAGGCCTCTAGGAAGGGGGCCCTCGTCCTTCTTCTCACGCGCGCCGACCGGACTATCCTTGGTCCTTGTGCTGCCCGGTAGAACTCACGTTGTCGTCTTCCCAAATTAGCTCCATGTGTACGCTTAAAAACACACCTTATGAGCGTCACATGATTTTGTTTTCTACACCTTATGCATGTATTCTATTACCCTTAAAAAACCTTTGGTACGACATACCCAAGGGCACCGCCGTGTTCATCAATGCATGGGAAATCGGCAGTGGTGGTGTAGATAACTCCGGCGATGATTTCCCCTTCGACATAATCCTGGAGTAGGGCTCCAGATCTGTATTCGGGCCGATAGTGGCTCTGTATCTTATTTTCGCATAAATCCTCCGTCATGGGGCTTAGGTTTTCGGGAAGTATATATAAGCCAAAGGGCGTCGAGAGGCGGTGGCCAGGGGGACCGCGCGGACACGTGTCGTACTGGCGCGCCACCACCTAGGATGTGTTTTCGCTTGAAGATGCCCTTTGGCTCGGGATCAGTTGTGTGTCAATATAGGGCCGATACATGATAGAGTATTCATGGGAGGAGTTACACCGAGTGAGAGATTTAGGGGAGATCACATGACTTTGAAAAGGTTAGGAACCTTAAATTAATTTTATCAACGTTCGACCAACTTTCGTCCTCAAAATTAATTTTCATATGAGTGAAATAATTTATTTTGGGGAAGCACGAGACGAGGTTGCTCAATATGCCTAATTATTTGGTTGTCAGTAAGGCCAGTTTCGTATAGTTATTTGGGGTACTCCGATACACTATAGGAGACTCACAAATACTGAATGGAAACATTTCAAAGGAGCTGCTACAAAAGAGGCTAAGTAGTTGGAAAGAATAATTACCATCTCTTGGTGAAAGATTAGTTCTCGTTAATTCAGTACTAAGCAATATGGTATTGTATAAAAATGATTTCTTTCTCCCGGTTACCCAAAGGAGCCCTGCATAGATTGTACTCCCTCCGTTTCTTATTATAAGGTGTATAGTTTTTCTTGAAAAGTCAAACTTGACTATCTTTGACCAAGATTTTAGAAAATACTACTAACAATTACAATATCAAATCAGTACCATTAGATTCAATATGAAATATATTTTCATATTCAATTTTCTGAGTATTTCAAATATTGATAGTTTTTTCTAAAATCCTGGTCAAAGATAGTCAAGTTTGACTTTTCTGTAAAAACTATACACCTTATAAATAACAAGGAACGGAGGGAGTATTATTTTCGACCAAGATTCTTTTTTAAAGGGGATAGCTAGGAAAAAAGAAATATTGACTGGCTAGATAGAATGTAGCTTGCCGACCTAAACATTTAGAGGGGCTAGGCATTGATGACGTGGAACGCACGTTCGCTGGAAAACCCCAAGAGGAAGGTATGATGTAGTCAGCAGCAAAGTTTTCCCTTGATTACAAAACCAAGCTTGTCAGATCCAGTAGGAATTGGAAGAGCCTCAGAAAGGTGTCAGCGGCGCCGTTACCCGATCACTAACGTGGACCTGCACACACACAATCAAAGTACTTTGCCCCAACGAAACAGAAAAGTTGTCAATCTCCTCGGCTTGCTGAATACAAAGGATTAAACGTATGGTGTAGAATATGATGATGAACACAAAAGTAGCAGCAGGAAGTAACATAGAGCGTGGTGAAAACGGTGTTTGTATCAGTATGGAATAAAGGACCGGGGTCCACAGTTCACTAGTGGTGTCTCTCCATAAGACAAATAAACATACATGTTGGATGAACGAATTACAGCTGGGCAATTGACAAATTGTAAACGCATGACAATGCAATATATAACAAGCACATGTTCATTGTTATATCTATTGGCATTACAACAATATACATAGACCGCTTACTAGCTGCATCTATGACTCATAATCCACTCATAAGATAGCTTCCGGGTCTCCCATGAGTATTAAGTTGCAAGCAACAGATTATAGCATTAAGCAAACTGTGTAATGTAAACAAACACATTAGACTTAACAACAGTACGCTTAAGCTAAGCATCGGTTATTTTATCCCTAGTGGCAACAGCACATCTACAGACTTAGTTGTTTCTGTCTATCAAGCCCAGACTTCTAGAGGCATGAACCCACTATCTAGCATAAATACCCTCTCTTAAAGTCATTAGCATCTACTTGGCCAAAGCATCTACTAACAACGGAGAGCATGTAGGAACATAGATAAAACATAATATAGATAGATGAACAAACTTGATCATTGAAAGTGCATGTGCCCTCATGTGTGGTTTTGGTAATTAATGGCAATCTCTATGGACTAATATTTGCATTGAGATATCTTTATAGATCTTGTCCATGGGAAAAGATTGGAGTTCATGTGTTGGACTCTAGAAGATTATATGATGACCAAGGTTCTATCTAAAGGTTTATATGAAGAATGGTCATATAGAGTTGAGCTTATTGCAAGCATGACTTGGAAAAGAAGATTGAGTGAACATTCATGTTTATCTCCAAGTCACCATATAGATTAAGAGAAGAAGATGAAGTGCAGGTTCAAGAGAAGCATCTCGAAGAAATCCTATGCTTGAAGCTTGTCACCCATTTGGAGATAATGGCCAAGTGAAGATATGTCTAATAGAGGCTCTCCCATAGTAGTGTATGGGGGAGCGATGTGTGAGTCTTCACCAAGCAAAGCGCAATCAAGAAAGGCGTCCACTTGAAGAGATCAAGATCGTCATCATCTAGCTCAAGTTGAATGCGCAAGGCAAAGGTATGATCTTGATAGGGTTTCTATTTTATCGGTCTCATGGTGTTAGTGGGAGACCGGGTTATAGGATAGACGGCGTACTATCAAGAGGGGCTCTCAAGTGAGTAACTTGATCGCATCTTTGTGGAGAGCTCAAACCATTGCATACTTGACATCATCATCTTTCTTGGTTCTTATTTGGTTTTTCTCCTAGTTGGGTTTTGGTGCTTATCGTGATCTTCATGACAAGCTCAAGTTCTTCGAAAACGGTTTTTGTTGGGAAAACTTGTTTCGTTTTCGTATTGGAAATATTAACGGTTTATCCGTGAGGAAAGTTCCACACCTTCCCATGTGTGTCAACTTAACTCTATTTATGGTTCTTAATATTGAAAGCTCTTGTCGTTACCTTTCCAACAAAATTGGTTTCACCTAATTTGGAGTTCAAACGAGAAAGTTATTGGGTTTATAGTTTTGCTGATTTGTTGTTGTTTTTCTTGGCCGGAGTGTCCGGTGTGCCAGGGCCGGAGTTTCCGGTGTGCCTCAACCGGAGTCTCCGGCCTCAGGGGTGCTCAGGGGCCGGAGTCTCCGGCCCATCAGGTTTTTGGTGCGAACTGCGCAACAAGACGGCGCTCTCTGTGTTGGGTCCGGAGTTGGTCCGGAGGGACCCCGGAGTCTCTGCCCCCTCCGGGTCCGGAGTCTCCGGTGTAAGTTTCCTGCAACGGCTCTTTTTCTGGGGACCTATAAAAAGCCCCCCCCCCCCCTTCTTTCCCAAAGGGTCAGCTCTTCCAAGCACAAAATTTCCCCCTCTCGCACCTCCATTGTTGACCTTGGAAAGCTTGCCCCTCTCCCAAGATTCTTGCATATCTTTGAGGGATTTGAGAGAGTAGATCTAGATCTACAATTCCACCAATTCATTCCTCCTCTAAGTGAGGGGAACCTAGTAGATCTTGATCTTGGAGTTCCATTTGTTGAGTTCTTCTTTGTTCTTCCTCTCTTCTCTCCCCATAAGTATTAGTTGCTTTTGGTGGGATTTGAGAGTGAAGGATTTGAGCACTTGTGCTCTTGCCATTGCTTTGTGCATCGGTTTGTGCTCTCCACGAGGATTCGTGGAAGTGAAAGTTTGTGAACTTGTTACTCTTGGGTCTTTGGACTCTAGACGCTTTTGTGGTGGTTGAGACCTTTGTGGTCACTTGTAGCCGTTCGGGAGCCCCCAATCCAGTTGTGGGTTGTGCCTCGGATTGTTGTTGTAAAGGCTCCGGATTCCGCCTTGAAGGATTCCGATAGTTGAAGGTGAACCAAACCTTTGTGGTGTGGTTCATCGGAGAAGAAGGTGAAACATTTGTGGCTGTTGAGTTGACCTTTGTGGTATCTCACACCTGTCCAACGAGACGTACTCCCCTAAAAAGGAGAAACTCGGGAATACATCCTCGTCTCCGCGTGCCTCGGTTATTTCTATATCCGAGCTATTTACTTATGCACTTTGCATTGTGATAGCCTTCGTGCTTGAAGTATTCTATATTGCTATCACTTTGTTGCTTGTCTTGCTTAGCATAAGTTGTTGGTGCACATAGGTGAGCCTAGTATATTTAGATTGTTGGCTTGTTAATTTAAACACCTAGTTTTATTCCGCAATTATCAAGACTAAACCGGAAAAGTTTTAATCGCCAATTCACCCCCCTCTAGGCGACATCCTTGTCCTTTCAATCATAACTTCACAATTCATCGGATCCCAGCAAACACAACATGTAGCATTACATAAAGATGATCTTGATCATGTTAGGCAGCTCACAAGATCTAAACATGATAGCACAAGGTGGAGAGACTACCAACTAGCTACTGCTATGGACCCGTAGTCCCGTGAAGAACTAGTCACGCATCACTGCGGAGGCAGGCATGGTGATATAGAGCCCTCCGGTGATGATTTCCCCTCCGGCAAGGTGCCGGGAAGAACTGCAGAAACCCTGCCGAACTAGGGTTGAAGACGACGGCGGCCTCGGAACTTTTCGTAGATTTTTGCTCGGGTCTCTAGGGTTTCCCGATTAGATGCAATTTATAGGCGAAAGGGCGGCGTCGGTGGCCAGCCGAGGTGGGGCGGCGGCCTAGGTGCGCGGCCCCACCCTGGGCCGCGCTGTGGGCCCACCGGCCTGCCTGGTGTGGCCCCCGGCTCCGTCCTCCTGGCTGCTGCTCCGTCTCGGTCCAAAAATAAATCAGTTAAATTGGCGTCCGATTTCGAAAATATTTCCAGAATAAATTTTCTGAAACAAAACGACAGCAGAAAACAGTAACTGACATTGTGGCATCTTGTTAATAGGTTAGTCCCATAAAATGCATAAAAATGATATAAAGTGTAAGATAAACATGTGGTAATCAATATATAATAGGCATGGAACATAAAAAATTATAGATATGTTTTGGACGTATCAGTCATTCATGACCTTGAGATTAAGAATCCTGCCCTTTTAGGTAAATGGCTTTTCAATCTTCTTACCGAAGATTGGACGTGGAAAACACTTCTAAAAAGAAAATATGTAGCCACAAAAGTATTGTCTCAAGTATATTAGAAACCTGAGACTTTTAGTTTTTGGCTAGTCTAATAGCAGCGTAGAAACACTTCTTCTGTTTTGGATCATTCATAATCAAGAATGTTTCGGAAATTAGATTCTAGAAGGACAAGTGGTTGGGAAATGCCACTCTCCAGGAACAGTATCCAACTCTTTATAACATTTGTAAGGTGCAGAAAACAAAATATTGTATGGATGTGGCCATGGTCGCGGCCCAGTTGGTCCTCCATGCACCGCATCTGAAGCTCAGGTTGGGCGCGTCCATGACATGTAAGAGGTCAAGCTGCTCGCTGTCAAAAGCCACAACTGCGACCTTGACAGGGCCGCCGTGGACGCGAGCCATGGTTGTAGACCCGTCAACCTTGATTGTGTCTACCTCCTCTACTTTCCCCCTCTGGGATGGTGACGAGTTAGTTTTATGATGTCCTAACACATGCGGATGTGCTAGTTTAAGATGTGATGATGATCTGGAATAGTGATAATTATCACTCTGTTGTGTAATGTCCTAACACTTGTGGATGTGCTACGCAGCCCCAAAGAGACGTACCTTGGACCGTCCCCTCTCCCCATCCACTGTAGCAGAGGTGACTTTTGGATCTCAGCAGCGCGCACCACCCCCTCGCCGTCGATCCGGTCGATTCCCCGGCCTCCGGCGTCGCTCCGGCGGCGGGAGGACGGGGAATCGCCGGATCCGTGTACATAGGTAAGGTAGGCGTGCGTTGCGTTGCTGCCGGAGGCGCCATGGAGGAGGAGGCGTGTCGGGCAGTTCTTTTGCAGGTGGGATCCTTCCTCTGCGGTGGCGGAGCTCCGTGGAGCTCAGGCGCCGCTCTCCTACCGCTCCCGTGCTCGCAGGCCTGTGGTGCTGCTGTGCATGGTCTCCCCTTCGCCGCTAGCCGTGGGATGGCGGCTCCGGCGTCGACGTTTTTCGTGCAGAAGGCTGGCGAGGTCCAGATCGACGACGACGACAACCGATGGTGTAGGTCCTCTGCGGCCGGCATTCGGCGACTTCCCGTCTGCTCGGGGGTGCTCTTGATCCAAGGCTTGAAGAGCATGAGCGGCGGCGCGCCACCGACGGCGCCGAGGTTGAAGACGAAGTCGAGCTTCTCCAGGGTTTGGTTTGTTTTTCGTTTCTTTATGTGGACCTTGGTGTAAGTTCTGGATTTTCGTCCAGCCCCCCGTACTCGCAAAAAAAAAAACACTTGCGGATGTGCTAGTTTAAGATGTGATGATGATCTGGAATAGTAATAATTATCACTCTGTTGTGTATTTTGTGCGATGAAAATTGATTCGCGGCCATTGTGTATTATACGATGTTGATATACGGTTGTCATTTCTAGAATATTTATTTCATGCCTGCTAAGTTTGCTGAGTGTTTTTTGAAAACCAATAGTCAAAGGTTGCTTCCGCCCGTCTTCCAACCATCCCGTTAATTTTTTTTTTCTCTCCAAGTGGTGATCTGATGACGTGTATTACGGAAAACACTCGACAAACAACTGTACATACGTAGGGATTGTAGTACTAAGTCAATGGTGTCAACGTATGTGGGGATTATAGTACACCCAAGGATACGTTGCTGACTTTGTCGGAAGCTTCAAGGAACAAATTGCAGGACAAGAAGAGGATCATGTCTTCACCACACCCGGGTGATTCGTTCCTTGTTTCTTCTGATCTACAGCCGCCGTACGTTGCATGAACGTCATCATCGAGGTATATATATTTCCGCTATGAAGGTTCAATTTGATCCTGCGGGCGACGCACTGACGCGTCAGCTCCTGCACTAACCTCTTTATATACTGCTACAAGACATAGCATGGCCTTAAAGTCACAGTGCACTAGGCTCAGACCATGGAGCAACCAGCCTACTACCTCTGCCTGTTCTTGGCTCTCCTCCTCCCTCTCCTGCTTCTCAAGCTTTTCAGGCAGCGTGGGGATGGCCTGCGTCTGCCGCCCGGACCGTGGCGGCTTCCGGTAATCGGCAGCCTGCACCACCTCGCCGGCAGCCCTTTGGTGCACCGCGTCTTGGCCGACCTGGCGCGCCAGCTGGACGCTCCTCTCATGTACCTTCAGCTCGGCGAGGTACCCGTGGTGGTGGCCACGTCCCCGGAGGCCGCCCGCGAGATCACGCGGACGCACGACGCCGTGTTCGCGACGCGGCCGTGGAGCCCCACCGTCCAGATCATGTCCGCCGAGGGGCAAGGCCTCATCTTCGGGCGCTACGGCCCGCTATGGAAGCAGCTCCGCAAGATCTGCATCTTGGAGCTGCTCAGCGCGCGACGAGTGAAGTCGTTCCGCCGCGTCCGGGAGGAGGAGGTGGGCCGCCTCGTGGCGGCCGTCGTGCGGTCTGCTTCGTCCGGCGACGTCGTGAACGTCAGCGAGCGGATCACCGTGCTAATCACCGACTCGGTGATGCGGGCCATGATTGGGGACAGGTTCAAGAGGACAGATGAGTTCTTGGAGGCGTTGGAGCAGGCGATCAAGCTCGTCGCCGGGTTCAACCTGAGTGACCTATTCCCGTCGTCGCGCCTCCTCAGCTTCATCTGTGGCACGACGAGGTTGGCCGAGGAGACCCACCGCAAGAGCTTCGAGCTTATGGAGTACGCCATCAAGCAGCACGAGGAGGGGAGGGAAAGCGGCGGCACGGTGGACGGAGAGGACCTGCTCGACGTGCTACTGAGGATACAAAAGGAAGGTGGCCTCGAGGTGCCACTTACCATGGGAGGTATCAAAGCAGTTATACTCGTAAGTACACCAGCTTCTTACTTCTTCAGCTTCTTCTCCTCTTTTCCGCATACTTGTGTTCTAGTATGATGTTATACTCTCTCACCATAACGTTCGCTAAAAAATGTTCAATTAAACAAAACTAGTTAGCCATTTTGGAAGTACATTTCGTGATATATTAGTATTACCATTTTATGTTGCTGTCCACGTTGAAATTATTCCCAATTTTCTATTAAAAAGCAAAGATTGGCCAACATAGATCAAAGAAGGACAAATATTTTCGAGGGAGTAGTTAGCGGAACACAAGTCTCTCTTATTTTGTTTTTTCTCTTCTTCTTTCTTCAGTTCACTTTAAATCCATGAATAGGTACATGTTTTGTTCCCTATTATTCAAGTATTTACCACAAAGAGTGACAACTTCTTTAGTGCCAAGAACAACTAGTAGCTTTTAAATTCAATCGGACTATTGCAGGATTTGTTTAATGCAGGGAGCGAAACATCAGCCACCACACTCCAATGGGCTATGTCAGAGCTCATTAGATACCCTAATGTGATGCAGAAAGCACAAGCCGAAGTACGCGAGAACCTACAAGGAAAGCCTAACATCACCGAGGAAGACTTGGCTAATCTCAAGTACCTCAGACTCGTCATCAAGGAGACAATGAGGTTACATCCAGCCGGCCCATTGCTACTCCCTAGGGAGGCCATGGAGACTTGCAAAATCCTTGGGTATGACATACCCAAGGGAACCACAGTGTTCATCAATGCATGGGCAATTGGCAGAGACCCTAAGCACTGGGAAGATCCCGAGAAGTTTAAGCCAGAAAGGTTCGAGTCTGGCAAGGTAGACTTCAAAGGCACAAACTATGAGTACATACCTTTCGGGTCGGGCCGAAGGATTTGCCCTGGAATGACATTTGCAGAAGCCAATATGGAGATCGTGCTTGCTGCACTTCTCTACCACTTCGACTGGGAGCTCCCTATAGGGGTGAAGCCAGAAAAGGTGGACATGAAAGAAAAGATGGGCCTCACCGTCCGGAGGAAGAATGACTTGTGCCTGCATGCGGTGGTACGTGTGCCCCCGTCTTGATTGGCACTTTTGTAATTATATGTGATCACGAAATCTCATGTACTAGTGCTTCCTTTGTGCCTTTCACGATACTTCTGAAGGAGTGGTGATTACCTCAAATACAATCACCATCTAAGCATTGAGATACATACATGTGTCGACATCTCGGTGCCACTACCACATGAAGGTTCGCTCATGGGTTTGGAAAACATCGGTGATCTAGGGTTTGAAATATGACTCCTATTTATGACACTGACGTGTTAGTGGAAATGGGCCTGCACCAACGGGACAAACCACGAGGCTTAGCTTCAAGGATAACTGGTCACATTTCAAGTGAGGAGGGGGCACTACTTCAGATTAGGCCTCTAGGAAGGGTCCCTCCTCCTTCTTTCCACTCATGTCGGCGGCATCCTAGATCCATGTGCTGCCCAGCAGAACTCACGTTGTCGTCTTCTTAAATTAGCTCCACATGTTCTGTTACGCTTAAAAATACCACGTTATGAGTGTGACTTGATTTCTTTTTTTGCACCTTATGCATATGTTTTTGTTACGCTTAAAAATCCTTGGGTTCATCAATGCATGGGTAATCGGCAGAGAAAATAAGCATTTGGAAGACCCACAAGGAGTTATTGATGGCTACTCACTTAAAACAATATGAATATGATGAAACTTGAGGCGGGGCTATTGTTAATATGAAAATATAATATTGGAAATATTGGAAAGAAATCACTCTTTTGTGGACACCGCGTTTCGTGTCACGAGTGCGGATGCACCCGTTATGTAAAACATTTTTTTCAATATGTCAAAAAAAATCTATGGGTGGGTAAAGGTCAAGACATTTTTTGTGACCTGTGTAAAACAGAAGAAACAAATCGCGTACAAAGTCATTTTGAAAACCCCTGATTTGTCTTTTTTGGACATCCCACAAAAAATGTCTTTTCTTCACGAAACTTTTTGTGCTTAACATAAAAGTCTTGTGGTATATCCGAAAATTTATTTAGAATTTTTTGACATTTAAAAAAATATTTTTCGAGCAGTGGATGCATCTAGACCTATGAGCCGATATGGATTTCCGCTCTTTTGTATGCATTTGCACTTATTTTGGATCCTAAGACTAAACTTGACGGGTTTAGTAATGTTTTCTCACTCTTAACAAAGGTTATAGGACATTATTCTTCCATCTTTATAAATGTTCTTGATAAGCTTGATGAACTTTACACTAAGTACAATGAAAAGTACGTCGGAGTTTGGCAACAACGGCATGTATCACAACCAGATGTCAGAAAGAAGAAAACAACGCGGGGAAATATGTTCCAGCCCCCTCTTCCTCAAGCTCATCATCAATAGCGTCTATAGTACAATCATGTGGCGGGGAGTTAAGGACGTACATCAGGTCCGAGAAAGCCAACTATCAGGAAACCTCTGAGTAATGGCTTAAACATATAGTGGTGGCATGACCGCAAGCTTACATATCCGGTGCTTCCAAGCAGAAAGAGATGTGTTAACTGTGTCGTCTTAACAACATCATATTGGAGTCTACTTTGAGTTTAGCTGGAATAATACTTGAGAAGATAAGGGTATGTCTCACACCTGATATGGTGACAGTGGCGGCGCCGGGAATTGAGGGCTGGGTATTCATCCAAAAAAAAAAAATTTGCTCTGAATTCAATATATGAACCAAACAGTACAGAAAATTAAAACTCTCATCTACGAAATTAGATCTACTACTACTAATTGTCTAGTATGGGCATGGCATAGTGGAGCAAATTCAGGAAACAAAAGAGGGGCGCGCCGTACCTTGCTGTTGCTGCGCCAGTCGGGGTGAAGACTGAAGAGGGGGGCGTCGGGGCGGGGGCGGCAGTGGCCAAGAGGGGGCGGGGCCGCCGCGGGGGTGAAGAGCCCAAGAGTGGGCGAGGTCGCGCCGACACCGCTGTTGCTCCCTGGTCGACTCCTGCTCGGGCGCTCGGCTGCTAGCTACTAGGTCTGTCTGCCGCCGCCGCTATGTGCGTGTGTTCCGTCTGCGTGGTCAGACAGAGGAGAGTGCGAGCGAAACGAAGCTGACAGGTGCGTTTGTGGGCTGCGCGTCTGTGGGCTGCGCTTTGCCTTGCGTCTATGGGCTGGGCCGCTTATATGTACTAATTTTTTGTTCGCTCGAAATCATGGGTATTCCTAGGAATACAGGTGCATACACCCAGCGCCGCCACTGTATGGTGAGAGCACTAATGACCGTGAAAAAAGGGGAACTAGCCAAACGTAGAGCTCAACACACTTCGGTGAACGTAGAGCTGACAACCACATTCCAGAATATTTACCTAGACTAGGTTCTAGAAAAATAGTTGTGCTCTTTGTAATCTTATTTTCCTTTTGTGATTTTCTTTCCTTATATAATTTTGAGCAAGTTGTACTCTTTTTCCTTAACAGTGTTTTATCTCTAGGGGATTTTACCTTGAAAGTTTTAATGAGACAACTTAATAAAACTCACTATTTACCTCACTTTGGTTTATTTCTTATGGATATTTTAGTAATCTTTCTAAATTTTTAAATAGGCCGGCATGCAACCTTCCTGTGCCCGCGTTGTGCTAGGTGGGCACGAAACCTAACAGTGTCATACTTTTTTTCGGAACTCAGCCACTTTGGTCGGGCTGGCATGAATAGTGTTTGGGTCGCGTCGTGTCGTGCCTGGCACTCTGCGCACTCGTGTCGTGCCAGGCGGCCCAGATGGCCACCATTAATCATGCATAATAACATAACACATCATAATGCAAACATATGATGTAAATATAGTTGAAGCCGAAACTTGAGAGAGAGATCCACAAGATGTGGACATTTGGGGGCTTGGGGCCGCTTTGATTCATAGGAATATTGGAGTAAAATTGTACTAGTAGGAAACCAAAATTTTCGGTCATTTACACTATTAATTCGTCTGATTCAAAGCATAGGGTGAAAACAAATAAATTGTACAATCCAATTGAGCCTCTTTTTCTCGTACTAGTACATCATTGTGTGCTGTCAATACGGGCACAACTCATTTGCCACTTTCTTGATTTCTTCTCGTTGCGGCTCCCACTTAACTGCTTCCCGCAGAAGCAACGAACCATGTAAATCCGGCAAGCAAGCGATCCTCGTCATCCCCCTCGCGGCGCCATTAAAATTCCTCCCATGCTCCTGCCCACCCTGGTGGCCTCCCGCAGCTCTAGCTAGCTAGCTGGACGGACGCGCCAGTTGCTTTCCCAAGTTTTTGCGTCCACGCCTGCACCACTCCTCGTCCTCGCCCGGTCCCCGTCACTGGACTTCCACGCGAAACCATTTCATTTATATCCTGCGTGATCTCGCCGCCGACTCGACCCGGCCAGGATATTCTTCCTATTTTTCAATTGGATTTTATCACCACTTACTTATACTTCTTCTTTCCCCCACGTTTCCTTCTTCTTGATCGGTCCAGGAGAAATCGCGCGATCCTCCCGTGCTTATTTAGCTTCGCGGGGTCCCTGATCCGGCAGCCGGCGCCGCCCGAAACCCGATCTTTTTAGCTCGGTTTCGCGTAGCCGCGACGAGCCTCCGCTGATTGGCTTGTCTGTCTTCTTCCCCGACTTCGCGTAAAGATCAGTTTTTGGCCTTGCTGCCGCCCAGGAGCGCGTTCGTTGGTCAACACGAATTGGGGATTCTTCTTCTACAGTTACTTCTGCTCATAATCCAAGCTCCCTTTTTTCCGAGAATCAAAATCGAGCTCACAAGAATCGCCAGAGTGAGTTCGCCTCGTTCAGTCCCCCAATGGAGGAGTCCGGGGAAGCGAGCATCGGGCCCTTCAGGATCGGCCCCTCGACGCTCCTCGGCCGCGGCGCCGCGCTCCGCGTGCTCCTGCTCAGCTCCCTCCGGCGCCTGCTTGCGCGGGCGCGCGCCGCCCGCGTGGCCGCGCTGCTGCCGGTGCCGGTGGCGGCGTCCTGGCTCCACCTCAGGAACAACCACGGCGTCCTCCTGCTGGCCGTGCTCCTCGCGCTGCTCCTCAGGAAGCTCTCCGGGGCGCGCTCGTCGGTGGCGCTGGCGCGCCGGCGCGCGCTCTGCAAGAGCGCGATGCGGTACGCCGGGACGTACGAGGAGTGGGTGCGCGCCGCCAAGGTGCTCGACAGATTGTCCGGGCAGGTCAACGAGGCGGACTTGTACGACGAGGAGCTCATCAGGAGCAGGCTCGACGAGCTCCGGAGGCGGAGGGAGGAGGGGTCGCTCCGGGATGTGGTGTTCTGTATGCGCGGTGATCTAGTCAGGAACCTGGGGAACATGTGCAATCCTGAGCTGCACAAGGGCAGGCTTCAGGTATTTGACATGATAGCACTTATTTTTTATTGTTCAACAATATTTAACATTAAGGATGTGGTAAATGGATAAAATTGTAAATTATTTGAATCAATAATGCCAACCTTTTGATTCTCCACTATCTAAATATGCATATGTTTGGTCAGTACAATCGTCCGGAAGTTATTTGTCCCTCTTATTTGCTCTGATGCTACAATTGATATAGCTCATTTATTCTTAAATATGTGTGCCAAAGTGTTTAAAAAAGTCATACTAGTTTCTTCCTATGTAAGAAGTTGATAATTGTTTCTAATTTTACACACCTATAATAAGATTACTGCTTTCAACTGGAAATTATGCATTATCAATGTTTTCATATACTGATCTACACTCTCTTCCATTCCAGTTACACAGTTGATTTATTGTGATGCAGGTGCCTAGGCTTATAAAAGATTTCATTGACGAGGTTTCAACTCAATTGAAAATTGTGTGTGAATCTGATACGGATGAGTTGCTTTTGGAAGAGAAGCTTGCCTTTGTTCAGGAAACCAGACATGCCTTTGGAAGGACTGCACTACTCTTGAGTGGGGGTGCTTCACTGGGTTCTTTCCATGTAGGCGTAGTGAAAACTTTAGTTGAGCATAAGCTTCTGCCTCGGATAGTAGCAGGATCTAGTGTTGGTTCCATTATATGCTCGATTGTCGCTACCAGAACATGGCCTGAGATTGAGAGCTTCTTCGTAGACTCATTACAGATCTTACACTTCTTTGATCGGATAGGTGGAATTTTTTCTGTGACCAGAAGGGTTATGACTCATGGTGCACTTCATGACATTAGCCAGATGCAAAGGCTTTTGAGGGATCTTACAAGTAACTTAACATTTCAAGAGGCTTACGACATGACTGGCCGTGTTCTTGGGGTCACCGTTTGCTCTCCTAGAAAAAATGAGCCACCTCGCTGCCTCAACTACCTGACATCACCACATGTTGTTATCTGGAGCGCTGTAACTGCCTCCTGTGCATTTCCAGGCCTTTTTGAAGCTCAAGAGTTGATGGCAAAGGATAGATTCGGCCATATAGTTCCCTTCCATGCGCCCTTTGCCACAGATCCAGAACAAGGTCCTGGTGCATCAAAGCGCCGGTGGAGGGACGGAAGTTTGGAGATGGATTTGCCAATGATGCAACTGAAGGAGTTGTTCAATGTAAACCATTTCATTGTGAGCCAAACTAATCCTCACATCTCTCCACTCCTCCGAATGAAGGAGATAGTCAGAGCCTATGGAGGTCGCTTTGCAGGAAAGGTTTGTTTCTGACCTGTAATTATGTTGGTTCATAGTTGTGATGTGGTGTATCTTGGCATTGCAGGCCTGAAACTTATTTTGCAAGTAATTTATAACTCTCTCCTGTTCTTGAATCGTAGTTCATTATTATCCCACACAACCATTACCCAGGTTTTGGTACAAAATGCAAATTTGTCTACTAGATATAGGCAATATCTAGCAGCACTGAAGGGTTTATGGTAGGACTTATTGATGTTAATATTTGATGGAGGACATCAAAACTTCGTTATTGCTTCCATCTCTTCACTGAAAAACATTAGAAATCGCAACCTCTTCCGAATTTCAATTCCTGTATGTTGCATCACCAGTCTAATTCTATCTTATCTGTATAGCTCGCTCGTCTTGCTGAGATGGAGGTGAAATATCGATGTAACCAAGTTCTAGAAATTGGCCTCCCACTGGGAGGACTTGCAAAGTTGTTTGCTCAGGATTGGGAGGGTGATGTTACCATGGTTATGCCAGCAACAGTAGCTCAGGTACTTCTTTTCATGAAATCTGCATAGCTTTAATAAATAATGCTAGTTCTCTGTGAATTTCTTCCTTATGAAATCATTGGAATTTGCAGTACTTGAAAATTATACAAAACCCGACATATGCGGAACTCCAAATGGCTGCCAACCAGGGTCGGAGATGCACATGGGAGAAGCTCTCTGCAATCAGAGCAAACTGTGCGATTGAACTCGCATTGGATGAATCCATAGCAATTATCAACCACAAACGAAGGCTAAGAAGAAGCACTGAAAGGGCAGCAGCTTCTTCCCAAGGATACACCGACTATGTTCGACTCAAAACACCAAGGAGGGTGCCGTCCTGGAGCTGCATCAGTCGTGAGGATTCGTCAGGATCTCTCTCAGAAGATCACTTTGGGGCCGCTCTTTCATCCACTCACCAAGGTACTATTCGAGTTGACGGTGCGCCAAACACGTCTCATCATGTTCGTCAGAGTTCATATGATGGAAGTGAGAGCGAATCAGAAACCATCGACTTAAATTCATGGACCAGGAGTGGTGGGCCTCTGATGAGGACTGCATCAGCTGACAGATTCATCAATTTTATCCAAAACCTCGAGATCGATTCTGAGTTCGATAGGGTTCGTACTGCAGAGGATGACAATACAGGTTTTTTATCAGGATCAACATTTCCTAGCGATCCATATCCAACCAATAGTTCCACACCAGATAGGTGCACAGAAGTTTCTGAAGCAGGCAACAGTGCAAGCATCGCTTTGTCTGAAGGAGATCTGTTGCAACCTGAGAGGACTACCAGCGGAATTCTACTTAATTTTGTAAGGAGAGAAGATCTGTTTGCTCGGCGTAATCGCAATGCTGCTGACGTGGTCGAAAGCTCCTTACCCGAAGCATACGTGGACAGAATGCATTTGGAATCTGGTGATGCCATCTCAGCATCTGACAGTGACAGTTCTGAAGATAACAAAGATGTAGCTGACTCATCAAACGATACCTTGGTTTCTCATACAAATTTTGTAACCTCGATTCAGTCCTTGGTTGATGATAACAAAGACACAGGATTTTGAATAATTCTTAATGGTTTATTGCAGCAATGCTGAATAGGAAAATTGCAGTGTCTCCATTAGGAGATCGCTGCTGGTGGCAGCATATGTGCTGTGTGATGTTATAGATATAGCGATACTGATTTTCTTATTTGAGGAATATATAGTGATACTGACAATACATGCCTCTTTTGGCATCTCCTTCTGCAATGAAATTAGTGCTTGTTTGTACCCCACATGCTACCTGGTCAAGATTCTGTTAAACTTGCTGCATGCCTCTTTCAGCATCCACTTCTGCAATGAAAGTTAGTCCTTGTTTGTACCCTAGATTCTACCTGGCCAAGATTCTGTTAGACTTGTAGTGTAGTAACTCCAGATACACATCACTGTACAGTATTCAGTTATCATACATACGTAAAATTCATTCTAAAGAGATTATATGTACACTAACAGGCTTATAACTCAAATGTCTGAAGCCAGCCGATTTTCTACTCTGTAGATACACTGGCCCAAAAGTCTTAATGAAACTCGAATGAATGGTTATACAAGCTCCTATGGCATCTCAGAAGTTTAACAGAACAGTAGTACTGATAATAATCAATGCAGTCCTTAGGCACTAATATATAGTGATCATCCAATTTTACACATGACTACCCACCTTATTGACACAACACAGAAAAATCAGAATGACACAGTACATCTGCAAATATCATGCGACAAATGCAGCTAAAAGAAATTCAACTAGTCCTCGAATGCTTTCAGATTGCGGTTCACGGATGTAAAGCCGCCGTCGACCACGAGGTTGAGCGCGCTGATGTACCTCGCCTCGTCGCTCGCCAAGTAGAGCACGGCCTCAGCGACATCCTTAGGCAGCAGGTCCACGCCTTTCAGGTTCGCCTCACCGCCGACGAACGCCAGGAAATCTCTCACGGCGTCGCCCTTGTGCTCTCCCTGGGGCAGGTGCGGCATGGAGAGCGCCGTGGGCACGGCATAGGGGGACATGCAGTTCACCCGTATCCCGTGCCGCCCCAGCTCCAGGGCGACGCTCTTGGTGAGGCCGACCACAGCGTGCTTCGACGCCGTGTAGGCGTGCGGCCCCATCCCTCCGATGACGCTGGCGACGCTGGCCAGCGACACGATGGATCCCTTGTTGTTCGGGATCATGACACGCGCCGCGTGCTTCATCCCGAGCAGCATGCCATGGACGTTGATGTCGAACACCTTCCTCACCTCGGCGAAGTCGAGGTTCCGGATGTCCGTGACCTTGTCGCCCGTGATGCCGGCGTTGTTCACCATGATGTCGAGCGTGCCGAACTTCTCGGCTGCCGCATCCACGGCTTGGCTGATATCTTCCTCGACCGTGACGTCGCAGTGGACGAACAGGACGTCCGGGTCGCCTCCGAGGGAGCCGCAGACCTGCTGGCCGGCCTCGTCCTGGACGTCCGCTATGCAGACCTTCGCGCCGTGCTGTCTGAAGAGGCGCACGATGGCTTCGCCGATACCGGAAGCGCCACCGGTGACAAGCGCTACCTTCCCTTCCAACCTTCTGATTTAGAAAGGAAAGCAGTTAGATTCATTGCACATTTAGCATAACAACTTTGATTTTGTACTCGTAGTAGATTTTCAGAGTTGTTCAGAATAAGAAATCAACCAATGAATAGTCCTCAAGTGAACACCGAGCTACAAGAGCTCAGCTGTGAGCCAGACCCTTCTGCCGATACAGTTATACAGGCACCCAAACCCAACCACAGTACAGTGGTACTGCCTCATCATGGTTTGTCAATGCATCGAAGTCCACGATGTAAGACAAGCTGCGTTGGAGGCTTGGAGCCCAACGATCCAACAGGCAAAGTCAACTTTGACACCCTTACCGGTGGCAGCACAGGTGCATCATGTTAGAAGGGAGTCATATAAAATAGCTCATGAACTGGCTAAGCTAGCATACTGTCCTAGTAAGCTTAATCCTTTTTCAAGAAAAAATAAGCTTAATGTTCTCCTCTTTCCCCTCGAGGATCATCTCTTCGCTTTGAATCAAAGAAGGAACTCTACCTCTTTCCCTGGAGCGAGCTACAGCTACGGCCGAGCAGAGTACATAGTAGCGGATCCTTCAGGTCTCTCAACGAGCTACGGGAGAAAGGCGGGAGAGATTTCGCCGCTCCCTAGCACCTCGAGATAGATCGAGACAGCCCTCCGCCGCGGCGGATCATCGGAATGCGCGACGGGATCGTTGCGGGAAGGGAGGGGAGGGGATGAGGAAAGAGCTGCGGAGAGCCGGCACTTACCTTGGCGCGGAGGAGGATGAAGGAGAGTCGGCGGCGGCGGTGGAGGTCGACATGGTCCCGTTTTCTCGTCAGTGGAGCTGCTCCTCCGGCTTGGTCGCCGGCTCCGGGTGGTGCGGTGCGTCGTGCAGAGTGGGGTGTGTGCTGGCTGGCTGATTCCCTGTCTTGGCCTTGACTTAACGAGGAAAATTCCACGTGGCTCCGCCTGATTCCGCGGCGCTCCTGCTGGTGCTATAGCAAGGAAGACCTCACCAATTGTGCCTATTTACAAATCCAGGCCTGTACCTCTTCTACCGAAGTACCGAGGAACAAACCAGTGTAAAAGGCAAATAGCTGTAACCATGGAGGTTGGCTTTAAAAAATACCAGTCGCCATAAGCCAGGCAGCAGCTAGTGTGCGAGACCACCGCCGGCGAACATGGGCGCCGCCCACGGCCTCACATGCTCACATGTCGTACGTTCCCTAGGGCACATGAGCGACGACTAATCATCGTATTGGAAATTTGGACTCTGCTAATCTAGGTTAGGTGAAGAGCAGCTTGGTCATTTGTGTTGCAAACAAAATGGCAAATCGCGATCACCATACGCTAGCACTCAGGACCAGCGAGGTTATCTCGCCCGAGATATTGGTCGGTGAAAGCTACGGCTGGTCGGGCGCATGCCATGGTGACACGTTCGCACACGGCCTCTCCGTTCGACACGACGCAAACAATACGATGTTGACAAGGGTGCAAACTGCAAACAATAATACTCCCTCCGATCCATATTAATGGTCATTGTCTAGATACAGATGCATCTAGTCTAAACACTTAACTAGATACATCCATATCTAGATAAAGTTGAGGCCATTAATATGGATTGGAGGTTGTATCTAGGAGAGTCGGAGTCAGAGATGTTCATCAAAGGAACAGAAGTGTTTGTTACTTGTTACCTGGGTGCGCCGCCGCCGCTGCTGGTCGAGCACGGGAAGGAGGAGCGAGGTAGGAGACGAGGTTCGCGAGGGGTCAGGACAGAGAGACGTGAGGAGCAAGCGATCCCGTGAGGAGCGATGCGAATATCGACCCAATGTCGAGCTGTTGGGCTCGACATTCGCCGGGCTATTTTTTCTACTACGGACCTCTCTCTCAATATTGCACGCGAATGTCTCGGTCCAATATCCAATACATCCAAACAGGTCAAAACTAGATATTCGGGTTAGAAGGGGTCCGAATATCCAATATCGAGCTCGAATATGAACATCCGAACGCAGCATAAAAAAACTAAATGAGATGGTTTCATGTTGTTTTCACTTTTCAGCAAGCCCTCCATCAAACCTTGCGAAACTATTGTTAATCTTGAGCGACACACAAATATTTGCTGAAAAAACACATCGTGGGGTCCTAGTTAACGACTAGCGCTTCGGCTTCACGAATGACACATTGGTCTCTTTCGCGTGGTCTTAGCTATCCGATGCCCTTTGACCGCGTCAGTGATGCTTAATACGAGTTTGTGCTTGTCCTTGGTGTCCGTGTATTCGACCCTTCATGTTGGTTGTCTACTTGCCTTCAATGTTGCGAGGTTTATCCTCGGAGGTCCTCAATGAGGTTCTCGAGGTGACCATCTTGGCTGCGATTTTAGTTGGTTTATTCACTGGAGTGTCTCGACATTGTGTTGCCCTTGAATGGCGTGAGCAACACGCCGGTGTTTGTACTGTGGTCTCTACTATGTAGGTCCATCGCCGTTGCTTGTGGTCCGCCTCATGAGTCTAACACCCTCTTCTAACATGCATGGGCCTAACACTGTTATGGCCAAAAGAGATGTATGTACGTTATGCATCTTTGATAATACTAATAACAAGGTGACAATAAGATATCGTGGCATATCAATAAGTCGGGTCTGTTCAGCCCCATTATTCCGCCAACAATGTGCTCTCATTGTTGCCGGCAACCATTTGCCCATGACCATGAAAATAGGGTCATCATGCAACCGATGAGTTAGTCTAAGAGGTAAGACTAGGACAATATTTTGGTGTTCTCGAAGCCACGCAGCTCCGGGGACAGGTCTTCAGCGGACGGTGAGGGTGACACCAACGGCGTGGCATTGCCGCTGAGCCCCCTACCACGGTCGCGACCGCTGCTGGTACCTCTTGCCATGGATTTGGACGGAGCGGATCTGGCGAAGTTTGGAAAACGGGAGGCGATGGACTGGGGCTTCAAAGATACGACCATGTTGTGCATTTATACTCGCGGGTCTGCTCTGCCCACTTCCCCATCTGCCCCTTCGCAAGCCTCCATGTGTCAACATTTTCAACGGCTGAAAAAATCTATCTGTTACCATATAGGCATATAATGGGAACGGGTCATTTTAATAACCATTGCCAACATAATGAGTGACGGAGATTGGAAAATGGCATATGATGTGTCGTTTTGTACTAGTGCAACACCCATTGGGACGGTGCTGAACAACCTTAAGGTCTTGCTCATTGCGCCCTTGTTGTAGAGGTGGAAGAACAATGGTGCCATTGAAAGCACCAATGCTACAAAGGCACCTGCCATTGTCGTTGCCGTCTCTATTGTCTTCCAAACGCCCTATTAAACATATTTAACATCAGAATCGCAAATTGTAGCAGCAGGAGGTGTACAATGCAAAAGAGACAGTCTACTTCCATTCCAATTGATATGTGATTGTATCATCTTGTAGGTAATCTGACGTGGTAAATATACTGCATGGGAATCCAGTGAGACAATTGAGAACCTAACATGCCTTAAGAAATTTAAATCCTATAATGTATCGGTCGAAACAATAGTAGCACGCGTCGGTCAAAATTGTTATAAACCTTTATAATAGATTACAGAGTGATATCTTAGTGGGTAAGATACACGCACCGTCAACACATCCCAACTGTTATGAGATGCATGATACATAATTAGTGTTAAAAACATGATGTATGACATGATGTATGATAAGTAAACCGGATTCACACTATTATCAACTAGGATAAACCTATCATGGTACAAAAGGCAGCCATGCAGCATATAGACAGACCAAAAGAATATTTATCAAGACCACATATTCAACATTCTCACATTAATGCAAGGGACATTCTAAGAGTTCTGGAAAAAAAACTCAGCAACTAGCAGTCAATACGGACAAAATATTGTTGTGCCGCTGGCGCAATCTAATACATGATAACATCATGGGACTTCAATATTCAGTATTGCTAAAAATAGCAGCTATCATTCATGGAGAATTGCAATTTTATAGCGGTAAGTGAACACTACAACGATAGTGCACTAACAATTTTATAGCGGTAAATAACGATAGCAAGGACCCGACCCCCGTGACCCCAAGGCCCGCCTCACCATTTTTTTTAAATATTGGTCTCGTTGAAATAAAAACAATTTATACTAAACTTTTATACTTTGTACTTAGTTTTAGCATGCTAGGTTCTTAGCAAGCATACTTTTATGTTATTTATTTTTACATAGTTAACCACATAGCAAAGTTTCAAAATATTGGTTAAAGGGTCGTTTATTGTACAACTGTAATGCATGGATGAAAATTTCACTTGCATTGCACTACATGTAAACTAGCTTCGTAATGGTATTCCCTTGGTAAATTATTTTGTAGTTGCGAAACTATATATTATTATACATATTTATGGTGGAGATCTCTAAATCATGATGCCTAAAAATATCTTCATAGCTCTTTAGTATATGAGTAGGTAAACATTCAATGATACATTGAATACACTAGTATTTGCTTCTGCTGCGTAGAACATCTGGAAGGAACGTAACAACTTCATTTAAGCTCGTTTCAAGTTTGATATGAAGCTTCATTTGTATAGGATCAAATCCTCCCTGGTTCAGCCCCTATATATCTGTCTGGATTGAGAGTTTAGCTTTCTAGTTTCTTTTCTCTAGGTCAATATGTTTTGGCCTTTTTATTCTTTGGCTCCCCTTATGTACCTTTGAACCTTCCTCGATTAATTGAAAATTACACCGGACTTTCCCTACGGCAGCACGGTCAAACAAAAAAACATTACATACAAACAATTTGATTATTCAATATACTTGTGTGAATGCCCTTGACATCATCTACCAGAAACAAGTACTCATGGCAGTTTGTGGAAAAAATTGTTCATGGAATTAATCACGAAAATCTAGTATATGTAACAAACCGTGGGATATTCCCCTGTCAATGTAGAAACAAATATACGTGTGTGGGATTATTAATAACAACAATTATTATAACTCTAAGACATATCCCTTTTAATCAGTTCATGATAACTAGGTGTTGTCAGCTTCTTCTCTACCTACTGGTCGTTGTTGATGTTGGTGCGCAACGACGAGAAGCTTCTTAGTGCCTCAAGCTCGATAATGAGGAACTTGCCGCGTTCGACAACGCGACCGATATTCTGGAGTCTTGGACAATTGATGATGATGAGCTAATCGCCGACAGGAGGTGCTCGGATGACACACTATCCCTCCGGTGCGGCGTTGACGCAAGGGTCGGTCAAAGAATAATTTGGACCCAGGAATAATTGAAAAAAAATTACACTAAATTTTTATACATTGCACTTAATTTTAGCATGCTATGGTAAGCATTATTTTCCTTTATTATTTTACATAGTTGACCACATAGCAAAGTTTCAATATATTGGTAAAACGTCTTTTGTTGTACGATTATAATGCATGAATGAAAAATACACTTGCATTGCACCACACTTACACTAGTTTTGTAACATTATTACCTTGGTAAACTATTTTGTAATTACGGAAATATATATTATTAGACATATTTATGGTGGAGATTTCTAAATCACGTGGTTTGAAAACTATCTTCATAACTCTTTAGTATACTAGATGAATTCCCCGCGCGTTGCGGGAAGGCAAGCAAAAACTTGTGTCTACCATAGAATAAAAGACAATTTGGTTAAAATGGTAGGAAATATGCAGTGCTCCTCTTTCTGCAAACATGAAAAAAAAGTTTTATAAGCTAAATAATTGGCGAAACCTCGATATCACTTGTCTGCGCCTCCAGTCTTCCAAGATGTGCATTCATGCTTACTGTTAGCTGAATATCAGTATGTGACAACATTCAAAATTATTAACTCATAGGAAGAAATGTTGGCGCTAAAAGTTGTGTGTCATACCAGATTACTGCAACCAAGAAAGAAACTATATGTGATAGACGTGGCTGGCCAAAATAAAACCGCCCAAACTGAATTCTTGCCAACACATAAAAGCAATATTTCTACACAACATGGGTTCTCGCATTGAAAATCTACACTTAGCTTATCATGGTGTATTTTTGTATGGAAATGTCAATGCATATTCTCACAAACATTTAATTAGTAGAGGTGAATCGATTACAGAATTTTGCCTGTTGATGACGTGGATCACACGTTCGCTGGGAACCCCAAGAGTATGTTGTAGTGTAGCAGCAGTTTTTCCATGATTGCAAAACCAAGTTTATCGAACCAGTAGGACTTGGAGAAGGCTTCGGCGAGGTGTCAATGGCAATGGCGCCGAAAAGAGTTGTTGACCTGGACCTGCGCACACACAAACAAACTACTTTGCCCCAACGAAACAGAGAGGTTGTCAATCTCTCCGGCTTGCTGAACACAAAGGATTAAACTTATGGTGGAAAATAATATGAGATCAAAAATGACCAGCGAGCAAATGACTAGGAAAACTTATGGAAACGGATGTAAGCAATATAGGAAGATAGGACAGGGGTCCACAGTTCACTAGTGGTGTCTCTCTGAAAGATAAACATGTTGGGTGAACAAATTACAGCAGGGCAATTGACAAAGCATGGGCATATAACAATACTATCATGACACAAAGTTCACCGTTTCATTTAATATGGGCATTACGTCAAAATACATAGACGTTATCCAACTGCATCTATGACTAACAATCCACCCCGAGATTGCTATCCAGCATGTCACCCGAAAGTATTAAGTTGCAAGCAACAGATAATTGCAATAAGCATTGTGCGTAATGTAAGCAATGGTTACAACATATAGCAATAAACACCGCTGTTTTACCCTAGTAGCAACAACACATCTCAAGGCTTAATCGTTTCTGTCAACTCAAGCTCAGACAAGAGAGGCATGAACCCACTATCTAGCATAAATACCCCCTCTACTGACACAAGTAATTACTTTGGCCAAACCATACACAAGCATCCGAGAGCATGAAAGATCATAAATAAAACATATCAGGATAAACTAAACAATAATGTCATGACTCCATAATTCATCGGATCCCCGCAAACACAACATGTAGCATTACAAATAGATGATCTTCATCATGTTAGGCAGCTCACAAGATCTAAACAATGGAGTACAAGGAGAAGAGACAGCCATCTAGCTACTGCCATGGACCCGTAGTCCCGTGGTGGACTACTCACGCATCACTCCGGAGGCAGGCATGGTGGTGTAGAAGCCTCCGGTGATGATCTCCCCCTCCGGCAGGGTGCCGGGAAGAGATTTAGAATCCTCCCGATCTAGGGTTGGCGACGACGGCGGCTACGAAACTTTTCGTGGATTTCTGATCGGGTCTTTAGGGATTTCGGGACGAAGGCAATTTATAGGCTAAAGGGCGGCGTCGGAAGGTTCTCGAGGGCGCCAGGTGGCCAGGCGCGGTCCACCCTTGACCGCGTCTGGGGCCTGTGGGGCCCCCTGCAGGCGCCCTCCTGGCTCCGTCTTTTGTTTCTTCGTAAAAATAAATCACGTAAATTATGAGTTGATTCCGAGAAAATTCCCCGACTAGATTTTCTGAAACAAAAAGACAGCAGAAAACAGGAACTAGCACTGGACATCTTGTTAATAGGTTAGTTCCATAAAATGTGCCAAAATGATATAAAAACATTATAAAGCATGTGGCAATGATATATAACATGCATGGAACAACCAAAAATTATAGATACGTTTGAGACGTATCAGCATCCCCAAGCTTAATTCCTGCTCGTCCTCGAGTAGGTAAATGATAACAAAATAATTTTTGGTAGTGACATGCTACCAACACAATTTTGATCAAATAATGTAAAGCACGTGAACTGAATGAAGTGATACAAGACAATGGTCTACAGTTGATATAAAACAAACAATGATTAACCATGTGTAACATCTAAGCAAGGATTTTTCATGAATAGTACTCTGAGACTTGAAAATTATAAAACTCGTCATGCTTGATAGCTCACAAAGAAATAATCTTTCAACAAAGGTGTTTAACCAACACAAACAAAGATTTAAGTTTTCAGCAAAAGCTTCAACTTGTAACATACTTATCTCAAGATAATGTCAATACAAAGTTTTCACAGTTAAACATAAAGATAAAATGTAGTAGACTTGTACCACAATTGATACCAGGTGTTTGCTTGAGAAATAAAGATTGGAAAGGAAAACTGACTCAACATAAAAATAAAAGAAATACCCTTCACAGAGGGAAGCAGAGATTAATCGTGTGCTAGAGCTTTTTAGTTTTTGAAAGCATATAGAGACATAAAAATATATTTTTTTGAGAGGTGCATACTATGGTCAACAAATAATAGTGAGCAATGCATTACTACATTGTCAAACAGACTTATAAGAGCGGCTCCCATGAGGAACGTTATTTCTACAGCAAGCAGATCATTCCTCTTTATCTCCTTTGTTTACACATGCAGATGTTTTGCTGAATTCACATGAACAAAATGTGAGGAGAGTTTTCGGTGAAAGTTGTAATTTATATTTTATGGGCTGGGCACCCCATTGCCAGTCTTTATGCAAAATTAATGGATAAGTAGATGAATCATACAAGTTCTGGATATAAGTCTGTTCAACTAATGCAATAAGATTACCCACTACTTCCTCATGAGCTTAGTAGTAGTGGCACAAAAAGAAGCAATAACATTTTGAATATTTAAAGGTAGCACACGAAAAATTTATTTGGAGTGGCAAGGAAATACCACATGTAGGTAGGTATGGTGGACACGAATGGCATGGATATTTGGCTCAAGGATTTGGATGCACGAGAAGCATTCCCTCTCAGTACAGAGTTTTTAGTCTTAGCAAGGTGCCAAGCAAACACATATCATCAACCCAATACATGAATAACCACAAGATAACCACAAGATATACATTAAGCATAACTATTAGACTCCACACTGTCTTCCTTGTTAACCAAACAAACCATTGCAAAAAGAATATCTAGACTTTGAGAAATAACAATCAGAACAAGCACCATAATTCTAATCTTTACGGTATTTCTCCGCTAGTCCATTCTTAAGTAAATGATCCACAAGTTTAAACATTCATCTAGTTAATACCTCAAAACAATTGAGACTACAAGACAATGTAAACTTCTTTTACCACTTCCTACATGATAGTTCCCTTTCAACCAAACACCAATCAACTTATTTGAAACAACTCTCTAATTAAGCTAGTATGCATATAACACAAGAGATTACAACCTAACTACAAGAAACTAATAGCTCTAAACAAGAGATACGTGAAAAACAAGAGCTAGAAGCTAATATAATAAAAAGCTAAACACTCTACACATATAAGTGAAGAACATGAGTGTTTCATGAAAAAACGGAGCATGTCTCTCTCACACACAAGAATGCTAGGATCCAACTAGCAAACAAAACAAAACAAAACTGAAAGCAAAACACGGTTGACGCTCCAAGAACATCACATATTATGTAAAGGAATAAAAATATAGTTTCATGGGATCGACCTGATTAATTGCTGATGAAGAAGGGGACGCCTTGGGCATCCCCAAGCTTAGACGCTTGAGACTTCTTGAATATTTGGTTGAGGTCCAGGGGAGCCTCCCCAAGCTTGAGCTTTAATCCCTTCTTGATCTTCTTTCATCACCTCGTTCTCTCAGCACTTGAAAACTTCCTTCACACAAAACTTCTCACAAACTCATTAGAGTGGTTAGTTCTCAAACAAAATAATACACCTTCAGTTCTCATTTAGCATATTGCATAAAATTATTTCAACATTAGCTACTGTCACTAAGCATTAAGTGGTGCTATTAGATCAAAAGAACCTCACTGAACACTTGTAAAAGACACAATGCAACAATAAGACAGAATCTGTCAAAAACATAACAGAACACAAAGCTGATTTTTTTCGGGACACTAGGACACCTCGAATCAGAAAACTTAAAACTAACGAAAGTTATGAGAAACCCAAATGCTTTCTGTAAAAAAAATCAGCTCTAGATCATATTCTGTGATTTTTAGAATTTTGTACGGTGACGAACAGAAATCTGTTTCTGTACAGCAAATTCAAAATTTTACTTTCCTCCCATTAGAGGCTATTCTTGGCACAAAAACGAAAATAAAAAGGATACACGGGAGTTGCTACAGAGGTAACAAAACCCCAAAACAAAGAAAAGCAAAAAGAAACAGAAAGTAAAAATAAATGGGTTGCCTCCCATAAGCGCTTTTCTTTAATGTCTTTTAGCTAGGCTTGATAGTTTTGATGATGCTCACATAAGAATAGAAAGTGAAGCAAAAGGGAGCATCAAGAAGCAAATTCGAAACACTTTTAAGTCTAACCCACTTCCTATGCATAGGAATCTTGTAACGAAATAAATCCATGAAGAACAAAGTAACAAGCATAGGAATATAGAGCAAGAACAACTACGGAACTTTCAACAAGAGATGTGTTTTAGTGACATAAAAAATTCTACAACCATATTTTTCTCTCTCATTATAATTTCCAGTAGCATCATGAACAAACTCAACGACATAACTATCACATAAAGCATGATTTTCATGATCTACAAACACATAACTTGTATCAAGCTCCAAAATAGTGGGATCAAAATGAATTAAAGTCATGACCTCTCCAAACCCAATTTGAACAATATTAAAACAAGATGATTGATCACTCTCAAAAGATATGGGACTCCATATAGCTAAATTCAAGACCTCTCCAATCCCATTTTCAATAGTATTAGAATTAATATCATGAAGCAACATAGGATCATCATCTAGAGCTTTATCATAAAAACTTTCTAAGCAAGACTCCTTATTACCATGCATTTAGATATTAGGCATAAATAGAGGATTATCATAAGATTTATCAAAATAGCATGGATCATCATAAATAGCAGTTGCATAAGTATTTCCACAAGTTTCATTCATAGGAGATATTTCAAAAGAATTTATAGGAACATAGCATTCATCCTCCTTTGGTAAGCATGGAGGGCAATCAAATAGTGTAAGAGTTATAGAGTTACTCTCATTAGAAGGTAGGGATGGGTAGCCAATCCACTCTTCCTTCTTTTGTCCATCACTCTCTTCCTCTTTTTCATCCAACGAGATCTCAGTTTCAGCAATTTCTTCTTCTACATGTTCCTGCAAGGCATCGTTCTCTCGTTTTGGAGGATAAGTTCTCTCAAGATATTCAGTAATATATGGATTATCATTGTAATGTACTCAAGGCAATATCAAAGTATAACAAAAAAATAGATTTGTAAGAAGCATCATCAATACTCTTAAGCAAAGCAGTAATTTCATAGGCACCCATAGAAACAACAAATTCTTCAATTTGTTCAAGATTATCAAAGTCATAGTTTCGTTTAGCATAAGAAGCCAATATTTCATTATAATTATAATCGCATTGGAAAGGTAGGTGTTTATGCCTCCTACAACAAAATAATTCATTAAGGCACCATGTTTCATCATACGTGGAGCACAAATTTCTAGCAAAACTATTCAGTTTATTTATTTGTGCCCATAAGTCTTTCCCCTTTTGAGACAAGCGGTATTCTTTATAATAATTTTGTTGTTCCTCCGTGAACCCACCTTGCCACTAAGATCTAGTCTCAAAGAAAGTAACCATTCATAGCAAGTAAAGAACTGGACATAATAACAAACAGAAACTAAGAGAAACTAGTTGCTGATTTTTTTTTTGTGTTTTTGATTTTTAAAGCAAACGAAAAGTAAAACAAGACTAACAAAAAATAAACTAAGCAAGACAATAACAAAGTAAAGTGTAAGGACATGCGAAACTCCCCTAGCTGAAGCTTCCAAGTGCCGGCAACGACGCCAAAAAAGAGCTTGATGGCGTGGATCATGCGTTCGCTGGAACCCCAATAGGAAGGTATGATGTAGCGTAGTAGCAGTTTTCGCTTAATTGCAAAACCAAGGTTATCGAACTAGTAGGGCTTGGAGAAGGCTTTGGCGAGGTGTCAATGACAATGGCACCGAAAAGAGCTGTTGGCCTGGACCTGCGCACACACAAACAAACTACTTTGCCCCCAACGAAACAGAGAGTTTGTCAATCTCTCCGGCTTGCTGAACACAAAGGATTAAACCTATGGTGGAAAATAATATGAGATAAAAAATGACCAACGAGCAAATGACTAGGAAAAGCTACGGAAACGTTGTAAGCAATATAGGAAAATAGGGCCGGGGTCCACAATTAACTAGTGGTGTTTCTCCGAAAGATAAACATGTTGGGTGAACAAATTACAGCAGGACAATTGACAAAGCATGGGCATATAACAATACTATCATGACACAAAGTTCACCGTTTCATTTAATATGGGTATTACGTCAAAAATACATAGACCGTTATCCAACTGCATCTATGACTAATAATCCACCCCGGGATCGCTATCCAGCATGTCACCTGAAAGTATTAAGTTGCAAGCAACAAATAATTGCAACAAGCATTGTGCGTAATGTAAGCAATGGTTACAACATATAGCAATAAATATCGTTGTTTTACCCCTAGTAGCAACAACACATCTCAAGGCTTAATCGTTTCTGTCAACTCGAGCTCAGACAAGAGAGGCATGAACCCACTATCTAGCATAAATACTCCCTCTACAGACACAAGTAATTACTTCGGCCAAATCATACACAAGCATCGGAGAGCACGAAAGACCATAAATAAAACATATCATAGATAAACTGAACAATAATGTCATGACTCCATAATTCATCGGATGCCCGCAAACACAACATGTAGCATTACAAATAGATGATCTTGATCATGTTAGGTGATAACCCACAAGTATAGGGGATCGTGTGTAGCCTTTTCGATAAGTAAGAGTGTCGAACCCAACGAGGAGCTAAAGGTAGGATAAGTATCTCTCAAGTTCTATCAACCACTGATACAACTCTACGCACACTAAACGTTTGCATTATCTAGAAATAAAACTACAGTAGCAATACGGGTATGAGAGGTAGTTTTGCAAGATAATAAATACAAGAAAGTAAATGTTAGTGCTGCAGCAATAAAGTACACTAAGTAACCATATACTAACAGTACCATGAGTGTGGAAAAGTGGTGGTAATTGTGGTGGCTTTGTCCAAGATTAATTAGTGAAGGTACTTGGTTCATTGTCTTCGATGCAGTTTTCTATGTGGGAGAGGCTAAATATACATGCACTCCACTACTTGGGATTACAAGTACTATATGATTGGATTGTTAGAAAGCATCCGCAAATACTAACAATGCATTAAGGTTTCCCCAACCATAGCCTTAAGTTCAAGGTCCTCTTACTCCCATACGTGCAACTAATCGGTTCGCGTTCTCAGGTTTCTGTCACTCCGGCAGAACTTCCCCCCTTCGTTACAAATACTACCAACCCTAGGGTGTTTGATCCATGCGCGCACAAATATAATGGACACCAAAGGACAGCACCATATAGACATACAACTCTAATGAACCTCATGCATTCAATTAAGCAATCAAAAGACAAATAAACTACGGAAACATGATGTAAATCATAGGATAAATATTATAGCATCAAACACCATGTTTACATAGGACGGTACAGAGGTTTGTGGGAGGATGAACCACTGAATACAAGGAGGAGATGGTGATGGAGATGGCGGTGAAGACGGCGGAGAGGGCAGCGCGGCGGGCGGCGGCGGCGCCGGCGGTGCGGGGAACTCCTTTCCCCGCCGCCGGCAAGCTTGGGGAGCGCCGCCCCTTAGCCTCCCTCCTTCATGGCTTCTTGGGAGCCCTCCCCCATGGAGATGGGATCCATGGGGGAGGCAAAAACGTGGCTTTTGGTGGCTGAAATTCGTGGGTGGAGGAGTCCTCCACGAATTAGGTTTCCTCCCTTTATATATCTTCTCGGATTTCCGTCACCCCTTTTAGGGTTCCACCAAAACGGGCCTACAGGCCGCGTCCGAACTCCGATTGGGCTGATCTCGGGCTTAAAATCTTCGTATGGAAAATTGTGACAACTTTCGTAACAGCCAGGTCTCCATATAACGTCATCTTCGAGGGTCAAACTGGCAATCTTCGTAAAAAGTTCTCAGACAGATTTCAGGAAAGTCCCAATTCGACTCCAACAAGGTTTCCTCTTGTATTCTTGATAATTTCTACACATCAAAGAGTAAAACAAGAACATTGTGCACTTTTGCAACTATTAGTAGGTTAGTCCAAATAAATAATAAACTTAATATAAAACAAGTGCTAAAAGCATAAAAATGGCATGAAACAATCAAAAATTATAGATACGTTTTGGACGTATCAACATCCCCAAGCTTAATTCCTGCTCGTCCTCGAGTAGGTAAATGATAACAAAATAATTTTTGATTGTAAATGCTATGATCAGGTCTTTAACAATTGCATGATGTATGGATAATAAAACTTAGCAATCATGTTTCCTAATGAAAAGTATCAACGAACTAAGAGCTTATAACATGAAATTTATAAACATCAACAAGATTGTAATGACCATAATAAAGCATGATAGAGTGGTATCTCGCTTGCCCTTAATTGTGGAGCAAAACATAAATGCCAAGGCACCTCTGAAGTTCAAGTGAAGACTAGATATAGAGATATCAAAGATAAAAGCATCATGTTATACCTCAATTAATCGTATTCTGGGACAAGCACATTACACTAAGAACGACAGCTATGCTCTCGAAGAAGTGCTCAAAGAAAGGATGGTGACTCAACATAAAAATAAAAGATTGGCCCTTCGCAGAGGGAAGCAGGGATTAACACGTGCTAGAGCTTTTTTTTTAAAAACAGAGGTAAAAATGTTTTGAGAGGTGTTTGTTAATTGTCAACGAATGGTAGCGGGTGAGAACAGTATTCTACCTGTCAAACGGACTTTTAAGAGCGGCTCCCATGAAGGACGTTATTTCTACCAGCAAGGCAGATCATCCCTCTTTCTCTTTGGTTTACACACATTCAGGTATTTCACTGTTTGTCATTGCTTACTGATGAATCAGGGCAAAAGTGTGAAGAGAATTAATTGGTTAAAGTTGTAATTAATTGGGACTGGGCACCCCGTTGCCAGCTCTTTTTGCAAGTTATTGGATAAGCGGATGTATATGCCACTAGTCCAGGTGTAAAAGTCCATTTGACAAATAGAATAAAGAATAACCACACTAATTCCTCATGAGCTAGTAAACATTGACACAAAAAGAGAAATATTTTGAAGGTTTTAAAGGTAGCACATGCAAATTTACTTGGAATGGCTTGAAATACCATGCATAGGAATTTTTTGGTGGACTCTTTGGGATAACTTGGTTTTAAGGATTTGGATGCACGAGCAGCATTCCCGCTCAGTACAAGTGAAGGCTAGCAATAGACTGGGAAGCGACAACCACGAGAGCGATAACGGTCATAATCATGCTTGCGACAAAATAAAATTAACGGAGGCATAAAAACGATACTAAAACTCTGAGGCAAAATAGATCATCAAGGCTTAATTGACTTTTATTTTTCAGTCATAACATGTGTGAGCATGTGCCAAGTCGATTCAAGTGAATTATTCAGAGGAGGATACCACAATACCATACCATCTTATGAACAGGACAATGCATGTTGATATCAAAATAACATAATATGCACTATTAGCTAGTTGAGACTAACCATAAGAAAACATAAACTACTAAACAGTATTATTCACACATCATTTTTAAGTTTCAACAAGTAATCCATTAACCAAGTAAACATTGAAAACAGAGGATAAATAAAATATGTGACGATCCACTTATTAATGTAACTGGTGTTTGATGCTAAGATAAATAGATAATAAAATACAGCCGCTTCAAGTTTAGTTAAGTTCCTATGTTGCTCAAAAAACAAAGTTTAAAGGTTTGCAAACCGTGGGGTTATTGATGAAGAGGGATGCGGGGACATCCCCAAGCTTATGACTTTGGTAATTCTTCAATATTCCATAGTTTGGTGTTCCTTCATTCTCTGTGAAAAAACTTCAACACAAAAACTTTCCCATTCTTTTCTGCGGTTAGACATTAGTACAATAGATAATATTTCCCAAGTGCTACTATTAAACCAAATAAAATTTTGTTTTTAAGTTACAGAAAGGTTGCTTAAATGGCCAACTTATAAATGAAAGGTAAGAACCATTAAAAATCAAATGAAAACGAAAAGAGGCCACTCTTGCAACAAAAGTCAGAATCTGTCCAGAAAAACAGCAGCTGGAAAACGCAATTTTTAGGTGCACTTAAACATGCCCGAAATTTTAGCCAATTTTTGTACATGCAGAGGATTAGGTGCTACAACATCAGTAATTTTTTCGTGATTTTTAGAGCTTCCAGTAAAATATGAAAAATCGCGCAATAAGCAGTAGATACCGAAAACAGAAAATCACTTTTTACATATGTATCAACTAAGCTAAATGGATAAAACTTGGTACTTTATTTTTGATAAACTAAGAAACCAGAGGCTAAGCAAGACCTAAACATGCTAGCTACAGCAAGGAAAACTCTAAATAAAAATCAAAAGTAAAACCCAAATAAAATTAAAATAAAGAACCAAACAAAGAAGCAAAACAAAAGAAAATATTTTTGTTATTTTGAATTTATAAGTGAAAGTAAAGAAGCAATCGAAACCAAATAAGGAGCCTAATAAAACTAAAGAAGGTAAAACCAAGACATATAAAAGCAATTATAATACAAGTTAAGACAATACATATCATGTGGACGGGTAATATAGAGTATGAACGAGACAACCTCATGTTAGTTGATGAATAGGGGGATGACTCGGGCATCCCCAAGCTTAGATGATTGTATCTTCTTGAATATGTTCTTGGGATGCACCTACACATCCCCAAGCTTGAGCTCTTGCGTCTTCTTATTCATCTCATATCACCATATTGATTAGATCTTATAAGCTACATCCACATAAAACTTCACAAAACTCATTAGTAGGGTTAGTACTCATTAAATAAAATCCACTCATGTTCAAGCATTGACAAGTTTTATAATTTTTACTCAACATTAGCCACTGTATATACTAAGGTGTTCATGATTTCCGTTGTCCGTCGAAAAACTAATGAAACTAACAACACCAAGTACAATATTGAATAAACAAAGAAATCTGTCAAAACTGAACAGTCCGTAAAGATGGCATTCAACGAGATAGTTAAGTAGCTCAAATCGAAAAACTTTAGTCTAATGAAAGAAAGATAATAATCTCAGGTTTATGCACAAAAATTTTCAAGTCAAAATACTATTCTGAGATTTATCACGATTTTATTTACAGAGAAGCACAAAATCTGTCTAAACAGAACAGTCAGTAAAGATCGAATTTTTCGACCTATCTACGTACCTTAAATCAGAAAAAGTTAGTCTAATGAAAGAAAGCTAATAAGCATCACTTTGCACTCAAGAAATTTCAGATCAAGATCACGTTCTGGTGATTTTAAACATTTAATACGGTGGAGCACAGAAAATCTGTTTCTGGACAGCAAAGTAAAACTATCAACTTTCAATTAACTAAAGACTATAATTAGCATTTTATTTTTATGTACAGAGGTATATACACAATATTTACATGTTTTTAATGAAAAGCTTCCATGGAAAGATTTGTTTTGGTTTCATAGGCATGAACACAAGTGTTCAAGGTCGACCCCCATTTAACCATTACTCATCTTTCCAATCACTTTTCTTTTTGAAAACGTTTTTAGATAACAACTACACCTAATTTTTTTTGTAATTCGCATTCCCTATCCATAGTAAGATAAAGAACAACTTAATACTGAAAATAAAAACTACTTAGAGATAAAGCAAACAAGTGCACACAAGAACATTAACCTACGCTATGGCTCCCCGGCAACGGCGCCAGAAAAGGTCTTGATAACCCACAAGTATAGGGGATCGCGTGTAGCCTTTTCGATAAGTAAGAGTGTCGAACCCAACGAGGAGCTAAAGGTAGGATAAGTATTCTCTCAAGTTCTATCAACCACTGATACAACTCTACGCACACTAAACGTTTGCATTATCTAGAAATAAAACTACGGTAGCAATACGGGTATGAGAGGTAGTTTTGCAAGATAATAAATACAAGAAAGTAAATGTTAGTGCTGCAGCAATAAAATACACTAAGTAACCATATACTAACAGTACCATGAGTGTGGAAAAGTGGTGGTAATTGTGGTGGCTTTGTCCAAGATTAATTAGTGAAGGTACTTGGTTCATTGTCTTCGATGCAGTTTTCTATGTGGGAGAGGCTAAATATACATGCACTCCACTACTTGGGATTACAAGTACTATATGATTGGATTGTTAGAAAGCATCCGCAAATACTAACAATGCATTAAGGTTTCCCCAACCATAGCCTTAAGTTCAAGGTCCTCTTACTCCCATACGTGCAACTAATCGGTTCGCGTTCTCAGGTTTCTGTCACTCCGGCAGAACTTCCCCCGCTTCGTTACAAATACTACCAACCCTAGGGTGTTTGATCCATGCGCGCACAAATATAATGGACACCAAAGGACAGCACCATATAGACATACAACTCTAATGAACCTCATGCATTCAATTAAGCAATCAAAAGACAAATAAACTACGGAAACATGATGTAAATCATAGGATAAATATTATAGCATCAAACACCATGTTTACATAGGACGGTACAGAGGTTTGTGGGAGGATGAACCACTGAATACAAGGAGGAGATGGTGATGGAGATGGCGGTGAAGACGGCGGAGAGGGGCAGCGCGGCGGGCGGCGGCGGCGGTGCGGGGAACTCCTTTCCCCGCCGCCGGCAAGCTTGGGGAGCGCCGCCCCTTAGCCTCCCTCCTTCATGGCTTCTTGGGAGCCCTCCCCCATGGAGATGGGATCCATGGGGGAGGCAAAAACGTGGCTTTTGGTGGCTGAAATTCGTGGGTGGAGGAGTCCTCCACGAATTAGGTTTCCTCCCTTTATATATCTTCTCGGATTTCCGTCACCCCCTTTTAGGGTTCCACCAAAACGGGCCTACAGGCCGCGTCCGAACTCCGATTGGGCTGATCTCGGGCTTAAAATCTTCGTATGGAAAATTGTGACAACTTTCGTAACAGCCAGGTCTCCATATAACGTCATCTTCGAGGGTCAAACTGGCAATCTTCGTAAAAAGTTCTCAGACAGATTTCAGGAAAGTCCCAATTCGACTCCAACAAGGTTTCCTCTTGTATTCTTGATAATTTCTACACATCAAAGAGTAAAACAAGAACATTGTGCACTTTTGCAACTATTAGTAGGTTAGTCCAAATAAATAATAAACTTAATATAAAACAAGTGCTAAAAGCATAAAAATGGCATGAAACAATCAAAAATTATAGATACGTTTTGGACGTATCATTAGGCAGCTCACAACATCTAAACAATGGAGTACAAGGAGAAGAGACAACCATCTAGCTACTGCCATGGACCCGTAGTCAGTGGTGGACTACTCACGCATCACTCTGGAGGCATGCATGGTGGTGTAGATGCATCCGGTGATGATCTCCCCTTCGGCAAGGTGCCGGAAGAGCTTCAGAACCCTCCCGATCTAGGGTTGGCGACGACGGCGGCTACGAAACTTTTCGTGGATTTCTGATCGGGTCTTTAGGGTTTTCGGGACGAAGTCAATTTATAGACGAAAGGGCGGCGTCAGAAGGTTCTCGAGGGCGCCAGGTGGGGCCCAGGCGCGTTCCACCCTTGACCGCGCCTGGGTGGCGTCTGGGGCCTGTGGGGGCCCCTGCAGGCGTCCTACTAGCTCCGTCTTGTTTCTTCGTAAAAATAAATCACGTAAATTATGAGCTGATTCTGAGAAAATTCCCCGACTAGTTTTTTCTGAAACAAAAAAGACAGCAGAAAACATGAAATGGCACTAGGTATCTTGTTAATAGGTTAGTTCCATAAAATGTGCCAGAAATGATCTAAAAAATATTATAAAAGCATGTGGCAATGATATATAACATGCATGGAATATCCAAAAATTATAGATACGTTTAAAACGTATCACCTGTACACTTGGCTTCTCGTTCCCTGGTTCAAAAGAATGTCTATTCTTCTAATATAGGTGTGACCTGAAGAGATATGAACTAAACAATATTTTGCCAAATTGATAATACTTTTTGGTACTTGTAAGTCAAATGAGTTTGTGGTATTGTTTAGAAAACTAAGAGAGAGGTATTTGGAGGACGAGCTCCATGGAGCTCTTATTTTGAAAAAAATCAAAAACGATATTTTAAGTTTCCAAAAAATCTGAAAAAAAAATCCTAAAAGTAGACCATGATTATGTCTACCATCTTGCAAAATACCAATGCGAAATATTGTGTATTGTGGTCTGTGCAAAAATAACAAAATTCTGGATCTGAGATGTGATTTGCAGATTTGTCGGGATTTGTCTTTTTTTGTGTAGGACGGAATACAAACTATTACGGGTTGCAAATTTACATACTCGTAGAATAGGTCATTGTGAACGTCTACGATTTTTTGTAGCATTTTTGGAAACTTAAAAATATCGATTTTATGTGTTTTTTAAAAAAGGGCTCCATGGAGCTCATCCTCCAAATGAACTTTCCGAGAAAACTAACCATTATGAAAAGGGGGTCAATCCATATGCCAGAGTTTTTTTCTTTACTGTTTTATCTGCATGTAAAGAACGAACAAAATCCATGTAATTGGCATGATGCACATGAATAATACGGCAAGGGTGAGGCAGTGATCACGTTGGAATAGTGCCCATGTCTGACCATTAATTGTTAAAAATTGGGGACTAAACACCTCGGATGGCACATGAAGCTACACAGAAAGATAAATTCCGGGGCAGCATGAATTGAAGAATTTCTTACTGATCTGCTCTAGCCTTGAATCCTGAAGCCACGAGGAAGACGCTTTAGGGAAAAGGGGTCCAACATAATGAAGGAAGCTGTAGTAGAAATAATCATCGAAGGAAGCAATGTCACAAATAATTAGCGGCAAGGTGCAGGACACTAATCTGCTAACATACTTGTATCTGAACATAATAAAGAAGCAGTATAGAGAAAACAATGTCAGAACCAAAATTAACAGGCAAAGTGCAGTAAACATGTAAAATGTAGGATACCTATTCTGACAATAAACAACATTGTAGAGAAAGACTGGGAAAGGAGATCCAGTTGGCGGGAGGCAGCAAGTGCTGCACATGCGAGTTCGCCAGGTAGATGAGTCAGATGATTAGCGACCGATAGGAACTGCAAAATCGTCCAATCTTTTTTTTTTGCTGATTTCCCACATCGGTAATATGTTGTACGTTCGTGCCATAAGCGGCCCATGCAAGCCAGGCCCAGCCTCGCATTAGAAAAAGAGAACTTTGGCAACATCGCAAGATGATGTGCGTGCTTTGCAAGGCCGAAGCCATCGAGCGAGCACGCACGAGCACGACGCCTGTGCTCTGCAGTGTTCGTTCCGGTCGCTTCTCCTTTTTCTTTCCTTCTTTCCTTCCCCTCCAAGCCGAAGCAAAGCCAAATAACCAGATCGATCCTTCTCCCGTCCACCATAAGACCGAAGCGGCCGCCACCCCGGCCCCACCCCCCGACACTCCTCGCCACGAAGCCAGCCGCAGCCGCGCCCAAATCCCCCAAAAAACCCTAGCCATGGCGGCTGCCGCAGCGGCGAACCTGGCGGGCCGGCCCGGCGTGCGCGTCGTCGTCATCGGGGACGCCGGCACCGGCAAGTCCAGCCTCGTAGTCGCCGTCGCCACCGAGCAGTTCCCCGAGAACGTGCCCAAGGTCATGCCGCACACGCGACTCCCCGCCGACTACTTCCCCGACCGCGTGCCCATCACCATCATCGACACCTCATCCAGGTCAGGCGTTCCCTCCCCTCTTAGATTCGACCTTGTCCAGATAGATGCCTGGATTTAGATTGCGGATTGATCGATTTTTGGGCCGGTGATTGACTCCGCTGTTCTGCTTGTGGCAGCCCGGACCAGAAGCCGAAGCTCATCGCCGAGTGCCAGGCGGCGGACGCCGTCGTGCTCACATACGCCTGCGACAGGCTCTCCACGCTCGAACGCCTCAGCACCTACTGGCTACCGGAGCTCAGGCGCATCCAGGTAAATCTATCTTGCGCTTCTAAGTCCGTGGCTGGCGCACGTCTGGGCTGCTCATTGATTGCCCCGTGCACGTGCTGATTTGTGATGTCCAATGTTCCCCAGTTGAAGGCGCCTGTCATCGTGGTGGGGTGTAAGCTGGACCTCAGGGACGACCAGCAGAACAGCCTCGAGCAGACCATGGCGCCCATCATGCAGTCCTTCCGGGAGATCGAGACCTGCATCGAGTGCTCCGCGCTTCGCCAGATCCAGGTAGGTCAAAAAACACCCCCTTGTTGAGGAACGTTTACAGTCTTAATTTTTGTACCATTGCTACTCTTAGTATGTTCACGATGAAACTGGAATGCTAAAAAAAAATTCTGATGTGTTGCTCAGCCTAATGTAATAATATTCCAACCACGCAGTTGATACTTTTGATTGTTGCATTTAGAATTCTACTAGATGTATTGTGCTTCAGTAGGATCTTACATATGAACTGCAGGTGCCCGAGGTCTTCTACTATGCCCAGAAGGCAGTGCTTCACCCCACAGCTCCTCTATTTGATCAAGAGGCGCAATCTCTAAAGCCACGCTGTGTGAGGGCTTTGAAGCGGATATTCATTCTCTGTGACCATGACAGAGATGGAGCTCTCAGCGACGTCGAGCTCAATGAATTCCAGGTTTGGATTCACCGAGTTTGCTTTGCTCTCTCGTATTACCTTGAGGCTCACCAGTGTTTTGTATTGCCATTCTTCTACTTCTGGTGACAATTCTCTTTCCGTTGGTTTACAGGTCAGATGTTTTAGCGCTCCTCTCCAGCCTACTGAAATTTCAGGCGTGAAGAGAGTTGTTCAAGAGAAGATGCCTGAAGGCGTAAATGACAGTGGCCTTACCTTGACCGGTTTCCTTTTCCTTCATGCTCTTTTTATCGAGAAAGGTCGTTTGGAAACTACATGGACAGTATTGAGGAAATTCGGTTATGATAATGAAATCAAGCTTAGAGACGACTTCATTCCAACGTCAATTAAGCGTGCTCCTGATCAAGTAATTTTCTGTCGATTACTTTCAGTTATTCACATTTTATTGACAGTTGAAGCTAGACTAATATTTAATGTGGATGTATTTTAATGTCAAAACTTGTTCTTGTAATGGCTTACAGGCTACAAGTTGATAGTTAATTTTAATTGTATGATGGGTATCTGCAATTGTGGCTCCACTAGCCATTTTACCTATGTGTTTTATATTTACCATACGTTTGGTCAATAATATTTTCTTTGGTACTAAGTCCACTATCTTTGTTTCAGACGCTGGAATTGACAACTGAAGTGGTTGATTACCTAAAAGGAATATTCCACATGTTTGACATAGATAATGTAAGTCTAATGCATTGATCGCCACATTCATTGTTTATCCTCCATGTAAATAGTGCCCTGCTCTTTGTTAGTATTATAAGTATTTTCAGATATCCATAATAAACTCGATCTTCTGAAAATATGTTTATGTATCAAATCCAGGACGGAGCTTTGCTACCTTCTGAGTTGGATGATCTTTTTTCAACTGCACCTGAAAAGTAAGTTGATGAAATAATTGGGTCATTTTAGTATTTGGATGACCATTGGAGAAAATTGGTTACTGTAACTTACATACTTTACTTATTGTTAGTAAGCCTTGTATTATTTTGTCGATTAGCTTTGATTGAATCTGTTGATATTTCATTAAATGGTTCTTAAGTTTAGTCTATTTAGTCATTTTTTCTGTTTGCCATTTACATATCTTCATTCTTCTCTTAATATTTCAGCCCATGGACTTCTGATCTATATAAAGACTGTGCTGATAGGAATGTCTTGGGTGGGTTATCACTTGAAGGATTTCTTTCTAAGGTAGTCTCTCAATCTTAGCGTGCTGACATTACACTGAGCGTGTACAATAATTTTTGAAGCTGTTAGTTAACTGATTTTGACTGTATTGCTGGTTGAGTTCGACCTAAGAAAGCAAGGCCCTTTATCTATTCAGAACTTATATGTTTTTTGTTCACCGCCTTGCACCATTCAGTGAGCTCTTTTAATCACTGTGAGAAGGCCCAATAGTTTCTTGTAATCGTTCTATGACTTCACCCTATTCTGAGTTAGTCATTCTCAGTATACAAAAGAAGCCCCAGAAGAGGTTATAAATTCTACACCAAACACATAAGAAACATAAAGCAACTAAAACTGGGATAAAATTCTTATTTAAGAGTGGTGTGTTCTATATGATTAAGATGCATCATATGTAGTGCTGTGTCTTGAAAACCATCGTGGAGTTCTTCTAGGTAACAAACATGTTTTCTTATTAGTGTAGTATTTCTTATGTTTACATGCATATCTACAGCTGTTATGATCTTGTGGACATGTGCTTGGAAAACTGTAGGCATGACACCTGTGTTTTTTGTGATCATATGCTTTGTACTAGATTACTATCTTGATATTCCATTGCTGATTAGCAATCTGCAATTGCAGTGGGCTCTTATGACACTTCTAGATCCAGCAAACAGTTTTGCCAACCTTGTTTATGTTGGCTATTCCGGTGATTTTAGTTCAGCATTTACCACCACAAGGAAAAGACGAGTGGACCGTAAAAAGCAGCAGACTCAAAGAAACGTGTTCCAGTGTTATGTTTTTGGTCCCAAAGGTGCTGGAAAGACTGCATTGCTACAGTCATTCCTTGGAAGGTATTTTATGCATTTACCATATTTATGCCACGAATTTACACACCATGTTTATACCTTTTTGCAACTCTATTTCACTTTTGGTTCTTTATTGCAGGCAACCTTCTGATGCTCTGCCAACTAATAGTGACCGGTTTGCAGCAAATACTGTTGAACTGTCTGATGTAAGTAGCCAGAAATGTCTGTATTTTGCTTGCACTATAGTCAAAACATTCTGATATTTGATAATTCTATTCTTGGTATTGCAAGACTTTATGCAAGTGTAGTAACAGAAACTAAGATAATCCAAACTTTATGTCAATGGCATGCTCTATGGTCCCATGTCTCTCTTTCCCTCCTCTTGTTATCTTGTTTTTCTTGCTGACATTGAAGAGAAAGAGTTAGATACCCTTCGAGAGAGCATAAAGTGATGGTCTAATAATGGAGACTATAGGGCGAAACAACTTCAGTTGTTTCTAGTTTGACTGCAAGGGCAGCTTTGAGATCTATATTTTTCTGATTCTTTGTGTTTTGTAAGGATATACTTGTACTCTGCAGTGATTTCTGATTCGTTATATTTCTCTTTTATTGAAGGGGACTAGAAAGACACTTGTACTGCGAGAGATTCCTGAAGGTGATGTCAGATCATTGCTAAATAACAAAGAATCCTTGGCACCCTGTGATGCAGCAGTATTTGTTTACGATAGGTTTGCTTTCTTCTGAGCTATTTTATTGTATATTCAGGACAAATCAGTTTCCCAGTAAACATATAACAGCAATTTAATATCCTCTGCCTTGTCAGTTGGATGTTATGTGTTAAGTGTCAACTGTTAGTAAAATGTAGTAAATTAACTTGATAACATGGTAATCTTTTAAATCCTTGTTTTAGTGAATATTTTGGTTACCAAGATTTTGTTGCTGGGTTATGTTGCACTATTTTCTGCCTGGTGTCTGTCCTATGTGGCAGTTTTGTGAATTCTCTATGGTTTTGATGGCCCATTTAGCCAAGGAAATTAATGTTTACCAATTGTTCAACGCTATTTGCAAAATGTCTGCAACATTACTTTATTCATGTATATAATTGTGATTTCACTTCACCAGAATAGGCTACTGGCCATGAAGTATATTGTAAAAAATTTAAAACGATTCTTGCTCAGTAAAAAATAGATGGGTTTGATCCTTAATTAGTGGCTGGTTGCTGGTTGTGAAAATTTTACTGATCATAGTTGACAATTCAGGATTGAACACATGTAATACAGTAATTCTTGTGTGGCACTAGATGTCTATGCATAAACCTTGCTTATCCTGCTATACCCTACTGTGACCTTTTATTCGGTACTGCATAATTTCCTTGCGCTGCACATCACTGATTGTGATACTTGCAAAATTGCAGTTGTGATGAATTTTCTTGGCAAAGAGCGAGAGATTTGCTTGTGCAAGTGGCTACACATGGAGAAAACACTGGCTATGAAGTTCCTTGTCTTATAGTTGCTGCTAAGGACGATCTTGACCAATCTCCAGTGGCTCTACAGGAATCAACCAGAGTAACCACCAATACCATTTTGTTTGATATTTTAAGTTTACCATTCGTAGTTGGTGAATAACAAGCAGCAGATATTTTTAATGGATTCTAAAATGTTTATCCTTATTTCTCAAATTTTTCATGTGATGTATGTGCAAGTGGTATTCCTCTACTAAGTTGTTGCCCACAGTTCTCTTAATACTACCATTTGCAGACATTGCTGCACACATGGATGATTTCTAGTTGTTTATATTTGCTAACCATAAATTTGTCTAATTTCAGGTGAGCCAAGACATGGGAATCGAAACACCAATTCCTATTAGCGTAAAGTTGAAGGACTTGAACAATATTTTCTGCAGAGTTGTTCATGCCGCACAGCGGCCCCATTTGAGCATTCCAGAGACTGAAGCTGGTAAATCACGCAGGCAGTACCGTCAACTTCTGAACCGTTCTCTCATGGTTGTTTCAGGTATACATGATCTTGTCACAAATCTTCTCTTGCCTTTCAGTAGTAAAATCGACAGAGATCCAAATATTGATATATAGTATAAGAGACTAACACGGTCTATACATCTCGGTAAAGTATTAGCAAGTTCATACCACATGATTCTGATCTTGTTCAGCATAATTTTTGGAGTAAATCCTGTCCTGCACGAATTAACTCTAATACTGCACTAATAATTTGCAGTTGGAGCTGCTATAGGAGTTGTGGGAGTAGCTGCTTTCAGAATTTATGCGGCTAGGAAGAACTCGTCGTCATGAAGCCCTCCCGGACAGGTGAAATAAGCGTGCTACGGGCAAGGTTCATCGTCCATCAAGTGGGATCGTCTAGCTTGATGTGTATTGCTTGTGGGCTGTTTATGTACAGTTGGGTCAAGAAAAGATAACTTGTTTTGCTCATTCTTGTTTTCGATGGTATAATGATGTACGGCAGTCATCAGGCTCTGTTAGATTCTTTAGCTGATTGACTGTCATGACTGGTTAGCTCTGTGAAATCTTACCACTGCCGCACTAAGTTTTTGGCCATACCATGATACTCAACTTTCTTTTTAATTTCTCTTGAACATTTACATGTTTCCAACTATTTGTTTGGATCATAAGTATCTCAGGTTTTCCTACTAGTTCTATTCAATTTTTACTGATAAATAGTAAAACTTCCATCATTTCCATGACAGGATGTAAATGTTCACTTGCTCGAATGGTTGGGATTTTTTTTAGTAAAAAACAACCAACGCTCGGGATTTTTCTACCTACCCGCTTCCAATTCCAATTGATAGTGATCTCGACATGCTAGCACGTATAGAGAAGGAATCCCGTCTCACACGGTGGCCGTCACCATCCGTTGCGTCCTGTCTCCAGTGAGAGCCAGCGAGATCCGGCCATCGCTGATGTGAACAGCCATGCACCGGTGTCGTCGCCATGGCTTCCTCTGGTTCGGTTATCCCAATCGGGTCAAATCACAAACACGTCCGGGTCCCTTTCAAGATTCAGACGGTACTGTAGAATTTAATTATTCCACATACTGAACCGGCGTTATCTTGAGGGAAACGGCATATGCAATGACGTGCAGCTCAGGGTTCTGCTGCACAAGTTCCTCGGTCACCATGATGCGCATTAGTAGGATACACTGCTCACCTTGTGTTCACACAACGCAAGCCAAGATTGGACTCTGAAGATTCAGGAAGTCACCGTATGCAAAAAACTATTCAGTCTCGCTGAAAACGACAGAGCTTATCTTATGAACTTATTGCCTAATCCTGCTATAGGTGGCAAGACAACCAACATTCTGATTACTTTCAGCTTAGATACATGTCGAGCAGACCAAAGGTCCTCATCAGGGAGCAGATGCAAAAACCTTGTAAACATCCACACCAACAGTAAATGCATACAGTAATTCTCTGAATGTTTGCAAGTTTTTAGCAAACATAATGTTCATCCATACTACCAGTTCTGCATATACAAGCCAACAGCAGCCCCGTGACCACAACATCACCGGCAGCTACTACTAGTACACAATGGCGACAACATGAGTTTCTAATCTTTTTTACAATTAGGTTCCCGATCGATCGGACGCAGCACACAGGCTGGCACACAGCAACAACGATACTACCGTAGGCAAAAAACGGACAGGATTCAGAATGGAAGACAAGGCAAAGTGGCACCATGACGGGCGGAAGAACTTGGTGCTAGAAGAAGGAGCGCTTGGTGGGCACCCTGCCGACGGCCTTCATGAAGTTGGCCAGCTCCAGCACCTTGGCCAGCTTCAGCCCCCGCTTCGCCTCCGCCGACGCCCGCTTCTCCTCCGCCTTGTGCCGCGCCTTCGCCACGTCGTTCTGCGTCTTCTCCACCGCCTTGGCGCGCTGCTCGTCCAGCTTCCTCTGCAGAGTCGCAAATTCATCCATCAGACTTGGTCACCGCAGATGCTAAAGAGGAGACCACTGTTTTTTTTGCATGGTGACCACGAAAGTAAATGTCAAAAGCTAATTGTAATAGTTCTCTCTGAGAAAGAGCACTGTGAAATCACTCTGTTAAATGATCCATCAGTCTCACAGTTAACAGTCACCTTTTGGGGCAGAAAGTTGCAAGATTGAGCTGTAATTACGAACTGATGTCTACACGCCCGTCCCGGAAGGAAGGGGCAATCGGAAAAGCCTGACGTAACACCTCTAATTAACTTGGAGATTAGTACCTTTCATGCTTTATTCTCAAAGCAAGAACAGATGACTTCTACTCACTATAGTGTTGTTAGGCTGAGGAACTTCTTTTTTATTTTTACTTGGGAAAGTATAATCGTTTGCTTATCTCATTGATCACGATTGCATCTGGCAATCGACGATATCTCAACCGTGCTAATTTGTGCAAGACAGATTATTTCTGGACAATTCGGTTGCTGTATTGATTTGCCATACCTTTTTTCCGTCTTCATCAAAAGAATTGTCAAGCTTGGTGATTTCTCGATTGCAAGGTTAGATGATGCTAGATTAAAGGCAGTGATAAGAAAGATGCAAATTAAGCTGAAAGTAAGTAGAACCGCTCACTGAATTTTTTTTTCAGTAGAAGATGAACTGTAAAAGAAAACAGAGATTTTCGTTCATCTCAATTAGTTACCTCAATCTTCTTGAGCCAGGCGGAGGCCTTGTCCACCTGCTCGGTCTCCCATCCGTTGATGACCACCTCCTCCCTCTTGAACCGGTTGTTGATCTTGGCCATCTCCGCCGTTTGCCACGACGACACCTTGGACTCCACCTCCTCTTTCCTCACCTCAGTCACCTGCTTCGCCTCCACGATCGGCCCCGCCGCGGGGACCACCTCAAGGTCGAGCCTCGCCGGCCTTCCGCTGCTGCCGCTTCCGCCCCTGCTGCTCCCCGGAGTGGCGAACGGGCGGCCGCTGTCGGGCACGATGGCCAGCGGGTTGTGCTCCTCCAGCTCGTCCTCGCCGATGCTTGTGAGCTGGTCGGCGCCGCTCGGATTGTTATTGTTGTTGTTGGGGCTGGTCGCCCCGGTGCCGTTGCCGGCGCCGGCGGCGACCATGGCGGTGAACTCGCGGCTCATCGTCATGAACTGCTCCTCGGAGGTGACGGAGCGGTGGCTGGTGCTGGCGGTGTCCCAGGCGGTGGAGACGCCGGACCCGGCGCGCGTGGGCGGCGTGAACGGCGGCTGCGGATGAGTCAGAGGCTGGATCTCGCGCACCTCGGTGACCTCCTGGTCGACGACGTCGTGGAACGTTGTGCTGGGTGTTGGGAACTCGCCGACGTCGTCGTCGGCCCGTGGGGCATCGTAATTCTCCTCCTCGTCGTCGGACGCCGTTGGTGGTGCGTGGTGGTGCCGCTCATGCAACATGGGCTAGCGTCGTCGGCGCCGGCCGGCGGGGTGGCACCATGCGCCGGGTAGAGCTGGTGTCCAAGCAGTGCACGCCTCTGTTTTCGTTACTAATCTGTGTCAGTGGGTGGTGTAGCTTTGTGTGCGTGTGCGGCGAGGTTATATCAATCTGGCGCGCGGGTGCGGTGAGTCAAGCGGAGACGAAGGCGATGGCGGAAGGGGCCGGGCGTGGCTAGCTTGTCTCCCGTGGCGCGTACCGTGGGGTGACGCGTACTTGTCGCTGTGGTTGGCTGCTTGGGGCTTTGGGCTGGGTCAGAGGCTCGGCGAGTGCTCCCGTGCGCCTGGAGATTGGTGATTTTGGTATCACGCGTCATCTCAACACTCCTCAAGCAAGCGACTCCAACTTCATCGTCGACGACCACCGACGAAGCACTCGTCGCGAACAGCACCAACACTAGAACTCATATCGTCCCATGCCAACAATCGACCACATGAGGACGCGCTTGTAGCGCAGTGGCAAGGCCTGGCAGTGGCCAGCCTGCCCGCCCACGGTTCGACTCCCAGGGGGAGCGAATTTTGGGTGTCTCGCGGGAATTAGCAGCCAGGCACTGGTTTGCTCCCAGGAATAAATCGCAGGTGCCTCTCTTCGTCCCACGTGCCACAGGCGAGGTCGACGTGCCCGTCGGTCCCGGAGCGCTGGTCTTCGGATAAGTACTCTCAAGGACGTATTAGGGATATAGGTTGTAGGTCTAGTTTAGACATATAGGTAGGGGTGTGCGTGTGTGGTGTGTGTGCGTGTGGTGTGCGTACCTGTGTGTCTGATCAGATACTACAACTTGTATTCTCAGGAGAGGCTTTCAAAAAAAAAAAAAAAAAAAACAATCGACCACATGCGCCAACGACAGACAACTTGAACTTTAACAACAAGCTCGGCAAGAGAAATATGATATGGGCTTGCGCCGGCTGAGTCCTCCGCAAACGACCACCGGTTGTTCGCCATCGTTGCCGCCTAGACACGCTCCACCGTAGCTCCGACTCCACATCAACACAACGAAAGCATAGAAGAGTCCATCGGACACGCCAGAGAGACCGACTACCGAAACCTGAGCCGCGACTCAAACTTGCTGGACACATCATTGTTTCCAAACTGCACCCAGCGCCCCCCCGAACATCCGTCCTGGCAACAAACCTTCCTTCAACAGTCCCTTGGCTGACGTCAGCTCCGACACGATGCCCCCAAGGAGGAGAAACACGCAAAACAAAGACTTCATAACCGATCCCAAGGATCTGAGGATTCCCTCGAAAGAAAGGTCGCGGAAGAAAGATGAGAACAACTCCACAACGACGCCTTCATGAAGGTTCGCGACGCCCACATGCTTCATCATCGTCGGTTCCATCGCCTTAGCCAACCTCCCATGAAAACCACCGAGGAGGCCAACCCCGCCAACGACCTCTCCTACTGAGGCACCGCTGCCACCCGCCATCCAGCCGACCTAACCGGAGGAGCAAGCAGCCGCACCCTGATATCGCTGAGCCGCTTCCCGATCGGCAGCCGTGAAGACGCTCGCCTTGTGCGACCCCCTCACCGCCCTCACGGCCGAAAAAGCCTACGAGCGCCTGCCACCAAAACAACAGCTGCGCCCACGCGAAAACCAACCGGCATCTCCCACCACCGACCCGACGTCCATCCTCCGCCGACCGCGCTGCTAGAAGCCGGAGGGTCCAAGCCGGAGGCGGCACATGCTCCTGCGACGAACCCTGGTCTGGTCAGGGTTTTCTCCCCCAGGCCGCCCCAAGGGACAATACGGGGTCAGGCTTGTGAGGGAGGGGAAGGGGGAGGCGAGCGGTGGTGGCGCGGGAGCCCTCGCGTCTCTGTCGTTCGTCTTAGACTAATATTGGTACTATTTTTTTGATAGGAGTAATAGTTTAGTGTGCGTGGGAAAATCCTTTTGGCTCCCGAGTTCCAGTGATTCCACTATTTTATAAAGTTAGAAAATATACTTAAGAGCTTTAAAAAAACCGGAAAAAATCATACATGTTCTCGATGACCATAAGCGTGCAAAATTTCGATGCAAATTCTGTTATATTATGGGCTACACAAAAATGACATACATTATACACTATACTCAGAGAGTGGAGACTTGGTGCTCTCGAGCTCCAGTGATCTTGCCTTTTTCAAAAAATAAAAAAACATATTTAAAAGTTTTGAAAAAAAATCCGAAGCAAATCTTGCATGTTATCAATGATATATTCGACAAGAATGCAAAATCTCAATGCAAAATACTTCACGGTTTGAGCTCTGTAAAAATGACAAATGTACAGATCTGAGTATAGTGAACAATATGTAGTTTCAAATTTTAATTTTTTTGTCTTCTCTGTCTAGCTCAAAACGTATTGTATTTGTACTGAGATTTTACACGTTTGTAGTATATATCATTGAGAGCATGCATGATTTTTTTAGGTTTACTGAAACTTTTTTTTTTAAAAGGCGAGATCACTGGAGGTCGGGTGCCAAAATGACTTTCCGATACCGAGATATGTATATTTTGTCCTTTTGTGTAGCTGAAAATCTAAATTATTTTGCATTGATATTTTACACGCCTGTAGGATATATCATTGAGAATATGCATGCTTTTTCTCGGAAATTTTTGAAACTTATTTTTTGAAGATGGTGAGATCATTGTAATTCGGGAGCTTCAAACTACTCGGTGTGCGTTCGATAGACTCCTCCTACACCATCGAGAAGGCCACCCAGAAATATAATCAGTTGAGTCCCAGTCGAGAACTCGAGATATTTCTGGCGTGCCATGCCCAGCTCAGCTGGTTGCTATCGTGTACCAGTAACAGAGTGAGGCTGTCCAAAGGAGGAGCAGGGTAGTAATGTATTCCCTCTGGCGCGTGACGTCGGTCGGAGCATATCTTCTCAAGTTACGCGAAGCTTCGCAACATTTTTTAGGAGGAAGTTTCCATGTAGTACGTGTGCATTATATATAGTTTCCATGTAGCCTCCTTCAAAAAAAAGTACGTGTGCATTATATATAGTTAGTCTGTTATCATATCACTTTAGAATTCCCACCCAAAGCAGGTGTTAGTGTGCGAATTGATCACGGATTGTGTCCTTTAGTTGAAGACCACGGAAGTTCAGACTGATTATTAGCACCAAAAGCATAAACAAAGGAGGTTAATTGATCTTGTCATGTCTTTATTTTAGTTTTTATATGACTACTAAATCTGCATCGATCGAGCGGAGCCAAAGGGACAATCATGGAAAAGTCGACGTGATCAGCCAACTAACACTCCACATATTTTAGAGCAGAAACTAATCAGCGGGCAAGCATGCCCCTGCTCGACGTGGAAGAAGAGTACGACCGGGGATGGACAGCTCAGCTAGCAGAGTGGCCGCGCCAACGGCCGGCGGCGACCGGCGAGCCGTCGCTCTCCTCCCTGTCCCGGATAAGAGCTAGCCACGACCACGCCCCCGCTTTGCCCAAAGTTTTTTTCATGGGAGCTTTGCCCAAAGTTTTGATGCTACATACATACTTGTGTGCGAGCAAATGGGCAACCAATCCGGCCATCCCAGCTAGCCTGCTTTCGCTAGTGAACCAACTTTTAGAGAATATCTAACCCGACTGGGTAAAATTCGGTTCCTATCTGCCCGCGCGGACACGTCCGTGAACAGCGTCCGAACAACTCTCACATGTTGACCTCACTAAATTTTAAATCTATGCAACTATATGTCTATTGGTTTTCAATACAGACATACAACCTTTTAAAACTTTTTTTACCTAGTGCGCATAGATAAACCATACTAAGCGAGTATAGTCACAACCAATATAGCTATCGCTCCCAATACATCGTGAAGGCGCATCTCCTTCTCAATTGCATATTTTTTAATCTTGTTTGTCTTCATTCGAGTTTCACCCGTCTTCATCTTGTAGTCGTCGACGATATCGGCAAGACACATGTCCGTTCCATCTTACTTTTTTCAAGTCTCTTCGAAGATAATTATTCAACTCGGAATCGGCAGGGAGAGCTCGGGACCGCGATGACAGAATTGCTCAGCGAAATATAGTGAGGGCTGCCGGCTGGTCGGAAGAACTCATAGATCGGACAACCGGGCGTTCGGGTAAGCCATGGAAGAGCGTGGGCGGGCCGCGGAAGGGGTGGAGGAGACGAAAATAAATTATTTATGCCAGGTGGCAGGTTGAGAAAGATCTATGCCAGGTGGGTGGGTCCTTCCTGTCGGAGCCATCCGGCGATGTTTTCTTTGTGAGCCGTGTCATCACATCACAGCCGCGTGCGACGCGACGTAGGTGCTGTCGTGGGTGTTTCTCCCGTCTCGTGCGGGCTCGATCTGTCCAGCGGCCCGGCGGCACGTGGGCCGTGTACGGCTTACATGGGCACAACGTACAGCATCCCGTCGCCCTCACATTACCTCAGCGATGATGCCTTCATGCAGTGCAAAGTTTAGTGGTTAAATATGCGCGACGAAGTGGAGTGCAGCGGTAATCAGTGATTTGTTTTTGTAGAGACGTTGCAATCGGAGTGAGTCTGCTTGTGACCAGCTGGCTCCCTCGATTTAACAGCTAGCCAGATAGAGATAGCCAAGTTTAAAAAATTCAAACAAGGCTAAGCAGATAGGCGCGGGAGCTAATTTACTCTGTTATATGTTACCCGCGTACGTGCGGTTTAAGAGATTGTTCAATTGTTTTCTCCGAGCGTAGATCATACAGTACTACGTACGTGAGCCCATACGGTCCACCTCAAGCGCACCGGCCTTTAATTTCCACATACATATACTCCACGAATCTAATTATGAAGTATAGCTAGCTATTCAGCCAAACGAATCAAGGTTTCGTGCAAATTGATCGATACATGCATCATACTGGTGGCCGGCCGGCCGGCTCACTTTAATCATGTCATGCAGCGAACGAATTATTGTATCTCCAATTAGCACCAAACGAATTATTGTATCCACCTCACACTCATGCATGCCCGTCAGTAGTTAACTTGTCGTTCCAGAAGAGGCCCCAACACACGCGTTGGATGATTGAGCCATCCTAAACCGCAGAGATTTCTTACTCCCAAGGTCCAGTGATCTCTCTCGTTAAAAAAGTTTAAAAATCATATTTATAAGTTCCAAAAAGATCTGAAATAAATCGAATGAAAGGCTTCGTGCAGAGTGATCGATACATGCATACTGGTGGCCGGCACTCATGCCCATAGATGCACATAGCATCTTCGATCAATTATTGTATCCATAATCTACCCGACACTCATGCCCATCAGTAGTTAACTTCTTGTTCCAGAAGAAGCCCCAGCACATTCGTTGGAATGGATGATTAAGCACCAACATACAGGATCAGGGAGCAGCACCGAGCGCTAGACATGGAATTTTTTTTTCGAGAGTGACAGGGGGAATAAAATTTCCCACTGTTTGTTGCATTCACCGAAAAGTAGCTTGACAGGCCATGCTCTTACAACGGATGGAGAAATTTACAAGGGGATACGAGGGAAGAGAGAACAACGAAAATACAAGAAAAAAGACAACTAGATGAGTGAAAGCAAGAGCCACCAAGAGACACAAGAGGTGAGGGTGCAGTCGAGGGATCACAATGCCAAGACTCAGCAATCAGCCTCACGCACCGCACCGCCATGCGACTCGAACCCCACGGCACAACTCAGGAGCACCACCATCATCATCGGAGTGTCAAGCCTAGCACCCAGCACTACCCTAGATAGGGAGCTCCGCCACAGAGATCGAGACGAAAGATGGCGGGGGAGACATACATTGCGTCGTCAATGAGCAAAGGTGAGCCGAGACGCCACCAAGAGCACGAAGCTCCCACACCGCAACAACAACCATTGGAGGCTCTTGGGCAAGCACATCAGCGGGGCCGAGACCACGCGAAGGCCAGCCGAGGAGAGAAAACACACCACCGTCGGCCCCGTACTAGCCGCACCAACACCAGCAAACGCCGCCTCCCAACATCAGCTTACCCTAGCCATCCGGACGCTCGAGAACCACCCCTGCAATCCCTCAGCAGCGCCTCCATGGAGGGAAGCCACATCGCAACGCCGCCGCTGCCCAAGCAGGACCGGGTTTTCACCCAACAGGGAGTGGGTGATGGGGCTGGAATTTCAACGAAGCCTCCGAGGAGGGGCACGGCGCCGGAGCGTCGTCGACGTTGCGGCCGTCGCCAGCCAAGGGTTTCCCCCAATTCCAAGCACCACACCACCATCCGCCCGTCGAAGGAGCCGCCGAGGACGAGGCCCCAATGCTCCTGGGACAGGGGAGAGCTCCAACACAGGCCGGTGAAGCGAACCCGAAGGCAACGGCATGCAGGTCTTCCACCAGGTGCCGCCGCACCTTGCGGCCGCACCATCGGAAGAGAGGCGCATCACCACGATGCACTAAACCATGGACCTCCGCGTCGCCAGGGTCCGCCGCCACATCAGGGCCGCCGCCGCGCGCGAGAGAGAGCCTTGGCCGGCACCATCCACCGCGCGAGAAGGTCCGGCAGCATCCAGCGGCGCCGGCGCAGGGAGGATGGCGCCAGAGGAGGGGCAGGCCGCCACCGCCGCGCTGGTGAGAGCATGGGGAGGAAACGCCCGTGAGGGCGTGGAACGGACCGCCGCCGCCGGCGAGGGACCTCCAGAGGAGCAGCCTTGCCTCCATACTGCTTCCTGGCGGCCGAGAGCGCAGATCCCCGCCGCCCCCTTCACGGGCGCCGCCCGGCCTTGTCCGGCGGCTGCCTCTGGGGACGACGAGGGGAGGGAGGTGGGAGGAGGGGGTGGCGGCGTGGCTAGGTTTAGGGTTTCCCCTCGGTCGCCTAGACATGGAAATTAAAGGGCATGATCGAAGAAGATATATTTTTGAGAATATAGGATCGGAGAAGATATATAGAGTGTGATCAAAAGGATATGGGAAAAAAGATGCGATGTGGCCATTGAAAGTGCACCCGTCACAAATCATACATCCTCTAGCTCCCCCCCCCCCCCCCCCTCGATTGTTTTTTGGCTAGTGCAGTCCCATGCATTAGCTTTGTACGGATTTTTAGCAGGATCGATAAACAATTCCCCGTACCTACTAAAAGCAATAGCTAGTTCGTTAAGCACTGTCCAGCTTATGCAGAGGCGGGTGTAATACTTAAACCTTTTAAGTAATAAAGCTCACTTTATCGAAAAAGTACTGTCCAGCACGGCACGATCCATCGATTGCTAGCTGCAGGAGATCGAGTGCGAGTGGCTGTGTATGCGTATAATAATTCCTAGTAGTAGACAGCACACGGAAACAAAAGCGCACTTCTTCTTCTTCTTCTTCTTCTTCTTCTTCTTCTTCTTCTTCTCCTCCCAGTCCGCGGGATGTTGCTCAAATCGATCGTGCAACCAAACATTTTTTTGAATGGTCACCGGGGAGGGAGAAGACCCTCCACCTGAATTGTATTCATTTTCTGTTTAATGGGTTCAAGTGGACCAGAATTACAGAGATGCACAAAGGGGGAAATAAAATAAAAACAAGCCTACAACATGGCACTAAGCACTAACCCCGCAGGGAGAGCCTTCAACCCTCATCATCTTTCGGATACCGTTGGACGCTAGTGCACAGGAAACTTCACCGCCGTAGACGAAAGGCTTCAATCTGCCGAGACCAGCCACGATGGTGCTGGAGCAGCCGAAGGGCAGCACATCGCCGAGTCCTCACCTTAGGACGAAGGGCCATGCGTCGCCGAGGCTTTACACAACAGCCAACAACGTAATCGAAGGGCGTCACACAGCCGAGTCGACACCCAGGAAGCTTCACCGGCACTGGCCCGAGCCGTTAACCGTCGTCAGAGGAGGGAATCCAGCCCCTTGTAGAAGCTCGAGCATCGTGGCCACGGAGAGACGACACCGAGAGGAGAGCAAGAAGAGGAGCCCAACCACCGCCAAAGCCACACGTCCCTCCAGCCGAATCCAGCTCCAAAGCGATGCCCTCAAGAAGGAGCACGACACAGAGTGTCGCCATCGCCAGATCCGGTGGAACCGGGTCGAGGGTTTCCCCTGGAGCATTCGGGACGGAGCTTGAGACCGCCCTCGACGACGCCTTCATCAAGGCGATGATGCCCACGAGCGTCACCGTCGTCGGTCGACCAAGGCCGGGGCCATGCCCGCCGGCGGCCGCGCCATTCCGACCCCGAGGTCGGCTGGCCACACCAAACCACCACCATCCCGCACGCCGGCCGCCTGCCAACGTCGGGATGCCAAGGGAGAAAAGGAAGCCCGTGATTGGGCCCGCCGAGCCCATCCGTGGCCCAGATCGGGCCCGGGAACGCCCGCGCCGGCACAGCTGCCGCTCGCAGCCGCAACCGGCAGTGCTCGGGGACACACGCGGAGCGGGAGAAGAGGGGCGCCGGCCGCCGGCACGCGGGAGGAGACCGGCGCCGCATCTTCCTCCAAAGCTGCAGCCCGAGGCCGCAGGAACCAGATCCCCGCCGCCCCCTTCACCGGCGACGGACGGCATTTGTCCGGCGGCCGCCTCTGGGGACGACGAGGGAGAGAGGAGGGAGGGAGGTGGGTGGCGGCGGGGGCTAGGGTGTTCGCCTCCCCGGTCGCCTGGGAGGGGCGACGCGAGGAGGTACGTGAGGAGTTGCTTTCAGCGTCGACCGTTCTGCTGATTGTGATTAATTGATGCGACCAAACATACTTGAGAAACTATTGTCTTCTGCACGTATTCATGTTGCGCGTCATCAGCCCTAACTACCTGCCGACGGTGAAAACATTTGCATGAACGAACGTCGAATCGTCTCACGACGGGCGTCCTCGTCACGGCGGCTGATTGCTGAGCGTACATCGGTAATTACTATCCGAGCCGGCCGGCCGCCTTAGCTAGGCCCAGCAGCTGCTGGCATTTTGAACCTGGCCTAGCACTGGGCCTTAGAGATAAACGTAGGGCTGCCATTTCGACGCAGCTTTCAATCGACGTACGAGATGACGTGCCTCCGTCGTGGGAGCTCTTATATGCTGGCCTAGCATGGCACGGGCGCGCCGCGCACATGGGTCGCTCTGTTGTTCCGGCCCATGCGGTATTTCTCCTTTCATATTTCGGGTTTTACAGAGTTTTCTTCTTTTTGTTCCTTTTTTCCTATTTTCCAGCTTGTTCTGTTTAAGCAGTATATTATTAATGTATTTTCGTTTCGCTTTACACTTTTTTGCAAATTTATTTTGCTTTAATTCACAAAAAATGAACATTTTTTCTAAAAATATAACCATTTTTAAAATAACATGAACCTTGTTTGAAACACATGAAACTTTTTTTCGAAACCATTAATACTTTTTCAATTCAACATGCTTGAACCTGTGCGAATCTATGAATGTATTTTTTGGAACCCGTGCACATTTTTTGAATCGGTGTTTTTTTTTCATTCTCATGATTGTATTTTTTAACCATACAGACATATTTTGAACCGCTTGAACTTCGTTTTGAACTTTTTTTTTGTAACAATGCGCAACTTTTTAAAAAACATGATTTTTTTTCCACAAATATTTATTGTGAAAAATATCAAATAAAACATAAAATAGAAAGAAAAATGAAACTAAAAAAGTAACATAAAAAAAGAAAAAGGACAACAAATTTTTCAAAACCATCGACGGTTCTATGATATAATCACTACTTGTGTAGCTTAAAATGATTTTGAAAAAAATTCAGAGCAAACTATCACACACTTGTAATTCAAATTTGAATTACTTTCGGAAAATCGGCATAAACACATTTAAATAAGCGAAATTAGGTAGAAACCGAGAAAATTTCTAATATTTCTGTATTATCCATAAAATATGGTCTACTTTGTGTGAAATCTAGATGGGTGCCATTTTGCACCATATGTTTTGTACTTGCTTCACAAAAAAAGTCATTTTCGGCACTTAGAAAATGAAAAATGATATTTATACAAATAATTTGAAAAAACTCAGTTCGGCAACATTGTTGCCCATACCAAAACACACATATGTGCCAAATATGGGGACTTTATCACAAACTATGCCATGAAAATGGTCATATCTTGGTCGTTTGGCTTGAAACCTATACATGTTTATAGACGATAGACCTTTTTGTGCAGCATCTTTTTGAAAATTTTGTCAAAACTCAAGTTTATTATTTTGCTACCAACTACTACACATAAAAGGGCTCCGTGCCAAATGATTTCATTTTTTGAGTAATTTGTCACTTTATTTGATTTTTTTGAAAAAAATGGTCAAAATGGCCACCATGGCTATTCGTCGAAAGGGGTCAAATTTTTCAAAACCATCGACGGTTCTATGATATAATCACTACTTGTGTAGCTTAAAATGATTTTTAAAAAAATTTCAGAGCAAACTATCACACACTTGTAGTTCAAATTTGAATTACTTTCGAAAATCGATATAAACACATTTAAATAAGCGAAATTAGGTAGAAACCGAGAAAATTCCTAATATTTCTGTATTATCCATAAAATATGATCTACTTTGTGTGAAATCTAGATGTGTGTCATTTTGCACCATACTTTTTGTACTTGCTTCAGAAAAAAAAGTCATTTTCGGCACTTAGAAAATGGAAAATGATATTTATACAAATAATTTGAAAAAATTCAGTTCAGCAACATTGTTTCCCATACCAAAACACACATATGTGCCAAATATGGGGACTTTATCACAAACTATGACATGGAAATGGTCATATCTTGGTCGTTTGGCTTGAAACCTATACATGTTTATAGACGATAGACCTTTTTATGAAGCATTCTTTTAATAATTTTTTGTCAAAACTCAAGTTTATTATTTTTGATATCAACTACTACACATAAAAGGTCTCCATGCCAAAGGATTTCATTTTTGAGTAATTTTTCAATTTTTTTGATTTTTTTTTGAAAAATGGGTCAAAATGGCCACCATGGCTATTCGTTGAAAGGGGTCAAATTTTTTAAAACCATCGATGGTTCTATGATATAATCACTACTTGTGTAGCTTAAAATGATTTTTGAAAAAATTTCAGAGCAAACTATCACACACTTGTAGTTCAAATTTGAATTACTTTCGAAAAATCGGCATAAAATCATTTAAATAGGCGAAATTAGGTAGAAACCGAGAAAATTCCTAATATTTCTGGATTATCCATAAAATATGGTCTACTTTGTGTGAAATCAAGATCGGTGCCATTTTGCACCATATTTTGTGTATTTGCTTCACAAAAAATGTCACTTTTGACACTTAAAAAATAAAAAATAATATTTAGAAAAAATATTTTGATAACTCTTTTTGGCAACATTGTTTGCCATACCAAGACACACCCATGTGTAAAATATGGACAATTTATCACAAACTATGCCACGCGAATAGTCATACCGTTGTTATAATTAGATAAACTAAAGTAAAAACAAAAAACAAAAATTGGTCTTTGCCGTGTGTTGGCACACGACAAAGATCGATTTTCATTTTTTTAAATTTGGTTAAAAAATATTCTTTGCCGTGTGCAATCTTTGCCGTTTGCAAACACACGGCAAAGAGCTGTCGTGACCGCGCCGTCCGCTCTTCCGTTTGGCTCAATTTTCTTTGCCGTGTACCTATCTTTGCCGTGTGTTTTGCTTTGTCTTTGCCGTGTGCGTTTCTTTGCCGTGTGTTTTTGCTTGTCTTTGCCATGTGTATTTCTTTGCCGTGTGCCGACACACGGCAAAGATTTCTTTGCCGTGTGCCCGACATCCAGCACACGGCAAAGAGCCAGGCACACGGCAAAGTCCAGCTCTCCCGTAGTGTATAGTGAGCAGAGCATATTTTAAATACTACAAATTCGTAGGATTGTTATTTTTGTGTAGCCTAACGTTAAAAAAATTTACTGTACGATTTTGCTTGTAGGATACATCATTAACTACATCTATCTTTTTATTTTATTTTTTTAACTATGTAAATATGATTTCTGATTTTTTTTAGATAAGCAAGGAATTATGAACAAGTAAAACAAGGCAGAAAGAATCATGTCTTCCAAAGTACCAATGAACACCAACCATATAGTGAACCCTTGAACAAACAGTCAAACACACACTGACCTAATATATAGTTATGGAGAAAACTAACCAACATTAGTACATTACCAAGACAAAACCCGCTACTGCTCTAATTTAGAAATTTAGATCTACACCTTGTGCCGATGCGATTGCATGCCGCCACAATCCCAGAATCAATTGGCGACTTGAAGAGAGGCACGTTGTAGAACAGAGCATGCATGAAGACAAGTAGTGCAGGATTTTTCGTTGTAGAACACAATGTGCAAGAAGTCTAGGGTATATGCCTCCATTCGATAATAAATTAAAAGATGCAGTCTCACAATTATATGTCGCTTCCACGACAACTCAATCCCAGAAACAAGCAACAGTGAGACTGTGAGAACGCAAACCATGACATAAAGCATCATTTTCCTCAAAGTACCCAATGGACGCCATACAGTCAACATACACCAAGTGACAAAGTAATTATGCAGAACTAACTAGCATTACTATGTAGATCTAGAACTTGTTCCAATGCCAGTACATGCAGCCACATGACCATATACTACAATAATATTATTAGCAGTGGCGGAGCTAGAGCAGAGACGGCCGGGGTGCACGCAACAGAAATAGGTGCACAGATGCACAAAAATCTTAATTTCAGGGGTGCACATATGGTGAAAATCTAGAGTTATACAAAGAAAACAATATTTTGGGGGTGTCCTGTGCACCCCCTAAGCTCTACTTGGATCCGCCAGTGATTATTAGGGAACTTAAAGGGCCTGATCTGAGAACATATATAGATAGAAGTGATCTAGAAGATGATAAAAAAGAAGATGCGATGTGGCTATCGAAAGTGCATGCGTGACAAATCATCGCTGTTTTCGGCTAGTGCTGTGTATGCACTTCTCTTTGTACACTACTGATTGTCTTTTTTGAAGATTTTAGCTGTATGTATAAACACTGCCCCGTACCTACCAAAAGCAATAGCTAGTTCGTTAAACACTCTACAGCACGGCCCGATTGATCATCGCTAGATGCATGGAGATCGATGTGAGTGGATGTTAGCAAGCAAACACACATAAACAAAAGTGCATTATATATCTCCCCTTCCTCATCTTCTTCCATTCCAATCGGGCCTTCCCTGGAGCTAGCAACCTTTTCCTCTTTTTTTTTCCGAGTCGGCGAAATATCATGTTGTGATTGCTGGTGGCATTTTGAATCTGGACTTATGACTGTGCCTTAGAAAGCGCAAGCGCTATTTCTCGCCTTTTGAGATTGCTAGTACCCACTCGCCCGCATAGTTCAGCCGCCTGGGCCAGCCCATTAGGATTCGTTTTATTCCCCGCACCAACTCGATCGTTACTGTGTCACGGAATGTGACAATACACCCATCGCACTTTTTTTTTTATGGGTCGCACACATTTTTTTTCCTTTTGTTCTAAAAAACATATGTTTTTCTTCATTTCTTATTTTTGTTTTATGTTTTTCATTTTATCTGCTTCCTTCTTTATTTATTTTTCTGTATCACTTTAATTTTCTCATTTTCGTTTCCCTTTTTATTTTTGGTTTTATTTTCCTCTTTTTTAATTTCTATTTTTTTGTGATATAAGAATACGTTTTGGAACCACTGAATTAAAAAAAACAGATGAATATTTTTTCCATGGACACATGAATATTTTTTTGAAAACATTAAACTATTTTTTGGTACACCTTTATTTTCGGTTCACCCAAATTATAGTTTATTTTTAATTCACTATTATTTTATGTTCAATATTATTTTCGTTTCACCGGTATTTTGGTTTAATATTAATTTTGGTTAACCTGAATTTTAGTTCCTTTATTATTTTTGGTTCACTTTTATTTTCGTTTCACCAGCATTTTTGGTTCACTATTATTTTGGGTTCACCGGTATTTTTGGTTCACTATTTGACGAGGTTATACTCTGCGGGTACCCCAGCATAAGGGTACCTGGTGCACGTGATGATCAAAGAAGCCCAAGGATTAATCGAAGCCCACGAAGAAAGGCCCAAGACGAAGAGTGTTTTCCAAGTTAGATCAAATAATAGTCGGTTAAGACTTTCCATACATATAACCTTGGTCGGTTGTGTTTCCCGAGACCTAGCTTCTTATATAAAGGCTGGGAGGGTGATCGATCAAAGAGGAGCAATCCATAGCCACCAAAACCTCGACGAGATCTACTGTTCGTCGAACCCTTGTAACCTCCATATTCAAATCATAAATACAGACAAGCAGGAAGTAGGGGTTTTACCTCACTCGAGGGCCCTGAACCTGGGTAAATCCAGCTTGTCAGCCGTCGATTCCACCAATACTACGCGTTCTCTACCACACAATCAACCCTAGGTATAGCAACCATGGGAATTGCCGAGGGCACACCTCGACAATTGGCGCCGTCTGTGGGAACAGGTAGTATTGGGCTCACGGTTTCGCCGGTTTCATCATCAAGCGGCCACCCGACGATCGCATCTGCACAAGGTAACTCGCCTACTCCATCATCAAAAAGCAAATCACCAACCACCATTGCAAACAGCAACTCGCCGGCAAGATCCACCAGCATCAATTCAAAAAGCGATCACTCGCCAAAATCTCCAAGGAGGCTCACGCCGCACTCGATGGAAGCTCAACAAGCCTTCGCCGAACTCGAATCAGGTTTGGATATTACGGTTGGAAAATTTAACTTCTTTGTCGATAAAGATGGTGTGCAGGATCTGTTAGATCCACTCGACGTGAAGACACTCGACATGGAGACAATCGACAACGCTTCGACTGCAACACTATGCATCTTGGGCGCAACATCGTCACAGGTCGTCCCGATCCAATCGCCAAGCGACTCAGCCACGTCCATGACCTCGCAAGAGTTCCATAACGAGGTGGCAAAAAGATTTGGAGGAAGCGAGATCGAATCTGCGTACCGCCCAAACAACTCAATCGAGTCACTCGACGACATCGTCGACTGTAATGACGTCGCGGGAAAAGAAGAGAACATAGACGACAACATATATCTCGCCGATCTAAACGGCCCAGAAATCCGTGCTAGCCACGAGATATTCACCTGCGACGCAGACAGCCTGGACAAAGCACTCGAAGACATACTCGATTGTTGCGGAAACCCCAACAAGCAAAGCAACTCCAACATGAGCCTGGACGACGACGCCGAATCCATAAAACACATCAGCAACACATGGATGGAGGATCGGGTGGTACCGTATCAGGTGTATACCGCGAGTACAGCAGAAATATCAGCAGCCGCAACATGCCGTCGACCTACAGAATACCCTTGCACAGTAACCATGCCAGATGGAACAATCACGCTGACCATCACCGCAGAGATGGCGGAGAAAGTGAGCAAAGTAATCGAGAGCTGCACGATGCTACCAGCAAACGCAACTCCAGAAGAGGTATTAACCTTACAATATTTCCAATGGCAAGAATCGATACGGTTAAAAAACTACCGAGCAGTACTCGAAGAACGCAAAAAGCAAGCCAGCATATCGAGTGCCCGGCGAAGAGCATTGTCTACGAGTTCAACGGGCAGAAACGACCCCGCGAATAGGTCACAATTCATCAACCTCGGAGACGCAGATCGCGCAGCGGTCACTCGGAACCTAAACCCAGCCTTCATGGCAGTCGACGCGGAAGGAGTTCCCATACCTACTGAGCCAGCCGGGGCGCTGATGACGCTAGGCACCTACCTCAGAACAATCGAACCTCCTGCAGGAGACCCAAAGAGGGATCAGCACCTCCAACAGTACAAACAACTTGCAATAGCAGCACAAGACATACAGCATCCACAAACAACTCCAAGGAGAGATACAGATCGGGATCGTCGCAGTCGAAGCCCTCGGGGAAGGAGCAGTCGAAAAAGCTCAAGTCGTCATCGTTCCAGTAGGAGCCACTCGAGGAGGACATACAGCAACAGCTCAGACTCGGAAGCAGAAATCGGGCCATGTGGAGCGCTATGCTTCACTCGACGGATCCGGGAGGCTCGTATGCCCAAGAAATATTCGCTAGCTACCACGCCTAAGTTCAATTGCAAACAAGAGCCATCAGGCTGGCTAGAAGATTACAGGCTGGCAGTCGGATGTCAGCGCGGCACCACAACTACAGCTATGCAGTACATACAACTTATGATGGAAGGAACGGCTCGCGATTGGCTCAAATCGCTACCCGAATCATACTACGATTCGTGGGAACACTTCAAGGGTGATTTCATCAAATACTTCGAGCCTCTATGTGAGCGCCCCAAAACCTTCGAGGAGCTCCGGACCTGCAAGCAAAAGTCAGACGAATCTCTGAGGTCGTACATACGGCGGTGGACCACCATCCGTAACTCAGTAGGCAACGTATCAGAAGATAGGGCAATAGACGCCTTCAAAAACGGACTCTGGAGGGAAGACTTCAAAGAAACACTTGGTCGAGAAGACCCAAAAACAATGGCCGCACTCATGGTACTCGCAACAAAGTGGGCGGACGGAGAAGACTCCGTGCGAGGCAATCGACCTGTAGCATCACATGAAAATCACGAGGGGGGCAGTCGAGACCGCAGAGATAGCTACAGAGATGATCGAAGGCACAAACGCAAGAATCGTTATCACGACGATGACCATCTAAACTTCATTGCAGCAGGCTTTGTCCAGTCAAGGGACAGTCGCGACCAAACTGACAAACGAGCCGACGATCATCGTGATAATCGAGACCACCGTACAGACGATCGGCGTGACAGTCGAGAGCGCAGACGCGACGACCGAGATAGCTACAAAAGGCTGATACGTCTCCAACGTATCCATAATTTCTGCTGTTCCATGCTTATATTATACCATTTGCTACATGTTTTATATACCCTTCATATCACTTTTATGCATTTTCTGGGACTAACCTATTAACAAGATGCCACAGTGCCAGTTCCCTGTTTTCTGCTGTTTTTGGTTTCAGAAAGTTACTTCTGGAAATATTCTCGGAATTGCACGAAACAAAAGGCCAAGTCCCTATTTTTCCAACACGTACACGGAGTCCGAAGGAGAGACGAAGACTCGCCACGAGGTGGCCAAACCACCTGGCGGCGCGGCCCCACCTTCTGCCGCGCCAGCCTGTGGTTTGGGCCCCTCGGGGGTCCGCCGACATCGCCCCTTCGCCTATTGATTCCCCGAGACGTGAAAACCCTAAAGCACCGAGCCTTTCATCCAGAACATATTCGCTGCCGCCGCCGTCGTCAACCCTAACTCGGGGGTTCTGAAGCTCTTCCCGGCACCCTGCCGGAGAGGGGAATCATCACCGGAGGGCTCTACATCGCCATGCCCGTCTCCGGAGTGATGCGTGAGTAGTTCATCCTTGGACTATGGGTCCATAGCAGTAGCTAGATGGTTGTCTTCTCCACTTGTGCCATCATGTTTAGATCTTGTGAGCTGCCTATCATGATCAAGATCATCTTATTGTAATGCTACATGTTGTGTTTGCTGGGATCTGACTTATATTGATACCTATGTGGAGCTGAATATTATATTATCATGTCTATGTCATTTGTGATCTTGCATACTCTCCGTTACTTGTTGAAGCCTTGGCCAAGTGAATACTTGTGACTCCAAGAGGGGGTATTTATGCATGATAGTTGGGTTCAACCTCTATTTAACCTGGGATAGTGACAGCAAGTTCTAAGGTTGTAGATGTGTTGTTGCCACTAGGGTAAAACAGCAATGCTTTATTCAAGGATGAATGTATTGTTTACATTACGCACATTACTTAATGCAATTGTCTGTTGCTTGCAACTTAATACTGGAAGGGGTACGGATGTTAACCGGAAGGTGGACTATTTAGGCATAGATGCATGCTGGATAGCGGTCTATGTACTTTGTCGTAATGCCCAAATGAATCTCATAGTAGACACCACAACTCACACATGCATGTTATATGCACTTATCAATTGTCAATTGCCCAGCTGTAATTTGTTTACCCAGCATGTTAGTTATCTTATTGGAGAGACACCACTAGTGAACCGTGGACCCCGATCCAATTCTTTTACATCTGAAATACAATCTACTGCAATCATTGTTCTCTACTGTTTTATGCAAACAAACATCATTTTCCATACGATACGTTTAACCCTTTGTTTTCAGCAAGCCGGTGAGATTGACAACCTCACTGTTAAGTTGGGGCAAAGTAATTTGATTGTGTTGTGCAGGTTCCACGTTGGCACCGGAATCCCTGGTGTTGCGCCGCACTACACTCCTTCACCAAACACCTTCGAAGCAACCTCGTTTTCCTACTGGTTCGATAAACCTTGGTTTTATACTGAGGGAAAATTTGCTGCTGCACTCATCATACCTTCCTCTTGGGGTTTCCAACTGACGTGTGACGTACAAGCATAGTTCCTGGTGCTGTTGCCGGGGAGATATTCCCTCGTCAACTCAGCGCTAGCAAAGGCCAGAGTGGCGCAGGCGAGCAGACAAAGATCCTGAGCATTCAATCGAGGAGAAGATGGACGATTATTGCAGGTTCCATCTTTACAAAGGGGATGATGGTAAGCTTCGCTCTAACCACTCGCTGAGAAATTGTAGAGAATTTGATCAACTTGCGATTGAACATATACTGCGACTGCAAAGAGATGGGCGTGCACCTCCTCAACTAGTGCAGATTCCATCGACTACATCACAAGCACAACCCGCTCAGGCATATCCAGCACCGCAACAAGTACAACAAGCACAGGTATATCCCATACCACCACAAACACAGTCTACTCAGGTGTATGCTGCACCAGCACCAGCGCAATCGACACCAGTATACATGGTGCCAGCACAACCCGTTACGGGAACACAAATGGCAGCAGCCGTGCACCAGATGCAGCAGGGAGATGAACAAAAATATCCCGTAACTCACGGGCAGATGAACATGATCCAGCGAGGACGTCCCTCCAATAGAGAGCAAAAATTACACACTCGACACGTCAATATGGCGGTCATGGCACCCCCAGCCATCACAATTTTTTGAAAGGGTCAGAAACTCCGATTACCTTCAATCAAGAGGACCACCCACCCGCAGTATATCGACCAGGGCATGCAGCCTTGGTGCTCGACGCTCAAATTGGAGGCTACGCCATGACCAAGGTCTTCATGGACGGAGGTAGCGGTCTCAACATAATCTTTGCAGATACGCTGCGTAGAATGAACAAATCTGTCGAAAATCTGCCAAAGTCCGCAAGTACCTTCCACGGCATCGTCCCAGGCAAAGCAGTGCTCCCAGAAGGCACCATACAACTCGTTGTTACGTTTGGAGACCCTACTCACTTCTGAACCGAGTCGATTGAGTTTGAAGTGGTCGATTGGAAATCACAATACCATGCAATACTTGGGCGCCCCACTTTCGCTCGATTCATGGCCGTCCCACACTACGCCTACCTCAAGCTCAAAATGCCAGGGCCAAAAGGAGTCATCACGATCAACGGGAACTTTCAAAGGTCAGATTCATGTGACCGTGACTTCAGCAAAATCTCAGAGATGTACGGGATGGAGCAATCACTCGCCGAGCTTGAGGTCTCCAATACACCTCTACCAGAAAGCAAGAAAAAGGCAATCGACAGAGGGCTCAAGGTTATCAACGACGCGATGAAGCACAAGGGGAGGCGAGTGAAGGAGCAGAGACGGTCAACATGTCGTCAAGTCACACTAGTATATAGAAGGACGCATCTGCGTCAGTTCTATGAATAGATATGTAATAGGCGCATAATATCGGAAGAACCAGCAGGTTTCAGACGCACTCTTTTCCCTTACCAGGGTACCTAAGGGGACTGGAAGGTTTTAATGAGGCGGCTTGCTGGTCGAAAACACATTTCGAATAAAGATGCATTTTCCTCATATATGCCTTTTATTTTTTACCCTATTCAAACACTCGGGGGCTCGAGCATCAAACCCAAACCCTACTCGATATACTCGGGGGCTGGGTCAAGCAAAAGTACTACAAAACCCCACTCGATATACTCGGGGGCTGGGTCAAGCAAAAGTACTACAAAACCCCACTCGATATACTCGGGGGCTGGGTCAAGCAAAAGTACTACAAAACCCCACTCGATATACTCGGGGCTGGGTCAAGCAAAAGTACTACAAAACCCCACTCGATATACTCGGGGGCTGGGTCAAGCAAAATACTACAAAACCCCACTCGATATACTCGGGGCTGGGTCAAGCAAAAATATACAAACCCACTCGATATACTCGAGGGCTGGCAAAACTACTAAAAATCCCACTCGATAGACTCGGGGGCTGTCATAAATATACGCATATAAATATTTCGCCACAAATACAAGATAACATATTTACAGTGGGAGAATGCCTAGGATTTCAAAAAGTTTACAAGTTAAGAATCTGGCTCATCCTTTGTATCCAGTACAGAACCAAAAAGCTGCTCCTTGCAGCAATCGATGAGTTCCTCAGCAGCAGAGCGTGTCTCGATCAAATGTGATTGGATACAAGTGTACCAGCGCAGGAGGTCGAATCGAAAATTTGGCTTACGGTCTCGGATGTAAGCCATAGTGGCGTTGGATCCAAGAATAGCAAGCTGCATCAAAGACTCTTTGACTGAGTCCGTCACTCGAAAGATATCGATCAAGGGAAACAAGCCTTGAGGTTGAGGCCCTGACGGGAAAAGCGCATAATTTAGGCGAGTGAAGATACGTCTGCACATCTCGAGCACTTGGGCGTTTCGCCATACTCGATCCTTCAAAGTAGCAAGTGTGCGAGCGTGCACCTTGTCCAAATAAAAATGCTGCCTGCCAGTAGTTGGTACATCAACAGCACTATCAGGAGTCGGTTGACCCTCCTATTTCTTGCTGGGCATCGGAACAAAACCTGCAAAAGGCCAAAAAACTATTGGTCCAAAGCATAATGCAAGCAAAGAAAACTTTTTAAGCAAAAATGGTGTCATAAACTCACATTGGAGTTGCCTGTTTATGTGGTCCATCTCGCCAAGAACATAATCCTCGCGTTGGGTAGCAAAACTTGGCTTGGAACGCAGTAGCTCCAACTCAGATCGAGTGTTTTTGAGTTCTTGCTCTAGTTCACTCACTCGATTCTTTGCAAGAGCAAGTGCCCTCGTATCATCCCTTGCTCGACTAGATGTTCGAATGAGAAGGAGAAGGTCCACCAACTCGCACTCTTGTGGCTGGTTCATAAAACGCAACATTCAGAAGCCCGGACACACGAAGTTGCAAAATTCAGATGATTCAGCAAATTTCATTCAAACAATAGCACCCAAAAGTATATACTAGCATAAACATAAGTAGCAAAAGCATACATGCCAGGTTCGAGTAATCAAATTACAGAATAAAAAGTTCCTAGGCCTGTGAGATGGATTCTGCCCTAGTTTTACGCGACTGAGCCCTAACAGCTTCAGCCCGGCGCTCCATAGTCTGGACGCAGATTTCGCTCAGACGAGTAGCTGGCTCGGTTACACCCCTGAATGATAGCGGCCTTCCATCAGGCTTTTTCGGGTAGTCCGATAAAGCACTGTCGAAATCGGCCTCTACACCATTGCCTAACAAAAGCCTGAGGGTGTACTCCGAGCCGCGTACCGTGAGTTCGCGGGCAAAATCCGCCACAATCGACGATCTTTCGCCAAAAGCTGCAGCCAGTCCTTCTGCAGTCGAGGGAGCGGCGGCTGTAGGACACATCCCCGCGTGCAAATTGCTAAGGGTGCTGGTCATGGTAGCCAGTTCGCCTTTGGTCTTGGACAACACAGACTCGAGTTCCGTTATTGCATCATCGAGTGAGTCACTCGATGGCTTAGTGGAAGCCGAGGTGCCTTCGGAACCTTCAAAATTCAGAAAGCATAAGTTATGAGCAAAAGCTGCTAAAATAACCAAAGAGCTACTCGCAAAAATAGTTCATTCACCTTTGGCAGAACGGGCCAAGCCCAACAGACGTGCAGCAAGCTCCTTATCCGGCGAGTGGTTGCGTCCTGAGCATCAGCAAGTGCTTTCTTCGATTCAGACTGCTGGGTGGAGAGCTTGGTTGCAAGTCCTGCACTTGTTTCTTCAGGCCTTCCACTTGCTCCTCAGCTGACTTCTTGTTTTCTGCGGAGTTCAAAAACATTCTCGATTAGTATCATAACTTCAAAAGAAGGGAAAGTTTTTAGCAAAAAACACTTACGCGCAAGCTCAGTCGAAGTTGACTGCAGGGAGTCCCTCTCTTGCTCCACCCGAACAAAGGACTGGACCCAAGGGGCCAGGCGGCATACATAGGCTGAAACAGAATACGCATGTTATCGTCGAGTGCAGAAGAAACAAAATTTTCAAGTATAAGTAATAACAGAAGCACTCACGTGATCAGTCCAAGAGGCAGGCTTGGAGGAGGAAGCCACGACATCCGCGGTTGGGGCAGCCTTCTCCTTGTTCAAATCAGCAACCATCAGCTCAGTTGCGTCCTTGGCCGCTTCAAGAACGTGCCTTGTGCTGCCTCTGGAAGGGTGGATGGCTGCGCCACAATCGATGTGTCCGCGACTGGAGGGGGAGATGGCGATTTGCCACTGTATCAAAAAGCAAAAGCACATGCAATCAAAAAACAAAACCATAAAGGCGCGGCTGCAAATATAAGAATATAACATTAAGCAAACCTTGGCTCATCTTCTTCATCGGACTCAGGTTCGTCACCAAGAGAGAAAACACCCAGTCGAGAGGTGTTACTCGAAGTGGCAGGAGGACGAGAGGCCAGAGGGGAGACAGTCAGGGGTGGCTTTTGGCAGGAGAAGGGATACCCGAATTTCCGGTGTCCCCTTGCTCATCCTCTGTACTCGAAGACTCCGGAAGAACCAAACGCTGGCGTTTAGGCTTGCGAGGACCTTGCTCAGCATCTGATTCATCCGAAGCATCCGCTACAACTGTTCCACTCTTCTCCTGTTTCTTCTTCGGGATTCTCCTGAGGAGTCGAGTGGGCAGAAGCAGGGTCAGCAATGGGCAGCTTGGTTTCCTCCTGTACTGCCGTCTCCACAGTAGGCCCGGCTTCGGGTAGAGGAGGGAGAGAGGTGGTAGTCGAGTGACCCTATATAGCAAGTACAATTCATAATCATAAGAACGGAAGCAAAAAGGATGCAAAGGCAGATGGTGAGGCATAAAAACGGCAAAAAAGAATCACTCACTGCGGGTAAGGCCTTCTCTGGCCCGTAGGGGACGTGGGAAAAGTTGAAGTCGATTTTTGTGGAAGCTTTGATGCTCGTGATTTTCTTCACCTGAGCACTGAGCTCCTTTGGCGTCAACTCGGAGGCGCTCATCCTGGTGCTGTCGAGTGGACCCTCATACTGCCACATCGGGTGGGCACGAAGGCGCATGGGCCACACTCGCATCTTCAAATAAGTGCTGATCAACTGAATACCAGAAACAGTCTTCAGCAACTTTCCAATCTCATTCAGCAAAGGGGTGGCTTCTTTGGCTTCAGCAGGAGAGATGGGTGGTCCCAGGCCACCGTCTTCTTCGGAGGATTCTCAATCGAAAAAGCTGGGAGCACCACTTGGTCGACTGGCACATAGAACCATTTGGTCCGCCAACCTTGGGCAGAATCGACTGTCTTCAAGCTAAAGTAATGCGAATCGCTTCGCACTTGTACTTGAAATCCACCCACCGGGCAAGGGCGTTTACCCCGGCAATTGTGGCGCACCTTGAAGATATGCTTCCACAATGCCCAGCTGGGGGACACTCCCAAGAAACACTCGCAAAGCACCATGAAACAGGCGATATGCATAATGCTGTTGGGAGTAAGATCATGAATCTGTAGGCCATAGGCGTACAGAAGCCCTCGCACAAAATCATGCAAAGGGAGAGAAAGCCGCGGGGAAGGAATTCAGCGAAGCAGACGCGTTCGCCGTTGCGAGGGTCAGGGCGTACCTCCAGACCTGGAGCACGCGCGGCCAGCTGGTCAGCTGGTGGCAGCCAACCCTTCTGACGATATTCAGAAAGGGTATCCTCGGTTACACTGGATCTGGTCCAGTCACGGAGGTTCTTCAGAAGGTTGTCAGCGACGCAACTGACGTGGACCCTGCAGACAACACAAGCAAACTACTTTGCCGCAACGAAACAGAGAGGTTGTCAATCTCTCCGGCTTGCTGAAAACAAAGGATTAAACGTATTGTGTGGAAAACAGTAATGAGTGCAGAAAGTAACAGAGAATAAATGATTGCAGTTGGTGGTTTTATCAGTATGAGGAAATGGACCGGGGTCCACAGTTCACTAGTGGTGTCTCTCCATAAAAGATAACTAACATGTTGGGTAAACAAATTACAGCTGGACAATTGACAAATAATGAGCGCATGACAATGCAATATATGACAAGATGATTATTATGAGATTTAATTGGGCATTACAACAAAGTACATAGACTTGCTATCCAACGCATCTATGACTAAATAATCCACCTTCCAGTTAGCATCCGCACCCCTTCCGGTATTGAGTTGCAAACAACAGATTATTGCATGAAGTAAAGTGTGTAATGTAAACAATGCAAATGACACGTAGACAATGCATCATTGGTTTATCCCTAGTGGCAACAGCACATCCACAACCTTAGTCGTTTCTGTCATCTCGAGCCCAGATTACTGGAGGCATGAACCCACTATCTAGCATAAATACTCCCTCTTGGAGTTACAAGTATCTACTTGGCCAAAGCATCTACTAGCAACGGAGAGCATGCAAGATCATCAACAACATAAATAGATAGATTGATAAACAACTTGCTCATAGTATCAATATTTATCGGATCCCAGCAAACACAACATGTAGCATTACAATAAGATGATCTTGATCATGTTAGGCAGCTCACAAGATCTAAACATGGAGGTACAAGGTGGAGAGACAACCATCTAGCTACTTCTATGGACCCGTAGTCCAAGGATGAACTACTCACGCATCACTCCGGAGGCAGGCATGGCGGTGTAGAGGCCTCCGGTGAGGATCTCCCCCCGGCAGGGTGCCGGGAAGAGCTTCAGAACCCTCCCGATCTAGGGTTGACGACGGTGGCGGCGACGAAACTTTTCGTGGAATATGATCGGTGTTTCTAGGGTTTTCGGGACATCGGGAATATATAGGCGAAAGTGCGGCGTCGGAGGGCACCCGAGGTAGCCACGCCAGGGCAGGGCGCGGGCCCACCCCTGCCGCGCCCTAGGGTGGCGTGGCTGCCTCGTGGCCCCACTCCGTCTCCCCTTCTGGCTTCTGGAGTCTTCCGATGAGATATTTGCACACGTTGATTTTCGTCCAATTCCGAGAATATTTTATGACTAGCTTTTCTGAAAGAGAAAAACAGCAGAAAACAGGAACTGGCACTTCGGCATCTTGTTAATAGGTTAGTCCCAGAAAATGCATAAAAATGCTATGAAGTGTAAATAAAACATGTAGTAATTGGTATAATAACAGCATGGAACATAAAAAATTATAGATACGTTTGAGACGAATCAAGTAGCTTACCGCCCCTCATACTGCAGCCGGACACCACAACGCTTGCTTCGTCTGCCACAAGCACGAACCGACGGATCTCGCCGCCGGCGCGCACCTTGCCGCCCTTCTTCCCGCTTCTGTGGCCAATGCCATTGTCGTTCGCGTCGCTGTGTAGCCGTCATCCTCAACTTTCCCATTGTTGAGCTTCACGGCGGCGCGATGACGCCGAGCATGAGCTGGAGCTCGCCGCGGCTAATGGAGCACGGCTCGCCGGCGGCGTCGTGCGGCCGCATCCACGCCTTGACCTGGTGCAGCCGAACCTTGAGCCGCTGCCGCCAGAGAGCATATCGTCGGTGATGGACGGGTGTCGAACGCGTCATGGTGCACCAGATTCGGGGCAAGATCTTGCAGTGATTGGGGGAATCGACGGTATTAACCGAACATAAATTTACGGGAGGTGTTGAGGGGAATTTCAGAATTTAATCCCTGGGTGAGGGAGCAGGGATCACCCGAACCCCTAGTGGGTCGTATCAGGCCCGGGCCCACTGTGGTGCCAACTGTGCCGCCGGCACAGGGCCCACAGATTTGGGGGCCCCAGATTTTTATGTACGTATATGTATATATCAGGAAAAAATGGGTTTTAATCATTGGGCTCGCTGCTGGGCCTTTATCCTTTATCCTGCGCATTGGGTTCGCCCAGATCCGCGCCACTCGCTGCTAGACCTCCTTCTCACTTGGGCTACTATGCGGCTGTTCAGCGAATACGAAACGATATCCATCGATGGGATGGATGGATCCATCGATCAATCTCCTCTGCTCAAAACGCATCGCACGAAGCCAGCGAAGCATCGCATGAAGCCAGCGACCAAGACGAACTTTCGAACATGGACACATAGGTCGATTCGATCGATCGGCCCATCGCAATCCCATCCACAGCGGTACAGCGCCGCTGCGACGGGTTAGTGGGCGACACCGCGGTGGTCTTTGGCGACAGTTCCTCTTCAATCTTCATCGCCTTATCGGCTGATCACAAAAAAACAGGTATAGTCTGGTTAATATTTTGTATCGCACTTCTAATTTCAGACATTCATATTGTTTTTAAATTATTAAGATTTGACATGGGAAACATCAGTCCGGTTCACAGAAACACAAGAGAAAAGAAACATTGTGCACATTAGATTATGATAGTCGGAAGTCTTCTTGTGATCATCTTGAGGCTGCCCTTAAAAAGGATGAATAATCTGATATCGATGCCAATGATCAATTTGCTGAGTTGAAGTTTGTTCAAAAATTCATGCCAAAAGAAAATATTAGGCCTTTTGAACTTTTGAAGTTTATAAAGCGACATGATTGTTTTCCCAATGCAAGTATTGCATATAGAGTTTTATCGACCATTCCCGTGACGGTTGCATTGGCAGAGCGAAGCTTTTCTAAGTTGAAGCTATTGAATTATATATGCGTACTACAATGACACAAGAAAGACTCAATGATTTGGCCACAATAGCGCTTTAGGGCGAAATGTTGGAGAAGATTGATTATGAGGATATGATTGAAGATTGATTAAATTGTTACGTAAAATATTCTGTCATATATATTAGAATTATTTATTAGTTTAAATTTTTGTGTGAGATAGGGCCTCGTTTTATATTTTCGCACAGGCCCCCGGATTTTGTCGGCCCCGCCCTGGGTCGTATCTTCTCGTGGATTGTTTCCCTGTGAACCGAATGAGCCCTTAGAAAGAAGGAAAGGCGATTCCTATACATCGCCCTACGGCGACGCTGCAGGCGCGCGTCGCCATAAGGGATGTGGTGCCGTCGCTTAGTGTGCCGGCCCAGTTCGGCATTTTTTTTTTCATTTTCCTTTTTTCTTAATTTCTTTTTTCTGTTTTTGTTTCGTTTGTTCTTTTTTTCATATTTTTTGGAAATTGTTTAAAATAGAAATTTTTAAGATTCGAATTTTTTTCAGATTTGAAATTTCGTTCAGATTCGAAATTCCGTTCAGACTCAAAATTTGTTCAGATTTGAATTTTTTTCCAGATTTGTAATTTCGTTCAGATTCAAAATTTTGTTTAGATTCAAAATTTCGTTCAGACTCAAAATTTGTTCAGATTCGAATTTTTGTTCAGATTCGAAATTCGTTCAGATTCAAAATTTCATTCAGATTCGAAATTTCGTTCAGACTCGAAATTTCTTCAGATTCGAATTTTTGTTCAGATTTGAAATTTCGTTCAGATTTGAAATTCGTTCTGATTCAAAATTTCGTTTAGATTCTAAATTTCGTTCAGACTCGAAAATTGTTCAGATTCGAAATTTGTTCGAAATTTTTAAATTGTTCCGATTTTGAATTTTGTGCAAATTCGAAATTTGTTTCAATTTTACAATTTGTTCAGATTCGAATTAGGTTAGATTCAATTTTTGTTCGGATTCGAAATCTGTTCGGATTCAAAATTTGTTCGGATTCGAATTTGTTCAGATTCGAATTTGTTCAGATTCAATTTTTGGAGAAAAATGTTCAAATTCAAAATTTGTTCAGATTTGAAATTTGTTCAGGTTCGAATTTGTTTAGATTCAAATTTTGTTCGGATTCGATTTTTGTTCAGATTCGAATTTGTTCATATTTGAAATTTGTTTTGATTCAAAATTTGTTCGTATTCGAATTTGTTCAGATTCAAAATTTGTTCGGATTTAAAAATGTTCAGATTAAAAAGAATTTGAAAACACGAAAGAACTGTGACTTTTTATTGGGCCGTTACAAAAGTGGCCCATGAAGCATCTGCTTTAGGCGACGGAGACGATTTGCGTCGCCTTGAAGCGACCTAGAGGAGCTCATGGCGTCGACTTGTGGTACGAGACGAGGTGGGTGGGCTTTGCGAGAGCTCCTATACAACGCCTTTTGCGTAGCTTCCGCAAGCGACCCCTGAAGCGGGGACGATATGGGCCGAGCCCACGAGGAACTGAGGAACACCACGGCGCCATCTTCTTCTTCGGTGCGCACGTTTTGTCCCGCCACCTGCCACCCGCCGGCCAGGCCGCCTTCTCCCATGGATCCGCCACCCACCACCGATCCGTCACCGATGAACCGATGCAAAGGAACGTCAAATAGGATTTGCCGTGCTTTGCCGGGGAGTTTGAGACGTTGTGTCGGACATTGGGGCGAGCACGTGTGACTGACGCAGCGAAGGGGCCAGACCTGGAGCGAAGTGATTGCAATTTGCAAATGAGGCAGCACCGCAGCACGCATCAGTGCAGCACTGCAGCACCGCACTTGCCTTCAAGGCGAGCGAGCTAGGCCATAGCAGTATAGCATTACTCCTAGCACTCAACTCCTGTTGCTCCGTGGCTCTGTGCACATTGCTACCTACGGCCTACGGGCAGGCACACTCTCGTGTTCACGTTTTGGTTAGTAGTACAGTGATGAGGACTGTTGCACATGTGAACTGAATCATTCATATTTCTTTTGATCAAAAAAATCATACGTATACACTTTACTCGGGATGTGTTGCCTTGTGGTTGTCGCATGGCGTTGTAGATTCTCCCACGCCTCAAGGGCTCAACCGCTCAAGTGAACTTCTTTCGAAAAGACTCAAACATTTGGTACTCCCTCCTATCCGATTTAATTGACGCAACGAAGCTGATTGTTAGTTATCGAGTAGTAACCGTGCACGACAATTATTCCGGATCAGAGGGAGTACTTTATATCCGGGGCTCCTTAGGATCACAAGATTGCAAAATTAGGAATTGAGGAACAATTTTTTTTTCCAAAATTAAGAATAGGAGGAACACAGAAATTCGACAGATTATAATAGATGAAAACTGAGCGAATAGTCATTTGGATAGAACACACGAAATGTGGCCCGATCTTATGAGACAAAGGGTGTACGAATAGTCATTTGGATTGGAGTGAATAGGTGTGAAATAGAGTGGACAATGAAATCCCTATGAAACAGAGGTGTTTGAATGCAATCCATAGGAAATTTAGGTGCAATCCTTAAAAAATCCAAACTATTCAACCCAAACAGTCTTTTAAAATATTTTCATACAGCTACATGTTCTGGGGCGCTTTATCCAAATTTCTTTCTGCGGCCAAAAGCAAATTATAACTGCTGACCAATTCAATATCGCACGACCACTGTGACATGACATAACATGCATGAACAAGCGAGCAGGAATTTCACAAGACATATAACGACACGAACTGACCTAGGTAGCTTACTACTAGTTGCCACAGAGAAACTAACCACATCCAGGGTACGGCGCTGATTAACAACTTGACTTACGTAACACTACAAGTACTAGTACTTGCTACCTGCTGCGATTGCCATCGCACGCAGCAAGCATCCAGCTGATGACATCCGTCAAGCCGCCGCTGCCGGGGCCTGGAAGAGACGCACGTACTGACCATCGGCGTCGTAGGAGTGCGCGCGGTCCCAAACCCTGACGACCTCGACGGGGACGACGTTTTTGGAGCCATCAAAGTAGCCGATCCGGACCTGGTGCGGGATCTCCCTCGGTGCTCGAGCTGGAGGACGATGTGGACGGTGGCGAAGTCTGACGCGCTGTAGCAGGCCGGGTCGACCTCGCGCAGGAACCCGAACTGGGTGCAGTTCCCCTCGATGTCCTTCTCCGTGCGCTACTCGACGGGTAGTCGTGAAGCGCGACGTGGGCCATGTAGTTGTACTCGATGCGCCTGACGTTGCTGGTCTCCCCCTCGCGCACGAGCTTCACAGTGGCGCCGTCGAGCTCGAACGGCTGCCGGCGCATGGCCGCCTCCCGGTCGTCGGGCGTGCGGAAACGCACCGTGGCGTCGGCGTCGTGGCGGGCCTTGAGGAGCTCGAAGTTCTGCGGCAGGTCGAGGGCGAGGGTGCGGAAGACGCGGCGGATGAAGGCGACAGGGTCGGCGCGGCACGGGACCGTGGCCGGGGTGATGTACGCGTACGCGAAGCGCTTCGCGAAGTACACCATCTCCGGAGCGGGTTCAGGCATGTAGATGGACATGGATTGCGGGCGGGAGGTACGCCTCTCCGATGGCGGGGTGACGAGGCGGACGGCCGTTGCGGCGGGGCGGACAGCGGAGGACTTGAACGAGTTGTAGTAGGCCGGGCGGTCGGAGGGGATCTCCAGCGCCGTCGCGCCCTCCGGGAGCAGGGTACGGTGGTGTGGGCTGGCATCGTCTCGAGCTCTTTGACGGTGGAAGAAGCAGTGGAGTGGAGTGGAGTGGAAGTGTTGCGTCTGAGGTTGGGGACGAAGCAGGATAGAGGAGTGCCCTTTTTAAGGGCACGCGGCATGGAAATAGTTTTCTTTTCTCTTTTTTGAGAATCTGGGCATAGAAATACTATTTTGGTAGATGGATCAGTACGAAGAGGTTGGTACCTCGGCGTAAATGGAAATAAATGAATCACCTCGGAACTCGAAGTTGACCACTGCGCGGAGTGAGACTCAAAGCAACATCCACGGTACAAACGTCCACCAAAATATTTATAGTAAGATTAGGATATTTTTGATCGGATATGTAGAAATATTTTTCATTATCATGAACTGTCCAACTCTTTTTCAACTTAATCAATCAAAGGCATTGCGTAGGCTCAAAAAATAATCTAACGTTAAGCGGGGTAAAAACCTTTTTTGGAGGATACAGTAAAAATACAATATAAATGGACTATTCTTTAATAGGAAATTTTTGATTGTTCTTTTCAAGGCTATAATTGCACACTTTTAGACGAAAGAAATTGATATCCATTGGAGACAATTCACTTTGTCAAAATAATCAAGACAATCCAGTTTTTAGAAATTAGACAGAGTAATATTGGATTTGAAGTGTTATTCCTCTATTGGACCTTTTCCTATAGTGATATCTCACATGGTGATCTTTTGTTTGATTATGGTAGATCTTTAGAAACTAGACAATGCATATGTCAATGAAACACATCATGCAACTAAACGGGAAAATCCAAACAATACATGCTATCAAATGTAACACGAGAGCCTATCTTCTCTGCATTTTGTTTACACAAAAGAACCCCCCCCCCCCCCCCCCCCCCCCCACACACACACACACATTTATTTGTTATGCGCTTGGCTTAGAAAACAAGACTGTAAAAAGATATTGGGAATGCCTTACCCCCTTTGCTCCACGATCCCAATCAGAACATGCAACACATTGATTTTTCTCGACCGAATTCTCATCTTTGTGCATAATTATGAGGTATGTGAATGTAGATAAAATAATGACGTTGATAAACACTAAGACTGTTCTGGTTGATTATTGTCAAATTACTGAGGTCGTACTATAGACCTCGAACCTCTTAATACGGTAATACCAACACAAGGTTAGACCCTTTTTGTACGGTGTCGCCAAAGGATAACATCGTCACCAATGTGACATTTCGATCACAGTATACACCACTCTTTATTAAGTATGTCATGTACAATGCACAAAATGTCACATTAGCGGGCAACGTGGAATAGGTAAAGAAAATTGTTGATTTCCTGGCTTTCCTATCGGTGCAATGTTGAAGTTGTTTAGAACTCCAATGCAACAAAGTGGTACACGCTCTACAAAAATTTAATCAATATGATAACATAAACCCAAAAGGCCAAAAAAAAATCTACTCCGTAAGTAGCCAGTAGCCTGTCCAGCAAGCGGATGGAGTTATGGCTGGCCTCCATGGCTCCATGATCTGACAGGAACGCCATCTCATAAATTACACACAGGTGCATTTTTTTTTGATAATATACTTGTATTTAAACATAGAGAAACCAAGTACAGATCCAAATACAAGCAAAGAAAAAAACAGAGGAAAAACAAGAACAGCAAAACTGGCTCAACCCATCTTCAACCTCGAGGTCACCGGCCGCGCTATCCCTCCACCGTCGAAGACGCCGAAGAAATCCACCGCCTGGAGCAACCACCAAAGGAGCATAAGAACTTCTAGCCCAAAGGCGTTGAAGAACCGCAGTAACCACCAGCTCCGTGGAGCTGGATCTGAAGACGAAGCAGCAGCATCGGCCGGGGGCCTCCCCGAGCTCGAACTGCTCCAGATCTGGGGCCTACGCCACCCCACCTCACCGGAGATGGCCAGATCTTCCACCTGCACACCGCGAGCCCGCTCAGCCGCCGTCTTGAATCTCCTCCGCCGGCCTCCTGTACACTCGTCACCAGCCTGCCGCCGCCGTCGGAGATAGCAACGACAGGACGGTGACTCACCCACAGCTCGGCAGCGCCGTCGACGACGACGCCGGAACGAGGGAGCCGCAGAGCACCAAAAGGCCGACGCCGACGACCCCACCACGCCAGCGCCGCCCTCAAACCCCCTATCTACACACCGGAGCGCAGATCCGGGATTCTCCACCCTCCCGCCGCCGTAGCGGCCGGCGGAGGGTGAGGAATCCCTCGGATACGCCGGTGGCCGCCGAGAAAAAACGAGATCGCCTCGAGGTCGCCTATGTGCACTGTAGAGAGAGGGGAGGTTCCAGAAATAGGACGAGTGTGTTGCGGACAGGTGCATATTTACCGAACACACTCGCACAGTGGTAATGCTGCATCGCTGGAACAAAATAGGGTCGTGGAGCTCATCCATGCTGCATGCATGGGTTGATCCTGCCAGCAGGTACTTCTTCAGGGTCTGGTCTAATCTGCAGAGCAAGCGTGCGAGTTTGGGCCAATATGACAGACTTCGGAAATTCACCTGCACTGTGCGGAACTGTAGCCCCTAGCAGCTTCTCCCGTCCAACCAGAAGAAATAAATACCCGTGCTCTCGGCCGTAAAAACTGAGTAGGAGTACCGAAATACTCTGGTGGAAAGTGTTTACACGCTTATAGTATAGGAGTATTTCAAGTATTTCAAACTGAAATTTTTCACGTTTATGGATACACCATTAGCTTCACCCATGATTTTTTTCAAAAATTTTTAAAACTCATAAATACAATTTTCGATTTTTTTTAACTGGAGGGAGCACTGGAGCTCAGGAGAAAAAAACACTTTACGGCAAGTTATGCCTTATATTACCTCATTAGCTGCACGGTACAACCTACAGATTACAGGTAATCGGTAAAGATCCCAACGAATATTTTCTTTTTTGTGGATCCCAGCGAATCTGGCAATCTTAACTGTAGTCGATTTACGAAAATATGATACAGTTATATTTCCGGATACGGTAGAACATATCCTGTTCTTATGCACCATCGAACATGCCTCCCTCAATCCAAACCAATTGATACTAGATTGAGATTGAGATTAAGATTGCTGTGCAAGAAGCGAAATGCCTGTCGATGTAGCGCTGACAGCGGGAAATCCTATACATAACCCTACAGTCGCCTGAAGGATTCCCTTTATGGGCCGGGCCCAGTTCAGACACGTTAGCGACGACGGCGACGTGAAGAGAGGAGACCGGAGAGGAAAGAGGCGACGGCGACGGCCACCGGAGTTCAAGGAGATGAGCGTGAGTGACTCGCCGCCGACAGGGACGGCGCGGCTAGCCGCGACGTCGCCGGCCAGGCGAGGAATGGGCCTCGCCGTAGCCGGCGGCGACGCGGCTCGCCGCGGCGGCGCAGGTGGAGGCGAGGCAGAGACTTAACTGGGGGGAGGGGTCGGGTGCGTGGTCGCCGGAGGTCACGGAGCTCACCGGAGTTAGGGGTAGGGTGCAGTTCGGGGGGGCGGTGGGAGGCGGTTGGAGGAGGGCGGAACGGCGAGGCCCGCGAAGCGGAGCCGGCCGTGGGTGGCGGCAGCAGGCGGCCTGGCCGGCGCCGGCAGGGGGAATCGATCCGTCGATCCGTCGTGTGATGCTGGGAAGAAGATGACGTTGTTTGGGCCGGCCCAAAATCGCCTCGCGTTGAGGCGACGCCTCTTCGATCCGTCGCGTTGAGGCGACGTAAAGCACCTCCCATCTGCATCCGCACCATTCTCAGGCTGAGCTGCAGCCTGGTGAGTAAATCCCATGCCCCAAGTACCCGCCATAATTGTGATGCAGTGGTCAGGTCTGTTTAATGGCGTGTCGTTGCAAGCAAAACCTAGCTGCACCTTCTCGCGCTGCACCACACCCTCTCTCGCTCTCCTGCTCCGGCACGCAGGGACGGGGGGACGGGACTGCCTCGCAAGTCCTTCCAAGCCATCTGCCGTGATATTTAGGCCTAGTCCAGCAAATAGATTAGCACAAGCCAATAACTTGCACTATCAGGCCCAATTTCCAAACGTATGAACTGCTAGCCCATTTAGAAGCAGCAACAAAAGAACCAGACCAGGAAAAAAGGAAATGGCAATCGTTCCCCTCAGAAAAAAAAGGAAATGTCAATCGTGTTCCTAAGTAAACATAGCGATCCTAAACCAGTACGGCAGATCGGATCGTCTCCTCGTTCGACCGCCGTCTTGCTTCTTCTGCGACCTCCGATCCGCAGATCGTTGCCTTGCTGCCGTGTCGCCCAGGGCTCAAGTTGAGCAATACCAATCGAGATAAGGAACTGGGGGCGGCAATCTGCAGCCTGGGTGTACCGCCGGCCGGCTGGCATCAGCCGTCAGTTTGAGAGGCAAGACAGAAAGGAAGTTTACTCGTCTTGCTAATTTCGATTTTTGATCGTGTCGTATTTTGTCTTAGCCCACCTCTCAACAGTAGATTAGTTTGTGCCTTAATTATTTTTGTTAGGAGTGACTATATTTTCTATGGTTTTGATGCTCCTACTTCTCGCCCCTCCAAACCTCAGTGGCGAGAAAATGACAAAAAATCACCACATTTGCGGGTGAGTTGTCACATAACCATCACTTTTGTGCTTTTTGACACATAACTACTCCCTTCGTTCTAAATTAATTGACTTCAATTTGTCCACATATGAATGTATCTAGACATGTTACGCGTATAGATACATCCACATGTGGACACATAGAAGTCAATTAATTTAGAACGGAGGGAGTACCACCTTTGGGGATAGTGTGCGACGCTGAACACTGATTTTTCTGTTTAATTTTGTTAACACGTTTTATGACAGGTTAGACCCACCCGTCAGGTCTACGTGGCAAAAACAAAAACCAGGTCAACGCTGTCTTTTCTTTTTTCCTTTTTTCTTTTTCTCTTCTATCCCGTAGGCCTCCCCGATCTCCCACATGCCGCCGCCGCTCCCTGGCTTCCCTGGCCGCCGTCGGCCGCCCCGACCTCCTGCCGCGTTGAGTTGAGCTGTTCCCAGTCCAGTCCTCCCCAGCCTCGCCGCCTTCATCTCCTCTGCCCCTCTCCTTCAGCTCACCTCCAATGGCTGGCACTGTGAGGAGTAAGCTACCGGTGTAGTGGAGCTCTGTGAGTAGATTGTGGTGGTGGAGTCAGAGGGCTCTAAAATAAGGGAGAGGGGAGCGCCCTCCCAGAATAGTGTGTGGGCGTCTAATTTGGGGCAGGAAAACGAAAGGTCGATGCTTTGGCCGGAGTTGGGTTCTTCGACCGCCCATTCATGGCGCCATGGAGCGGCTTGTTGGGCGGTAGGGCTAGCGGCGACGGCGCCTACCGGGGCAGGCCGGTGGTCGTCAAGATGGAGAACCCCAACTGGTCCATCTCCGAGATCTCGCCGGAGGACCACGACGACGTGGACTTCCTGGTCGGCCCCGCAAGTGTGGACGCGGCAAGAACGCCATGCAGATCACCTGGGTGCTGCTGCTCAAGGCGCACCGCGCGGCCGGCTGCCTCGCGTCCCTCGCCTCTGCGGCCATCGGGCTCGGCGCCGCCGCTAGGCGCAGGGTGCGCGACGGGCGGACCGACGCCGACGCCGCGGAGAGCCCCGTGCTGCGCTCCCGCTTCTACGCCTGCATCAGGGCCTTCCTCGTCCTCTCCATGCTCCTCCTCGCCGTCGAGCTGGCCGCCCACTTCAATGGCTGGGACCTCGCCGCCTCCGCCCTGGCCCTCCCCATTATCGGCGTCGAGTCGCTGTACGGCTCCTGGCTGCGCCTCCGCGCCGCCTACCTCGCGCCGCTGCTCCAGTTCCTCACCGACGCCTGCGTCGTGCTCTTCCTCATCCAGAGCGCCGACCGCCTCATCCAGTGCCTCGGCTGCTTCTACATCAAGATGAGGCGCATCAAGCCGGAGCTCAAATCCGCGGCGCTGACGGACGCCGAGGACCCTGACGCCGGCTACTACCCCATGGTGCTCGTCCAGATACCAATGTGCAAGGAGAAAGAGGTCAGCGTCGCTGCAGAATTTAGCTGTTGCTCTCCAGATGCATTATTCTTCTCCAATTTTTCAATATTTTAACCATCTGGTCGTCGTTCAGGTGTATCAGCAGTCGATTGCGGCCGTCTGCAACCTTGATTGGCCGAGGTCCAACTTCCTGGTTCAGGTTTTGGATGACTCCGACGACCCGACGACGCAGTCGCTCATCAGAGAGGAGGTTGCGAAGTGGCAGCAGAACGGAGCTCGGATTCTCTACCGGCATCGTGTGCTCAGGGACGGGTACAAGGCCGGGAACCTCAAGTCGGCCATGGGCGGGCATGGTGAGAGGCCAGGACGCGAGCTCGAGCCCCAGCCAGTGGCAGGCGCGAGCAAGGGCGGACGCGGGCCCCGACCACGGCGCAGGGGCGGCCATGCGCGGGCGAGCTCGAGCTCGAGCCCTGGGCGCCGGCCACGGCGCGGGCAAGGTCGGGTGTCGGCCACGGCGCGGGCGCGGACAAGGGCGGGCACCGGCCACGCGCGTGCGAGCTCGCCGGAGGGACGCCGCGCGGACGAGCGAGCTGAGCTGAGCGGATTGGTTTCGGGAGTGCGTTGACCTGCTCTTTATACTTTTTTCTTTTCTTTTTTGCCACGTAGACCTGACTGGTGGGTCTCACCTGTCAGAAACACAGTTAGATGACTAAACAGAAAAATCAGTGCTCAGCGTCACACACTAGCCCCAAAGGTGGTAGTTATGTGTCAAAAAACACAAAAGTGGTGGTTATGTGACAACTCACCCGCAATTGTGGTGGTTTTTTTGTCATTTTCTCGTTCCTGGCTCCGTCCCTGACGGCACAGACCTGCCACGGCTTCTCCACGACCAGATGCGGAGGCGCGGCGGAACCCTCCGGCAGCTCCCGGTGAAGCGAGCGGAGCCATAGGGTTGTCTACGTTTAGAATTATTCTTCCGTGCCCTTATGAATTATGTTTATGTGTTTAAATTAAAATGTTAAATTCTACCGCCAAAACCTAATTCAAATCGAAGGGCTTGACCAAACGGGGGCACCGTTGTGTGCAATGGCACGGTGCAGACGGACATTGCTCGGATGCATGTCCGCGACACTCCCAAACGGACCGAAACGGAAAAAATTTGTGTGCAGAGTGTGGGATGCGCCGGACTTGCCCTGATAGAGCGAAAATAATGCACACATGAGCACGAGCGGGAATAAGGAGACATACCGCAGCGTTCTAGGAACCTACTCCCTTTGTTCACAAATACTTGACTTCTAACTAAGTGTATATAGACAAGAAACACATCTAGATACACTCACTTTACGGTCAAGTATTTCAGAACCGAGAGAGTACAATATAAATTGCCTCATGACTCACTCTGTACTCCCACTCAATCCTTTCACAGTACTTGCACCGTCCGTGGTTCCTCTTCCGGGGGCACATCCAAAGCACTACAGTGTCATCGGGGCGAAAGGTCAGGCATGCAACCACCGCTCCCTCCTTTGTCACATCGTTCATCAGCACTGAAAAATCGTGACATCACTACTGGAACCTCGGCTCCTTCTCGGGGTCAATTGTGATATGACCTCGATCTACTCTTAGGATAGTCGTAAAACGTAGATCTGTAGTAGGGAGTGCTTACTGATCACATGCCCGATAGATTTTGATCGAACTTGTTGATTTGTAGTTATGAGCCACTTTTACTCAGTGGTCTGTGTCAGTGGTGGTAAATATTGCGTCCAAGAGGGCGAGTAAGAGGTTTCCGATGGTTGACCACTTCCATGAGAAAGTTTCTCCAACCCACTTCTACAAAGTGACGTTAGCACCATGCGTTTTTTTGAACGGGAAGAGGGTCTCGAAGGACCCCGAGACCCTCATGGACGCTCTGGCGGTTTTGATTTTGAGTAGCATTCTCGTTCCCCTCATGGACGCTCTGGCGGTATCATGCGTATTTTTTTGAACGGGAAGAGGGTCTCGAAGGACCCCGAGACCCTCATGGACGCTCTGGCGGTATTGATTTTGAGTGGCATTCTCGTCCCCCTCATGGACGCTCTGGCGGTATCCTACTAGGTGTAAAGACGGAAACCATGGATGCGTTGGCTGTTTCGGAAGGTGATTTTCATATTAAATTGCACATCCGGAATAAGGCTGATAACTTCATTTGTAGTCTTGTCGCTGTGTATGGACCTGCTCAAGCGGAATTCAAAACCGCTTTTCTGCGAGAGATGGTAAACTTGGCAAAGGATAATCCACACCCTTTCATTATTGGGGGGACTTCAACTTGCTTCGTTTTCCTTTCGAGAAAAGTAGAGGTCGGTTTGACGATCGTTGGCCACTCTTGTTCAACGCAGTAATTGAAAGCTTGGACTTGAAAGAGGTGTCGATGATTGGGAGACAGTTTACTTGGGCAAATAGCCTCCCAGAACCTACGTACGAGAAACTAGACCGTGTACTGATGAATACTGATTGGGAATCAACATTTCCAATGGTCTCGGTACGGGCACTAGAACGTATTGAAGGTTTGTCAGACCATGCTCCCATTTTATTGACCACTGGCTCTCCTAGACCACCGGGTAACCACCGCTTCAAGTTTGAACTTGGGTGGTTGCATCGTGACGGTTTTCAGGACATGGTCAAGCGGATCTGGGAAGGCATGTGCCAGGTGTGACCCCCATTCAGAGGTGGAACAATAAAATTCGTGCTACTCGCACACACCTTGTGGGTTGGGCACGCCATACAACATGCTTACTTAAAAAGAAAAAATACGACTTTCCTCTATTATTGATGCTCTTGAAGTATTAGCAGAGGTTCGCCCTTTATCTGCACAAGAGATTGAGCTCAAGAGCCAATCTAATGCGGAGATAGCGAAACTCCTGCGTGAAGAGGAGTTGAAATGGTATCAACGTTCCAAAGCCCAGTTCATCATGGAAGGAGATTCTAACACTAAGTACTTCCATAGTATTGCCAATGGCAGACATCGGAAGAAACGTATTTACTCTCTTTTGGATGAGGACATAACGATTGAGGGTCATGACCAACTAAAGTCGTACATTACCAAGTATTATAAAGGCTTGTTCGGGGCCCCAGAGGAAGGAAACTTCTCTTTGGACGAGTCTAGAACAAGTGATATCCCCCAGGTTTCAGATGAGAAAAACAACCTACTTACTGCTCCATACTCGGAGGATGAAGTAAGGACGGCGGTTTTCCAAATGGAACACAACAAAGCCCCTGGCCCAGATGGTTTCCCCGCGGAGTTCTTTCAGAACTTCTGGGACATTATCAAGCCAGACCTTATGGAATTGTTCAGCTGTCTGCATGACGGACAACTTGAGTTGTTTCGTCTGAACTTTGGTGAAATAATTTTATTGCCTAAGATTAATGAAGCAGAAAGGATTCAGCAATATAGACCTATCTGCTTACTTAATGTTAGTTTTAAAATATTCACCAAGGTCGCGACGCTAAGACTGAACAAGGTGGCAGACCATGTAGTACGTCCGTCCCAAACCGCTTTTATGAAAGGTCGCAACATCCTAGATGGGGTGGTAATCTTGCATGAAATGGTCCACGAACTACATACCAAAAAGTTGAATGGGGTGATTCTGAAAATTGATTTTGAAAAAGCTTATGATAAGGTTAAATGGTCCTTCCTTCAGCAGACCCTCAGAATGAAAGGTTTTTCTGATGAGTGGCGTGCGTTAATTCATAGTTTCGTTTCGGGTGGAAGTGTAGCCATAAAAGTCAATGATGATATTGGCAAATACTTTCAGACCAAAAAGGGGCTTAGACAAGGTGACCCATTATCACCAATACTATTCAATATAGTGGCTGATATGTTAGCAGTCATGATCGAACGTGCAAAGTCTGACGGTCAAATTGAAGGGGTCATACCACATCTTGTTGATGGTGGATTATCCATTCTTCAATATGCTGATGACACAATCTCTTTATGGAACATGACATTGAGAAAGCTAAGAATCTTAAGCTGATTTTGTCAGCCTTTGAGCAATTATCAGGTCTTAAGATAAATTTCCATAAGAGTGAATTGTTTTGCTTTGGCGAGGCTCAACCTCAGGCATCCGTGTACGCTGATTTATTCGGTTGTGCGCAAGGCCAGTTTCTGATTAAGTATTTGGGCATTCCGATTCATTATCGGCGCTTAACAAATGCCGAATGGAAATTAGGGGAGGAGAGACTTCAAGTCCGTTTAAACAGTTGGAAAGGTAAATTATTATCCTTGGGTGGAAGATTGGTCCTCATTAATTCAGTGCGAACCAACATGGTACTGTATATGTTATCATTCTTCCAAGTACCAAAAGGAATCCTAACTCGGTTGGATTATTTCCGATCGAGATTCTTTTGGCAAGGTGATAGTGAGAAAAGAAAATATCGTCTAGCCAAATGGAGCGTGGTTTGTTGTCCTAGAGACCAAGGGGGTCTCGGTATTCATGATCTTAGGATCAAGAACAGAGCCTACTTGGTAAATGGTTATTTAAGCTTCTTTCCGAAGAAGGGCTTTGGCAAACTCTCCTTAAAAGAAAGTATGTGGGCTCGAAAGCAGTCTCCCAAGTTGTGTGGAAACCTGGGGACTCGCACTTTTGGGCCGGCTTAATGGCAACGAAAAAATTCTTCTTTCCACACGGGTCTTTTACTATTCAGGATGGATCTGAGATTAGGTTTTGGGAGGATACTTGGATCGGTCGAGTACCGCTCAGTGTTCAATATCCTGCCTTGTATAGTATTGTGCGACACAAAGGCGATACACTGGCCAAGGTGTTGAGTTCTTCTCCACCGGATGTGTCGTTCAGAGAAGTCTTTTTGGTCCTAGGCTAGCATCCTGGAATGCGTTGCTAAATCGGCTGGACTCTGTCCACTTGACACAAGGACCGGATAAATTTCGTTGGAATGTCACCAAGAATGGCAAGTTCTCGGTTGACTCCATGTATAAAATCTTGATCCAACCTGATATACCGGTAGATAATAATAAGAAAATTTGGATGATGAAGATACCGCTAAAAATAAAGGTTTTTGCTTGGTATCTTCGTCGCGGAGTACTTCTTACAAAAGATAACCTTGCAAAACGCAATTGGCATGGAAGTAAAAAGTGTGTCTTTTGTCATCAAGACGAGACTATTCAACACTTATTTTTTTCAGTGAAAGTTTGCCTCTTCTATATGGTCAGCCATCCAGATAGGCTCTACCTTATACCCTCCACATAGTGTCTCGAATATTTTCGGGAGCTGGTTGAATGGTGTGGACCCTAGGTTCAAGATGCGTATTAGGATGGCAGCGATTGCCGTGATATGGTCGCTATGGCTATGTAGAAATGACAAGGTTTTCAATGACAAATCTGTTTCCTTTATGCAGGTTATCTACCGGTGCACAGCTACGGTTCGTTCTTGGCTGCCGCTGCAGCGTGTGGAGCATCGGGACCTGGTTTCCGAGGCGATGGCGCGCTTGGAGGTTGTGGCTAGGGAGCTGTTCTCGCACCATGGATGGCAACATGATCTACGGATATGCCCTCCTCTACCATAGGCGCTCTTACAATTTCTCATTCTGATATGTAATTCGCCTGTTATTTTTATCGTTATGTGGAGACTGTTGAACTTGTGGGGCTGTATGCACCTTAGCTGTGCAGAGGCCGGGTGTAATACTTAAATTTTTTTAAGTAATAAAAACTCCCTTTATCGAAAAAGGGGACCTTGCCAAAAAAGAAGGCAAAAAGGCCCGAAACTTTTACACCAAAGACCCTGGAAAGAGAAGGGAAAAAGCAATCAAGTCCAGGCCGTCTTCTCGCTCCTGCTCCACCGATGACCTTGCGAAGCACACAACGACGATCAACAGCAGCACCTCCGGGGACGTGACCACTTGGAGTGCAGCGGTGGGAGCCAACCGCGTCGGCGCTGGAAAGCCTCCAAAACGGCACCAAGGCCAGGAGGTAGAACACCCTCTGCCAGCCCACAGCCGGCAAACAGCGCGGGAGTGGCTGCCAGACAGCCTTCGGATTCAGCAGCAGGCCGACATCTGGTCGTCGGGGAAGAACTGCTGATAAAGAACTCCCATCAATCTCCGAGGATGCGACCTTGAAGAAAGCTCCGACGCAACGTCGGCGCTGATGAAGGACTGCTTCCCGACGAGCACGAACACCGGGAGCACCTCGGCCCTCCTCTTTCTCCTGCCTATCACCACGACCACAAGAAAAAACGAGAGAGGGCAAAAGCAACAGCAGCATCCGTGCACCAAAGACCAAACCGAGCTTATTGAAGCAATCGCCTTCAGATCCGTTCCTCCGACCTGCCGCCCACCATGGACGTACGCCGAGAAGGAACTTCTCCAAGCTGTGGCCGCCGCCCGTGAGCAGCCGCAGCAGGCGAAGGGAAAGAGGAGACGACATAGCGCCATTCTACACGTAGGCAAACAACCTCCTCGCTAGGATACTCTAAACCTACATCTACTATTTATAGGGAACCGACCACCTACTCCATCTTCTTGCCGGCCGGCCGAGCCGCCGGAAAGAGAGAAGGGGCGGAGGCGGTCTTCTGGAGGCGACTCTCAACAGGGGCACTCGGGGGAAAGTGACGTCCACCAAAATCCCCCGCAGCACCATGCGTTGGAGTTGCTTCCCATCCTTGTTGCCCTCCGTCAGCATCTGGGTACCATTCTAAGTAGCATCATCTTGAAAAACAGCAGGATGTAGCTGGATGGTTACGCTCAGGTATTTTAATGGGAGGTTTGCCATGGCTCAAGAAAACCAGGTTTTGCCATTGCTCACGGATTAAATCAACAACTTCTTGACTATTACGCTCTTGAAGTAGGACATCTACAAGGTGACTTCGACTAGTCCTACGCGGTGATGGTCATGAGGTGCGCCGAGCACCACCCCAAGATGAGTACTCTCTCCCCTGGCTTCCCTAGAGCCTCCGGTATCACAACTGAGATAGCCACGGGTTCTCCACCCATATGGGGATGGAGCGACATAATAGGATAAGGTAGCGGCGAGACAAACCATTTAAATAGGTGTCAACTGGAAGTGCAGTGATGTATGCAGATCCAGGTCTTGCCATGTTCGATAATGAGTAATATGTCTTCTGGTGGTGTGTTCATATCGTCCATACCCTATTGGTGAAGTCTGACTGCGTCGTACGTGTCTGGCATCGCATGATCCAACCTTTTCAACTGTTATGACTTTTATAAACCATGTTAGTTATTAAGTTCTTAACCTGGCTGTGCTATTGTATACTATGTGATTGATTCTGATTGGTTCACTCCTGCTACTATTGTTGGTAAACTCACATCTCAAAAAATAGGCGAGGGGAACCATTAGTTTGAACCAAACACATGGTTGCTACCAAACAACGCAGATGAGTATCCACTCTCATGCAGTTGGAAAACTTTGTGGGCAAGCAATTAAAATAGAGAACATGACCCAAAACTGTGTATCAAAGTAAAACTTTAAGTTTCAAAAAGAACCAGAAACAAAAACATGCATGTTCTCATGATATATACTGCAATGGTGCAAAATCATAATGCAATATTTTTATATTATAGTCTAAACAAAAAATGTCAAAATTTGAAGATTTAAAACTATGCATTGTTAACTATAATAATATCTGTAAATTTGTCATTTTCGTGTACGTCCGAATACAAAATATTTCGGATTGTGATTTTGCACATCTATAAGATACATCATCGAGAACAAGCATGATTTTTTCAGATTATTTGAAACTTTTAAATATATTTTTTGATTTTTTAAATAGTAGGAGCACTGCACCTCGATTGCAAGAAATCTCTACTGCTTTGTCCGGAAGAGGTTTTTTGCTCCAACGATATCTCTATTTAAAAAATTATATATGGAAGTTTGAAAATAATGTGAGGAAAATCACGCATGTTCTGAACGATGTATACTACAAGCGTATAAAATCTCAATGCAATTTTTTTTATGTTGGTATCTACACAAAAATGATGAAAATTTGGAGATTTGAAACTATGCATTATTAACTATAATTGGAATTTTAAATTTACCTTTTTTGTGTAGGTCAGAATAGAAAGTATCTTCGTATTGTGATTTTGTATTTTTATAGGATACATCATCGAGAACATGCATGATTTTGTTCAGTGTTTTTGAAATTTCTAAATATATTTTTGAACTTTTACAATAGCGGGAGCACAAGAAATCTCTACTCCTTTGTCCGAAAAGTGGTTTTTTCTATCGAGCTCGAGTGATCACTCTATTTTTTTTAAAAAAAATCAAAAATTACATTTAAAGTTTCAAAGAACCTGAAAAAAAACATGCATGTTCTCAATGATGTATACTACAACCGTGCAAAATCTCAATGAAAATTGTTTTATACTTTACTGTACACAAAAATGACAAAATTTGGAGACTTTATGAATGTGCAATGTTTACTATAATCAAATCTTTAAATTTGTCATTTTTGTGTAGTCGGAAAACAAACTATTTCGCATTGTAATTTTACACGTCTATATGATACATTATCAAGAACATGCATGAGTTTGTCAGATTTTTTTAAAAAAAATTAATATTTTTCTTGATTTTTTCAATGTAGCGGGAGCATTGGATCTTAGATGCAAGAAATCTCTACTCCTTTGTCCAGCAAGTGGTTTTTACTCCCATACTCCAACGATCTCTCTATTTTAAAAAATTAAAAAAAATACATACAAAGTTTCAATCTTTTCGAAAAACCATGCATTTTCTCAATGAAGTATACTACAAGCATGCAAAATCTTCATGTAATTTTTTTTAGATGAATGCCGCTACCCATGGTGGTAGCTACACACCCTAGTTTGACCAACCCATATACGTCACGGAAAAAAAGAGAATACTCAAGGGGGTGGGGGATCTCAATATTATAGTTGATAGGATTATCCAAAAGTATTTTGAATTTTTTTCAAATCATATCCCGGTAGTTATGATTATTTTTTAAAAGTCAACGGGAAAAGGTCAACAAGAGTCAACCCTAAAAATGACGATGACAAATATTTTTTTCAAAATTCTGAAACCAGTTTTGTACACCAACAATCCGTTCTCTACAAGAATATCAATCCAAAACAGGTATATACGGCTTAGATAGTCGCATAACGCCATGGTGTGTAGCTACCACCGTGGGTAGTAAATCGCCTCTCAATTTTTTTATATTATAATCTACACAAAAATGAGAGAATTTGTATATTTGAACGTATGTATTTTTAGAATACGAAGTATTTCACATTGTTATTTTTCGCGTCTATCTAATACCTCACCAAGAACATGCATGAGTTTTTTCATTTTTTTGGAAAATTTAAACATATTTTTCACCTTTTTTTAAATTGACATTTCATTAGACCTCGGGTGCACAAAATCTCTACTCCTTTGTCCAAAAAGTGGTTTTTGCTCCCAAACTTCAGCGATCCCTCTATTTCTTTATTTTTGAAAAAGCACATTTAGAAGTTAAAAAAAAACTGAAAAATCATGTATGTTTTCAATGATGTATACTACAAGTGGATAAAATCTCAATGCACATTTTTTTATACTATAGTCTACATATTTTTTTTTTCAAATTTGAAACGATGCATTGTTAACTCTAATCAGACCTATATTTATCATTTGTGTAGGTCGGAATACAAAGTATTTCCTATTGTTATTTTGCACATGTATAGGATACATCATCGAGAAATGCATGCTTTTTTGGAGTTTGGAAACTTTTAAATATATTTTTCGAATTTCTTAAAGTAGTGGGAGCACTTGAGATCGGGTGTAAGAAATCTCTGTTCCTTTGTCCGGAAAATGGTTTGGAAAGTGTTCTTTTGCTCCCGAACTCCAGCGATCCCTCTAGTTTAATAAAAATCAAAAATTATATTTACTAGTTTCAATAAAAATCTTAAAAAAAATCATGCATGTTCTTAAGGATGTATGTTACAAGCATAAAAAATCTCAATGCACTTTTTTTATATTATAGTCTACACAAAAAAGATAAAATTTGGAGATTTGAAACTATACATTGTTAATTATAATCAGATCCGTAAATTTGTCATTTTTGTGTAGGTCGGAATACAAATTATTTCGCATTGTGATTTTACACGTCTATAGGATACATAATTGAGAATATGCATGAGTTCTTTCAGATTTGTTGAAACTTTTAAATATTTTTTTAATTTTTAAAAAATAGCGGGAACACCGGACCTTGGGTGCAAGAAATCTTTACCCGGCTTTGTGAGGCCAGCATGCAAAGAACAGAACACGCCCTTGAGTATAGTCGCAACCTGTCGTAGTCACACTTTGTATGGTTCTAGAAACAAGTTTCTTTTCATTTTCGGAAGTGACAACTTCTCTATAGAAGTTTTAAGAAGCTCCATTTTTCCTGTGCACTTATAAGTAAAAATCCTTTTTTTTAATGTCTCACTTGAGTACATGTTTTGTGTAAATTGTAAGAGTATCTCCAGTCGGGGCGCCCAAACGGCCGCCCAAAGCCGTTTGGGGCGTGCCGGACACAAAATCGCCCCCACTCGCGGCGCCCAAACGCGAATTCGGTCCGGCGCGACCCAGTTTTGTGTCCGGCACGCCCAGCCCACGCCCTCAACTTGGGGAGGCTTGGGGCGGCCCCGGACGGAAGGAAACGCGACGCCACGTCGGCCTCCGACGCGCGTGCCACGCCTGGCAGTGAGACGGCGATCGCAATAAGTGCCGGCTTCCCCCAATTCGTCCACAAAAATCGCATTTCCCCCGCCATCTCTCCCGCCATCTCTCCGCCAAAAGAAAAACACTCGCGCCGCGGCGGCTCCATGGCGCCGCTGGCACCCAAGGGGGCAGCGAAGACGAAGGCGGCGGGGACGAAGGCGGCGGGAAGACGCTGGGCGTCAAGCGCAAGACCCCCCCGCCCAGGGAGAAGCCGGAGGAGATGAGGCAGGAGGATTGGGACCACGACGTACTCCGGCGCCGATTGGACACGTAGAGCCGTGCCGGGCGCCGCGTGAAGCAGAATGAGAGGAAACAGCTCGGCACGGCGGCGCCATTGACGGCAAGGAAGATCGCCGCCATGAACAAGACCGTCGCCGCCTTGAACCAAGCATTCGCCTTGGGAGGAAGCCAAGAGAGCAGCGCCACTCTACGATGCAAGGTCGGCGGCTCGCCGTCGAATTCCTCCTTCCTCGCCGATAGCGTCGCCGCCACGCCTCGCACCAGGTTCTCCCCCGAGTACGGCGACAGCCAGCATCACGGCGGCTTCGACCCCAACGTCATCTTCCCTTCTTGTGGCCTGGATCTAAACCACCCCGTCGATCTGAATTCGCCGGCGATGCGGAGAGATCCCGCCGTCCAAACGGCCGCCGGTCGGAGCCTTTCATTCGACGCGGGCGCCTCCCATGTGATCGACGGAATGACTCCCGATGCCCCGGAGCTCATGCAGGTATGAACCCGCATTTTGTAGCCATGGCATGTACAATAGACGTGTGCATAGGCGAGTCGTGGCTCCCGCCTTGCTCCTTGTGTGTAGGAGACCGCCCATATCATGGACGACATCATCAACGACAACGCCCGGGCGGAGGATGACGACGACGGGTTCGACGAGGATGAGGAATACTACGAGGACGACGATGAGGACGGCGCCGAGGTCGAGGAGGAGGGGGTGGTGACCGACTCTGTGGTCGGCGAGCAGGCGGCGAAGAAGAAGAAGGGCAGCCGCGGCACAATCTGGACGACCAAGGAAGACGAGTGCATGGTCGAATCATGGAAGGCCATTACTACCGGCGAGATCACCGGCACAAACTAGTCGAGCAGTGCCTACTGGTCCCGGATCAAGGACGAGTTCGACGAGCGCCGGTTCACCAAGGACTTCTACAAGGTGAGCATGGTGCGCGGCTAAGGCGCCATCGAGCATAGGTGGCGCATCGTCCAACGCCTCGTCAACAAGTTCCACGGCTGCCACGAGAACATCGTCAACCGGAAGGAGAGCGGGAAGGGCCCGACGGATCAGGTGACCGCCGGCTTGCGATCCCCTTGTTGTTTTGTTGCTTAAGTACAATTGTGATCGTCGTCGGCTTGCTTTGTTGTAGGTCATCGACGCCCTTGTGTTGTACAAATCCATCAACAAGGAGAAAGATTTCAAGTTGATGCATTGCTACAAGCTTCTCCAAAGTTGTGAGAAATGGAAGGCACACCGGCGGACTTTGAACAAGAACGGCCGCGCCGACCTCAACGCCGATCCCCAAAACTCGGAGGGGCGGCCAATCGGGAACATGAAGGCGAAAGTGGCCTTGGCAGCGGCGGCAAAGACGGACAGAGTGCAGTCGTCCATCGACAAGGTCCTCGCCGATGTTTGCTTCAACTCGAGCTTGAGGCGCGAGGAGAACAATGCAAGGTGGGCGACCTTGATGCAGAAGGCCGACGTCAAGATCATTCTCGAGCAGAAGAAAGCCGCCGTCAAGAAGAGGAGTCATGACTTCATGATCTTGACGGCCGACGTCTCCAACTTGGACCCGCTGGCGAGGGCGGCGCACAACATGTATCTCGCCGCGATCCTGCAAGAGCTTGGCTCGTTCCGCTCGAGAACGGCGCCGAGAACGGCGGCAACCACGGCGCCGAGACCGGCCACGGCGCGGACGGCCAGGTCGATGATGACCCCGACATGATCGTCGATGACCCCGACATGACTCAGCCCGGCTATGGCTACGTGCCCCAGCCCGGTGACAACATCTAGATCGGCGACGACGACGGCGGCGGCGACAAGCAGACGCCGGGCAACGACATCTTCCGGCGTATTTTGGCGACATATTTTGGCATAGTGTATTTTGGCGAAAAAAAAACCTTTGGTCCAGGCGATTTGGGCGCCGCGAGTGGGGGAGTGAGGGCGCCCAAATGCGCCAAGTAGTCCGAACGGCACCCAAACGGCCTGTCCGGAAGGCGTTTGTGCGGTCGTTTGGGCGCCGCGAGTGGAGATGCTCTAACGCTTCCTTCGAATCTACATCTTTAGGAGAATTGGTGTTGTGCCCGAATGGAGCACACCCACGGCACGAGAATTGGTGTTGGCATCCCAAATCAAATTGACATTCTGGAATCTAAGGACTAAGCTAGTCGATGGCTAAGTTCAACCGTGTAGTCCTATAGAACGCAGTATGCATGACGGCATCCATTCCCACGACAACTTAAGCCCAGAAAAAAAAACATTAATCCCCGAAGCAAGCAACACTGAAAAGGTAAAAGAACGAAGCAAGCATCATCTTCTACAAAGTACCCATGGATTCATACAGTGAACAAACACACACTGTGACACTGACAGTAGTCATGGAGAACCAACCAGTCCAACATTACTAAAATAATACAGGGCACTGCTGTAATTTAGAAATTTAGATCTAGACCTTGTGCCGCTGCCAGTGCACGCAGCCACAAGCCCAGAATCAACTGAGCATCATGCCCATTGTGCGGCGGCTTGAAGAGAGGCACGTACTGTCCGTCGGTATCGTAGGAGTGTGAGCGGTCCCAAACTCTGACGATCTCGACGGGTACGACGCTGGTGGCGCCATTGGTGTAGTTGATCTGGAGCTCGTGGGGATCTCTCGAGGATGCTGGAGCTGAAGGACGACGCGGACCGTGGAGAGGTCCGCCCCGCGAAGCAGGCAGGGTCGATCTCACAAACGAACCCAAAACTACCGCAGTTATCCTCAATTTCCTCCTTCGTGAGCTGCTCGACGGGATAGTCGCGCAGGGCGATGTGGACCATGATGCCGTTCTCGGCGCTGTGGATGATCATCTGAGCGGGCACGAGCTTCACCGTGGCGCCGTCGAGGATGAACGGCTGCCTGCCCATGGCCGCCTCCCGGTCATGGGGTGTGCGGAAGAGGACAGTACTGTCTCCGTAGCCGAGCGCAGAAGGCAAGAGCTCGAAGGTCTGCGGGAGGTCGAGGGCCAGGGTGCGGAAGACGCGGCGGATGAAGGGCCCCGGTTGGGCACGGCACGGAGCAGTCTCGGGGGTGATGTAGGCGCGAGTGAAGCGCCCTATGTAATTCACCGCCTCTGCCGGATCATCGAGAGAATCAGGATCAACGTATATCTTGAAGGTGTCCGGGATGGATACGGCGGCGAGGCGGCGGGCTGCAGTTGCGGCGGCAGGGACATCAGGGCCCTTGAAAATATCGACGGAGGCCATACGATCGGAGGGAATCTCCAATGCCGTCGCCCCCTCCGGCAGTAAGGGGTCAGTGGGCAGCATCTTGACGGTCAAAGAAGCAGTGAAATGGATGGTAAGAGCTGGGAGGAGGAAGATAGAGGAGTGATGGCCTTTTTATCTGGACGAGTCATGGATGAGGATGACCCGAGGAAGGACCGCATCAGTCCAGAAGGTAGTTGGTCGCTCGACGTTTTACAGTTGAGTTATGGTGATTTTACTGCGGGAGCGTGTAGTGCTGGGCGAAAGACCTTCAGGCGCCTGGGAACACGGAAGTTGGCCAGTATCTGCTTGGAGTGATGGCAGCGCAGGCAGTGCCGAGGCGAGAAGACTCGGGAGCTGTAGTACTCCATTGCTCGGCGCTTCTTGCAAGATTCTGGCGTCGTCAATGCTTGGATGTGAAGATCGCTTGTGACCTGTCACGCCCACTATGCATTTCTAGCTTGTTGCCATCCACATGCTACTCTTTTTTTTTTTTTTGAAACTAATCCACCTGCAACATTCAAAGTGCTTATACAGTTTTTCATGGCGAATATTCGTATTTCCTTCCGGTCGTTTCAATTATGAAACTTGGGCGGCACCAGCTGTTTGCGTCGTTCACGGTATCTCAAATATTGGACTGATCACTGTTCCCTAGGAGGCCGCTGTGCCTGTGCGGCTATGGGGTCACTGGCGATGCATTACTTCGTCAGGGTCCAGTTTCTATAAAAAAAACTTCGTCAGGGTCCAGTCTTGTCCCTGCAGCAAGAAGCGTGTATGTTGGGCTGCAGGCTGCAGCCTGTTGATTGAGTCACTCGATCAAGGCCATTTTGATAAAACCAATATTTACTGAATTTTAAATATAATTTTTTATATATCAGAACGTTTATTTTGTACGGCCACACACTGAGTTTTGAGAGCAGAGAATTCTGACTCCCAAGATCCAATGATCTTTATGCTCCGTTTGGATGTACATATTGAGAGCCTAGATATTATATTGGGATGAATGTCCAATATCCAGGATATTGATATTGAGATTGAATATCAATATTTCTGTTTGGATGTATTAGATATTCGGACAGCAAACAAGATATTGAGGTTGAATGTCAAATGTCGTTTGGATGTACAAAAGTGATGATATTGCAGTATTTTGAGACTTTGATCATTATACAGTTCTATTCATGCCAAATTGTACGAAACAGCAACTTATTATGGTACGGACGAAAATAAGATGAATATAATCCGTCATAAACGACCATTTTTAAGAAGTCTCAAGCAAACAAACTACATAGTCTCATACACAATATTACAAGTTCTTAACATAGCAATCACAAATGACAAGGTCTTGACACAACAAGCAAATGTGAAGTGAATCAAACCAACATCAACAACCATTCCTTCCTGTCCTCCATGGGGAGCTCAAGAAGAGCATGAAATAAACGCTCGCTAAGGATTAGCTTCGCATAAGCTCGTAGCTTGTCTGTTTTAGATAACTCCGGTATGTCGGCAAGTGCAGCAAGTACCACAGAAGGAGAAGTAGCCTGATGCGCTTGTAATGGCTCAGTTGACTTCATTGCATCAGCAAAAGACGTCTTCACATCTCCATGCATGCACATAATTGCTTCACCCATGCGTGGCTTCTTTGATGATGGACCAGCCAATTCAGGAGAGATATCATTTGGCTCATGTGCTGCTGGTACAGTGTCAGTCTCAGTCGCAGCCTCAGCACCTGTCCTAGCACCTTCACCAGTGGCATGGTCTTTTGAGTAAATGGTACATATCTCATTCCAATTGTGGATTACCTTGTTCTTGAATATAGCTGTTTTTTCATTAGCCCGCAAGCACATACAAACATGAGTTACATTGGCAAGTGAAAAAAATAATGGTACATATCATTTTGCTTGTCATTTACCTCCACATATCTGTCCCACACTTCATCACTGTCCATTAGTAGGACATTCTTTTCCCAATCCCAGCCAAATCCACTCTGAGAAAGAATTTTGCTAACAATATCATAGTGCTTGTCAAAGGTTTTGCACCTTGTTGTGATTTTATCCTTTGTGACTTCCACCCTACACTTTTCACGAATATTTTTTATAGCATGGCGGTACACATGTGACTTCCATCCATTTTGGGCATGATCACCATTGTTCCAATCTACAACACCAAGTACGTTAGTGCTGATAGCTTGTTTTCTATTTCTGTAGCGTCCTTGGGCAGCCACATCAACAGTAACATCAATATGGCAGCCATCTAATGCTCCAAGTGCATTGGGAAACCACTTCCATTTGTAATCATTGGGAGGTTCAACGGAAGGATCCGGCTGTTTAATGAACTCTCCATGAAGACATAGGATGACCTTTAACACCTCGGAAAAATGTGAACTAATAGTCCATAAAGACCTCTTGTACTGCCCTCGCAACAACCTCATTTTAAAACCATGTCCAACAACATGCAAGAACATGGCAACCTTTTCTTCCACGGCAACATACACACTGCCACATAAACCACACTTCTCACGCAGCATAGCACACAAGTCATGGAAGTTTCTTTTGGTTAGACGAAGCTGATCATAGCAAGCAACTTCAGTACCTTCATACATATCTTTTAGCAAATACTTTCGAAGTGATAATTTATGCTCATCATCGGTAAAGCTCCCTAAATCCCTCGGTAGTCTTTGTGTACTAAGATATGCCATCGCAAGAAGAGTGGATTCAAAGTATAGTTTCATGGACACAATCCTTCTCCTCTTCCTTCTTTTGTTTTCTTCGGATACATAATTAATCAAGTCTAACTCTTCCGACATTTGTCTACAATGTACACATTTTTTTTTACCAAAGCATGTTAATCAAACTAAGCACATGATAAGCACATCACAAACATGATTCAAGAAGTGAACAATTTTATTATTTCGACATAAAAGAGAGATTCAGAAATTATGGCAATAAATTAATTCAAGAAAACTGACAGCAGATGCACTGGTCTAAAATCACAATTAGTATAACATGTAAAGTAAGCCAATTATCCTCAAGCTGCACCCTGAAACCTAATAGCAGTTTTCTCTGCTGGCAACATTTAAATTCAGGTCCCATAGTGGAATTAATCAAATAAAATGAATCCACATTTCTTAGGATCCGTTCATGGTGCAGACAAGCACTTCACAAACATGTACACCACAGATCAGATCAACGAGAGGGAATAGAGTGAGGGAAATGCAGCAACACACCTTACTCTGGTCGCCGCTCGCCGGAGGTCGGGATGCAGGTGCGCCGGCCACCGGGCTCCCTCCTATCTTCCCCAACCTGCAATGGAAATAAATAGATAGATGAGAGGAAAGGTACTGTGCAGATGCGAAATCGAGGAGGCAGAGCAGCCGCGGCGCGGAGAGAGAGGGTCGCGAGAGGGCCGCCGGTGACCGGCCGCTCGGGAGGCAGAGCAGCGGCGGTGGGGACTGGGGAGAGAGATCGACCTTGGCCGCCGCCGCCTAGGTCTCCGCCTCGCGTCCGTGCGAGCTGTGCAGCAGTGAGAGAAGCGAACAGGTGCGGGATGGAGGAGTCGCGCGACGCGAATATCTGTCGATCTCCAGGGTTTGGGGTCGAGATTGACTCGGGGCCGGTTTTGCCTGCGCGAGGCCTTGGTCGATATTCAGCGCGAATGCCCAGCGCGAATGTCCAGTACAACCAAACAGCGACATTCGCTATATTCGCGTAAGAATACTCCGAATATCCAATATCGACCCCCCAATATAAACATCCAAACGGAGCGTTAGATTTTATAGGATACAACATTGACTATATCCAAAGAATAATTTAGATTTTTCCGTAACTTATAAATGTTATTTTTGATTTTTTTTAAGCATCCAAAACGCAGCTCACAAGATCTAAACATGATGGCACAAGTGGAGAAGACAACCATCTAGCTACTGCTATGGACCCATAGTCCAAGGATGAACTACTCACGCATCACTCCGGAGGCGGGCATGGCGATGTAGAGCCCTCCGGTGATGATTCCCCTCTCCGGCAGGGTGCCGGGAAGAGCTTCAGAACCCCCCGAGTTAGGGTTGACGACGGCGGCGGCAGCGAATATGTTCTGGATGAAAGGCTCGGTGTTTTAGGGTTTTCACGTCTCGGGGAATAAATAGGCGAAGGGGCGATGTCGGCGGACCCCCGAGGGGCCCAAACCACCAGCAGGCGCGGCTGGGGCCCACCCGCGCCTGGTGGTTTGGCCACCTCGTGGCTCCCTTCGTCTCTCCTTCGGACTCCGTGTACGTGCTGGAAAAATAGGGACCTGGCCTTTTGTTTCGTGCAATTCCGAGAATATTTCCAGAAGTAACTTTCTGAAACCAAAAACAGCAGAAAACAGGGAACTGGCACTGTGGCATCTTGTTAATAGGTTAGTCCCAGAAAATGCATAAAAGTGATACGAAGTGTATATAAAACATGTAGCAAATGGTATAATATAAGCATGGAACAGCAGAAATTATGGATACGTTGGAGACGTATCAAGCATCCCCAAGCTTAGTTCTACTCGTCCTCGAGTAGGTAAAACGATAACAACAAATAATTTCTGAGGAGACATGCTTTCACACAATCTTGATCAATATATTGCAAGGCTCATGTCATGAATGAAGTGACTCAAAGCAATGATCTATAGTTTGCTAACAAATAGATAAAGAGTAAACAATGAATCATATAAGCAAAAACTTTTCATGAATAGTACTTTCAAGACAAGTATCAAAAAGTTTTGCATAAGAGGTAACTCATAAAGCAATAGATTCAAAGTAAAAGGCATTGAAGCAACACAAAGGATGATTAAGTTTCAGCATTTGCTTTCAACTTGTAACATGTATATCTCATGGATAGTTGTCAACATAAAGCAATATAACAAGTGCAATAAGTAAATATGTAAGAATCAATGCACACAAAGTTGACACAAGTGTTTGCTTCTAAGATAGAAAGGAGTAGGTAAACTGACTCAACATAAAGTAAAAGATAGGCCCTTCGCAGAGGGAAGCAGGGATTAAATCATGTGCTAGAGCTTTTTAAGTTTTCGAAAGCATATAGAGAGCACAAAATAAGTATTTGAGAGGTGTTTGTTGTTGTCAACGAATGGTAGTGGGCACTCTAACCCCCTTGTCAACCAGACTTTCAAAGAGCGGCTCCCATGAAGGACGTTATTCTACCAGCAAGGTAGATCATCCCTCTTCTCTTTTGTTTACACATGTATTTTAGTTTCTTTATAGATGACACTCCTCCCAACCTTTTGCTTACACAAGCCATGGCTAACCGAATCCTCGGGTGCCTTCCAACATTCACATACCATGGAGGAGTGTCTATTGCAAAATTAAGTTGCTTACTGATAAATCAGGGCAAAACATGTGAAGAGAATTATTAATGAAAGTTGTAATTAATTGGGGCTGGGCACCCCGTTGCCAGCTCTTTTTGCAAATTATTGGATAAGCGGATGTATATGCCACTAGTCCATTGGTGAAAGTCTGTCAGAAGTAAATGACAAGATTGAAAGATAAAACACCACATACTTCCTCATGAGCTATAAAACATTGACACAAATAAGGAGTAATAAAGTTTTGAATAGTTTAAAGGTAGCACATGAAATATTTACTTGGAATGGCAGGAAATACCACATAGTAGGTAGGTATGGTGGACACAAATGGCATGGGTTTTGGCTCAAGTTTTGGATGCACGAGAAGCATTCCCTCTCAGTACAGAGTTTAGGCTAGCAAGGTTGTTTGAAGCAAACACAAGTATAAACCGGTACAGCAAGAATCACATAAAAACATATTGCAAGTATTATAAGACTCTACACTGTCTTCCTTGTTGCTCAAACATTTTACCAGAAAATATCTAGACCTTAGAGAGAACAAATATGCATCCCAAGTCTCAACAAGCTCTACGGTAGTTCTCCACTACTAGGCTTTAACTACATGATGCAAGAGCTTAAACATGATCTACTTGAGAGCTCAAAACAATTGCAAAGCATCAAATCAAAACAAGACAATGATCTACAAGAATGCATATGTCTTTTCCAATACCAACTACTACATGTAGCATTTTCTTTCTTCCAAACAAACACCAATAATTTATTTAAACATAAACTCTCCAAATGATAATATAATGCAGCAAGAGAGTATTTATAAACAAGTGCTAACAGCTCGAAGAGATGCATGAAAAACAGGAGCTAAAAGCACTGCAGTAGCTAGTTAAGAATACTCAACAAATATAAGTGAAGAACATGAGTATTCACATGAAAAAGCGGAGCGTGTCTCTCTCCCACACAAGGATTGCTAGGATCCGAATTTATTCAAACAAAAACAAAAATAAAAACACACAGACGCTCCAAGTAAAGCGCATAAGATGTGAAAGAATTAAAATATAGTTTCACTAGAGATGACCTGATAAGTTTGTTGATGAAGAAGGGGATGCCTTGGGCATCCCCAAGCTTAGACGCTTGAGTCTCTCTGAATATGGTTGGGATGAACCACGGGGGCATCCCCAAGCTTAGGCTTTTCACTCTTCTTGATCACATAATATCACCCTTCTCGCTTGATCCTTGAAAACTTCCTTCACACCAAACTCAAGACAGTTCTCATTAGAGGGTTAGTGCATAATCAAAAATTCTCATATTCTGTAATGATACAATCAATCCCAAAGCTTCTGGACATTAGCTACAGCCACCAATGCTTTGTGGAGCAAAGAAATCCACACAAACACAGTAAAAGAGCGAATGCAAAACAAAAGGCAGAATCTGTCAAAAACAGAACAGTCTGGAATGACGAATTTTTTCGAGGCACTTAAGTTGCTCAGATGGATCTGGCCTAAAATAATGAAAGTTGCGTACATATCTCAGGAATATGCGTGATTTTTCTCAGAATTTTTTGAATTTTCTACAGGGAGATAAGCTCAAATCCGTGACAGCTAAAAATCTGTCACTGCGCAGAAATCCAAATCTTGCATCAACTTTCAATATAGAACTTTACTTGGCACAACATTGCGATAAAATAAAGATACAAAGGAGTTGCTACAGAAGTAACAAAACTCCTTGACACATGGGTTATCTCCCACAAGTGCTTTTCTTTAATGCCTTTCAGCTAGGCTTTAGGATTTTAATGATGCTCGCATAAGAATAAGAGTTGAAAAACAAAGAGAGCATCAAGAGGCAAATATCAAAATCATCTGAGTCTAACCCACTTCCTATGCAGAGGAATATTGTAGTAAAACAAATCATTGAAGCATAAAGCAGCTAGCATAGGAAGATGCAACAAATCCAACTTTAAAACTTCCAACACAAAGAGAGGTATTTTAGTGACATGAAAACTTTTAAAACCATCTTTCCCTCTCTCATAATAATTTTCAATAGCATCATAAACAAACTCAACAACATAACTATCACATAAAGCATGCTTTTTATGATCTACAAACACATAACTTTTATCAAGCAAGATAGTGGGATCAAAAATTTCAAACCCACTTTTAGACATATTGAAACAAGTTGATTGATCACTCTCAATAGTAGAATTAATAATATTATCAAGCAACATAGGACCATCATCTAGAGCTTTATCATAAACATTTTCTAAGCAAACACTCTCATTACCATGCATTTCGAAATTAGGAATAAAAAGTGGATTATCATAAGACTTATCAAAATAGCATGGATTTTCATAAACAACATTGGGGGAAATATTTGGTACTTCTGTTATTTTTGCTTTCTCTTGAGTCAAGGAGCTTGTTACTTCAAATTTATCAAAAGGAGATATTTCAATAGAATCATGACATTCAACAATATAGCATTTTTCCTCCTTAGGTAGGCATGGAGGGCAATTAAATAGTGTAAGAGTTGAAGAGTTACTGTCATTAGAAGGTAGATCCTCCTTTTGTTCTTCACTCTCCTCCTCTTTTTCATCCAATGAGATCACAGTTTCAGCAATTTCCTCTTCCTCAGGTTCCTGCAAGGCACAAGTTTCATCTTTTTGAGGAAACATCCTCTCAAGATGTTCAGTAATGTAAGAATTATTATCCTTGTAGGTATCACAACAATATTTAAGTATGGCAATACATTCAGATTTATAAGGGGCATCAGTTTTATGTTCAAGATAAGAACTAATTTCAAGGGCACCCTTAAAAACAATAAACTCTTCAATTTGTTCAAGATTACCAAAATCATAGTTTCCTTTAGCATAGGCAGCCAAGGTTTCATTATCAGTATACTCACATTGGAAAGGGAGATGTTTGTGCCTTCTATAGCAAAGAGATTCATTAAAGCAGTAGGATTCATCATATGTAGAACACAAGTTCTTAGCAAAACCATTCAATCTTCTTATTTGTTCCCATAGATGTTTTCCTTTTGGAGAGAAGCGGTAATTCTTATAACGAGACCCAGTTTCATAGAGATAAGACATTGAAAACAACTAGTCATAATAGTAATTCGAAATAAAAAGGAACTAATTTTTTTGTGTTTTTGATAAAGAGAGCAAACAAGACTAAATAAAAATAAACTAAGCAAGACAAATAACAAAGTAAAGAGATTGGGTGTGAGAGACTCCCCTTGCAGAAGCAATTCGTTTTCCCCGGCAACGGCGCCAGAAAACGTTGTTGGTGGCTCTAGGTTAATAGTGCCAGAAACAATGCTTGTACGTCACACGTCAGTTGGGAACCCCAAGAGGAAGGTATGATGAGTGCAGCAGTAAGTTTTCCCTCAGTATGAAACCAAGGTTTAATCGGACCAGTAGGAAAACGAGGTTTGCTTCGAAGGTGTTGGTGGAGGAGTGTAGTGCGGCGCAACACCAGGGATTCCGGTGCCAACGTGGAACCTGCACAACACAATCAAATTACTTTGCCCCAACTTAACAGTGAGGTTGTCAATCTCACCGGCTTGCTGAAAACAAAGGGTTAAACGTATCGAATGGAAAATGATGTTTGTTTGCATAAAACAGTAGAGAACAATGATTGCAGTAGATTGTATTTCAGATGTAAAAGAATGGACCGGGGTCCACAGTTCACTAGTGGTGTCTCTCCAATAAGATAACTAACATGCTGGGTAAACAAATTACAGCTGGGCAATTGACAATTGATAAGTGCATATAACATGCATGTGTGAGCTGTGGTGTCTACTATGAGATTCATTTGGGCATTACGACAAAGTACATAGACCGCTATCCAGCATGCATCTATGCCTAAATAGTCCACTTTCCGGTTAACATCCGTACCCCTTCCAGTATTAAGTTGCAAGCAACAGACAATTGCATTAAGTAATGTGCGTAATGTAAACAATACATTCATCCTTGAATAAAGCATTGCTGTTTTACCCCTAGTGGCAACAACACATCTACAACCTTAGAACTTGCTGTCACTATCCCAGGTTAAATAGAGGTTGAACCCAACTATCATGCATAAATACCCCCTCTTGGAGTTACAAGTATTCACGTGGCCAAGGCTTCAACAAGTAACGGAGAGCATGCAAGATCACAAATGACATAGACATGATAATATAATATTCAGCTCCACATAGGTATCAATATAAGTCAGATCCCAGCAAACACAACATGTAGCATTACAATAAGATGATCTTGATCATGATAGGCAGCTCACAAGATCTAAACATGATGGCACAAGTGGAGAAGACAACCATCTAGCTACTGCTATGGACCCATAGTCCAAGGATGAACTACTCACGCATCACTCCGGAGGCGGGCATGGCGATGTAGAGCCCTCCGGTGATGATTCCCCTCTCCGGCAGGGTGCCGGGAAGAGCTTCAGGAACCCCCCGAGTTAGGGTTGACGACGGCGGCGGCAGCGAATATGTTCTGGATGAAAGGCTCGGTGTTTTAGGGTTTTCGCGTCTCGGGGAATAAATAGGCGAAGGGGCGATGTCGGCGGACCCCCGAGGGGCCCAAACCACCAGCAGGCGCGGCGGGGCCCACCGCGCCTGGTGTGTTTGGCCACCTCGCTCTCTTCGTCTCTCCTTCGGACTCCGTGTACGTGCTGGAAAAATAGGGACCTGGCCTTTTGTTTCGTGCAATTCCGAGAATATTTCCAGAAGTAACTTTCTGAAACCAAAAACAGCAGAAAACAGGGAACTGGCACTGTGGCATCTTGTTAATAGGTTAGTCCCAGAAAATGCATAAAAGTGATACGAAGTGTATATAAAACATGTAGCAAATGGTATAATATAAGCATGGAACAGCAGAAATTATGGATACGTTGGAGACGTATCAGGCACACACCCGACAAACTTGATTATGGAGTTTTGGATGCATGCCCATCTATGGCGAAAAGATTCCTCGGTGCGCTTGGTGTCGGGTGCATGTGGATGTTCATTGTAAACTTGATAGATTTTTGCCCAAAACTGAGAGGCCTTTGTTTCGTCAATGGAATCCTCTGGTGACCAACCAAGCCTTGCATGCAGAACAACTCATCCTTATGGATGGAGTAGAAATTCAATCTCGATGGCTTTGGGTCCGACATTTATTGACCAACAAGCATCACAATTAACTACAATCCTAAAGTTTAGATCAAGCGATGATAAACGAGACATGGAGGCACAACCGGCGGATGACTGAACACTTAGTCGGCTATAGCGCTGGAGTTGCCCGACCCGCGGCTGCATTCACCTCGAGAAGCCGGGCCACACAGATCTCTGTCCTCTAGCGACCGTTGCCCCGTTGGCCAGCGAGCTTCTCGTCGACCACAAGCGCATCCTAGTATAGGCCGCTTCAGACCAAGGTCCACTACCGGAGCCGATGATGGTCGAGCGAGAGGACAAGGAGGAGAGTGGAGTGCAAAGAAGTGGAGCGGATCGGTCGATAGTGAGGCTAGTATCTGGTCCATGGTGGGGATGAAGTGGGTAAATGTGGCCATCCTGGGCCAGATCCTACGTGGCGGGCGTGTCCGGGCAGCCACATTTTTGCCTGAGATATGGGCTGGGTACGAGGAGTGTCGGACATCGCGGACGTTTGGGCTAGGTGTGAGGTGAGGGTGCGGTTGGGTAGCATTTTTCTGTCTGGCCGTATCTGGGCTATCCACCCGGATGTATGGGGAAGTGGGTGGTGGTGGGTCCAGTTGGAGATGCTCTAACTGCCAAGAGATTTGGCGGCGTGGCAATGAGGCTTTGGCGGTATGGCCGTGGTATCTCCAATGGTTTCAGGGATACCTCATAAATCTTACCGTCGACATGTTTAGCGGTACGAAAACGGGTTAGAACCGACTAAAAATTGGTAATTGATTTATTTTTGGTGAACTTTTGCCAGAAGATTAGATTTTCTGCTCCGGGAGGACGGTATATCTTTTTTCGGACTCCTTTGATTCAATAGTATTGTGTAGGATTTTTTTTCAAACAAAGTTCGTTTTGTTCAAAAGATACTTTGGAATCTCTATAAAACATATTGCGGTCTATTTTAGAGAGGAAATTTTTCCTCCAATAACTTCACATTTTGTTTGGTTTTCAGTGCAACCAAGACCCACAGATTCAAAACTTGTGGTTATCTAATCATGTAGGATTTATGTGAACGTGTCATTTCAATCTGTGTTTTTCCTATTTATGTGTTTTGAAATTCTTACAAAGTAAATGAGCACTGAATTTATGTTTGATGTGGATTAATTGATTTACTAATGGATGGCCAGGATAGTCTGTCCTAAGAGATGAAACCAGCTGTGGACACTCCTAGTTTGGGTTGAACATTTATAGATTAAATTTGTACGCTGAATTGTTGAGGGCCCAACGTGCTAACCCAGCTTAGGCCCATTTCCACATCAATTTAGGTTAGGCACTTCCTCCGCCGTCTGCCCTTGCCGCGCCGCCACCACGTCTCGCAACCGCCGACCACGTCCCGTCCACTGCTTCTTTCGCCATCTAAGATGCCACCCACTCCCGCCGCCGACGCCTTGCTGCCGGAGGGGGCGACGGCATTGGAGATTCCCTCCGTCTCCGATCGCCCTGCCTCGATCGAACTTTTCAAGCAGCCCGACGTCCCTGCCGCCGCGACTGCGGTCCGCCGCGTCGCCGACGTGTCCCTCCCGGACTCCCTCAATTGCTACCATAATGGCTCTGGCGATGATTCAGGGGTGTACTACTCTCGGCGCCTCGCGTTCTCGTGCATCACCCGGAGACTGCTCCCTGCCGAGCAGATCCTGGGCCCTTCATCCGCCGCGTCTTCCGCACCCTGGCGCTCGACCTGCCGCAGACCTTCGAGCTCCTGCCCGCCGTGGTCGGCTGCGGAGACACTCCCTGCTCTTCCGCACGCCAGCTGACCGGACGCGGCCATGCGCAGGCAGCCGTTCGTCCTCGACGGCGTCGCGGTGAGGCTCGTGCCCGTTCAGATGATCCTCAACGTCGGCCGCACCGAGAACGGCTACATGGTCCACGTAGCCCTGCACGGCTACCCAGTCCATCTGCGGACGCAGAAGGAAATCAGAAATAACATCTGCAGAGTCGGGTTCTTGTGCGAGATCGATTCCGCAAGCTGCTTCGTGGCCTCCACCGCGGTCGGCGTCGTCCTCCAGGTCGAGCACCCTAGACAGATCCCCGCGAGCTCCGGATTAACTACATCAATGGCACCACCAGTGTCGTCCCCATTGAGATCGTCAGTGTTTGGGACTGCCGACACTCGTACGACGCCAATGCAGAGTACGTGTCAATCTTCAAGCCGCCGCAGGATGATTATGATGCACGGTTGTTTCTGGACATGTGCCTATATGCTATGACATTGGCATAGGGTCTTTGGTCTAAATTAGTGTGTGTTTGTTCGTAATGTTAGTTAGTTCTCCATAGCTACTGCACAAGGTCGATCAGTGTGTTTGTTGGAGCCAGGTTCACTACATTGCGTACCTTTGTCGAAGGTGATGCTCACTTTACTTCCATAGCGTTGCTTGTTTTGGTGCTTAAGTTGTGGTGGAAGCCATAAAAAATTCTTGTGCTGCATCTTTTGTTATAGAATTGTGGCGTGTAATGAAATTCCTGCACGTGTTCATGCATTTTATGCTTTGTACTAAAAATAATTCTAGTGTTAGGGACTGTAACAACTAATCTGTTTACAATGCGCTATGGCGTGCAGGCGCAATCTAGGCCGTCAGTTTCAGCGGTCCGACGGCCATGATTTAGCGTTGAAAATGCGCTGAAACAACGCTCAATTATGGCCGTCGGACAGCTGAAACCGACGGCTCAGGATTGCACATGCACGCCATAGCGCATTGGCGAAATCCGCGTCCAGACTGTAAGGCTTACAGGCAACTCTCGGACCAAATTGGTTTGCTGATTTTGGTCCCTTCCTTAAAAAAAAGGACAACATTTCAATTTTAACCCTTGCCGTGCCACCTCGTGGGTTCGTAAGTAATTTTCCGTAAACATGCCCTAGCCCCTATGTGTAGCAATACTCTTGTACCAAAATGTCACATTGCACGTACTTGGATTTACTCATCGACTAGCTTACTACCGTTTCTCATTCCATACCTACCAGAATGTTAACTTGATTTGATTTTGAGCAAACACCAATGCTCCAGGTAGAGATTTTGGGTGGTGCTTCTGTTTCGTTTTCCCTTCTCCTGATTTACTGAAGGGGAAGATTAAGGCGACCATGTCCCAATCATCATCCGCTGGCTGGCCCATGGATGCTCTCCTCTCCCCTCCGTCTGCTCCTCCGGTGGCAGTGGGTCGGGTGGGAGACCTCGGTTCTTCGTGCTTGGCTGATATGTAGGCACCTTAGTTCTTATAAACAATGGCGTCTAGATAGCGGTGGTGCCGCTACGCCTCTTCTCTGGGAGGCGCTGATGTGGTGGTGAGCGGCGATGCTCGTCTGCTGGTCCTTGTGTAGTCAACGGAACAACATCGTGTTCAACGGTGCCACCCCGTCAACGACTACGGTGGTTGAGGCGGTGTTGATGGAGGCCGAAGTCTAGCATCTGGGGGGACCTCTTCCGAGGTAGCCTACATCAGATAGGATTTTTCCTCTGTTGTATCATGAAATGGTGAAAAACTACAAGCCTGAATAAGAATGTTGCGAAGTTAGAATTTTTCATGAGTATGTGTCCAAAGTCAGCTGGTTTGTACATATACTAGATTGAGCAAAACATGTGGGGTTTCAAGGGAAATCTCGGTGCATTGGTTGACTATTATGCGAAAGACGATCCGGAATATCTATGAAGCAATGGCGGAAATAGTTCTTCTACGTCCAAGTCCAACTTGGCGTGGTACTGAGTTTTCGCCCAAAATACCATCAAGTACCACTTCAGAATGTTTTCCAGTGATGGAAGAAAGATGATCGACAGACCATGCACGGTGTTCCACGAGCGAAAGAAGCGAGGAATCCTCTTTTTCACATATCCTAGCTGCATGTGCATTGTAATGTACTATTGGCCAAAACATAAATACATGCACGCCTCCAACACATATATAATGTATGCATCTTTAGCACTGAAATTTCGCGTAGTTTTGACCATTGATTAAGCTGCCAAACAATCCAGCCAAAGGAAGTAAACAATCACAACACCAATGCAGGTTTTGAGACACGCAAGGAGCTAGTAGCTTAGCAGTAGCTTGGTACGTAGAACTAACACACACCAACGAAATAAAGCCTGACATGACTCTAACGAAGAACTAGACCATTATTCTGAGTACTTGATGTCAATGCAACCATCAAGCCGCGGCAGCCGGTGACTGGAAGAGAGGCACGTAGTGCTCTCCATCTCGATCGAGGGACTCAGAGCGGTCCCAAACCCTGAGAATCTCGACGGGGACGACGCTGCGAGAGCCATCGCTGTACCTGATCCGGAGCTCGCGCAGGATATCTCGAGGGTGCTCGAGCCGAAGGACGACGGAGACTGTGGCGAGGTCGGGCGCGGCGAAGCAGGACGGGTCAAACTCAAGCAGGTGTCCCAAGTAGCAGCAGTTACCACGGATCTCCTCCTCCGTGCGCTGCTCGACGGGGTAGCGGCGCATGGCGACGTGGGCGAGGCAGTCCATGGGGATCTGGGTGATGTTGGGGGTCTCCCCCTCGCGAACCAGCTTCATCGTGACGCCGGCCACCTCGAACGGCTGCCGGCGCATGGCGGCCTCCCGGTCGTCGGGCGTGCGGAAGCAGATTATGACGTCGCCGTGGTAGGAAGGGCTCTCCAGCTCGAAGTCCTGCGACAGGTCGGGCGCCAGGGTGCGGAAGACGGCGCGGACGAAGTCATTCGGGTTGGCGCGGGCAGGGGTGTTGTCTGGGGAGATGTAGGCGTACGCATGGCGCCGCGCGTAGTAGTCCATCTCGGGATCCGGAGGGGGAAGTACACGGTGCAGGACTCGGGGCGGGACGTGCGCCGCTCCGACGGCGGAGTGGCCACCCGGACCGCGGTCGCGGCGGCCTGGACGCCGTCGCCCTTGAACACGTTGATGAAGTGCGGGCGGCCGTGGGTGGGGATCTCCCACGTCGTCACGCGCGGGGTGGCGTCGGCAGTTGTGCTGTGGGCGACCGGCATCATGCTGAAGATGGAGAATTCTGCGGTGGGTGGTGATGTGCAAGAGGAGGACGAAGAGAAGAAATTGGGTGGCCTTTTTAAGGGCATGGGGCGTCTATCATTTGAGGCAGGAGATGATTTGGTGCCAGGTGCGGCAGCGTTGACAGCGGGATTTCGTCGATCACTCGAGGCAGGAGATGATTTGCCGGAAATCACTAGAAAAAGGGTTCCCTTTGCGAAGGGAACCCAGCGGACCGTAGCGTGATGACAAGTGTCATCTTCTCCCTTCACGCGGTCCCCCGTGGGTGCTTGAATATGCGACAAGTGACAGCACGAGAGAGTTTTGGTGGGATTTATGCTTCTCCGTGCGGAGGGTTGAATATGCATTTATTTTAAGATTTGTTTTTAAAAAATGAAATATCTTGAGAACCGTTTATCCAAATTACGAACCGTTTTCACTTTCGAGCTCCTCGCGTCGAGATCTTCAAAACTAAATCCCATGTCGATAGGTTTCGACGAACTTTTTTTTTGTACTTCCAGTTATGTATAGTTGTACAACCTTTTTTTTTGCATGGTAATACGATTCTCATTGATAAACAAAACACGAGATACAAAGTACGTATACACCGATCTTACAGATCTGCAAAGATAGGATAAACCTATGTGATAAACCAACACCTATCCATCTTCTTCGGCACCACCGTAGCAGCCACCAAGGAGAAAATAGACAGATCACCTCTTCACCCGAGCTCGACGCGGCTCCATCGCTGATCATCAGCTTTTCGGACCTCCAAATTAGTTTGCCATATGACAAACCATTGCCGTTGAAAGAATCAGACCGGGGCAACACGACCCCGGACACGCCATCGAACTCCAGCACTGGCACCCCTCACAACGACGTCGGAGTAGGGAACCAAAACCGTCAGCCTCCATCCACGAACCCACCACAAGGTGCACCAACTTCCAGCTGTCATCAGTGCAGACCACCGTCTGCACGTACTCCTGGACGAATCCTCTCTGCTCCACCATGGCGCCGGAGACAACACCGCAGCAACGGGGACAAAGCAGGAGGAAAAACCCATCTGATGGAGTCGCCGCCGCCGCCTCGCCGACACCATCCATGAACCCGACCGCCACCGATCTGAAAGATCGGCAAGCACACAACGCCACCAACTCCGAGACGCCTCCATGAAGGACAACGCCGGTGTGGGAGAAGAGTTGAGGCAGATTTATTTGCCCGGGCGCCGCTCCCACCACCCCAACGACGCACCATGCCAAGAAACTCCTAACCCTAATTACCATGCAAAAAACGGGGTCCCCCTCCCTCCTGCCGCCGGAGCGGCAAGCGGAAGGAGAGGGGCCCAGCTTTTTCGCGGTGGCCTGTATAGTTGTACAACCTGTGTCTGTGTAATTGTACAACCTATGTCTGTACAAACTGTGTATGCGTAGTTGTACAACCTGTGTCTGTACAACATGTGTCTACATAGTTATACAACATGTGTCTGTACAAGCTGTGTCTGTCTAGTTGTACAACATGTGTATGTAGACGACCAGAGGAGGAAGGAGACCGGAGGCGAGGGCAGTGGAGTTTGCGGCTGAGCCACTCACCGACGACGGGGTCGACGCGGCTGGCCGCGTCGCCCGTCGGAGGTGAGGCCAGAACCTCGCCGGAGATGGGGACGACGCGGCTGGCCGCGGCGTCGCCGGTGGAGGCGAGGACGAGACTTAACGCAGGGGGGTGCGGGTGCGAGGTGGGGAGCTCGCCGGCGACTGGAGAGGATGGCCGGAGTTAGGTTCGGGGTACGGGGGGATGGGCTTAGAGGGAGGGCCGGCCAGGGGGCGGCGGACCGGCGGAGGAGGCGGCTGGGGCAGGGCGGGGCGGCGAGGCGGCGCGGTAGCGACCCGGCCGCGGGTGGAGGCAGCAGGCGGTTCGGCCGGTGGCTGGAGGCGGGTCTACGATGGTGGGAGGAAGAAGAAGAGGCGAGGAAGAAGAAGGATAGGGTGCGCGGAGCTTTGTTGCGTCCGCGTACCGCGGCAACTAGGGGCTCCCGCGCCGGTGCGCGTAGCCCTAGCGCGTAGCGTGCATCATCTTGATCTTCGTCTTCCTAGCTAGATCGTGAAATACGATGTGGGCGTTTCACTCATTGCTCCGTCGATCCAACCCCCTTGCCACCTCCCCTCTCCGTCCTGTCCGCCGCCATGACCCAACCGACACCGCGGTTCTTGGCCGGAACCTGATAGCTGCCTCACGGAGACGCTTCTCAGATGACGCCACCAATGGGGATCCGCACCAGGGGCATTTGTACCTGGTACTGGACGACCACAAGAAGGACTACGACATCTACAAGCTGGACGTCGACGCCGATCTGTTGGACAGCGACGTCGGCTCTGACTCCACGACGGCCCCGCGGCGCCTCCCCCGTCCCGCTCTCATCCGTTTGGAGGTAACAAACGAAGAACCGTCCGCCCAGTTCGCCGCGGCGGGCGGCTGCATCGTCGCCATCGGTCTCTCACCCTGCATGAGCCTGGCCCACTCGGTCGATTACGGCATCATCACCAACCTCTACGACGTCAAGAGGGCGGCGCTGTACGCCTCGCTTCATCCCACGGCGAACCTGCGGTATGGGTACGCCGTAGCCGTGCCCGTTGGAAAAAGGCTGTACCTGTTTGACTCGCATACATGCACGGCCGACGACAGCTTCCACTGCATGACCACAACGAAAGGTGAAGACGCTGCCGACGGTGATGTCAAGCAGCAGGATTGGGGCTGGTGGTACAACTGCGGTTCCTCGCGGATCGGCTGGAGCGACAGCTGCAAGGCTAGTTATTCTTCCGAGGAGCTCCCGTTCGGCATCAACCAGATCCAGGCATACGCGGTGCACCCGCAGGATTGCACCATCTTCGTGTCCGCGCCGGTGTCTTACGAGCTGCCGTCCGGGGCCGGATGGAGTGTCGGATGACAATGGGTCTGCTCCCCGCCGGGGAGTGCCTTCTCATCCCCATCTCCATATAACAATCGGGGAGCATTTTTCCCCATCCCCATCCCCGCTGGGTTCGGGGCGGGGATCGGGTTCCCCATGAAGAAGCTAAATTCAAATGATATTGTCATCTTCTCATGATCTTACACTCTCAAAATACAAAATTAGGCAACTTGTGTATCACAAATGTGGTAAAATGACAAAATAATAGTATCGTATGTTGAATAATATTAAAACATATCACACTAAATACCATATTGCAACATATTAAATAAAAGAGTATACTGATTTATATGTATATGCGTATATAACGGGGAATAGCGGGGAACAGAGATGGGGAGATCTTTTAATCCCCATCCCCGTTTAACATGGCGGGGATGAAAGTTCCCCATACCCATCCCCTAATAGATGAATTCCCCACGGGTATACGGGGAACGGGCCCCATTGCCATCCCTAGGGACGGCGTCGATACGTTCGCCTATGACATGACGGGTGACAATTACGACTGGACGCTGCACGGCCGATGGGCGCTACCATTCAAAGGCCACGCACACTATGACCGCCAGCTAAACCAGTGGGTTGGGCTGCAGGTGGACGACGACAGAGACGATGGAATCAGCGGTTACCTTGCTGCTTGCCACATTCCATCTAGCGAGCACAAGGAGCCGGAGTGCACTTCAAGCATGGAGAAGATTGTCCTGGATGACCGGTACCCGTTCGGGAGGCGCCTCGACCTCAAGCTCGTGTACATGGGCGAACGCGGCGAGTACTGCCTCTTCGAGCGCCTTGTTGGAGACCGAGCAGAGTGCTTGCTTCATCTGACCACGTTCCGTGTCAAGTACGAGTACGACGAGCCCAACTACCTCGGGTTCATGGACCGCCGTGCTCGCTCTTACAAAGTCTCGAGATATCGCGACGATTTTGAGGCACAAGCATTCTGGATATAGCATATATAGGCAAGGCAATCTGGCAATGTCTTTTTTTACGTCTTAGCTTGAATTTTATTCTGATTATCATTGTTGATTCCAAGCAAATGCAAGGCTGTTAATTTATTTTAGTAGTGGAATTACAAATGGAATGCTTTTGAGAACCTAATGCTTACATTAATTTTTTGTTCTTTGTAATTTGTTAACTACTTTGATACTAAAATAAATTGCCAAAGTATGAGCAGAACTCTGTTTTGGTAGCCTCGGTTGTTTTGTTTTGGTAGAACTCTGTTTCTGGTTTTGAAAAGGGTGTGTGGGGCGTAGGGTAAGCAAGAAGGATGAATGCTGATCCGATATTGTATTATTGGTTTCGTTTCTATGGAATGAAATCGGGAGCGAGGAGCTTCAACATAAAAAAACTGTTAACTAATTTCTAAAAAAAACAAACGGTTAATTTTATTTTGCAACCATCTATTGGTTGTAGTCCCGGTTCTTTTGTTCATTCAAATGGGTTCAAATTTGATTTTCTTACTCCATTTTATTGGTTCACGTTGGATCACTCAAACTTGTTCAATTCTAATTCCGAGGATTTTTTAGTCTATGATACTTTTTTTGGGTTCCTTCAATTTTGTTCCAGTTTAATTTATTATTTCCAACTATTCTTTTATTTTTTTGGTTGATTCAATTTTGTTCCAGTTTAATTTATTATTTCCAACTATTCTTTTAATATTTCAGGTTCCTTCATGCTATAAAATCGTCATGTGTTAGAGTTTTTTTTTGTTATTGCCTTTTTTATTTCAATTGCTTTTTTTTTTGTTATTCCATTTTGTTCATGGTCTGATGAGCTTGATTTTAGGCCTTCCGGCAGTGGCAGAGCCACGTTAGAGCTGGGTAGTCAGCTGACTATAATACAAGCAAATAATAATAACAATATATTAAAAATACGTGTATTTGACTAGAAAACTTTCGATTCACTACATAGAGTTGTAATATTGGTTCCGACACTGCCTTCCGTTATAGGGTTTTTTATAGCCCCAACAATTTTTCCGGTTCACCGATTGTTGTACTTTGTAATTTGTTAAATAATTCAAAGCTCACCCCATTGTTAAGTTTTTTATCAGCCTTCCATGTTTGTAATCCAGGTGATTGTTTGGTTCACGGTATGTTTTGTTCAATAAAATCGGCTCGACTCTAATTTCTTACTCCCAAGGGGTTTAATATATTATATTCCCTGGTAAAAAATATTCATGTTAAAGTTTCTGTTTTTGTTTATGTCCTTTATTATTTGGTATTCGTAATTTTTTATATTAGTTCTAGAAAAATATTCCGCTGGACCGCCTTGTAACCCTTCTGCTGAAATAAAAATATCTTGTATCCAGAAAAACAAATTAAATTTGTTGGACACTATATTTTGGTCAAACATTAGCACAGATTATCTGGTTTGTCCAAGCGATATCAATTTTTCTACTTAAACTGACGAGTACGTAACTGTTTCTGAGGTATCAAATAAAATGAAGCAGTGTTTTGCTTTTTGAGTGTTGAAAGAAACTAAGGTGAAGCTCGCTAATGAACCAGAAGCAGTAAATTGGCTGAGCCCAGAGAACCACGGGTGCGCGCAAGTTCATTATTTGACACTAAACGCGTGAAATAGGAGCTCCCCTAGGGAGGCCCAAGTAAGCGCAGCCCGGTGGCTTCTGGATAGAATTTCACACACGCAAATCGGCCCTGCAGCGGTGCAGTTTCACGCCGGCGTGCGCGTAAACCCTAGCGCGTAGCGTGCGTCGATCATCTGCGATCTTCGTCTTCCGAGCTTGATCGTGAAACACGATGTGGGCGTTTCGCTCGTTCCTCCGTCGACCCAGCCCCCTCGTCACCTCTCGTCTCCAATCAATTCGCCATCACGACGCTACCCACGCCGCTGGTCTTGGCCGGAACCTGATACCTGCCTCACGGAGACGCTTCTCAAATGAGGCCACCACTGGGGATCTGCACCAGCCGGCGGCGGCAGCGAAGCGACATCTGTACCTGGTGCTAGACGACCAGAAGAAGGACTACGGCATCTACAAGCTGGACGTGGACGCCGATCTTCTGGACGGCGACGTCGGCTCTGACTGCCCAATGGCCCCGCGGCCCCTCCCTCATCCCGCGCTCATCCGCGTGGAGGTCACAGAGGACGAATCATCCGCGCAGTTCGCTGCGGCGGGTGGCTGCATCGTCGCCACCGGTTGCTCACCCTTCCAGAGCCTGATATACTCGGGAGATTGCGGCATTGTCACCATCCTCTACAACATCAAGACGGCGGCGATGTCCTTCTCGATTCATCCCACGGACACCCTGGATGGCGGGTACGCTGTCGCCGTGCCCGTCGGGAACAAGCTGTACGTGTTGGACTTGCACACCAGCTCGGTGGACAGCTTCCACGTCATGACCACATCTAAAGATGACGACGCCGACTGGAGATGGTATAGCGGCTCGGGTTCCTCGCGGATCGGCTGGACCTACGGCGGCAAGGCTAGGTCTTCGTCCCAGCAGCTCCCGTTCTATCCCGACGAAATCCAGGCGCACGCGGTGCACCCGCGGGATGGCACCATCTTCGTGTCCTCGCTCGTGCGTCTCGAGCATAGGTCTGAGGAAGGGTGGAGGGACGGTGATACGTTCGCCTACGACACGACGGGCGACAGGAGGCGCTATTGGAAAAGCTGCGGACGATGGACCCTGCCATTCAAGGGCCACGGCCAATACGACCGCCAGATGAACCGGTGGGTTGGGCTGCAGGTGGACGAGACAGGAGACGGAACTACCGGGTACCTTTCCGCCTGCGACATTCCATCCAGCGACCACAAGGACTGCCCCCCGGAGCCGGAGAGGACTTCAAGCATGGAGAAGATTCTGCTGGATGACCCAGACGGGAGGCGGCTCGACGTCAAGCTCGTGTACATGGATGGCAAGTACTGTGTTGTCGAGCGCCTAGGACACCCGGGCGCTGCTGAGAAGAATGAGTGCCTTGGCGACGGAGAAGAGTGTGTGCTTCGCCTCACTACGTTCCGCCTCAAGTATGAGTATGGCGAGCCCGGCTACCTCAGGATCCTAGACCGCCGTGTTCGCTCTTACAAAGTGTCGAGATATCGCGACTATTTTGAGGCACAAGCGTTCTGGATATAGCTCATGCATGGTTGATCCATAGAAATGTCGGTCTGAGCAGGTGCGTTTTGTGCTAATTATACTCTACGCATGTCACCGTAAGTGTCAAGCAGTGGTGTCACAATCTGGCTGTGCATTTCGAATGCAAGGGGCTATGTCCGTCAGATGGCTACATATTTTCCAGATGATAGAGACTGTACACTACAATGGAAGAATTATGGCCATTATATGCATGCTAGTAATATAAAGTTGACATTTTACCATTCTAGGCGACTTGGTTGAATCTAAGTACTTTGTTTGATTATATTAGGAGGATCTTTGGATCAATAACCAAAAAAATTCTTCAATTCATAAGAAGCATGCATAATTATATTATTAATTTTTTTATAGAATAATTATCTCACTACTTACTTCCGAAAGACATCCACTTTGACGTTTGCCTCTAAAGCTGAAAGACAATATCCAGCTTAATTAGGGTAACCGGTGAATATAGCAACTCTAAATAGCTCCAATTTTTGGTCGAAGTCAAACTTCATAAGGTTTGCCAAGTATATACTCCCTCCGTTCTAAATTAATTGATTTTCATATATCTACGTTTGGATGTATATATATATGTATATAAGTTTCAATGGAAGAATTATGGCCATTATATGCATGCTATAACATAAAGTTGATATTTTACCATTCTAGGCGACTTGGTTGAAGCTAAGTACTTTGTTTGATTATATTAGGAGGATCTTTGGATCAATAACAAAAAAAAATCTTGAACTCATAAGAAGCATGCATATTTATTTTTATGTAAAAAAAAAGCATGCATACCTATTTCTTTAGTTTTTTCAAAGAATAATTATTTCATTAGTTACCTCCAAAAGGCATCCACTTTGATGTTTGCCTATAAAGTTGAAACACAATATTCGGCTTAATTAGGGTAACCGGTGAATATAGTAACTCTAAATAGCTCCAATTTTTGGTCGAAATCAAACTTTATAAGGTTTGCCAAGTATATACATAGAAAATGAACATCTACCATACCAGATACATATGACATGAAAATATATTCCATGTTGATGCTAATAATATCGAATTGCTAGTGTAAATGTCGATATATTTAACAATATACTTGGTAAATCTTTTCAAAGTTTTACTTCGACCAAAAAGTACACGCAACATATTTTGGCTAATAGTGAGTAATAGAAATAGCTTAAAAGCGGCGGGCGGAAGCAAGGAGCACTATCGAAATACCTGATCAGACGTACGTACCGAGACGGGAGCTCTCCCGAAAACCTAGCCGCGCCGCCGCCACCACCTCCGCCTCCACCATAGATCGGTTCCTCCTCCTCCGGCCGGCCTCGCCAGTGTCGCAAGGGGTGGGGAACCCGATCTATGGTTAGAAGTAGTGTTTTCAATAGATTTGATTAGGGTTTTGGTGCCGTCTTCTTCATCAATGGATTTTTCATCATCTACAATAAGAAATCTTCGGTTCTTCCTTCGACGACGAGAACTTCTTCCCGACGTCAATGGTGGTGCCATAAGATTAAATTTGTCTAGATTTGGTTCTTCAGTTCTTGCTTCGCCGGATCAATTTTGGATCTTTTTTTTGGTTGCCGCAAGGATTGTCCTTGCAATATTTGTCCCGGCTGCTACGGCCTCGACAATGGTGATTCGTACTCTCGGCTCCCAGCGACGTCGACCAAGTTGTCCGGTTGTTATTCCCTGAAATATCTGTGTTGGTACTCTTGCCGATGTTGGTTGATTAACTTAATGGCTGCGTGCGTGCACGTAACCTTGGCATTGAGGCTCAAAATTATGGGAGAACACTCATTGGTATTCGCAGGTCTGTGGATTGATATCTTTGTCGTTCTACGGCTGCCTTCAGAAAAGTTCAAGATTGTGTCATGGAAGAAGAAAGAGTTTGAAGATTTACTCTTTTCTTTTAAACTTTATTTTGTAATCGCTGTAGTCAGCTCATATATCTCTACTATGTACTATTCGCTACTATAATATATGGTATTAATTGTAAAAAAAAAGAACAATTGAGTGTAGGCCAAGCAAGAATGAAGCGACAAAACAATGGCCAAAACGTCCAAAATTGGAATTCCTGACATGATCAAACAATCTCAGGCAACCTCAAACCATACAGTTGAAGGATCAAGCACATCAGTTGATCACAAACCCTAACCAAGTCAAACTTAGGGTTCCAACTTCCAACAATCACGGGGAATGAACTGGAACACAAAGTCCCTCCATTCCGGCCTAAAATCCAATCATCAGAAACCCACGACCACACGAACAACACGAAACCATGGTCGCACAGGCACAAAACTTAGATAGGGAGGTGGGGAGAAGGGGATGTGCTCTACATAATATACCTACTTGTTGGTGAACTCGGAGGGGGTGGACGCTAGCGTAGGTGGGATAGGCTTCATGTCATATATGGGAGGCGACGAAAGTCGGCACCGCGAGGGATGGTGCCGGTGGCAGTACACCTCCACCCTAGGTCGAAGGAGGAGAGGGACTGGGAAGACAGGCCACGTCCTCATGGGAACTAGCGGATCGAAGGTGATGAGGAGGTCGGGTGGGGCGTTTGCCGGTGGGTGCCGTCCGCTCGATGTTGTTTTCTCCGGTGGCGATACGATACAATGCACACGGTTTGCTCTTGCAGTATGGTGCGCCTTCTGATCTCACGACGAAGATGATGGCAGCGGCGGCATCACACCTAGGTTTCGCTCTACGACAAGATGAAAACGGGTGGGGTGTTGTATGGGGAGTTCCTTTTTTTAATGAACACGTGGAGGTGGGCACCGTCCATATCGTCCCCTTATTACTCACGCGGCCGAATCATGACCGCTTGTCCTGGATTGAACGAGCGAGATTTGATTTACTTCTGGAGTAGTGTCCCCGACGGACATTCAACCCATGAACAGGGAGTTAGAGGTGCATATTTTTTTTAAAGGGATCGGTGCCAAAGGATCGAGAGCATTCATAGTCAACGCATGAGTTACATTTTAAAGATAAGGTTACCAGATACTCTAAATTACACCCGGACCCTTACATTTTGCACTTAGAACCTCTAGAAAACTAGGGAAAGGCAATCGGGTCCTCCTCCTTCTCCAGCGCGATGAACTAACTCAACGCAGCCAACCTCAATGTCGCCGGGGACGCGACCACTTGGGATAGGGAGGCGGGAACCTGCTGCATCGGACTTGAAGGGCCTCCGCGTCGGCATCAGAGCCTGGAGGTAGTAGAAGCCCATTAGATGCTGACCGGAAGAGGCCATGCCGACATCCGTGGCGGGAGCAATCGCAATTCGACCATGGTGAACTACGGTGGGGAGGCCATCGTGGGAGAGCTCCCAAGAGAAGCCCTACTGCTCCCCTGCTGCAGAGACAGCCGGCAGCGGCTAGAAACAGTTAGATGGCACGATCAGACGACTAAAATAAATGAGATCGTGAAAAAGTCCCGTTTAATTCTAGTTATAATATTCCTACTATGCCAGGAGATTAGAGCTTAGTGGCGTATTTTCTAGTTTTGAGCTTATTCATGTAAGTAGAGCTACAAATGAAGTAGCTCATCTTTGTGCTCATAGAACTAGTCCAGATAGGATTGTAACGATGTGTGTGGGTTAACTATATCCGGCCTTCCTAATGCTACACCTACGGGAATTCGCTTACGGGAAAACAGCTACAGGCTGACGTGGCTCCGACGTGGAAACGGCCTTCCTGAGAAATCATCCAACTACATCCCGTCGTCTTCGCTTGCATGTCCCTTCTCTCTCCGACTACGGGCCGGCGCAAGTTACTCGCACAATACAGGAGGCCGAGCGGAGAACGCAGGTGGGTCGCCGGCGTCGACCAGCTTGCTCGTCACGGTCAAACCCTCGGACGTCGCGCCCTCGCAGGAGCACCGTGGCTGCAAGCTGCTAGTGCGTCCAGGGCCGGCTCTAGGATTTCAGAGGCCCCGGGGCGAGCTTCACCGATGGGTCCAAAAGATTAAAAAAAATCCGATCGATACAGGACATATACATATATTATAAAGTCATAAAAATTGGTAATTCTTCATTGGAATCAAACATCTGATGTTTTTCTTGTCTTTGTTTCAAACAAGGATCATAGAAGCTACAATGCATAAAAAATATATAGAAATAGCATGCTAACAAACCTCCACTCACGCGAAACGACTTTCGTGCATTTTTTTATGACAGTTTCAAGATCAATACTATCTAGCATATTCTTCTCGATGCAACACATGGCCAAACCATTCAGTCTTTCTTGGGACATTGTTGACCTCAAATAATTTTTCAGTAGCTTCAGTTTTGAGAAACTCCTTTCAGCCGACGCAACAGTCACAGGTACAGTCAGGAGGATACGATAAGCAATTGAGACATTTAGATAACAATCCGCAGCTCTACCAAACTCAAATATCTGATCCGCTGACATGAGTGTGTTTGGCAATGTCATCTGTAATACTTTTAGTTCAGAAACAAAATCATCTAAATCAAAAGAAGAAGCCTGATCATCTGAATTTTCATTGTTCTGATTCGAATCAACATCGGCATGATTTTCCTCAACGTGATCAGGTTGGTCTTCGCCATTTGTGATATATAGTTGCTCAGAATTTGTAGCAGTAGCAGTATCATTCCTCAACACAAACTTATTCATAGCACCTTGCTGGGATTTAATCAACTTGTCTACTCTTTTCTTGTTGTTTCTTTTCTGACTGGCAGATTGATGTCGTTTCTTAGGCAACATGATTACAACCTCGTTTCTCTGGATGCAGCTATATGTGATGTAAAGTAAATTCAAATCAGACATCGATCGGACTGAGAACAGGAAAAAATAGAATCGATCTTGTACAATTTTAAGCTGAGAATTACCTGTCCCTGTCCCTGCGTGATGATCTTGAATCTTGATGAAACGGCGACAGGGGCGAGACGGGCAGACGGCGACAGGGGCGAGCGGGCGAGACGAATTACCTGTCCCTTTCGTTTGTGCCTGCCGTGCTTCACTCAATCACTCGAGAGGAATAAGGAAACGAAGCGTCAATGGCTCGATCCTCGAAGCGACCTCGCGTGACTGCCTTCCTGGACGCTGGGCTCGAAGCGATCGCTTTGTATTTCCTTCTTTTTTCTATATGCCATATACATACTGCATACAAAATATGGGCCCTATTTGGAGGGGCCCCCGGGCCGTCGCCCCTGCTGCCCTGGGCCTAAATCTGAGAATGGGTTTTATTTAACCGGTCCTATTGGTTTGGTTTTGCATATGGGCTTCTTTGGTTTAGGTGCTAATGGGCTGACTATGTAAACAGTTCGGTTTTAGTTCAGTTCCGTGGAGAAATAAGTTTGGTGCAGTCAGTTATGTGTTCAACCCGTTCCAGTTCGACAGGTCTAAAAACCCGTGGTTCCCAGACCGGTTCTGGAAAATGGTTTAGGTCGGACAGGTCCTCGGCTCCTCGCTCGACTGCTCCTCTCTTCCCGTTCCTCCTCCGCCGCCGCCCCAGGCGGCTCGCCGTCCCCGCCGCATCCCCTACCGGATCGCCGTCCTTGCCACCCTTGCCGGCTCGCCGTCTCCGCCGCATCCCCCTCCTCTCTTCCCTGTTCCCTCTCCGTCCAACAAATCTGCAGTAGTTATGCCAGCCGTGGGAGCAGCTGAAGGATTGGCCAATTAAAAGCGTCACTCGTGGGAGCAGCTGAAGGATTGGCCGCCCCTGCCGCTCGCCATCCTTGCGGCCCCTGTCGACTCGCCGTTCTCGCCCCTCCGTCCAAGAAATCTGCAGTAGTCCCGGCTTCAGTCGACGTCCCCGTCGGAGCAGCTGAAGGATAAGCCGTCCTCGCCAGGAGCTACATCTTACCGTAAGCTTTTTACCTTGTTTTGTTGTCGCCTATGTTTAAGTGCATGTTGTGCAAGTCCAAGAGCTTAGTTAGCTTCATCGTATTGATCCCAATGCAGTACTGGTCGATGTGTAGAAATTAGCTTTGATTTTGTAAATATTCAGTGAGGAATTGTAGTCCATTCTTGACAAGTTCCTGCAACTGCAATATTTTGACATGCTTGCTGTACCTGATTATTTGCGCACTGATTAATCAAGTGCTCAACTGATTATAGTAGGAGGTCTAGAGATGTGCACTGATTAAGGGTCTCATATGTGCTTCTTACATCTGGAATTAGACGCTAGCTTCAGTTCTGGAGTACTAGTGTTTTTCATGCTTGTTTATATATGAACCTAGTACATTGTGTTCAGTTTCTTTGTGCATGCACAGTTACGAATCTCACATATTTGTTTTTATCTGGAGGTAATTTGCCCCCAGCAGTATGGTACTTGCATTTGTTAAGTAGCTTGTTGCTTCCAATTTGCTGCTACCTGATAGCTTTGTTCTAGTAATTTGTAGCTTCTTGCTGCCAATTTTACTGCTACCTGATAGTCTCCTGTTCCTCACCGCTCGTCGGTTGCAATGCTACCTGATAGTTGTGCTATTTTGTAGCTTTGTATGGCAGTGCACTATTCAGTGCTATTTTGTAGCTTTGTATCGCTATGGATGTGAATCGCAGTGGAGCTGGAGCATTGTTCTAACCTGTTTGTTTTTATTATTCAGGGATTGTGGCAAGAGGATTTATATTGGCCCGTCGATTGCATTAGCCATCGGTGCCAAGTGCTGGGCCAACTTCAGACGAAGTGAGGATTGCTTTAGAATGGGTGAAAAAGTATGTGAAAGAATACGAGCTACTCCCTAGCTAATCTTTCCAAGTGGTCACTACCACTTTTACCTATAACGCTGATGGTCTTGGAGATACTCGTAAAGAAGAGTATACAATGCTTGTGCTACTCTTAAAGTACTTGTGTCCTTCACTTGTCCATAGAACTTGGCAGCAGGGTGGTGGTTCCACTTTGCACAACATTTTCAGGCTAGCAGTAGTGCCTAGTATCTTCAGGCTAGCATAGTAGCTATGGAGCCTAATCTGCCACTATGGATTTTTTCAGTTTGCATGAGGATTTGACAAAGATCATGGATGCATTTGAAGAGCCGAGGAACCTTGTTCATATCAGGAACAACAGTTCAATTTTTTTTTGTCATTGAAGGTAATTCATTGCACATTATATGTTGTAACTGTGGAGAAATTTGGTAGCAACATTGCTGTAAGTTTAAACGATGTTGTTCATGAAATTTGGTACCAATACCGCTCTTGAATACATCCAAATCTGGCATATTATATGGCGCCTGCGTGTGCCCGCATTATGTTGTTCATGTCTCAGCATTACGTTGTTATCTTCTCTGACTGAATCTATTGTTGATGTGATGTTATAGCAACAACCCTTCCCTGTTTAACTAATCTTCGTATTAAACAATTTAGTAGCTAGTAAAGTTCCACGATCCTGGATCTCACGCCCAAACAGAGATCAAAGCACCAGCAAGCCAGCAACTTCCGTTAAAAAAAAAGCAGCAGCAACCAGCTAGCTACTGATCGATGGCTCCTCTTCGCGCGCGCACCAACGAGCTAGCTACCATTCGGCGATCGATCCTCTTCACGCGCGCGCGCACCAACCAAACGAGACCCACGGTTCTTTATTGGGTTTAAACCCACGGCTACGTGTTGGGTTTAAGTCAGTTCAAGTGGAAAACGTAGTGGGTCAGTTTTGGTTTGGCTAAAAATGATGTTAGGTGGGTTCAGTTGGGGTTTGCCTGACACAGAAATGTGTACAGGTACGGTTGAGGTTTGGTTCAAGTATGAAACCATTCTCAGATTTACCTGGGCAGAGCCGGCCCTGTGCGTCGTCGCCGTCGTGAACAACGTCGACCCATTGGAACAGTCTGCAGCGTCGTGTGGATGTCAGCCTGTGCTCCCGCTGCCCCTTGGGAACGGCCACCATCGCGACACCGCGCCGCCCTCCGACGATTGTGCTAGCAGTTTCCTTAATTTAATGGAGGGAGATCAATGTGATGGCTTCCACGTTGGTTTTACACGTCAGCCCGTAAGCTTTTTTCGTAGGTTTTTCTAGCATTACTGGTGCTTAATATATAAAGCTCTTGATTCGAGAAAAAAAAATCCGTTGTTTTTTTAGCAGTAAAAATCCGTTGGTGAAATTGACTATACCAGGCTGGGCCGAGCCGCGTATCTAGGCCGAGTAATCTCATGGCCCATTTGGATCTCGACTATATCATGACAGACGTTAGTCAGCCCATGCAGCCAATCCTCTATTGCACCCAGCGTGAGCCCGTAGCTCGTAGCCCTAGTGCGTACCGCGCGTCGTCATCTCTGATCTTCGTCTTCCGCAGCTAAATCTTCGGACGAGATGTGGGCGTTGCGATCGTATCTCCGTCGACCGATCACCTCCAGTCTCCGATCTGTCCGCCACCACGACGCTACCCACACCGCGGTTCCCTGCCGCAACCTGATAGCTGACTCACGCAGACGCTTGTCAGATGCCACCAATGGGGATCCGAACCAATGGGGAACCGTGGCGGCAGGCAAGCGGCATCTGTACCTGGTACTGGACGACCGCAAGAAGGATTACGGCATCTACAAGCTGGACGTCGACACCGATCTTCTCGACGGCGACGTCGGCTCTGACTCCACGACGGCCCCGCGGCGCCTCCCCCATCCCCCGCACATCCGCATGGAGGTAACAAACGAAGAACCGTCCGCGCAGTTCGCCGCGGCGGGCGGCTGCATCGTCGCCACGGGTCGCTCACCCTACCAGGGCCTGACTCACTCGGACGAGTACGCCGTCGTCACCATCCTCTACGACATCAAGACGCCGGCGCTGTCCGTCTCGACTCATCCCACGGTCACCCTACAGGATGGCTACGAAGTGGCCGTGCCCGTCAGAAATAGGCTGTACGTGTTTGACTCGTATTACTCGAACGACCAAGACGGCTTCCACTGTATGACCACAGCGATAGATGGCGAAGACGCCGCCGACGGTGAGGTGAAGCAGCGGGACTGGGGCTGGTGGGACGACTCCGGATCATCACGGATCGGCTGGAGCGACAGCTGCGCCGCTTGTTATTCGTCCGCGAAGCTCCCGTTCAGCCCCGACGAGATCCAGGCGCACGCTGTGCACCCGCGGGATTGCACCATCTTCCTGTCCGCGCCGGTGTCTTACGAGCTGCCGTCCGGGGCCGGGTGGAGGTACGGCGTCGATACATTCGCCTACCACACGACGGGTGACAATTACAGGTGGACGCGCTACGGCCGCTGGGCGCTGCCGTTCAGAGGCCACGCCCACTACGACCGGCAGCTAAACATGTGGGTTGGGATGTACGGGGACAACAAAGACGAAGGAACCTCCGGGTACCTTTCTGCGTGCCAGGTTCCATCCAGCGAGCACGAGGACTGCTGCCCGGAGCCGGACTGGACTGGAAGCATGGAGAAGATTCTCCCTGATGATCCGGACCAGAAGCACATTGACTACAAGCTCGTGTACATGGATGAACGTGGCGAGTACTGCCTCGTCGAGCGCCTAGGACGACCGGGAGCCGCCGAGAAGAAGAAGAAGCGCCTTGGTGACGGAGAAGACTGCCTGCTTCGCGTCACCACGTTCCGTCTCAAGTACATCGACGACGAGGTGGACATGCCTGACTACCTCGGGATCATGGACCGCCGTACTCGGTGTTACAAAGTGTCAAGATATCGCGGCGATTTTGAGGCACAAGCGTTCTGGATATAGGCTCATGCATGGTCGATTCTTAGAAATGTCGGTCTGGGCAGGTGCGTTTTGAAAGGTTCTGAATTCTGAGATTTGTGCTATTTATATTCTGCATTGCCGCGTTCAGTGTCACGTAGTGGTGTCATCGTTCTAGCTGTGAATTCTGAATGCAAGGTTGTATATCTACAATCGACGGAAAGTGTTTCTATCACTACAGATTTATATTGTCTCAGTCGACGGAAAGTGTCTACTAGTTCCATGCATGCTCGTGGTCATTATATGGATGATAATGTTTCGACGATGATTTTTACCATTCTAGCTAGGTCGCCTTGGATGATGCTAATTGTACTTGTTTGTATTAGGATGATCGTATGGATAAGTAATATTTTTGGGCGCCACCTACGAGCGAAAGTTTCCTGGAGCGGACACAACAAGGAGTTACCATCTACCGTCGATCAACAAATCGAACGGTTCGCTGCAGAGCTAAAATTCGAACGTCCATTCCTTATATCCATAGTTTTGTTTAGTTCATACGAAGCATGCATAACTCTTTCATTAGTTAATTCCGAAATGCATGCACTTTGATCGATGTTCGCCTATAAATTGCAACCCGAAGCTCAGCTTAGGACGGTTGACAAGAGCGCCCAACTCCAGTTGCTCCTCATTTCTTCCCTCAAAAACCATATTTGAGTGCTCCCTACTACCGCAAGCGGGACAGAAACGTGGTGCCTGCCCGTGGTTTTGCTAGTCTACTGAGGACAAAATAAGAATTTCACTTCCATTCCTGTCTTGCCGTATGTGCCGCGGCGCCGGCCCTTCGTGGCCGGGTATGGATTTCCCGACCTTGACGGCCATGTCATGCCCCCTCGTTGGTCATGGAGTGTGGGTTTCGCGCGGGCATGGGATTGACTCGGTAGAAACCCTATATACAACACCTTATATTATTAGTTAGTTTGTAAGGAAATTCTCATTGGACTCTCTTCTAGATCCACAGCAACGCGTACTGTACTAAATTATTATGTTTTTTTGGTTAAATCCTGCAAAGCGAAGTTTATCTTCTTGCATATAAAAGAAATATTACTTCATATATTTGAACTTCCACGCTATTCATGATATTCTTGCACCTATGGAAATCATCTATCCTTACTGCCGGCAACTAAAATAAATATCAAAACGCCCCAACAATTGCGCCAATATTTTTCAAAAAACAAGCATTCGGGAATTCACAAAAAACAACCGGTGTTCCGATAATTTTTTACACACAATGCATGGATGGTCAAGTTTATGTTGTGAATGCATTTTTTTTCGAAAATTTCTTGTCTAAAAATAAACAAAAAATCCCCACCAGAAACATTATAAACATTAAGGATTATGTGAATTATGTGGGCATATTTTTCGTCTAATATGCTGACGCACGCTGTGGGACGAGGCCGCCCTACCCGATGCACGCTATGGGACGAGGCCGCCCGACCCGACGTGCATGCTCAAGGATGAAGATTCTTGTTGGAGCCAAGCCCTTAAGCGCTTGCTCGTTCCGGTCACTGTAAGCATAGGCGGAGGCGGCACTTGTGCCATTGACACAAATGGCGCCGTGTGGAGCCTCTCTAGCTTGAGTCCATCGACTTGGTGGAGCAAGCCTGCGAGGCGTGTACCGCCCTGCTAGCCACCACCAGCTCAGCATGGCGGCTTCATGTCGTAGTCCGTCGCGTGCTCCTCTAGCTCGACATCAATAAAGAAAAACGCACTGGCTCGACATGCCGAAAGCGACGACCCGATCTTTCCGACAAGCGGGTGGCTTTTCCGGGTTCTAAGACACCCCGCTCTTGAGATGCCTGGACAGAGTGCAACACCGACTGAGGAGGCTTAGACCGCGCGACGTGTTTCTAACAGTGTGCATCCGCCCTCATCGGCGTTGCTGTCGTGGTCGCGGTCGTCCTCGCCCCGTCAGCCGTTCGTTAGGGTCAGCGGGGCACGTACATCGTAAGGCGATACTAGACATGGTGAGCTGCATGGTGGGCGCCCGCGTGACAAGCTGGAGCGCGGCCGCTGCTGAAGGAGGAGTGCAGAGAGGACACATGTTGGTGCCTCTTCACCATCAACCGGTGGGCCAGAGGATTGTGGCGCACGAGCTCAGGTATAAAATGAGCCCACCGCGTCGGTGACAAGATTGAGAGAAAATGGCCGGGTACAAAATTAGGAGATGCATCGTGTCGAGGTCCTTTTTGTAAAATAGGCAACCTGACATCAGGGTCCACCCGTTAGAAAACTGGTTACCTCTCTGTGAAAAAATACCTCAATGTTGGTGGGTTTTTTTGAATTCCCGCAATGCCGGGGGTTTTCGCAAAACTTAATCACAATTGTTTTGGTTATTTGCAATTTTCTCGGGTATCAACTACTCCCCATTCATGTATACTATCTAGACGCGTTTCAGGGTGTACATTTACTCATTTTGATCTCTACATGGTCCACATTGAACTATCTAGTATATCTTATAATTATGAATGGAGGGAGTAGTTTTTGCGCATATAGGTGGCGTCGTCAGCTTTTGGTAATGGCTGCAGCCTTGTTTGTCTACGGCAAGACATATGTCGACGGCTTTTTTAAAAAGACGTAGGCATACAACATAGTTGACGACGGCCATACATGGCCAACAGCTATTTAGAAAAATCGTAGGCATACAAATTGTATGCCTACGGCCATAAAGCCGTAGGCATACAACCATGTATGCCGACGGTCAATGCCGTAGGCAACTAGCCGTTTTTCTGTAGTGTTTAGGTGCCACTATTTAGGTGTCCATTTGACGCACCTCACGCAAAATGCCACTATTTGAGTGTACGTTCGACACACTTTTGGCAAAGTGATGTTGATTAGAAGAAAGTTTGTGACTAAGCAAAAAGTCTGCTGAACCTTGAAGTTGTGCCGCAGGCATAGTACGTGCATGAATAACGACCGTGACATATGATCGACCGTCCAAATTTGACACATGACAACTGGCCCTGTAGCTTAATCTCCGGTGCACCCTTCGGGCGTAAGCCCTAGCTAGCAGCGCGGCGTCTTCTCCCATCTCTGTGTTCCATGGCGAGGCTCCAAATTCCTGGTCTTCTAACGCGATGTTGGCATGGCGATCGTTTCTCCGTCGACGCGACCCGCTCACCTCTTGCCTCCGACCTTTCCGCCGCCACGACGCACCACTGGCGGCAGCTCTTTTCGGCCGGAACCAGCTGACTGCATCACGGGGATACAACGTCTCCGATGCCACCAATAGGAATTCGCATCAGCCGCAGGCGGCGGCGAAGCGGCATCTGTACTTGTTGTCAGATGACCACGAGAAAAACTACGGCATCTACAGGATGGACGTTGACGCCGATCTGGACGACGACGTTGGCTCTAAGGCTTCTGACTTGGCCCCCGCTCCGCCACGGCGCCTCCCCCGGCCTGCGGTATGCCTGGAGGTCCCAGGCGCAAACCCCCAGTTCGTGGCGGTGTTGTTTTATGGTGATCCAAATTCCAGCGGTAGTACCGTTGGGTTAAGCGGTACTACCGCTCGAGAGCTGCCGCCACCGCTACCGCCGCCGCTGCCGCCAGAATGGCCGTCTGACGCACTTGTCCGGTACCGACTGGTACCGCTGTCGGTACCGCCGCCGGTACCGCTGAGGTGGGAAGAGCCGAACCAGCCCACCCCAGCGGTACTACGCCTATCCCAGCGGTAGTACCGCCGCGGTGGGATCGATTCCGGGTTGGACTGCAGCCGACCTAGGGTTTTATGCCATTATATATTCCTCTTGTAAGCCGCCGTTTTGGGGTAAGCCATACATTGTAAACCCACGGCGTTTGTAACCTCACCCGATATAGTGAAGTATTGCTGGCTGGCGCCCGTGGTTTTTTCTCCTTTGTTTGGAGGGTTTTCCACGTTAAAATCTCGTGTCCCCTTTGGTTTGATCGTTCCGCTCTTCGTCGTTTCTTTGCTATCGTTTTAACAAGTGGTATCAGAGCCCTGTTTCAGATCTGTTTTCAGATTAGGGTTTTGGATGGCATCGATGAAGTTCGATCTACCGGCGCTGGACTACAAGACGAGATTTTCGCTGTGGCAGGTCAAGATGCGTGCGATCCTCGCACAGTCCAATGATCTTGACGAGGCGCTGGAGAAATTCGGCGACAAGGATGCGGCGGCATGGACCGATGAGAAGCGGAAAGACCGTAAGGCTTTATCGCTTATTCAACTTCATCTATCTAATGATATTCTGCAAGAAGTACTCCAGGAGAAAACCGCAGCGGCACTGTGGGCTAAGCTGGAGTCGATCTGCATGTCCAAAGATCTCACCAGCAAGATGCATGTGAAGATGAAGTTGTTCACGCACAAGTTGCAAGAAGGTGGTTCGGTAATGAATCACTTATCGATCTTTAAGGAGATCGTTTCTGACCTAGTGTCGATGGAGGTAAAGTACGATGATGAAGATCTAGCACTTTTACTTCTATGCTCGCTGCCAAATTCCTTTGCAAATTTTCGTGATACCATACTGTTAAGCCGTGATGAACTAACCACCGCGGAAGTATATGAGGCCCTGCTTGCCAGGGAAAAGATGAAAGGTATGGTACAGAAAGAGGACGTCGTCCTCCAAGGGCGATGCTTTGCAGGTCCGAGGGAGGCCTGAGCAGCGAGATAACCACTACCACAACAACAACAGAGACAAGAGCAAGGGTGACAGAGTCGCTCAAAGTCTAAAGGCCGTGACAAGTTCTGCAGGTATTGTAAGAAATCTAATCATGTCATTGATGATTGTTGGAAGTTGCAGAACAAGGAGAAAAGAAAAGGTACTTACCAACCGAAAAATAATGAAGGTAATGATACCGGTGAGGCTTCTGTTGTTGATGGTAGTTCTGATGGCGAATGCCTAGCTGTTTTAGCTGCATGTGTTTCTCGTCAGGATGAATGGATTCTAGATACTGCATGTTCTTTTCATATTTGCTGTAACAAAGATTGGTTCAGTTCTTATGAGTTAGTGCAGACTGGAGATTTCGTGCGTGTGGGAACGACCAGCAATGCAACATTGTTGGCGTTGGTCGTTCAGGTCAAGACACATGACGGTATGACACGCACGTGACGGGAGTGAAACACATACCAACCATGGCAAGAAATTTGATCTCGCTCAGTACCCTTGACTGTGACGGGTACAAGTACGGAGGAAATAAACTCCTAAAGGTATCAAAAGGTTCTCTCATAGTTATGGTTGGTGATATGAATTCTGCTAAGTTATATGTTCTTAGAGGTAGCACGTTATCTGGTACTGTTGCTGCTGTTTCTCATGATGACGCTAGTAAAACTAACCTTTGGCATAAGCGTCTTGGACATATGAGTGAACTTGGTATGGCAGAATTGATCAAGAGAGACTTGCTGCAAGGATGCAGTTTGGGTAAGATGCAGTTCTGTGAACACTGCATTTTCGGTAAGCACACAAGAGTTAAGTTTAATGCTTCTGTTCACACCACCAAAGGTACACTTGATTATGTACATGCTGATGTTTGGGGGCCATCTCGTAAGCCCTCTTATGGTGGTGCTCGTTATATGCTTACCATTATTGATGATTACTCTAGAAGAGTTTGGCCTTATTTCATGAAAAATAAGGATGATACGTTTGCTGCTTTTAAAGAGTGGAAAGCTATGATTGAAAGGCAAACAGAAAGGAAGGTGAAATTACTTCGTACTGACAATGGTGGCGAATTTTGTTCGAATGCCTTTAATGATTATTGCAGGAAAGAAGGCATTGTCAGGCACCTCACCATCCCGTACACGCCTCAGCAGAATGGTGTAGCGGAGCGGATGAACAGGACCATCATCTCCAAGGCTCGCTGCATGATCTCCAACGCTCGCATGAGTAAGCGTTTTTGGGCTGAGGCGGCTGCCACCGCCTGCTACTTGATAAACAGGTCACCATCTATTCCCCTCGACAAGAAAACTCCCATGAGGTATGGTCAGGTACTCCTGACTTAAAGTTTTCGGCTGCACTGCTTATGCTCATGTTGATAATGGAAAGTTAGAGCCGAGAGCTATTAAGTGTGTGTTCATTGGTTATGGTTCGGGTGTAAAAGGATACAAGTTGTGGAATCCCGAAACTAAAAAGGCTTTTATGAGCAGGAGTGTTGTTTTCAATGAATCTGTTATGTACTTTGATAAGTTGTCCTCAGATGTTTTGCCAGATTTTTCTGAGGAGCAGGTTCGTGTCGAGGTGGAGCACTCTGTTGAAAATGAAAATGTCACTGTTGACAATGATGGTGCTGCTACTTCAGATGATTCTGATCCTGATTCTGCTGGTTCTGATGATTCTGATTCTTCTGATTCTGATAATAATAATGTTCAGAACTCACCCCCTGTTTTGCAGCCACAACAGTCTATTGCTGCTCGTAGGAACAGGAGGAATTGTGGTCCTCGACCACGTTTAATTGAAGAGTGTAACATTGTTGATTATGCTCTGAGTTGTGCAGAACAGGTGGAGCACGGACATGAGCCGTCCACCTATACTGAAGCTATTGGTTCCGGTGACCGCGAGAAGTGGCTTGCTGCTATGCAAGAAGAAATGCAGTCACTCGATAAGAATGGCACATGGGAAGTTGTGCGCTTGCCTAAGAAAAAGAAGGCAGTCCGCTGTAAGTGGATCTTCAAGAGAAAGGAGGGTTTATCTCCTAGCGAGCCTCCGAGGTTTAAGGCAAGGTTAGTTGCAAAAGGCTTCAGTCAAATTCCAGGTGTTGATTATAATGATGTTTTCTCTCCAGTTGTTAAGCATAGTTCAATTCGTACATTCTTTGGTATTGTTGCTATGCGTGATCTTGAGCTTGAGCAGTTAGATGTAAAGACTGCGTTTCTGCATGGAGAGTTGGAGGAGGAGATATACATGGACCAGCCAGAAGGGTTCATAGTGCCTGGTAAGGAGGATCTTGTGTGTAAGTTGAAAAGGTCCTTATACGGTTTGAAACAATCTCCTCGTCAGTGGTATAAAAGGTTTGATTCTTTTATGTTGTCACATGGCTTTAAGAGGTCTGAATTTGATAGCTGTGTGTACATTAAGTTTGTTAATGGATCACCTATATACCTGTTATTATATGTTGATGATATGTTGATTGCTGCCAAGAGCAAGAAAGATATCGCTGCTCTCAAGTCACAGTTGAGTAGCGAGTTTGAGATGAAGGATCTTGGTGCTGCTAAGAAAATTCTAGGTATGGAGATTACCCGTGACAGAAATTCTGGTTTGTTGTTTCTTAGTCAGCAAAATTACATTAAGAAAGTTCTTCATCGTTTTAACATGCATGATGCAAAGTCTGTTAGTACTCCTATTGCTCCTCACTTTAAATTGTCAGCTGAACAATGTCCTAGTACGGATGAGGATTTTGAGTACATGTCTAGAGTTCCATATTCTAGTGCTGTTGGTTCTTTAATGTATGCCATGGTTTGCTCACGTCCAGATTTATCATATGCTATGAGTTTGGTTAGTAGATATATGGCTAATCCTGGTAAAGAACATTGGAAGGCTGTTCAGTGGATTTTCAGGTACCTTCGTGGCACATCCAATGCTTGCCTCAAGTTCGGCAAGACTGATGAGGGACTCGTAGGCTATGTGGATTCAGATTTTGCTGCCGATTTGGATAAGAGGAGATCCCTCACAGGTTATGTGTTCACGCTTGGTGGTTGTGCCGTGAGTTGGAGGGCAACGTTACAATCTGTTGTTGCCCAGTCTACCACTGAAGCAGAGTACATGGCTATTGCTGAAGCATGTAAAGAATCGGTTTGGCTGAAAGGTTTGTTTGCTGAGCTTTGTGGAGATGATACTTGCATTAACCTGTTTTGTGATAGTCAGAGTGCTATTTACCTTACCAAGGATCAGATGTTCCATGAGAGAACAAAGCACATTGACGTCAAATACCATTATGTGCGTGATGTTGTTGCAAAAGGTAAGCTGAAGGTATGCAAGATAAGTACTCATGATAATCCTGCTGATATGATGACAAAGCCAGTTCCTGTTACTAAGTTCGAGCTTTGCTCGGGCTTAGTTGGTATCACTGTCTAGCCCAAGAGGCTATTTGGCGCCGAAGGTGTTTCTTTGTTGTTTTCAGGGTGAAGTTCTCATTCATGCTACAAGATGGAATTTGTCTCAAGGTGGAGTGTTGTTTTATGGTGTTCCAAATTCCAGCGGTAGTACCGCTGGGTTAAGCGGTACTACCGCTCGAGAGCTGCCGCCACCGCTACCGCCAGAATGGCCGTCTGACGCACTTGTCCGGTACCGACTGGTACCGCTGGCGGTACCGCCGCCGGTACCGCTGAGGTGGGAAGAGCCGAACCAGCCCACCCCAGCGGTACTACCGCCTATCCTAGCGGTAGTACCGCCGCGGTGGGATCGATTCCGGGTTGGACTGCAGCCGACCTAGGGTTTTATGCCATTATATATTCCTCTTGTAAGCCGCCGTTTTGGGGTAAGCCATACATTGTAAACCCACGGCGTTTGTAACCTCACCCGATATAGTGAAGTATTGCTGGCTGGCGCCCGTGGTTTTTTCTCCTCCATTGTTGGAGGGTTTTCCACGTTAAAATTTCGTGTCCCCATTGGTTTGATCGTTCCGCACTTCGTCGTTTCTTTGCTATCGTTTGTAACAGGCGGAGGACGGCTGCATCATCGCCAAGGGCTGCTTCCCCTTCTACTATTGTTGTATGAACATTGCTGAAGACGACTGTAGCACCGTCGTCTATGACATCAAGACGGCGACGGTGTCCATGTCGATTAGAAGCCGTGGTCTCTCGAAAAACCCGCTCCACGACTTTGCCCTAGCCAGCGACATGTGGTCCTCCATCTTTTCGTATGCGATGGCGAGGCTCCCGTTCCATCCCCTCCAGATCCAGGCGTACGCCGTGCACCCGTCGGATGGAACCATCTTCGTGTCCGCGCCGCCAGCCGTGCACCCGCCGGAAGGAACCATCTTCGTGTCGGCACCGCCACAGGAGGAAGCCATCCACGGCGTCGTCAATACATTTTCCTACAACTCCGAGACAAGGGGAGCCGAGTGGACGCAGCTGGGCAGCTCGGCGTTGCCGTTCAGAGGACAGCCCGTCTACGTCCGCGAGCTGGACGCATGGCTCGGGTTCCACGCCGACCGCAGAGGCAAAGGCACGGGGCACCTCGTCGCCTGCCGCGTCCCGTCGCGCGAACATGAATGGCCTCCGCAGTCGCAGCTCATCGGGGAGAAGATGCTCCTCGAGGAGCCCGGCTGGAGGCGCGTCGATGCCAAGCTCGTGCACATGGCTGAGCGTGGTGGAGAGTACTGCCTTGTCGAGCGGTTGCGGCGCAAAAGAACCAACGAGAAGAAGCGCCTGCGCGACGTCGACGGCGACGAGTGTCTTCTCCGCCTGACCACGTTCCGCGTCGGCGTCCTCGGGATCACGGACCGCCGTACCCGCTCTTACAATGTGTCCAGATATATATCGCGAGGAATTTGAGGTTCGAGCGTTCTGGATATGAAGTAATTAACCCATAGTTGATGTCTGCTGCGCGCTGCCATCGTTAGTGTCACGTTCTACCCTGTTGCTTCTTAGTAATTTTCAACTCTGGATTTTTAGTGCAAGCTTGAATCACCGGTATGGCTTGTGGAGTAAGGCTGTGATATTTAGATTATGAATTAGTACTTTTAGTCCCATAACTTGGACGCTGCGAACGATTTAGTCCCCCATCTTGCAAATTGGACACTGGTGGTATCACAACTTGTCAGATTGACAAGATTAATTACTCCATTTAGTCCGAAATACGTCACGTCAGACTCTGACTGGACAAAAAAAAAATTAAATTTTAGTCCAGAGGAGTAGAGTAAAATTCTGTCCCGATTCCTTCCGCTGTCAGTTACTCCCTCCGTTCCATTATTCAAGGCGTATAATTTTTCGCGATTTGTCCCAGAAAGTAAGGCGCAGGGTGCGTTTTCAGTCCAATCTCCCGAAATTACCCCTCCTGTCCCGTTCCCCTTCCTCCATATTCCCCGTGCATGCGACGGCAAGTGCGACGACGTCGCTGGCAGCTCACCTGCAGCACCGTGGAAAGGCTCCATCGCCTTGGCCGCGAGCAGCACCAGCACCAGCCTCATGCGCTCGACAGCGGCCTCCACTCCACATCGAATCTTGGAGCTCCCCGCCAGCCCGCCATGACTGAGAATACGAGAAGGGCGTAGTACAACCCGGCGAGTATCGCGGACGCTGCCAACGCCACGGCGAAGCCCGTGCGAATCGCACCGCCAGGGGTTGCCCCCGGCCAAGCAGCGGCCTGTCGGCGGCCGTCACCGTTGATTCGTGGAAGATCGAGGAAGGCGGTGTACTTGAGGAATCCATGGTGGCGCTGGAGCTTGTGGGTGAGATGGCCGAGGCAGAGATTTCCTGGCGGCGGCTCCGGTTGGTGGGGGTAGTCAGGATTCCGATGCGGCGCTGGGACTGGGGGTGAGCTAGTTTCTCAATGTGGTTGGTGTGGAGGAAGAAGGAGCGATTTCTCTGAGGGCACAATTGGAAAATTTTATCGCTACCAAACCCTCCTTAATCGACGCGCCAGCGCATGCACGCCTTGAATAATGGAACGGAGGGAGTAGGATTTTTTTGAAAGAACGGACAAAATGGCCACCATGGCTATTTATTAAAAGGGGTCAATTTTTAAAAACTATCGACGGTTCTGTGATATAATCACTACCTGTGTACTTTAAAATGATTTTTGTAAAAATATCAGAGCAAATTATCACACACTTGTAGGTCAAATTTCATTTACTTTCGGAGAATCACCGTAAAGTCATTTAAATAGGCAAAATTAGGTTGAAATCGAGTAAATTCCTAATACTTTAGAATTATCCATCAAATATGGACTAATGTGCATGGAAATTAGATGGTGCCATTTTGCAACATATTTTTGGTAATTGCTTCATAAAAATGTCATTTTTTGCACTTAAATAGAAAATGATATTTCTAAAAATAATTTGAAAAATCTCTTTGGCACAACTTTTTTAAATTTTGGGATCTTTATCACAAACAATGTGTGTCAAATATGGACACTTTATCACGAACTATGGCACAGTAATGGTCATACCTTGGTCATTTGACTTGAAACTTATACATGTCGATAGATGATATACTTTTTGTGAAGTTTTTTTTTAAAGTTTGTCAATACTCAAATTTATCTTTTTCCTAAGAACTAGTACACATAAAAGGATCCCATGCCAAATGACTTCATTTTTTGAGTATTTTTGCACTTTCTTTTATTTGTTTTGAAAAATGGTCAAAATGGCCACCGTGCATATTCACTGAAAGGGGTCGAATTTTTCAAAACTATCGATGGTTCTGTGATATAATCACTACTCATGTACCATAAAATGAATTTTATAAAAATTTCAGAGCAAACTATCGTACACTTGTAGTTCAAATTTCAATTAATTTCGAAAACCAGCATTAAGTCATTTAAATAGGCAAAATTAGGTAGAAATCGAGAAAATTCCTAATACTTGGGGATTATCCATCAACTATGGACTACTTTGCGTGGAAATTATATGGGTGCCATTTTGCAACATAGTTTTGGTACTTGCTTAAAAACCAAGTCATTTTTGGCACTTAAAAAAAATGGAAAATGATATTTCTAAAATTAAATTGAAAAATCCCTTTGGCGCCATTGTGTCCCATACCAAGACACACATATGTGTCTAATATGTGCACTTTATCACAAAATATGACACGGTAATGATCATACATTAGTCATTTGGCTTGAAACTTGTACATTTCTATAGAAATTTTTGGAAAGTTGGTCAAAACTCAAATTTATCATTTTTTCTAACAACTAGTACACATAAAAAGACTCCATGTCAAAAGATTTCTTTTTTCTGAATATTTTCACTGTCTTTCATTTTCTTAAAAAATTGTCAAATTGAATGACCGCCATGCCTATTCATTGAAAGGGGTCAAATTTTTCAAAACTATCAACGGTTCTGTGATATAATCACTACATGTATATATGAAAATGATTTTTGTAAAACTTTCAAAGCAAACTCTCACACACTTGTAGTTGAAATTTAAATTACTTTCGGAAAATCGCCATAAAATAATTTAAATAGGCGAAATTAGGTAGAAATCGAGAAAATTCCTAATACTTGGGGATTATCCATCAAATATGGACTATTATTTGTGAAAATTAGATGGATGCCATTTTGCAACATATTTTTGGTACTCCCTCCTTTCACAAAAGGATGTCTCAGCTTTGTCAAAATTTGGATGTATCTACACACTAAAACATGTCTATATACATATAAATTTGAATAAAGTTGAAACATTTTTTTATGAACGGAGGGAGTACTTGCTTCATATATAAAGGGAAGTAAGGAAAAAGAAGGGAAAAGAGATATGCCGACGACATTACCGTCGGTATGATAGAGCTATGCCAGAAGTAATATCGTGGCTTTGCTTTGACATCGTCGACGCCCCGTTTCAGAGGGCTCACAAGCCGTTCTGATCCGACAGCGACCGTCGGCTTAGCCCAAAGTACGACGACGGTGGCCGTCGGCATAGCTCCAGGTACGTCGACGGCCGAGCTATGCCGATAGGTATTTTCTATCCGTGGATGTCTCTTGATTGTGCCGACGGCCCCGACATTTGGCCCTCAGCTTAGATTCTGGCGGTCGGCATCTTAGGTGTTTCCCGTAGTAAGTGTTCGACACACTTTAGGCAAAGTGATCTCGATTAGAAGAGAATTTGTGACAGTAAAGCAAAAAGTCTGCTGAACCTTGAAGTTAATGCCGCATCAGAATAACTACCGTGACATGATCGACCGTCCAAATTCGTCACATGCCAAGTGGCCATGCAGCTTAAATCTACGGCGCACCCTGCGCCTGTGGGCCGGTTAGTCATAGTGGGGAGTAACTTAGACTAGTAACATACACATGTTACTAGGCTATGTTACCATCTCTATAATGGGTAGTAACATGTGTGTGGTGTCATGCAACTCTTCATTAATTAAGTTATAGACTCATATTGTCTTGTTATGTGTGATGTTACGGTAACATAGCTAGTTACTCTATTTGTCTCTCTTTTTTAATTGCATGCCACATCATCATTTTTTTCTATGTGGCACTTATGTTACTACCTATGTTACTCCCTATGAGTACTCTATTTGTCTCTCTTCTTTAATTGCATGCCACATCATTATTTTTGTCTATGTGGCATTTATGTTACTACCTATGTTACTCCCACTATGGGTAGTCTTAGGTAAACTGATTCCTAGGAGTGCCGCGTCTTCCCCCATCTCTGTATTCCATCGCGAGGCAGGCTCCGTAATTCCTGGTGTTCTATCGCGATGTTGGCATGGCGATCGTTTCTCCAACGACGGTACCCGCTTACCTCTTGCTTCCGACTTGTCTGCCGCCACGACACACCACATGCGGCGGTTCTCTTCGGCCGAAACCTGACTGCATCACGGGGATACAGCTGTCGTGGGGTAGATAACACAGCAGATGCTACTTTGGGGTAGCTTGAGTTTTTGGGCAAGGCGACACTGGCGTCTGGGAGATTGTTTAGCATTGCAGGGGACACAGGTTTACCCAGGTTCGGCCTCTCCATTGGAGATAAAGACCTACTTCCTGCTATCTTATTATTAATCTTGGTCTCGATCTCGATAACCCGGCTACAACAACAGAGCCGGATCTCGATCTAGGTTACAAAGCTTGTGTGTCTCACTCGAGGGTTCTCTCGCCTAAAGCTTGGGGATTATGAAAGTCTTGCTAGCTATGGCTCAGGGGCCGGTTTATATAGATACCGGGCCCTCTGACCGCGTACACAATAGAGCCGAGTTCTACTCGAACTCCAAGTCCTATCCTAGCTCCTTTACTCTTCGTGTATTCCAAGTCTTGAACCGCCTCTTGAACCTTCCAGAATATCACCTTCCTTAGCCGGGTCACCGCCAAGATGCCGGCCCAGAAACGTAACCCGGCCCGTGCTGAGGGCGAACTGGCCTGACCGGGCCTCCCTCTTGGCGGATCACGTTTTCCTCTTCACGGGCCTACCGGGTTATTATCCCTCCATCAGTAGCCCCCAGGTTAACCAGGTAACCAGGTTGCCATGCTTTGCTTCCAACCTTGTGTCGCTTCCTTGATCAATGCTGGTACCCTGGCTTGCCGGGTTAACCGCCTGAAACACAAAAACAACAAATACATATAATGCACTATTTTATCTTTCTGCTTAATTGGGCCAGCTCTTCTTGGCGGGTCATACCGTAACCCGGCTTTCTCATACTAGGTCATATGTCTCCGGGTCTCTCACCCAACACTTAGCGAAAATCTCAACTCAACTGGACCACTTGCTAGTCATAACTGGAGTCAAAGAATATTCCTTTTGTCCTGTCTGTTTGTCGCTGGCTTCCCGGAGAAGATGCTTATCTTATCCGCTCATTTTTACCGCAATACCCCTAGGGTTTTCACCGTGGCTATAAATATCTGGCCATAACCCCCAGAGTAAATTTCCCCATTCTCACGTTCATCCCCTGCCTCACGCTCGCGTCACTGCCACCGCAGCCGCCGGAACTCCGATCTTCAATCGCGCCCTTTAATCTCGGTCAATCTCCAAGGTAACCTCGATTCTTACTTTTATCCATTCCGCGCATCCGATTCCAACCTTTATTTCTTCTAGATTGGCTCCGTATTTCATTATTCACCTCCGCATCCAAAACTAGGGTTCATAACGCCATTGTTGCGCTCTGTCCTCCTCCAGAGCTGAAATCCATGACGAAGGAGAAGATAAAATCTGGAGGGCCCCGTGCGGCCAAAAAGCTCGCCAAGAAACCCTCTGGCACTGCTGCTGGTGCATCTGGATCCGCGGCTCCCGCAGCCGCTCCAGTGAACTGGACAAGGTCCAGTGCGACCAAGACCACCCTTCAGTCTTTCGTAAACCGGGGCGAACTCCCGGCTCAGAACGAGATCCAGTGGCGCGCCCCTGGAGAGGAGATCCGCCCAAACCCCAAGGAAGGTGAAGTGGTAGCCTTCTTAGATCATGTCCTGCGCGGTTTCCGCCCGCCGGGTTCCCTGTTCTTTCGCCGGGTCTTAAAATACTACGGTCTTAGGCCACAAGACATAGGCCCCAACTCCATTCTCAACATAAGCAACTTTGTAGTTTTCTGCGAGGATTACTTGCAAATAGCCCCCAACCTTGAACTTTTCCTAGAATTTTTCTACTGCAACCCATCCCGCAAAGACAACCTTGGTCCTTACGGTGGAGTGGCGATCCAGCGCCGGAGGGAATGTGATTTCCCGGCTCTTGTTCTTGCCAGCCATCCAAAGGGATGGCAAAACACATATTTCTATTTCAAGGACACTTCACCCGAGTCAGATGATGCTCGTTACCGGCTTTTCGGAACTCGGGCATGACCTACGAAGCTAAGATGAACAGCTACGCCACAGACGCAGACCGGGTCAAGCTCGAGCCCACGCTCCGCCGGGCCAAAGCCCTGCTCGCACATGGACTCAGGGGGACTGACCTGGTCAAGTGCTGGATCGGCTGGTTCATCCAACCCCTCAGCATCAGGACCCGGCTCTTCCATGAATACACAGAAGAGACCACTAACGACATGCGTTATTCAGAGATCACTCTGCTGGATGACCAAATCGTGAAGAACGCCAAGAGGCTCCTTGGCGAAAAGAAGACTGATATTGCTATGAACGGGCTCACCCCGTACAGTGCCAAAAACAAGCCTCCTACGGTAAAAAACTTGCCCTTACTTGTTTCTGTAAACTGTAACCCGGTACTTCTTGCAAACTGTTACTGATATTTCTTTTTCCAGGACTCCAAATGGTGGAGTGCAGATTACACCCCTACATCCTCTGCTGAAGAGGACACAGAAAGTGACGACCAAGAAGAAGAAGAAGAAGGTGAGCCAGACTCCATAGGCCGGCTCTTCCTCGTGCTGATTAACAAAGAAGTCCCCAAAAAGGACACTTCTACTGATAACCCGGCTCTTCTCATTCCAGGCCCTAATGACCCGGCTCCGGACGTATTGCCGGGTCCACAAGCTGTTGCACCAACTCCTCAAAAGAGGACTCGAGCTGCAATTGCAAAGGTGCCATTTTCTCGTTCCTCAACTTGCATGATGAACTCATCTCAAACTCAAATACCAACACAGGAAAAGGAACTTGAGAAAGAAGCTGAAGCTAACAAGAAACCGCGGACCCGGTCCTCTGCAAGCAATGTCACTTTGAGCACAGGTATCCCTCCATGTTCTTTATCAAGCTGGGCCAAATCGATCCAGAAGACGCCCAGCAAAAAGTATCCTTTGGCTGGCAAAATCCGGGTCCCTAAACGTTCTCGTGTATCAGATTCTTCCTCGGACGCGGCTAGCACGCCCGAGGATTTCCTCATCAATACCGGGTTAGGACTACTCTCCTTTCTTTTCATTTTTCAACACTTTAATCTTTTCTGTAACTAAATTCACCTCTTTTCGCTTCAGTGCCAAAGCTATTGTGGAGGAAGACCCGGAATCTTCTCCAGCTGCCTCTCCTCCACCTGCTACAGCTGAACCTTCCCAAATGGAAGTACATGTTGAGGAGCAAGCCCAGAAGGAAGAATCTGGCGCAGAGAACGTGATAGCCACACCACCAAGCCCGCCAGCTGCTCCAAAACCAAGCCCAGACGCGCAATCACCCGGACATGGGTCTGGAACCAAAGAAGTTGACCCAGAAGTCCAGATCACCGGGTCTAAGCAAGGCCCGGCTCCTGGCGTGTCCACTGCTATTGCCAAGGTCACAGCACCAGAAATCAAGGTGGATCCCTCTGCAAAGGGCAAGGACCCGGTTGCTTCTTTGGATCTGGCGACTCTGAACTCCATGTCCACACCGGCTCTGTGCGAAGAATACTTTTCTCGCCTTGCTCATCATAAGAACTTGGAGACTGAGCTTGTCTCTCTGCTTCAGAAACGGTACCAGGTGTGCTTTTAACTTTACTTACCTTCTTACTTCTTGCATAACCATACTCTGCCTAGCCCCAAGCTCCAAATTTATCACTTGTTGAAAAACTTGGTGCTTGAAACGCCAACATCCCTTACAAAAAACTTTTCAACACTGTAGCCCCCAAGTGCCGGGTTAGCTGTCCACAGCAACCTGGGACTAATCACTTGAACAATTTTAAAACTTTCACCCGTGTAGCCCCCCAAGCACCGGGTTAGCACGCTTGCGGCAACCTAGGGCTTTACTTGTCTGTTGCAAACTTCTGAAACTTTGTAGCCCCCAAGTTCCAGGCTAATAATTTCTTAGTAACTTGAGGCTAAACTGTGTACTTTTTTCAGAAAGCCACCGATGGGGATTCGTATCAGCCGGCGGCGGCGACGGCAACAAGGCGGCATCTGTACTTGGTGCTAGATGACCACGAGCAAAACTATGGCCTCTACAGGATGGACGTTGACGCCGACCTGGACGACGGCGTCGGCTCTAGGGCCCCTGCCTTGACCCCGCCGCGGCACCTACCCCGACCTGCGGTCATCCTCTTGGATGTCCCAGGCGACGACCCCGTGTTCGTCGCGGAGGGCGGCTGCATCATCGGCAAGGGTTGCTTCCCGTTGCACATGGACGAAGACGACGACGGTATCACCGTCGTCTACGACATCAAGACGGCGACGCTGTCTATCGTGATCAGACATCATGGTCTCCCCAAAAACCTGCTACAGGACTCTGCCCTAGCCTGTCGCCTGTGGTGGTCTCGGTATGGCGAGCCCCGGTTCTTTCACCACGACATCCAGGCACACGCCGTGCACCCGGGGGAGCGCACCATGTTCGTGTCAGCGCCCAAGTGGGACGATATTTGCACCGGCGTCGTTAATACATTCTCCTTCGACAAGACGATCACCAAGTGGACGCACCGTGGCAGGTCGGCGCTGCCTTTCAAAGGCCAGGCAGGCATGCTGACGACAGAAGGGACTGCACAGGACACCTCGTCGCCTGCCGCGTCCCGTCGCCCGAACAAGAATGGCCTCCGCACTCACAGGTCATCGGGGAGAAGATGCTCCTCGAAGACCCGGGCAGGAGGCCCGTCGACGCCAAGCTCGTGCACATGGTTGAGCGTGGCCAGTACTGCCTCGTTGAGCGGTTGAGGCGCGAGGGTACCAACGAGAATGAGAGCCTGCGCGACGGCGACGGCGATGAGTGTCTGCTCCGCCTGACCACGTTCCGCATCGGCGTCGAGCACTATTTGTCTCTCTTCTTTAATTGCATGCCACATCATTATTTTTGTCTATGTGGCATTTATGTTACTACCTATGTTACTCCCACTATGGGTAGTCTTAGGTAAACTGATTCCTAGGAGTGCCGCGTCTTCCCCCCATCTCTGTATTCCATCGCGAGGCAGGCTCCGTAATTCCTGGTGTTCTATCGCGATGTTGGCATGGCGATCGTTTCTCCAACGACGGGACCCGCTTACCTCTTGCTTCCGACTTGTCCGCCGCCACGACACACCACATGCGGCGGTTCTCTTCGGCCGAAACCTGACTGCATCACGGGGATACGGCGTCTCGGAAGCCACCGATGGGGATTCGTATCAGCCGGCGGCGGCGACGGCAACGAGGCGGCATCTGTACTTGGTGCTAGATGACCACGAGAAAAACTACGGCCTCTACAGGATTGACGTTGACGCCGACCTGGACGACGGCGTCGGCTCTAGGGCCCCTGCCTTGACCCCGCCGCGGCGCCTACCCTGACCTGCGGTCATCCTCTTGGAGGTCCCAGGCGACGACCCCGTGTTCGTCGCGGAGGGCGGCTGCATCATGGGCAAGGGTTGCTTCCCATTGCACATGGACGAAGACAACGACGGTATCACCGTCGTCTACGACATCAAGACGGCGACGCTGTCTATCGTGATCAGACATCATGGTCTCCCAAAAACCCGCTACACGACTCTGCCCTAGCCTGTCGCCTGTGGTGGTCTCGGTATGGCGAGCCCCCGTTCTTTCACCACGACATCCAGGCACACGCCGTGCACCCGGGGGGAGCGCACCATGTTCGTGTCGGCGCCCAAGTGGGACGATATTTGCACCGGCGTCGTTAATACATTCTCCTTCGACAAGACGACCACCAAGTGGACGCATCGGGGCAGGTCGGCGCTGCCTTTCAAAGGCCAGGCAGACTACGACAGCGAGCTGGACGCGTGGCTCGGGTTCCATGCTGACAACAGAAGGGACTGCACGGGACACCTCGTCGCCTGCCGCGTCCCGTCGCCCGAACAAGAATGGCCTCCGCACTCGCAGGTCATCGGGGAGAAGATGCTCCTCGAAGACCCGGGCTGGAGGCCCATCGACGCCAAGCTCGTGCACATGGTTGAGCGTGGCCAGTACTGCCTCGTTGAGCGGTTGAGGCGCGAGGGTACCAACGAGAATGAGAGCCTGCGCGACGGCGACGGCGATGAGTGTCTGCTCCGCCTGACCACGTTCCGCATCGGCGTCGAGCACTATTTGTCTTTCTTCTTTAATTGCATGCCACATCATTATTTTTGTCTATGTGGCATTTATGTTACTACCTATGTTACTCCCACTATGGGTAGTCTTAGGTAAACTGATTCCTAGGAGTGCCGCGTCTTCCCCCATCTCTGTATTCCATCGCGAGGCAAGCTCCGTAATTCCTGGTGTTCTATCGCGATGTTGGCATGGCGATCGTTTCTCCAACGACGGGACCCGCTTACCTCTTGCTTCCGACTTGTCCGCCGCCACGACACACCACATGCGGCGGTTCTCTTCGGCCGAAACCTGACTGCATCACGGGGATACAGCGTCTCGGAAGCCACCGATGGGGATTCCTATCAGCCGGCGGCAGCGACGGCAACGAGGCGGCATCTGTACTTGGTGCTAGATGACCACGAGAAAAACTACGGCCTCTACAGGATGGACGTTGACGCCGACCTGGACGACGGCGTCGGGTCTAGGGCCCCTGCCTTGACCCCGCCGCGGCGCCTACCCCGACCTGCGGTCATCCTCTTGGAGGTCCCAGGCGACGACCCCGTGTTCGTCGCGGAGGGCGGCTGCATCATCGGCAAGGGTTGCTTCCCGTTGCACATGGACGAAGACGACGACGGTATCACCGTCGTCTACGACATCAAGACGGCGACGCTGTCTATCGTGATCAGACATCATGGTCTCCCAAAAACCCGCTACACGACTCTGCCCTAGCCTGTCGCCTGTGGTGGTCTCGGTATGGCGAGCCCCCGTTCTTTCACCACGACATCCAGGCACACGCCGTGCACCGGGGGAGCGCACCATGTTCGTGTCGGCGCCCAAGTGGGACGATATTTGCACCGGCGTCGTTAATACATTCTCCTTCGACAAGACGACCACCAAGTGGACGCACCGGGGCAGGTCGGCGCTGCCTTTCAAAGGCCAGGCAGACTACGACGGCGAGCTGGATGCGTGGCTCGGGTTCCATGCTGACGACAGAAGGGACTGCACGGGACACCTCGTCGCCTGCCGCGTCCCGTCGCCCGAACAAGAATGGCCTCCGCACTCGCAGGTCATCGTGGAGAATATGCTCCTCGAAGACCCGGGCTGGAGGCCCGTCGACGCCAAGCTCGTGCACATGGTTGAGCGTGGCCAGTACTGCCTCGTTGAGCGGTTGAGGCGCGAGGGTACCAACGAGAATGAGAGCCTGCGCGACGGCGACGGCGATGAGTGTCTGCTCCGCCTGACCACGTTCCGCATCGGCGTCGAGCACTACGGCCTCAGGATCACGCACCACCGGACCGGCTCTTACAAGGTGCCCAGATATCGCCATGAGTTCGAGGTTCGAGCGTTCTGGATATAAAGTAAGTAACCCATGGTTGATCCGCAGAAGCAGGTGCGTTTCCGTAGGTTCGCTAGGAACCTGAGATTAGTTGCAAACTTGTAATTGCAGTCATCTGTTGCGTGCTGCCTTCAGTAGTGTCACGTTCTACCTGTTGCTTGGTAATTTTCAGCTCTGGATTTTTAGTGCAAGCTTGAATCACTAGTATGGTTTGTGGAGTAAGGTTCTGATCTTTAGATTTGCAGTGAAATCCTGTCTTTCGGGGCGAACAGAGATGATTTGTTTCCATAATCGCGGCCAATAATTTGGATAATTATTTGGCAGCATTTTAGTCGCATTCATGCTGCCAGCGTTTCACAAAAGGATAGTACTAGTAGTATATTTCTTATTTAATGCGGATCATTATTATCCCGGTGAATTAATTCAAAGAAAAAACGTGCATTTTACTCTTCGCCTATAATAGTGCGTTGCGTACCAAAGTGTTTCAGTTGAAAACGAAGAACGCCATGGAAACTACACGCCGCTGTCCGGCGCCGTGACGGAGAAGCTCATTCTCCAAGCTGTCCGGCGTCGAGCACTACGTCCTGCTCCTCCTCCTCTCCCTGTTAAACGAGTTGTATCTAGAAGGTTAGGCAGTTAGCAGATTTTGTAATTACTTGACTTGTACTCTACGATAGTTAGTAGATAGACCCGAGTCGGTGACCGCAGGCAACCCTAGAGGTGTGCCGAAACCAATCCATCTCTGAACTTTTACATGGTATCAGAGCCCATTTCTTCCTTGATCATGTCGAGCGCTTCCTCCTCCGCTCCGGCCCCAAGCTCCACGTCGCTGTCCGGCGCCGTGACGGAGAAGCTCGCGGGGGACAACTTCCCGCTCTGGAAGGCGCAGGTGATGCCGCCTCTGCGGGAGCGCATGCTGGTCGGCTTCCTCGACAGGACGGCGAAGCAGCCGTCCCAGACCCTCGACGTTGAAGCTGTGAACGCGAAGGGCGAGAAGGAGGTGCAGGTCGTCCCCAATCCCGCGTACTAGACGTGGGTGGCACAGGACCAACAGGTCCTGAGCTTTCTGCTCTCCTCCCTGTCAAGGGGGGTGCTCATCCAGGTGACCAGGTGTCCGCCCTGGAACACACTGCCGACGTGTGGGCGGCACTGACGGCGATGTATTCGTCGCAGTCTCGGGCACAGGTGATGCAGATCCGTATGCAGCTCGCCAGCACCCAGAAGCGTGACATGCGCGTCACAGAGTACTTCGCGCGGATGCGGAGCCTCGGCGATACGATGACATCCGCCGGGAAGAAGATGGACGACAACGACCTCGCGGCGTACATCCTCGCCGGCTTGGACCAGGAGTGGAATCCCCTGGTGACCTCCATGACGACAAGCAGGGACACTGTGTCCCTCTCAGAGTTGTACGCTCATCTGCTGAACTTCGAGACCCGCCAGGACTTCCAGAACGGCGGGAACACGGGAGCTGGTGCGAGCTCCTTCGGCTACGGTGGTGGCCCTCCAGTAGGGGGCGGCGGAGGTGGTGCTCCTCCCTCGGCGAACGTCGCATCTCGCGGCGGCTGGCGTGGCGGCTACCGTGGTGGACGTGGCGATGGTGGACGCGGAGGCGGCTCGGGCGGCGGCTACAACAACAACTCGCGCCCAAACAATCAAGATCCGTTTGATGCAAACGGCAATCCACGCCCGCAGTGCCAGGTCTGTGGCAAGTACGGCCACGTCGCGCTCAAGTGCTGGAAGCGCTTCAAGAAGGACTACCAGGGCGAGGAGAAGATGGCAGCCTCCACCACGCACTCGTACGGTGTCGACACCAACTGGTACCTCGACACGGGTGCTACTGATCATGTTACGGGCGAGTTAGACAAGCTCACCGTCCGTGACAGGTACAATGGACATGAACAGATCCAGACGGCGAGTGGAAAAGGTATGGAGATCAGCCACATTGGTCATTCTGTTATTCATACCCCTTGTGATAAACAACTAAATTCAACAACATTCTTCATGTTCCTGAAGCCTCAAAAAGTCTTGTTTCTGCTCACAAATTAGCTTCTGATAATAATGCCTTTCTTGAGATTTATCCCGATGATTTTTTTTGTCAAGGAACAGGGCACGAGGAGAACTCTGCTTCGCGGTAGATGTCGTGGTGGCCTCTACCCCCTGTCGCCAAGTCCGTTGAAACAAGCTTTTGGAGTCAATAAGCCATCGAACTCTGGGTGGCATAGGCGATTAGGGCATCCTTCCTTTACTATCGTTCAACATATTCTTAGCAAAAATAAACTTCCTTCTTCAAAGGATGATTCTCTGAATTCTGTTTGTGATGCTTGTCAAAAGGGGAAGAGTCATCAACTCCCCTATCCGAAATCAACTAGTGTTTCTAGTGCTCCTTTATAGCTTATTTTTTCGGATGTTTGGGGCCCTGCTTGTGCCTCAGTTAGCAACAACAAATACTATGTAAGCTTCATTGATGACTATAGCAAGTTTACATGGATTTACCTTCTCAAAAATAAATCAGATGTCTTTGCTCGATTTCATGATTTCCAGCAGTATGTTGAACGTCTCTTTGATCGAAAAATCATTGCTCTCCAATCTGATTGGGGAGGAGAATATCAGAAACTCAACTCATTTTTCCAACGTGTAGGTATTGAGCATCACGTTTCCTGCCCTCATGCCCATCAACAGAACGGATCTGCTGAGAGAAAGCACCGTCATATTGTAGAAGTAGGCTTATCCTTGCTAGCTCATGCAAATATGCCACTTAAATTTTGGGATGAAGCATTTTCGACAGCCACTTTTCTCATCAATCGTGTGCCTAGCAAAGTAATCAATCTCACAACTCCATTAGAACGTTTATTCAAACGAAAACCAGAGTATTCCTTCCTACGCATTTTCGGATGTGCGTGTTGGCCAAATTTCCGTCCCTATAATTCTAAAAAGCTTGAGTCTCGTTCTACACGCTGTGCATTCCTTGGTTACAGCAATTTACATAAGGGATACAAATGTCTAGATATTTCTAGTGGCCGAGTTTATATCTCTCGAGATGTGTTTTTTGATGAGAACATCTTTCCATTTTCTGAATTACACCCTAATGCCGGTGCTCGGCTCCGTGCTAAAATCATGCTTCTACCTGGCAATCTCCTTCCATCTAGCTGTTTTAATCAAGGGGGTGAATTAATAGATGATTATTTGGTTGCTAATTCTGCTTCTGGAGATTTGTCTGGTCCGCAGGATGGGGTGCACGGAGCAAATTCGTCAAGCGTCGGATCCGAGGAAGATTCGCCTGGAGGATCTCCGACATGATCCACCTCGGGATCGGCCTCGCCAGGCGCGACAGACGTGGTTTCTGAGCCGCAGTCGCCATTGGCCCATGTGTCGTCGTCCCATGCGGGCGACAACGACATGCGCACGCCCGGGTCCACTGCGGGCCCGACTGACGGATCGTCTGCGGCTCCCTCCGCTGAAGCCTCCACGCCACACGGCTCACCTGGGCACACAGAATCCCTGGGCACGGACCAAGGTTCTAACCCAGAATCGACCTCGATGGCCGCATCCACCTCATCTGCAGCAACAACTCCTGTTAAGATTCAGCCCAGATCTTCTGTGCCTGCTCGTGTTGTGACCCGGCTGATGAATAATATTCAGAAACCAGCCAATCCTTTTGAGGGGATGGTTCGATATGCAAATTTGTGTGCAACAGGTGAACCTGAAAATTCTGCGGAAGCATTTGCTGATCCAAAGTGGAAGAATGCCATGGATGAGGAGTTTGCAGCTCTCATGAGAAATCAAACTTGGTGTCTTGTGCCGGCTCCACATGGCAAGAACATCATTGATTGTAAATGGGTGTACAAGGTAAAAAGGAAATCTGATGGTGAGATTGATCGATACAAGGCTCGCTTAGTGGTGAAAGGTTTTAAGCAACACTATGGTATTGATTATGAGGACACGTTTAGTCCTGTGGTGAAAATTGCCACAATCAGGCTTGTGTTATCCATCGATGTTTCTAGGGGGTGGACACTTCGGCAGCTCGACGTACAAAATACGTTTTTGCATGGCGTTCTGAAAGAAGAGGTTTTTATGCGGCAACCACCTGGTTTTGAGAGAGGACAAGGTTTGGTTTGTAAGCTTGATAAAGCATTGCATGGCTTGAAGCAAGCCCCGAGAGCTTGGTATGCTCGGTTAAGTGCAAAGCTTCAACTTCTTGGTTTTACACCTTCAAAATCAGACACCTCCCAGTTTTTCTTTGCTAATCCCATGTCACTATGTTTGTTCTTGTCTATGTTGACGATATCATTGTGGCCAGCTCAACTCCTTCTGCCGTAACTCAGTTGCTTCAACAACTTCGTGGTGATTTTGCTCTGAAGGATTTGGGAGAGCTGCACTATTTTTGGGCATTGAGGTGAAGAAACTGAATGATGGTCTCACTCTTTCGCAAGGGAGGTATGCTATGGATCTGCTCAAGCGTGTTGGTATGAGCAAGTGTAAACCTGTTACGTCTCCTTTGTCATCTACTGAGAAGATTTCAACTTATGAAGGAGTTCCACTGCCACCTGATGATGTGACAAGATATCGTAGTGTGGTAGGAGCTTTGCAGTATCTTACCATGACACGACCTGATATTTCCTATTCAGTAAATAAGGTGTGTCAGTTTTTACATGCACCAACAAGTGTGCATTGGACAGCGGTAAAAAGGATCATCAGATATTTGCAACATACATTGAGTCTTGGCATGAAGATTCAGAGTTCCACTTCACTACTTGTTAGTGGGTTTTCTGATGCTGATTGGGCAGGAAGCCCTGATGATCGCCGCTCCACCGGAGGGTTTGTGGTCTTTTTTGGTCGAAATTTGATATCATGGACTGCCAGAAAGCAAGCAACAGTGTCTCGTTCGAGTACAGAAACTGAGTACAAAGTCTTTAGCGAATGCCACAACAGAAATCATTTGGGTGCAGTCAATTCTTGGAGAACTTGGTATTCCGCAGCCTAGAGTTCCCTGTTTATGCTGTGACAACCTCGGGGCGACCTATCTTTCTGCTAACCCAGTGTTCCATGCGAGGACTAAACACATAAAGGTTGATTTCCATTTTGTCAGGGAACGTGTTGCCAACAAATGGTTGGAAGTGAGATTCATTCCCTCTGGAGATCAAGTGGCAGATGGCTTTACCAAACCACTTCTTGTTTAGCAACTCAAAGTTTTCAAACGACATCTTAACTTAGAGAGCTGTGTTTGAGGGGGCGTGTTAAACGAGTTGTATCTAGAAGGTTAGGCAGTTACCAGATTTTGTAATTACTTGACTTGTACTCTATGATAGTTAGTAGATAGACCCGAGGCGGTTAGACTAGATTCGAGGTCATCGTTCAAACTCTGTAATCTGTTGTTGCCCTTGAGCTAGCTATATATACATGACCGCAGGCAACCTAGAGCTGTGCCGAAACCAATCCATCTCTGAACTTTTACACTCCCTCCCACTACAGGAACAGCCGGCTATGCCGACGGCCAACAGCCATCGGCACAGGCCATAAAGCCGTCGGCACAGGCCTATGCCGACGGCCACCGTCGGTACAGGGTCGTCGGCATAGTTGCCCGTAGGCACAGGACACCTGGCCGTCGGCACAGAGGAAAACCGTCGGCACAGGCTTTGCCGACGGCCAAAAATGGACCGTCGGCACAACGTACGTCGGCACAGAGCAGGTGGGTCCCACGGCGGCTGAGCGCGACGGCGGCACCTATGCCGAAAAAACGGTCAAAATGGCCATCGTGCCTATTCATACAAAGGGGTTGCATTTTTCAAAACTATCGATAGTTCTGTGATATAATCGCTATTTGTGTATCTTAAAATGGTTTTTGTAAAAAAATTAGAGCAAATTATCACACACTTGTAGTTCAAAATTAAATTACTTTCCGAAAATAGGCATAAAGTCATTTAAATAGGCGAAATTAGTTAGAAAACGAGAAAAAATCCTAATATTGCTGGATTATTGATAAAATATGGCCTACTTTGTGTGGAAATAGGATGTGTGCTATTTTGCACTATATTTGTTGTACTTGCTTCACAAAAAATGTCATTTTTGACAAAAAAAAATGAAAAATGATATTTATAAACGTAATTTGGAAAAACTTAGTTGTGCAACATTGTTTGTCATAACAAGACACACCTATGTGTCAAATATGGCCACATTATCACAAACTATGGCACGGAATGCTCATATCTAGGTCATTTGACTCGAAACTTATACAGGTTTATAGATGATTGACCTTTTCATGAAGATTTTTTTCGGAAACATTGTCAAAACTCAAGTTTCTCAGTTTCCCTATCGACTAGAACACATAAAAGGACTCCATGACAAAGGATTTCATTTTTTGAGTATTTTTTCACTTTCTTTTATTTTGTTGAAAAAACGGTCAAAATGGTCGTCGTGCCTATTCATTCAAAGGGGTCTCATCTTTTAAAACTATCAATGGTTCTGTGATATAACCACTACTGGTGTATCTTAAAATTATTTTTGTAAAATTTTCAGAGCAAACGATCACACACTTGTAGTTCAAAATTGAATTACTTTCGGAAAATAGGCATAAAGTCATTTAAATAGGCGAAATTAGGTAGAAACCGAGAAAATTCCTAATATTGCTAGATTATCAATAAAATATGGCCTACTTTGTGTGAAATTTGGATAGGTGCCATTTTGCACTATATTTGTTGTACTTGCTTCACAAAAAATATCATTTTTGACAATAAAAAAATAAAAATGATATTTATAAACATAATTTGGAAAACTTAGTTCTGCAACATTGTTTTTTATAACAAGACACACCTATGTGTCAAATATGGCCACATTATCACAAACTATGGCACCGGATGCTCATATCTATCTCATTTGACTCGAAACTTATACAGGTTTATAGATAATTGACCTTTTTGTGAAGATTTTTTTTGGAAACATTGTCAAAACTCAAGTTTATCATTTTCCCTATCAACTAGTACACATAAAAGGACTCCATGCCAAAGGATTTCATTTTTTGAGTATTTTTTCGCTTTCTTTTATTTTGTTGAAAAAACGGTCAAAATGGTCGTCGTGCCTATTCATTCAAAGGGGTCTCATTTTTCAAAACTATCGATGGTTCTGTGATATAACCACTACTGGTGTATCTTAAAATGATTTTTGTAAATTTTCAGAGCAAACGATCACACACTTGTAGTTCAAAATTGAATTACTTTCGGAAAATAGGCATAAAGTCATTTAAATAGGCGAAATTAGGTAGAAACCGAGAAAATTCCTAATATTGCTAGATTATCAATAAAATATGGCCTACTTTGTGTGAAATTTGGTAGGTGCCATTTTGCACTATATTTGTTGTACTTGCTTCACAAAAAATGTCATTTCTGACAATAAAAAAAATGAAAAATGATATTTCTAAACATAATTTGAAAAAACTTAGTTCTGCAACATTGTTTGTCATAACAAGACACACCTATGTGTCAAATATGGCCACATTATCACAAACTATGGCACAGGGATGCTCATATCTAGGTCATTTGACTCGAAACTTATACATGTTTATAGATGATAGACCTTTTTGTGAAGAAGTTTTTTGGAAACATTGTCAAAAATTATGTTTATCATTTTTTCTATCAACTAGTACACATAAAAGGAGTACGTGCCAAAGGATTTCATTTTTTGAGCAATTTTCACTTTCTTTTATTTTTTGAAAAAAATGGTCAAAATGGCCGTAGTGCCATGATTTGTGATAAAGTGTCCACATTTGACACCTACGTGTGTCTTGGTATGGCAAACATTGTTGCCAAAAACAATTTTTAAAATATTATTATAAATATCATTTTCCAATTTTTAAGTGCCAAAAATGACTTTTTTTAACAAGAAAGTACCACAAATATGTTGCAAAAAGTCATATACATGAAGAAAAAGTGAAATGGATGTCATATTTGGATTACTCTAATTTTTCTAATCGATTTAGACATTTTATTTGTTAAATTTCGATTTATGGATTTAAAGATATGAATTATTTCATACTAGATGAAAAATAGGGGAAAAGAGCTATGCCTACGGCTTACCTATACCGAGGGCAAAGCCGTCGGCACAGCCCCTGTGTCAAATCTATGCCGACGGCATATCCTATGCCGACGGCTTTGTCGATGGGCTAGCCTCATCGGGACCTATGCCGACGGCCCCGATAAAAAACCGTCGGCACAGGGTTTGGCCGTCGGCATAGATCCCCATTCCTGTAGTGTCCAATGCTACGCCACCGCGGCCCGCGAAGACTACCCGCTGGACCCGGAGAAGGTGACCACCCTCCACTTCTACCTGCACGACACCCTCAGCGGCAAGGACCCGACGGCCGTCCTCGTCGCCCACGGCGCCAACGACACGGCGAGTCCTGCCGACCCGACGCCCTTCAGCTCCGTCTATGCCACCGACGACGTGCTCAAAGAGGGGCCGGAGAGGACGTCCCGGGTGGTCGGGAGCGCGCAGGGGCTGTACGTGTCCTCGGGGAAGGACGGGCTGCTGTCGCTCGTCATGGGCATGGACTTTGAGTTCGCGGACTACAACGGCAGCTCCTTTGTCGTGTTCTCGCGGAACCTGGTCACCGTGGACGGCAGGGAGCTCGCCGTCGTCGGAACCCCAAGCATTGTCGACGACGTAGTAACCGGGACAGATATTACGAGGACAATCCTCCTCACGGCAATCATGAGAAAAAATCCAAAATCGATCTGGCGTAGCAAAATCTGAAAAACCATACTTAGACAAATATAATATTTCAACACTACCATTGACGCCGGGGAGAAGATCTCGTTGTCGAACGAAAGGCCAAAGATTACTTATTGTAGACGAAACCATCTCCATCGAACAGGAAGAAGACGGCTAACAAAACCCTAATCCAATCTATGCTGAAACACTAATTTTATTGAAAAATCCACACAAAGATCAGGTTCCCCACCCCTCCCGACGCCGGCGGGGCCGGCCGGAGGAGGGGGAACCGATCTATGGTGGAGACGGAGGTGGTGGCGGCGGCTAGGTCCCAACAGGAGCTCTCGTCGGTGCAATAGGCGACTTCTACTTTTTTTCTTAGTTACATGACAAGCCATCCATCATGGTTGAGTCGGCAACTCATGTACGACATATGGAGTGGAGCTGGGTCCCGTAAATCTGCCCGACACGTATATCAATTCCACCATCGTAATTCAGTTTTACCCAACCATCCTCGGGAGGCTTCCAACCATACATTCTGGGAAGGGTAGGGCGGGAGGCGTTGTGCGATCGCCTACCTCTCAGCTGGCTGCTTGGAGTAAGCCGCTACCGAAGTCTTGTCCCTGCGCGAGGCGGTGATCTTTGCAAAAATTCAACGATTCGAGCAGGTTGTCATGGAGTCAGACTGCCTGGAGATGATAAACCTCTGGAATGCTGGGAGCTACTCACGCTTGGTGATTGCGCCTATTCTGTTAGAGATGAGAGAGCATGTTTCCTCTTTTAAATTTTTTGTACTTCAACTAGTATCTAGGAACGCCAACCTGCCTGCTCATTTGTGTGCGAAGCATGCATGCTCGCTCCAGGTGACAGATAGCTGGTTGAACCTTGCCCCTAGTTCCTGGTCACGAGCCTTCTGGCGGATGATCCCAGGACTGCTTTTGTTGAATAAAGCTCTCATAAATTCCCTAAAAAAAAAATCTACCTGACACGTTAGCCTGTACAGTAGCATGTACATGTTTCAAATGTGACTTGAACGGTGGCTCTACGCATCTACAGCTGACATCGAAGCCCAAAACTCCGCAGCAACCTGTTCAGGTATCTCTTCGGCCGCGACTCTCGGCTTTTCAGGCCCGCGCCGGCACGCCCATCTCCGGCGAAAATTGCTCGGAGGTGACCCTGATGCGGCCTCGTCCCCTCGTAAGCTGCCGCCGCAGGATTCTCCTGAAACCACCGCGAAGAGAAGTGATAAAGATAATACAACAGCTACGATTTACGAAGCACAATAATCAGACAGATCGCGACAGCTAGCGCGTACCAGTGTGTAGCGCTTCCAGTCGTCTTCCCCGGCGACGACGACACGGCGGCGCGCGTCGTAGCCGAACCGCGGATGGCTCTTGATGCGGCCCACGGCATCGAGCTCGCGCCGGAACTCTCCCACCCGCCGCTGCAGCTCCTCCACGGGGAACCCGGACCCCGTGGCAGAGTTCAGCTCCGCGCAGATGGCTGACCAGTCCTCGCCAGTCAGGTCGCCCACGCTCCTCGTCCGCTCGCCGCCGTAGCCCGCCGTGTGGCGCTGCAGCAGGTCGAGCAGTTTGGCGTCGTGCTGCTTCGTCCACGTGTCCACGTGCAGCCTCGAGAGGATCTTCCGGAGCGCGCGCCGCGACGCCTGTTTCCTGGGCTTAGCCTTCTCGAGCTCGTCGCCGCCGCTGCCGTCGTTCAAGTCCTCGTGGCCATGGTCATGCACATGCGTGTCCTGTTGCAGTTCTTGCTTCAAGGCCATTGATCCTGCCGGCACCTGCAACTTGTGGATACCTTCCCTGCCGCGCAAGCAGAGCACATCGATCGATCGAGTCAGCTGAACTTGTCATGTGACTCTGCTTCCGGAAAATGGAAGTTATTCTAGACAGAGCAGGAACGCGCACGTACTGACACGGGTTGGTGTCGGCGGCGGCACGGAGGCGGAGGCCGAGGAAGAGGACGGAGTCGTGGTGCACGCCGTATCCGGCGAGCGTCCGGTCGTCGTCGTCGAGGTGGCAGCCGGCGAAAAAGAGCTGCTGCATGGCCACCGGGATGCCCTCCCGGGCCAAGACCATGCCCTTGGCCTGCGCCACCGTCGTTGCCGCGCCGTCCACGTCCAGCGCCACCGGTCCCCCGCAGCGTCCGCACCATGATCCTCATTGCACGCCCGATCAGTTAATTCCCCGCGGCACGATGGATCTCATGTGGTGTGCGGCAAACTGGCAATGCAGCGAGTGCAAGAACCGTTCGATAGGGGGGAAACACGAACGGCGCCCGGCCGGAGAGAGGTAGAGAAGAAAATGACGGGGATAGGTCAGACGGGAATTGGATGCCCACGATGAGTTTGGCTGGCTGGCAACGGCGTGCAGGAAGATGGTTGCGGAAGAAAGCGGTTTCGAAGATGATGATGATGGCGCGGGGGGCAACGTTGAAGGCAAGTATCTTTCGATCTGCCTTTCTGGACTGTTGAATGCTGACATCTGGTGGGGAGCTCGAGCTCCTGTACCTCGCTACAAGCGAGCTGAATCTCTCTGACTCGCCTGCTCTAAGCGCACCCGTTGAAGGCCCAAGAATCGAACGAATTGCTTCAAGCGATTGAGGCGCAAACTCCTAACTGTTTCGTTCATTCGGTGTCCTTTATTTCTTCTTTCCTTTACGTGTCATCGCCGTCTCAGCAAAATTAAAAGAAGTAATAGCATCTCCACCGGCACCCTCCAAAATGGTGTCCGGCACCCCCAATTGAGATCCAATTGGGGTGCCGGACACATGTCTGGCCACAATTTTGGTAGTACCCTAAGCGGCGCCCTCAAAGGCCCGTCCCCAACGGCGAGAAACGGATCGAACACCTTGCGGGCGTTCAAATTGATTCCAAAAAAAACTGAAAGGATTTAAATTTCATTCATATTTCTTATATATTACAAATATTTCGAATGAAATTTGAAATACGGCGGCCTAGGCGCCCTAACCCTAGCCTACTCGTCGTCGTCGGTGTCCAGCCACGCGTCGTCGCTGTCGTCCTCGTCGAGCACGACGTAGGTGGAGGAGGAGCCGGCACGGCTGGTGGACGCGCCGTCTTGGCGGGACGGTGCACGGCTGCAGGAGGCGCCGCCGGAGGAGGACGAGGCCGCTATTGTCACCGAGGTGGCAAGCGCGACCATGTAGCCGGGGCTGTCGCGCTCGATGGTGGTCACCGAGTCTGCGAGCGCGGCCAGGAACCCCGGCGTGTCACCGTCGTGCTCGTTCCGCAGCGTGGACGGCACGTCGAACCCGTACAGGATCGTCTCCACCGGAGGCGGCGTCGTCCTAGGCCTGCGGCGCAGGTAGAGCCGGTCGCGCGGTGGGGAGTGGGCTCGGGGTTGAGCGCGCTCCCGGATGACGATGCCGCCGCCTCCACGACGCGGCGGCGATCGCCGCTCCTCCTTCACCCTGGAGAAGCGAGGTGGCGCGCGACGCTGCTGGTTGTCGACGACGCGGCGTCATGGTGGCAACGGCATCAGCCGAAACGGGTTACCGGGGTAGGGTTCCCCGTTTCGGTGTGCCGGCGGGCGGCCTGGATGGCCGAAGCCACCATGTGCCAGTCCGCTCCCACTAGTCGTACCACCCTGCGCGTTCCTGATGGCTACGTGTTGGTGAACCCCAAGAGGAAGGTTATGATGTAGACAGCAGAAGTTTTCCCTTGAGAAATCTACCCAAGGTTATCAATCCAGTAGGACTTGACGATCTATCGGAAGGTTGTTGATGTTGACTCCCCCTGGCGCTAGGGAGCTTGCACCAACGTGGAATCTGCACAGACACAAACCAGAACTTTGCCCAACACGAAACAGAGAGGTTGTCAATCTCTCCGGTCTTGCAGAAACAAAGAGTTAAACGTATGGTGTGGAAAACAGCAGGAAAAACAGCAAGTAACAGGAAACAGATGATTGCAGCAGGTTGTGTAAACAGTATGAGGAAATTGGACCAGGGTCCACAGTTCACTAGTGGTGTCTCTCTCAGAACAGATAACTAGCATGTTGGGTAAACAAATTACAGCTGGGCAATTGACAAATAGAGAGGGCATAACAATGCAATACATGCCAAGATGTCTACTATGAAATCTAGTTGGGCATTACAACAAAGTACATAGACCGTTATTCCAACCGCATCTATGCCTAAATAATCCACCTTCAAGGCAGCATCCGCATCCTATTCAGTATTAAGTTGCTAACAACAGATTATTGCATGAAGTAAAGTGTGTAATGTAATCAATACAAGTGCCCTTGGACACTGCACCAATGTTTTATCCCTAGTAGCAACAGCACATCTACCATCTTAGACCTTTCTGTCACTGATCCAGATATCTAGAGACTGAACCCACTATCGAGCATAAATACCCCCTCTTGGAGTCACAAGCATCTACTTGGCCAAAGCATCTACTAGCAACGGAGAGCATGCAAGATCAAGAGCACATAGATAAACAACTTGAATAAACATGGTATCAATATTCATCGGATCCCAGCAAACACAACATCTAGCATTACAATAAGATGATCTTGATCATGTTAGGCAGCTCACAAGATCTAAACATGGAGGCACAAGGTAGAGAGACAACCATCTAGCTACTGCTATGGACCCGTAGTCCAGGGGTGGACTACTCACGCATCACTCCGGAGGCAGGCATGGTGATGTAGAGCCCTCCGGTGATGATCTCCCCTCCGGCAGGGTGCCGGGAAGAGCTTCAGAACTCCTCCGATCTGAGATTGACGATGACGGCCGCGACGGAACTTTTCGTGGAATATGATCGACCGTAATAGGGTTTTCGCGTCGCGGAGAATATATAGGCGAAGAGGCGGCGTCGGTGGCCGAGGGGGGCCACCACGCCATAGGGGGGCGCGGGCCCACCCTGGGCCGCGCCCTAGTGTGGCGTGGCCCCCTGGTGGGTCTGCTCCGACTCCCCTTTGGACTCCGTGATCTCCTCGTGATATTATTGACGATGTCTTTTGTTTCGTCCAATTCCGAGAATATTTCCTTAATAGATTTTCTGAAACCAAAAACAGCAGAAAACAGGGAACTGGCACTGTGGCATCTTGTTAATAGGTTAGTCCCAGAAAATGCATAAAAATGATATAAAGTGTAACCAAAACATGTAGCAATTGATATAATAACAGCATGGAACATCAAAAATTATAGATACGTTTGAGACGTATCAAGCATCCCCAAGCTTAGTTCCTGCTCGTCCTCGAGTAGGTAAACGATAAAAACAGATAATTTTTGAAGTGACATGCTACCAACACAATCTTTGATCAAATAACAATGTAATGCACATGATCTGAATGAAGTGATCCAAGCCAATGGTCTATAGTTTGCAAGCAAGTAAATAAAGAGTAAACATAAGTGATCACACAAGTGCAAACTTTCATGAATAATACTATAAAACATTTAGAGATATAATAGTCTAACATAATAGTTAGTTCACAGCAGCAATAATTCTCAACATGAAAGTGTTTGTATCAACACAAAGGAAGATAATAGCTTCAGCTTTTGCTTCAACTTTCAACATGTATATCATATAGATAATGTCAATGCAAAGAATATGATCAACCAAACACAAAGTTATGTAAAAACTGTTATACTGGAGTTGACAATGATGTTTGCTTAAGTAGACAGAAAGAAGTGGGAAAACTGACTCAACATAAAAGTAAAAGAATGGCCCTTCGCAGAGGGAAGCAGGGATTAACATCATGTGCTAGAGCTGTAGTTCCCGAAGGCATATAGAGAGCATAAAATATTGTTTTGTAAGGTAATGGTGTATACAGGTGTCAACAAATCAAATAGCAGGTACTTGTCATCTTCCATGGCTAACTAACTTTTAGAGCGGTTCCGAGAGTTTTTAGGACTGCACTTGTAACAAGCACTTATTGGTGACACTCCTCCCAACCATTTACTTTCCACAAACCATGGCTAACCGAATCCTCGGGTGCCCACCAACATTCACCATGGAGGAGTGTCTATTTATTTATTTATAGGGTGGACTAACCAGCTCTTTAATGCAAAATAAAAGGTGGAGAAGCAGATGAAGCTGCCAATCCTTGTAAATTAATTAGCATGGAAGATGACAAATCTCACTACTACGTCCTTATGAGCTTTTCAAGTAGTGACACAAAAAGGAAATTGTTTTGAGTAGTTAGTAGATAGCACATGAAGAAATTTACTTGGAATGGTGAAAACACCACATAATAGGTAGGTATGGTGGACACAGGTGGCATGGATTTGGCTCAAGGTTTTGGATGTACAAGAAGCATTCCCTCTTAGTACAGAGTTTAGGCTAGCAAGGTTATTATAAGCAAACATCATTATCAACTGGAATAGCAAGAGTGTACATAAAACACAAGGTTTGACGAACCATAGACTCCCACTGTCTTCCTTGTTAACACATAGCCTTCATCCAAAAATTATCTAGACTACTATGGACTTCCAATTATGCAACAGATTATTATAGCAGAAAATCCTTATAGTAGTTCTTCATTAATAGCCATTACTTACATGATGCACAAGCTTAAACATTAATTACTTGACAGCTCAAAACAATTGGCAAGCATCAAATTACTCAAGACAACGATCTAAAAAGATTCATGTAAGCATTTTATACCACTACCACATGCATAGCATTTTTCTGGTCCAACCAAACACCAATCAACTTATTTGACAACTCTCCAAACAGATATAAGTGAAGCAAGAGAGTACTTTCTTCAAAAGAAACTGAAAGCTCTAACAAGAGATACATGAAAAACTGAGAGCTAACAGCAATAACAGCAACTAGACAGGAATACTCAACAAGTATAAGTGAAGCACAAGAGTATTCTAATGAAAAAGTGGAGCGTGTCTCTCTCCCAAACATGAATGCTAGGATCCAACAAGTATAGCACAGCAAACAAAACAAAACAAACTGAAAACAAAAACACACTGACGCTCCAAGGAAGAGTACACTAGTATGAAGCAATAAAAATATAGCACCATTAGAGATGACCTGATAATTTGTAGATGAAGAAGGGGATGCCTTGGGCATCCCCAAGCTTAGATGCTTGAGTCTTCTTGAAATATGCTGGGGAGGTAAGCCTCCCCAAGCTTAAGCTCTTCACTCTTCTTGATCATGTAATATCATTCTCCTCTATCAACACTTGAAAACTTCCTTCACACCAAAACTTAACAGCTTTTCTCATTAGCAGGTTAGTGCACTAAAAGATAATACTTCAAAGTTCTAGCAAAGACAAAACTCACAAGCCAACTATTTTAAACATTAGCCACTGTTACTAGGCTCAAGTGGGCACTTTTACACGAAAAGAAACCACTTAAAAACTTGTAAAAGAGAGAATGCAAAATAAAAGACAGAATCTGTCAAACCAGAACAGTCTGTAATGACGAATTTTTTCGAGGCACTTACGATGCTCAGATGAAAAACTTTTGAAATAATGAAAGTTGCGTAACATCATCAGGAACATGCACAAAAAGTTTCAGCATTTTTCGATTTTTTCTGATTTTCTACTGAATTAAACGGTGACGAACAGCAATCTGTCCCAATGCAGTCCCGAAAATAAAAACCAACTTTGCATTAGTAACTCTCCTTGGCACAACAAAACAGCAAATAAAAGATACAAAGGAGTTGCTACAGAGGTAAACAAGCATCCTTGACTCAAGAAAACAAAAATAAAACAGCAAATAAAAACATGGGTTATCTCCCAGAAGTGCTTTTCTTTAATGCCTTTGAGCTAGGCATGAAGAGATGCATCAAGTATTGTCAAGACCAGAAACATCAAGGTTCCCAAAAGCTTCAGATAAATCATAATTCACAACAAGAGGGGTTTTCATTTTAGCTAGTTCTTGAGAAGAAAACTTGAGAGGCCCACTGCAAGCTTTATTAGTAAATTCATAAAATCCATTATCCAGCACATCAGAAGTTGAAAGTTTTGGTTTAGGCCCCTTAGGTACATACATGAATTTCTTTCCTTTATCTAGAATATACCCTTGCTTCTTAGTTTTGAAAGAGGAAAAAGTATTACTCATGGTGTCAATGACTTCCTCTATCTCCTCAATCCTAGAGTTTTGATCATGATTTTTAAAGCAAGTTTCTAGAGCAACAATTCTTTTATTAAGATCTTCCAAGGATTTATCAAATTTTCAGTGTTCTCAAGTAGTTTTTCAAGCTTAACATCAATACTTGGAAGATTCTCTACAACCTCAAGCTTTTTCATAACATCCTCAAGAGAGACTTCAATTTTAATTTCATTAACAGGTGGTATTCCTACTAGACTTTCAAGGATGTAGCTAGCCTCTAGAGCAGGTGTTCCTAGGAAGTTACCCCCTGTCAAAGTGTCCAAAACATATCTATACCAATTGGTAATGCCAACATAAAAGTTCCTAAGAAGGATTGTAGTGGAATGTTTTTTAGCACACCTATGATGAGCATTACTAATTCTGTACCAAGCATCTTTTAAACTTTCTCCCCCTTGTTGCTTAAAAGTTCGAACCTCAACCTCAGGAGATGAAACAAAATAAGAAGAACCAGACATGATGAGCAAACCGAAATAAACTAGATGCAGGAATTTAATTTTTTTGGGTTTTTGATTTTTAACAGCAAGCAAAACAAAACTAAAACAAGACAAAAAACAAAGTAAAGAGATTGGAACTGAGAGACTCCCCTTTCCAATAGCCTCCAAGTCCCCGGCAACGGCGCCAGAAAACAGCTTGATGGCTACGTGTTGGTGAACCCCAAGAGGAAGGTTATGATGTAGACAGCAGAAGTTTTCCCTTGAGAAATCTACCCAAGGTTATCAATCCAGTAGGACTTGACGATCTATCGGAAGGTTGTTGATGTTGACTCCCCCTGGCGCTAGGGAGCTTGCACCAACGTGGAATCTGCACAGACACAAACCAGAACTTTGCCCAACACGAAACAGAGAGGTTGTCAATCTCTCCGGTCTTGCAGAAACAAAGAGTTAAACGTATGGTGTGGAAAACAGCAGGAAAAACAGCAAGTAACAGGAAACAGATGATTGCAGCAGGTTGTGTAAACAGTATGAGGAAATTGGACCAGGGTCCACAGTTCACTAGTGGTGTCTCTCTCAGAACAGATAACTAGCATGTTGGGTAAACAAATTACAGCTGGGCAATTGACAAATAGAGAGGGCATAACAATGCAATACATGCCAAGATGTCTACTATGAAATCTAGTTGGGCATTACAACAAAGTACATAGACCGTTATTCCAACCGCATCTATGCCTAAATAATCCACCTTCAAGGCAGCATCCGCATCCTATTCAGTATTAAGTTGCTAACAACAGATTATTGCATGAAGTAAAGTGTGTAATGTAATCAATACAAGTGCCCTTGGACACTGCACCAATGTTTTATCCCTAGTAGCAACAGCACATCTACCATCTTAGACCTTTCTGTCACTGATCCAGATATCTAGAGACTGAACCCACTATCGAGCATAAATACCCCCTCTTGGAGTCACAAGCATCTACTTGGCCAAAGCATCTACTAGCAACGGAGAGCATGCAAGATCAAGAGCACATAGATAAACAACTTGAATAAACATGGTATCAATATTCATCGGATCCCAGCAAACACAACATCTAGCATTACAATAAGATGATCTTGATCATGTTAGGCAGCTCACAAGATCTAAACATGGAGGCACAAGGTAGAGAGACAACCATCTAGCTACTGCTATGGACCCGTAGTCCAGGGGTGGACTACTCACGCATCACTCCGGAGGCAGGCATGGTGATGTAGAGCCCTCCGGTGATGATCTCCCCTCCGGCAGGGTGCCGGGAAGAGCTTCAGAACTCCTCCGATCTGAGATTGACGATGACGGCCGCGACGGAACTTTTCGTGGAATATGATCGACCGTAATAGGGTTTTCGCGTCGCGGAGAATATATAGGCGAAGAGGCGGCGTCGGTGGCCGAGGGGGGCCACCACGCCATAGGGGGGCGCGGGCCCACCCTGGGCCGCGCCCTAGTGTGGCGTGGCCCCCTGGTGGGTCTGCTCCGACTCCCCTTTGGACTCCGTGATCTCCTCGTGATATTATTGACGATGTCTTTTGTTTCGTCCAATTCCGAGAATATTTCCTTAATAGATTTTCTGAAACAAAAACAGCAGAAAACAGGGAACTGGCACTGTGGCATCTTGTTAATAGGTTAGTCCCAGAAAATGCATAAAAATGATATAAAGTATAACCAAAACATGTAGCAATTGATATAATATCAGCATGGAACATCAAAAATTATAGATACGTTTGAGACGTATCAGTTCCAGCGGCCCGGCGGCGTGCGGCCGTCGTAGAACGGCTCCGCATCCCAGCGCTCCCGCTGGAAGTGCGCCATCCATGCCGCCCAGTTGTTGTCGTCGTACTCCGGGTCGGCGCGCTCCTCCCTTGTGAGCCAGCTCCGACGCCGAGCGATGGTGCGCGCGATCTACTCCGGCGTCACCGGGAGCGGAGGAATTCGGAGCCTGTCGTGGAACGACGTCGCCCAGTTCTTCGGGAGGCGGGAATCCGGCGGGACGAGCAGCCCGTACCGGAAGAGCTGCCACCGCACCGCCCGGCGACTGCGCGCCTCATTAACACGGGCACGGCGACCTGTGTTTATGACGGGTGGGCCACCCCTGTCGGAGGCCGTGTCCGCCCCATGTTCGCTTGGAGGCCCTCTCGGGGGTGCTGGACATGATTTTGCTCGAGCCGACCCTTTGGAGGGTGCCGCTGGTGGCGTTTTTTGCCGTCCGGACCCCCAATGGGGTTTGGGGGGTCGTTTGGAGGGTGCCGGTGGAGATGCTCTAAAGAAGCTCTACTGCATGCGGTAGGATGGTTAGAATGGTGGTTGTACTCCCAGCCCACCAGAGTTCAAACCCCTGGTTTGGCCAGGGCCGGTGCTGAGATTTCCGTGGCCCGGGGCGAAACTTAAAACCGGGGCCATTAATACAAATAATAATAATAATTGATATATGCACATATATATAACTTACAAACTTAAATGTGTCAAAAACATTAATATTGGATAAATTATGTTAAGAATTTCTTCGAGTGTACTTATGCCAACCCACTGATAATGGTGCAAAAAACACTCTTATTTATTGTCACATAAACTTGTCTGGTATTGTTACGTAGTGGTGGTTGGTGGGCGTGGTAAGGCCTCCTCTCGGATACTTGGCCTCTCCGCTCTCATGGCCGCCTGAGGATCGACGATGGGTCATCTCCAGTTCTTGTCCACGGAACGTGGTGGAATGGTGCCGCGCACCTTACCCAACAGATGGAAAATTGGATTCATATCTATCAAAGACATTACAGTTCTTGTAATTTCTCGTAGCCGCTAACTAATCAAAACAATTCTGAATTTTGGTTCAAATCAAGCCTTGTTGTCACTCTTTTCCAGCGGTGCGGTGCGATAAGCAATGAACAATCTATCGTTTTGGTTGTAGGCGGCGTGATGTGTCCCAGCTGTGATTATTGCACTTGGGTTGGTTGTTCTTTTTGGCAGCCATTAGATCAATGATTTTTAGGAAACAATTTTTTGGGTTACACCTAGAATCCAGGCTTGCTCCCCTTTTTGAAAAATATATTTTTGTGCGGTTCTATGGGAAATAATTAATAGAGCAATCAGCGGCCTAAAAAATTGAGAAATCCGCCGATTGGATAGGTAGCGCACCAGCCCCACCCACTTAAACCTCTCAGAGCATTTTTTACGCGTATAATCACTCATGGACCAAGAAGAAAGGGGCCCATTTGGAAAAAGGCCTAAATGTCTCAGCCCACTTGAAATCAACGGATGTGAACTATTGGTCCATCGTCTCCGAAGAGATACCTAGGACAGAAACTCTCGGTCTGCTTTAATGGCGCCTCCACAGAACTGTTCAACACTACATATGCCATACCTGGGTGGGGGCCCCTTGGGATCGGGGCCCGGGGCGGCCGCCTCTCCTGCCCCCTCAGGACCGGGCCTAGGTTTGGCATTGGTGTGTCTCATTTCGGCGGATTATTCTTCAGTGGGAGTTGATGTTCTCGTCGACAGCGAGGCGCCAGTGGTGACTTCGTTAATCTCAAGACTCGACCGCTGGCTCGGTCTATCAAATGTGCTCAAAGGGGTAGGGTGTGCGTGCATGCGTTCATAGGGGTGAGTGTGTGCACGTGTATGTAAGCGTCTGCGTTGTACTGTGTTTCGTAAAAAAAAAACCTCCCACAAAAAAAGGTAAAGAACCTGTAGCGATTACGGCTTTGCCGTTGGTCATTATCTCCTCTGATGTTTTGGATGACATTTTCTCATACAAACTCCAATCTTGGTGTTCTTTGCCTCGTTAAACTCGTATGGCAAAATCACACCAAAATTCTACCATTGCAACACTTGTCAAGTATGTCATGCGATACATGTCACAATTCGAGAGCAATGAAACAAATCGTTGCAAAGATTAACCTTTTTCAAGTGGTTACCAAAATGTAAGGGCTGCATAATGTGAAATAGAACAACCTTTGCATTTATAGAAACCGTGTTGATGTGACTTTTATTCAACATATGTATTATTCCAGAATTGAAGTGACTACTTCATAGCAGCAAATAGATATATATGTGCCGGTTTTGTTGCTAAATGATAGGACGAATCTCGATGAAATGGAATGAATTGGGAGACAGGGATACGAACGATCATGTTCAACCACCTATGGAATTGCCTTTTCTGACCAAACAACAACCACACCAGAAAGAGAGCCACATGGTATTAACTCTGTTATAAAAAAAACTGGGGGACGCGCAGGAGGTCTGCGTGTTCTTTGTATTAAGCAAACACGGAACAAGGTTCAGTTACAGGCCGGAAGGAAAAGGCCAGCATCACAACTCTGTTGTAAAAATAATTTGTTGGATATTTTAATATAGAGCGCTATACTAGAACCCATAAGTTAGCATCACACATACACAGTTTATGTGAGCTCACACCCGGCCTTTGCATAGTCAATATGCACACAACCACTGAATAAAAGGAAAAGAAATAAAGGGAAAAACCGGCGCGAGACTAAGATATGAACTCGTAACACCAAGTAAGCTGATGGAGGGCCGGCCCAAAAACTAGGCTTCAACCCATATGAGATAAAAAAATATCCCTCCCCACAGGCTTTAACTCTGTACAGATCTCCGCCAACAGGTCTCTAAACTCCACGCGCTGAAAATACGACCACAAACAGAGCAAGTGGTACTACAACAGTAGACGACCCGCAAAGGAGTAGAATTTTTACCATTAAAAATCAGATCATATCTACATAGCCAAATTAATCAAATAACGTAAACGCTTCCACCCCAAGACGAGGTCTAAACTTTTAATTGATTCCCCGTAACCGGTTATCAAAAATAATTATAACACCACAGGGCGGAGACAAGTTAGAATCCACTTGGATGACTGAACATATAGAACGTGCAAATTTACACTGTAAAAATAAGTTCTCGATTGATTTATCGTCGTGATAAAATGCACAATAAATTCTCCTGGGAATTACGTTTGCTAAATTATCTTTAGTTAGAATTTCCCCTTTGTGAAGGTACCACGCGGAAATTTTAATTTTCATAAGCACCTTCGTCTTCCATATTTTGTCGTTATTATTGACTGGTACGTACAGAGAACGAGCACCATGTATACAGAATAAATCGAGAATTTTCCATTCTCCGTGGAGATTCCAGCGAAATTCATCCACCCCTTGTGGCAATTGAACCATTACCACCGACCAAGAAGAATGTCCGTGGCATGAGTCTAGATCCGAATAGATCCCATTTGAACGACACATTTGGTGGAGATGTTTCTAAGACCCTAGCAATTGTGTCATTTTTGTGTCGAACAATATTGTATAGGGTCAAATATTGTCCCGGGAAAGTGGTGTTACCTAACCTTTATGAATTTGATTTCCGAGCCAACATTAAATTAAAAGGAAGGAGAAGAATGTTTTCGTCTTCATTAGTTCGGCTTAGAAGTGTAAATCCCTAGGTTTTCAAAACACCTTGAGCCTCCTCGGGATATTTTTCCATACCCTATCCTCGGTAATAAGTTTGAATGTCCATTTACCAAGTAGGGCTGAATTACTGACTTCTAAGTCCTGAATATCTAGACCCCCTGATCTTTTGGGCGGGAAATCACATCCCATTTAGCCAATCGATAGTTTTTTATCCACCATATACTTGCCAAAAGAATCAGGATCGGAAATAAGCAAAACTTATTTTGTAGCTTGAAGAATCATATTATATACAATAGTAAAATACCGTATTTTAGTAATATTACAATACCATATTATTTTGGTAGCAAAATGGAACACTCGAAACACATGATTTTTCCTTATTCATGCAGCAAGTCTCAGGTGGAGGGCGGCGCCAGTAGTGAAATTGTGATCAGTTTGCAGCTTCAGCGGTGTAAGATCTTAGACGCTGTACAAATTCGTCGACGTACCTATCATGGAGGTCCGTGTCGACTACGACCTCCTGCATCTTCGCTGCATCTGCTATGAAGCCCGTCCTGGCTTCTCCCTCCAGCATGACGGCCCGGACCGCGCTCGCGACGCCATGGCGGTCGAACGACCCATCCTTCTCATCCCTCCCCACCTGCAATCCTACCTGCTTCCTCTCCATTTGGCGCGCATTCGGCCCTTGGTCGCCGAAGATGGGCAGCATGACGAGAGGGTGCCCAAACAGAAGCCCTTCGATGAGCGAGTTCCGGCCGCAGTGCGTCAGGAATCCGCCCACGGCGGCGTGCGCCAGGATGCTCATCTGGGGAACCCACCCCGTGGTCACTGTCCCCATGCCGTGGGTGCGCTCCCGGAAACCGGGAGGAAGCATGTCGCCGTCCAGGACGGAGGCGCCCCTGGGCTTCCTCAAAGCCCACATGAAGCGTGTCCCGGCGAGCTCCAGCCCAAGCGCCATCTCGTGCACCTGCTGCACGCTAAGCGGCACCTCGCTCCCCAGCGCGACGTACACCACCGATTTGGGCGGCTGCGCGTCCAGCCAGCGCAAGGTGGCGTGCTCTCTGTTCGCGCTGGCAGCACGGCGGGCTCCCTCGGGCGACGGCGGCAGAAGGCCGAGGGGGACGACCGGCTTGCCGATGATCGTCGGCACCAGGCTCCCACTCGACGCAGCTTCGGATGGCCCCTACCGTGCACCTCTTCTGTGTCAAGATGCAGCGCTCGATGCGGGACATAGCCGAGGCGCCATGGTTGTTGAAGACCTGCGACGTCCCCTCCCGCTCGTACCGTGGCTTTTCAAGTCCAGACGCAGCGGGCTCCGACGACGCGCGGCCGGGCAGGGAGGCCAACAGGGCGGCGGTCGGGAGAAGCACCGCAAATGGCACCTGCGGTGAGCAAGAAGGCCGGGCAGGAGTGAGATGCGTGGCTAGTGAGCATCGGTTTCCACGTACTCCGTAGTACTTTGGAGTTTGGAGTAGCATACAAAATGCTGAATTAGGATGTTGGATTGCTATTCATTTCGATTAAATTTATGGATCGGATCAAACCTTGTGCTCGAGGGTGGCGGCGGCGGCCCAGTGGTGGAAGCAGTCGGCGACAATCCAGCGAGGCCTCGTTGCCTCATCGGCGCACGCGGCGGCCATAAACTCCGCGAAGGTCGCGGCGAGGTCGTCGAATGCCTTCCAGTGGAGCTCCCGGTCCCCGTCGGGGACGTCGTGGGTGGACTCGGCGCCTTCGGGGAGTCCGTCGACGCGCGGAAACGGGAGTTCGACGAGGTCGACGAGCGGCGCCGTGTCGGGGCGTAGCGGCGGGAGTCGGGCGAGGTTGCGCGGCGTGGAGACGTAGGACACGCGGTGGCCGCGCGACGCCAGCCGCTCGGTTAGCTATAGGTACGGGAGCAGGTGGCCGAACGCGAGCCACGGGACGATCACGATACGCAACGGCGAGGATGAGGACCGGGCGTCGGCGTCCATGGCGAGATGAGGAGCTAGCTCGTTTGTCTTGCTGGTAGGTAGACTGCGAACTGTTCAGTGTTCAGGACCGTGCTCAGACCGCACAATAAAATGCTGCTAAGATGTGCTGGCTGCCTGTCCGCATCAGTGGTACCCGGGATACTTGACTCATTGCAAGTTGCAGAACCTAAATACGCGCGCAGGCGAGCGTTCTCAACAATTAAAGTAAACATTTAGTGTGCGTAGAGTTGTATCAGTGGTTGATAGAACTTGAGAGAATACTTATCCTACCTTTAGCTCCTCGTTGGGTTCGACACTCTTACTTATCGAAAAGGCTACACGCGATCCCCTATACTTGTGGGATATCAAGACCTTTTCTGCCGCCGTTGCCGGGGAGCCATAGCGTAGGTGAATATTTTGTGTGCACTTGTTTGCTTTACCTCTAAGTAATTTTTATTTTCAGTTTTAATTTGTTTTCTATCTTAGTATGGATAGAAAATGCGAATTATAAAAAAAAAATAGTTGTACTTGTTATCTAAAAACGTTTTCAAAAAGAAAACTGATTGGAAAGATGAGTAATGGTTAAGTGGAGATCGATCTTGAACACTTGTTTCATGCCTATGAAGCCAAAACAAATCTTTCCATGGAAACTTTTCATCAAAAACATGTAAATATTATGCATATACCTCTGTACATAAAAATAAAATGTTAATTATAGTCTTTAGTTAATTGAAAGTTAATAGTTTTGCTTTGCTGTCTGGAAACAGATTTTCTGTGCTCCACCGTATAAAATATTTAAAATCACCAGAACGTGATATTGATCTGAAATTTCTTGAGTGCAAAGTAATGCTTATGATCTTTCTTTCATTAGTTTTGATTTTCTGCTTTGAGTTACGTAGATGTCCCGAAAAATTCGATCTTTACTGACTGTTTGGTTTAGACAGATTTCTGTGCTTCTCTGTAAATAAAATCTTGATAAATCTCAGAGTAGTATTTTGACCTGAAAATTTTTGTGCATGAACCTGAGATTATTATCTCCCTTTCATTAGTTTTGAGTTTTTTCATTTGAACTACGTAGCTATCTCATTAAGTGTCATCTTTACAGACTGTTCAGTTTTAGCAGATTGTTATGCTTATTTAGAATTGTGCTTATACTCAATATTTATAATTTTATTTGACCAATAAACATTATAAATTGGTTAGTATACAGTAGGTAATGCTAAATTAAACATGCCAATTCTTGAACATGAGTGAATTTTATTTAATGAGTACTAACCCTACTAATGAGTTTTGTGAAGTTTTATGTGGATGTAGCTTATAAGTTGTAATCAATATGGTGATATGAGATGAACAAGAAGACGCAAGAGCTCAAGTTTGGGGATGTGTAGGTTCATCCCAAGAACATATTCAAGAAGATACAATCATCTAAGCTTGGGGATGACCGAGTCATCCCCTATTCATCAACTAACATGAGGTTGTCTCGTTCGTACTCTATATTACACGTCCACATGATATGTATTGTCTTAACTTGTATTATAATTGCTTTCATATGTTTTGGTTTTACCTTCTTTAGTTTTATTAGGCTCTTTATTTGATTTTTATTGTCTCTTTACTTTCACTTATAAATTCAAAATAACAAAAATATTTTCTTTTCTTTTGCTTCTTTATTTGGTTCTTTCTTCGTATTCTATATAGGTTTTACTTTCAATTTTATTTAGAGTTTTCCTTGCTGTAGCTAGCATGTTTAGGTCTTGTTTAGCATCTGGTCTCTTAGCTTATCAAAAATAAAGTATCAAGTTTTACCTATTTAGCTTAGTTGATACATATGTAAAAAGTGATTTTCTGTTTTCAGTATCTACTGCTCATTGCGCGATTTTTCATATTTTAGTGGAAACTCTAAAAATCACGTAAAATTTACTGATGTTGTATCACCGAATCCTCTGCATGCACAAAAATTGGCAAAAATTGAGGACATGTTTAAGAGTACCTAAAAATTACGTTTGCCAGCTGCTGTTTTTTGGACAGATTCCGACTTTTATTGAAAGAGTGGCCTCTTTGCGTTTTCATTTGATTCTTAATGGTTCTTCCTTTCATTTAGAAGTTGCCATTTAATCAACCTTTCTGTAATTTAGAAACAAAATTTGATTTGGTTTAATAGCAGCACTTCGGAAATATTATGTATTGCACTAAGTGCCTAGCTAAAAGGCGTTAAAGAAAAGCGCTTATGGGAGGCAACCCATTATTTTTATTTCTGCAATTTTTCTTTTATTGAGTCAAGGAATTTGTCTACTTCTGTAGAAACTCCTTTGTATCTTTACTTTTTCGTATTGTTGCCAAGAATAGTCTCTAATGATAAGATAATGCTAGATTTTGATTACTGTGCAGGAACATATTTCTACTGTTCAACGTATTAATTTTCAAAATCAACAGAATGTGATTTTAATCTGTAATTTTTTGTGCGTAATTCTGATGTATGTACGCATCTTTCATTAGTTCAAAGTTTTTCAATCTGAGCATCGTAAGTGCCTTGAAAAAATTCGTCTTTGCGGGCTGTTCTGTTTTAGACAGATTATGTCTTTTATTTTACATTCTCTCTTTTACTAGTGTTGGGTGGAATTCTTTTTTGGTGGAAGAGCTTCACATAACATCAGTGGCAGTAGCTAATGTTTAAAGTAACGGTCATATTGCGTCCTTACAGAACATGTGAGTTTTTGATTGTGCACTAATCCTCTAATGAGATTTACTTTGAGTTTGGTGTGGCGTAAATTTTTAAGGTCAAGAGGAAGAGTGATATAATAGGATGGAGAACAGTGAAGAGCTCAAGCTTGGGGAGGCTCCCATGGATCTCCCCAGCATATTTCAAGAAGACTCAAGCGTCTAAGCTCTTCATCGTCAAAATTATCAGGTCATCTCTAGTGAAACTATATTTAATTCTTTCACATCATATGTGCTGTTTTTGGAGCGTCTGTATCTTATTATTTATTTATCATAGCACAAACACCGGTTACATTAATAAGTTGATCGTCACATATTTTATTTATCCTCTGGTTTTCAACGTTTACTTGGTTAATTGATTACTTGTTGAAACTTAAAAATGATGTGTGAATAATACTGTTTAGTAGTTTATGTTTTCTTATGGTTAGTCTCAACTAGCTAATAGTTCATATTATGTTATTTTGATATTAACATGCATTGTCCTGTTCATAAGATGGTATGGAATTGTGGTATCCTCCTCTGAATGATTTACTTGAATCGACTTGGAACATGCTCACACATGTTCATGACTGAAAAATAAAAGTCAATTAAGCCTTGATGATTATTTTGCCTCAGAGTTTTAGTATCATTTTTATGCCTCCGTTAATTTTATTCTGTCGCAAGTATGATTATGACGGTTATCACTCTCTTGATTGTCGCTTCCCAGTCTATTGCTAGCCTTCACTGTACTGAGCGGGAATGCTGCTCGTGCATCCAAAATCCTTAAAACCAAGTTATCCCAAAGAGTCCACTATAAATTTCTATGCATGGTATTTCAAACCATTCCAAGTAAATTTTCATGTGCTACCTTTAAAAGCTTCAAAATACTTCTCATTTTGTGACACTGTTTTTAGCTCATGAGGACGTAGTAGTTGGGTTTGTGTTATCTTCCATGATAAATTAAGTTTCCGACTTGCATGTTTCATCTGCTCGTCACTAATTTTGCAAAGAGCTGGTTAGACCATTATAATATTTAAAAAGTAAAATAAAATATGCACTCCTCCATGGTATGTGATTGTTGGCAGGCACCCGAGAATTCGGTTAGCCATGGTTTGTGTAAGCAAAGGTTGGGAGGAGTGTCATACTATATAAAAGTGCATGCTATAAATGCCTAATATCAATAACTCGGAACCGCTCTCAACTTGTTTAGTTGGAAGATAACAAGAACTCTATTACTGATTCGTTGACAGGAACAACCACCTCCAAAACAACTTTGATTTCTGTTTTAAAAATAAAAAGCTCTAGCACATGTTAATCCTGCTTCCCTATGCGAAGGGTCAATCTTTTATTTTAATATTGAGTCATCATCCTTTTTTGAGCACTTCCTCGAGAGCATAACTGTCATTCTTAGTGTAATGTACTTTCCTAGAATGCGGTTATCTGTGGTATAACTATGATGATTTTGCCTTTGATATCTTTACGTCTAGTCTTCACTTGAACTTTAGAGGTGCTTGGCATTTATGTTTTGCTCCACAATTAAGGGCAAGCGAAATACCACTCTACCATGCTTTATTATGATCATTACAATCTTGTTGATGTTTATAAATTTCATGTTATGAGCTCTTAGTTCGTTGATACTTTTCATTAGGTAACATGATTGCTAAGTTTTATTATCCATACATAATGCAATTGTTAAAGAGCTGATCATAGCATTTACAATCAAAAATTATTTTGTTATCGTTTACCTATTCGAGGACGAGTAGGAACTAAGCTTGGATATTGATACGTCCAAAACGTATATATATTTTTGATTGTTTAATGCTACTTTTATGCTTCTAGCACTTGTTTTTATATTATGTTTATTATTTATTTGGACTAACCTATTAATAGTTGCAAAAGTGCACAATGTTCTTGTTTTACACTTTGGTGTGTAGGAATTATCAAGAATACAAGAGGAAACCTTGTTGGAGTCGAATTGGGACTTTCCTGAAATCTGTCTGAAAACTATTTTCGAAGATGGACCCGTTTCGGCCCGAAGCGGCGTCAAATGCAAAAAGTCTAGTCGCGAAAGTTTCAGTGAATTTTTTGCTGAACGATCTGGACTTAGAATTCGGCCCAATCGGAGTCCGGACGCTCCAGATATCGCCGTCCACTGCAACCCTAGATGGGATGATAGGAATCCGAGAAGCTATATAAAGGGAGGAAACGTAGGTCGTGGCCAACACCCCACACCCACGAATTTTCAGCCACCAAAGCCACGTTTTTGCCTCCCCCATGGACCTCCCAAGAAGCCATGAAGGAAGGAGGCTAAGGGGCGGCGCTCCCCCTCCATGCCGGCGACGCGCAGGAGGAGTCCCTGCGCCACCGCCGCCCGGCGCCACGGCGCTGCCTCTCCGCCATCTTCACCGCCATCTCCATCACCAACTCCTCCTTGTATACAGTGGTTCATCCTCCCACAAATCTCTATACCGCTCTATGTAAACATGGTGTTTGATGCTATAAGTTATTATCCTATGGTTTATGTCATGTTTGCGTAGTTTATTTGTTCTTAGATTGAATGGTTGAATGTCTTTGGTTCATTAGAGTTATATGTTCATATGGTATATTGTCCTTTGGTGTCCATTATATTTGTGCGCGCATGGATCAACACCCTAGGGTTAGTAGTATGTGCAAAGGAAGGGGGTAGGTCTGCCGGAGTGACAGAAACCTGAGGACTCGAACCGGTTAGTTGCACATATGGGAGTAAGAGGATCATGAGCTTAATGCTATGGTTGGAAAAACCTTAATGCATTGTTAGTATTTACGGATGTTTGCTAACAATACAATCATATAGTACGTATTATCCCAAGTAGTGGAGTGCATGTATATTTAGCCTCTCCCACATAGAAAACTATATCGAAGACAATGAACCGATATCTTCACTAATTAATCTTGGACAAAGCCATCACAATTATCACCACTTTTCCACACTCATGGTACTGTTAGTTTATGGTTACTTAGTGTATTTTATTGCTGCAGCACTAACATTTACTTTCTTGTATTTATTATCTCGCAAAGCTATCTCTCATACCCGTATTGTTACTCTAGTATTATTTCCTAGATAAAGTAAACGTTTAGTGTGCGTAGAGTTGTATCAGTGGTTGATAGAACTTGTGAGAATACTTATCCTACCTTTAGCTCCTCGTTAGGTTCGACACTCTTACTTATCGAAAAGGCTACACGCGATCCCCCATACTTGTGGGATATCACTCCTCGCCTCCAAGGCCACCTGCCGGCGTCGACCCATCTATGTTCGCCGCCGGGAGGAGCTCCCTCGACGCCCCCGGCCCTTTCCTTCTCTCTCCTTCTTTCTTCCCCAGGAGATCCACCACCAGGGCTTCGACGAGCCGTTTTTGTCACCGAGGAGGCCAGGGATGCGAGGTGATTTGATTTGCCTCCGACGACCTCTGGCGAGTCGCGAATCTGCCATGTCTGTGGCTCCATGGACGCTGGTGGAGGTTAGCACATCTTGCCGTCCCGTGGATTTTCTCGATGTTGCAAACATTGTGTTGGGATGCTACATGTTCTTATTGTTTTTGGTGTATAAGTACGAGAAAAGTGCTACACACTATTTTTGTTGTGTAACCAAATTGAGATTTGTTGGATATGGTGTTGGTTTTTGCTACATGGATATGTTTAAAGTGCTACAACATTTTTGTTTGCTACATGTTGATATTTTTACAGACCGACATTTTTGCTACACACCCGTGCTACATGCGCAAACAATAATTGTTGCGTCAGATTTTTTTTGCTACATTACTCACACGTAACATTTTCTGAAATTTTTGTTGCTACATGCGATGTTACATACATAGACAAAAAGTGCTATGCACGAAACGTTTTTGCTACATGGATCGGACGCGTGAGATCAAATCACTTAACTTGATCCGACGGCGCGGAAGACAACTGTAGCTAACCATCGCTACACCCGACTGGCGCGTAGCGCTGGCCATAAAAGTAGCACAATAGCTAAACTTCTCTAAACAAAACCTGACCTAGACCCTAACTGGCGGCTGTCTATTTATTAGATGTTCTCACGTCGAGGCGCAGGTACGTGCTGGTGTCGCGTCTCGCCGTGGGATTCATGCTGGCCCAATTAATATCTAGGCATACATGCTAGTCGGTCCATCTTCTTCTGATTGCACCGATGCCTGGTGGTGTTGGACGTAGCATGCACAACACCAACGACCAAGCATGCATGTATACGTATGGATGCATGGCTGGACTCCAAATACTCCATGCACTCGCGTATGCCAATGAGCATGCTTACTGTATGCATCGCCATAGCTCGACTTTCTCTGACTTAACATGGTTGTCCTCGACTTTCTCGATGTACCGACGTCCTCTTGGTGACCTCTCCCGGAGCTACGACCGGTCGAGCGGTACATGGGCGAAGTAGACGTAGCGGTGACAGTTGTGTGTATATCCATGCTAGAGATGTCCAGAGCAGTACTAGCAGACATGTCCGTGCATTGCAACGGGAGTAAAAAAATAACTTTTATCAAAAAAGCTCAAGTTTTACCGCAAAATCGATTGACCCACGTAGAATAATTTTATTATCTTGCAAGATGAACAACAAGTTGACACAACAGTAAAAATAGCTTGAAGGATTACAAAATATGGGTTGATACATTCTTATCTTTGTAATAATTTGATATAAATTTATCCCATTTGACCTCTTGGTGTATATATTCAAGGTACATGTACTAACTTTTTATGTTGCGATATATGCAGGGTTCTCTAGAGCAATTTCTAGTTATATATATATGGATATCCATGTTCATTATCTTGATATCATGTTCATTATGTGAAATCCACTTTGCCTTCCGGATGTATATGCACCCGGTATTTAACAAACACATTTTGAAATGTCGAAAAATTGAATAAATTTGGCAGATACATTTTCACATTATATGTGTTCGCAAAATCGCTTCGCCGAAAACTAACATGTTTGTAGCATGTGTAAAATGAACAAAAAAAAGTCTCGTGAAAAGACTTATTTTACCACCAAAATTTGTCTTTTATATACAGGACACAAAAAATGTCGGTTTTTCGGGAAACGACTTTGTAAACATGCTAGAAAGAACGCAAACTTGTCAGCCAGTTGCCAGTAGAGAAGAACAATCAACCACGAATTCAAATTACTCAATTTAATAGTAACTTTGGTTAGGCTGATATGATATTATCAACTGTTAAACATGCTAATTAATCAAATTAACCCAGGAAAGAAACATACGATTAATTGATGGCCATCGTGAGGTGTAGGAGCAGGTCATGAACGGGTAATAAATGTGGATTGTATTTCAGAGATGGGATGCACACATTAAGAGTATGTTTGGTTGGCTGTGAGCCCTTGGGTCAAGGTCTAGGATGCAAAAAATGGCCGGTTTGCTTGCTTGGCCCGGTCTGCATTGTTCGCCCGCACGAAACCTAAACATCCCTCAGCCAGTCCCGTTAGGAACGGCCGATTCGGCCGTTTTCGCTGAGCCACGAGGAACGCAGAGCCGAGCTCGTGCGAGCTTGGAGATGGCATGAGCTCGCGCGCGGAGTCGAAACATCGGCGGGAGTTTTTCCGTCACCGCCCACCATTTTCGCCCTTCTGTTTCACCCCCTCCGTCTGATTGCCAAAAGTCGCGCCACCATTTTTCCTCTTTCGAGCTCTTCACCATTTTGCAGCAGCTGAGCGGCGGCAAGATCTCCTCCGGTCGGAAGTGCTCGGCGACAAGATCTCCTCCGGTCGGAAGTGCTCGGCGGCAAGATTTCCTCCTCCGGTCAGCGGTGCTCGGCGGCGAGATCTCCTCCTCCATGTCATGCTCCTCTAACTCAGTGGTTGTAAGTAACATGCAACCCTCCCTAGTGTACCCTAGATCTGTGAGCATGTCATAGATGTGAGTAGATCTGTGTAGGTGTTAGTAGATTTTGCCTAGATCTGTGTAGTGTTTTGCTATCACCGCTATGCAGCTCGTGTATGAGAGATATCGTGGTACGACGGTTGGTTCTACACTGTCTAGTTGTCATCCTTGTACCATTGTCTCTCCCATACATGGCAGCGTGTGAGTGACTGTTTTACCATCCATGATGTTATGAAAGTATGAACTGCTTGGTTTTTGTACCATGTTCTGCTTGATTTGTCATGCATTCTTACAACGCTAACCTATGTAGGACACCACCACCGAGGTGTTGCCCACCTCCCCGGATTTGTTGGGTATATCGGTGCACTCTGTGAAGCCGCTTCGATGTGCATCGGCTGTTGACTGTCTTGGACTGAGAGGGGTATATATTAAACCCCCAGCTGATGAACTTGTGGTGCATCACCAGCAGATATTGTGATGAATTTGGGATGCACCAGTCATTTGTGAACTCCGTAAGCAAGACATCCCCTAATTTAGGTGTTAGTTTAATATCCTATGTACAAAGTCTATATTTTGAGCACCATGTGTGATGGTAAGCTCATCACTCGAAAAAGTGATAAAAGTATGTGTGAGCGCGCACATAACCAAACACCGGGTGTTTGCATGTGTTTTGCGCAAACAAGCCACCAAACAGCCGGGCTCCAAAAATTGGTTCTAGCGAAACAGGTCTGACGGACTCTTTGTGGGCAACCAAATAGTCTGCAGAATATAGTTTTTGTCTCATTTTTCAGGGCCGGACCCTGAGAGCCACCGATGTAAGTAGGCTAAAAATAATGTTAATAACCAAACACGCCCTAAGTAGCAGCGCAAGTGAGCCCACATTGGCCAAATCGTGGTCAAAAAAATTTAATGGTTTTGTCCTTTCATCAAGAACAAACAAAAATGTACAGGCAAAAATCAAGTTATACCCGACTATCATATTGCTTGCAAGATTCTCGAAACCACAGCGCATAGCCTATCGCTATCACCTTTCCCGAGCGTACCCCACCGGACTGGGATTCAGTGACTGGTCCATGGCCAGTCACGCCGTAACTGTCTCCCTTTATCCACCGTTCATACTCGATCCAATGGATCAGATTGACCCAAAATTTGAACTCGAAATTTAAATATTTCAGAAAAATTTGAAAAAAAATCCAGTAAGGTGCATACACCTTTTAGGGTATTCTGACAAAATTGCACGTCATTTGGATCAATCGTTTATGAGTTAATAGCATTATAAGATCAAAAACTAAAACGCTGTTTAATGATAAACCACTTATCCAAATGAAGAGAAACTTTCTCAGAATACACAACGAACCATATACAATTTACTGGAATTTTTTCAATTTTTTCTGAAATATTTAAATTTCGAGTTCAAATTTTGGGTCAATCTGATCCATTGGATCAAGTATGAACGGTGGATAAAGGGAGACAGTTACGGCGTGACTGGCCATGGGCCAGTCACTGAATCCCAGTCCTACCCCACCACTCCATCACGTATGTGGAGTTTTTCTGACCAAACACGTCATCAGGCTTTGGTGGGCTTTTTCAGACCCTGCAAAGCCTCGTTATAACCCTGAAAAACTCGTTTCAATGGCCCTCCTTGGCCCGCTTTTCTCTCTCTCATCTTCACCAGACGCTCCCGGTGGCCACCTTCTCCATCCAGTTGCCTGCCCTTTGACTGGGTCTTTCCGGTTGCCTAGCCTTTGCCTACTCTAATATGCAACCGGGAAAGCAAGTTTCTATCTTTGTCATCTTCTTGATACTCTACAGTCTGCAGGATAGCTTAAATTTACTCCATAGTAAGATAAATTTTCCTTTAAAACTGATCATTCAAAAATCATGTTGTGAGCCACATGTGTTTAATAGAGAACAAAATCCAGTTCTTAAGTCCATTCCCAACAAAACGAATTAATCAGAGCATCTTACATACTCAAGAGATAATTTAGACAAACAACAATAATTCAAATCCAAATAGAGGTCAACGACAACACAGCAGGAGAAATCCAAGAATTATAGGGGGAATCGCTCCCAAGTCCCCAACAAGGTAGGCATCCTCTAGATAGTACAGAATTTAGCAGAACACCAAACTGCAGGCATAAATTCTGCACGGTCATACCGGAACTAAAACTTCAGAGGATCAACAATTTACGCCAGATATGGTGCCACCATAGTAGGCCAACCCATTGCTGCATTGTAAAATTAGAAAAATGCGAACAGGATCGGCCAGATGCATCGATGCCAAATTTGCTCAAGGAAAAGAATTGGTTGACAAAAAGCCATTGATCCAACTACCTCTCAGTACTCTGTACCACCGCGCTCCTTAATCCCCACCACGGCGGCGACATAGGGGATATGTAGCCCGGGACGGCGTCGGTACAACGGCCGCGCGCGACCACCTCGGCGACGCCGCCCGCTCGCCTTCGTCCTCCTTGGTGAAGCCACAACGTATCTGGAGCACCGCTGCGCATGCCGACCAGATCCAATGGCGTCACCATCAGAAGCGGTGGATGCTACCGCCATTGAACCCATTGGACTTCTTGTCTCCGGTGCCTGCAATGCCACCGGCAACGTCTGTCAATTCGAAGGCTATGGAGGAAGGAGATGAGACTTGGGAGAGGGAGAAAATGGAAATGGGGCGGCAGCAGGCGTCTGCAGATCCAAGTTCGGGAGGAGGCGTTGCTTTTTGCCTTTTTGGTGAGGGGGAGTGGACAGTGGAGACTGGAGACGGCGCCGCGCCATTTCTAAGGGAGAGGTGGGATCAGAGACGTGTTGCTGTCATTTGAGCTGAGTTGTCCCGTACGTGTCCTTTTCCTTCACGAGAACATGGACACATGGCAATTTTCCTCCATCGATCACTAGGTAGAACGTGCACATAAATTGCACAAACCATGAGAAAAAATACTGATTTTTTTTGTAAGATTATCGTATTATAATTACTATTTTTTTGAACGTGGCAAAAAGATTTGTCTTTTCATAAATAAGAAGTGAATGAGCCAGTTTATAATTAAAACTGGTCAAAAACCGATACAACACAACCACGTAACAACGTGCCGGTTGCGAGGCCGCGCTCCAGACAAGTCGACGACCAAATCGGCCGAGCGATCAAAACTAACATCAAACCTCTCAACGCAACATGGCGGTGTCGAAAAACCGGAGCTGCCACCGACGTCCATGTCGGCCCTAGGGTGCTGACGAAAAGCAAGACAAAACCAACTATACGAACAATGTAAAAGTGACAACGGTGGTGAAGGGGTCCTTAATGATGCCTCCAAGGAGGGGATAGACGTTCGAGAGTCGCGTCGCTATCGCCAACATCAACTAAAGTCGGTGCAGAGTTTTCACCCGGAGCTCACCAATCCCAAAGTCATGCCTATGTGCCCGACATAGCTAAGATAGCCATGAAACTCGCCGCCGCCTGCCACCAACTCCCTCCACCGGTCCCTACGGCCAGCAAAGCATCCAAGACGAGTCCCGACGAGGCAAACAACACAGAAACGCCGTCCTCGCCCGATACCGAGTTTCCCCCGAAAGATTCCGGGCAAAGGAGCGAGAGCACCACCTCAAAGACGCTAAAATAAGAACGTGGCGTCGTTGTCGCCTACCCTGACGATGACCAAGACAAGAGTTTTGCCCGGTGAGGAGTCGCAGACCTCACGCCGTCCTCACGATAGGCCAGACCACTGCAGTAACCCGCAAACAAACCGCCAGCCCCACGCGCCCGACGGTCTGAAGTCACCATCAGAACTGGGCGTCGTTGCCGAGGTCCGCCTCACACTAAGCCACCTCCTAGCTGACCACGACAACAAAGACTGGCAGGGCCCCAACCCTGCTCGAACCCACCATGCTTGTCCGTCGACCACCGCTGGAGATGTCGGGACGTCCGTCGGAATTGAGAAGTCGAGCCCCCGCACACCGCCACGCCTAAGCTCCTTGTCACGACCACGAGAACCACCGAACACCATACCCAAGCACTCTAGATACGGACTCACCAGCCTAGCCGATCCGCCACGTGCACTGCATGATTTGCACCAGCAACCTAGGGGAGAGATGCCACGTCGACCGTGGGAGCACCACGCCGCTGAAATCTCGAGCAACGAGAATGGAGCCGGCAGCACACCTCCGCATCTCTACCTCGCGTCGCCGACAGAGCACGCGACACCGCCACCTGCCCGGGGACGGCACCTCGGCCTCCGGTTTTCGCCGCGTCTAGCGTGGCCAGAGGACTCACGCCCACCATTCGGGGACGAGGCCCGCCGTGACCCTGGCCAGAGCCAGGGGCAGTGTCGACGGAGAGGAGCACGGTGTGACCCGCCATCGGCGTTAGGTTTTGTCGCCCCTGGGTTACTAGGGAGGCGACATGGGAGAAGCGCACTAGCCGTCTCCCAACAGCAATTGCGAGTAGCACAGAGTTGATTGGTTTTGCTAACTTTCTGAAATAGTAGTTTCATATATTCTACACATGAGAAACATTTTCCTATCAGGCTAGATGTGACGAAGTCTAATAATAGTTTATAAATTAAGGAGAGTGCTACTATGAAGCACACCTGCGTGCAATCTAAGGGTATGCGCACTGCAAATCGCTTACACGTGCTCTTAATTCAAATCCAGCCCACGGATAAGCGCCTGGCGCTAGGGGGCAGTGTAGTGTTTTGTATGTGCTTAATTAAGCATCGTACTCCATTATATGCATCGATGCTAATAAAAGCGGCGGGACAATTTTTTCCTAGCCCCTCCGTTTTAGCGTCCGTGTTTTACATGATATAATTAGGTGTGAATTATTGAGGTACAAGTACAACCCGTGGCCGCCAGCAATTGGTGAGATTGAAAGCGCATCACAACCTAAGACGTGAACGTTACATTTCGCGGTGAATAAATCTAAACTACTAACGATACCACAATGTTATATAAATTGGTGCGGGATTGAAAATTGGTGTTGATATTTGTGACACATCAGTGATGCATGCTTTCGAACATATATGCATTATATTTCTTGGTGAGAGGATATAAGCAAGAAAATGGTACCACCAAGACAAATACAACGAAAAACATAATTGTTGGAAATAACGGGGATGAAAATGGTTATAAGGCATAGGCGTTCGAAATCTAGAAATGGATTGCAGTGGGTCACAAAATAGAAAAGCGGATCTTATAGGGAAGACATATAGAAATAGATAAGCAATGGCACCCAATTAGGAAAGGAGAAATTATAGACAAAGAAAATTAAATAGTTCTCTGAAATTATAGACAAATAAAATTAGTTCTACGAGTTCTCCAAATTACACCCTATTTTAGGGAAACAATATCAGTTTACCAACCCTTCCCGCAAAACTAAACTATAAAAGTTACAAACACAATGGAAACACATTATGCTATTTATAAATGCAATATATGAAAACAATCGCAAACACATTATGCTATTTATAAATGCAATATATTAAAACAATCACAGTAGTTATAACACACACCCAAATATGTAAATGTACCATGTTTAAGACAAATGATAAAAAATATCATAACCACGGGCGCGGCGTGTCGCCGCGCCAAAGCCTACTAGTGTGTGTAATACGTGCACAACAGTGCCATGCCACACATACTCAGATTACGACTTGCAGTATGGGCGTGGAAATTCAACGTCGGCACTGCCCAATATGGACCAGCCGACTTGCAGTGTACAGGTTTTGCGAGGACTAAGCACCACAAGTCCACAAGACCACAACGCAAACTGCTGGTCCTCGATCCTCGCCGCACCGGCAAATCGCACTTGGCTAGCTCCTCATCTCGCCATGGACGCCGCGTTCACGTCCTCCTCGCCTCAGGCGCCGCTGCGCATCGTGATCGTCCCGTGGCTGGCGTTCGGCCACCTGCTCCCGTACCTGGAGCTCGCCGAGCGCCTGGCGTCGCGTGGCCACCGCGTGTCCTACGTCTCCACGCCGCGCAACCTGGCCCGCCTCCCGCCGCTTCGCCCTGCCTCGAAGCCGCTCGTGAACCTCGTCGCGCTCCCGCTGCCGCGCGTCGACGGCCTACCTGACGGTGCCGAGTCAACCAACGACGTACCCCAGGAAAAGCGGCAGCTCCACTGGAAGGCCTTCGACGGCCTCGCCGCGCCTTTCGCGGAGTTCATGGCCGCCGCGTGCACCGACGAGGGCACGAGGCCGCACTGGATCTTCGCGGACTCTTTCCACCACTGGGTCGCTGCGTCTGCGGTAGAGCACAAGGTTCGATTCATTACAGTATTTCCATTTTCCAATTTTAGATGCTTATCTCAAATCTCGCTAGCTTGATCGACCAGCTGCATGCAGGTGCCATGCGCGTTGCTTCTCCAGACCGCTGCGACCATCGCAATGCCAGGCCAGCCGCGGGAGCACGCCGCCGATGACGGCGAGTCCGAGCAAGCCGCAGCTGACCCCGTGCCCCGTTACGAGCGGGAGGCGCTGGCAACGGTTTTCATCAGCAAAGGAAAAGCGTCGGGCATGTCCACCATCCAGCGCTGGACCCTGACGAAAGAGAGGTGCGCGCTCGCGGTCATCCGGAGCTGCGTCGACTGGGAGCCCGAGTCGTTCGATTTAGTGCCGAAGCGCCTCGGCATGCCGGTCCTGCCGCTCGGCCTTCTGCCGCCGCCACCCGACAGCGGCCGCCGTGCCGCAAGCACGAACAGAGAGCATGCCACCGTGCGCTGGCTGGACACGCAGCCGCCCGGCTCGGTGGTGTACGTCGCGCTGGGGAGCGAGGTGCCGCTGCGCGTGGAGCAGGTGCGCGAGCTGGCTCTCGGGCTGGAGCTCGCTGGGGCAAGATTTCTCTGGTCACTCAGGAAGCCCAGCGGCGCCGCCGTCCACGAAAACGATGATGGCGCCGACATGCTTCCAGCTGGTTTCCTGGAGCGCACACACGGACAGGGGATGGTGACTACGGGGTGGGTTCCACAGATGAGCATACTGGCGCACGCCGCCGTGGGAGGATTCCTGACGCAATGCGGCCGGAACTCGCTCATCGAAGGGCTTCTGTTTGGGCACCCTCTCGTCATGCTGCCCATCTTCAGCGACCAAGGGCCGAATGCGCGCCAAATGGAGAATAAGAAGCACTACACTACGGTATAGTTTTAGGTATAGTTTTAGGGGCACTTTGGCTGGGGCATTTTTCAAAGTGCCCTAAAAGCTAATAATTAGGGGCATTTTGACAAAGTGCCTCTAAATATCATATCTTTTGGGGCACTTTAGCAAAGTGCCACTGAATGGCATAGCTTTTGGGGCACTTTGATGAAATGCCCTAAAATGGCATAACTTTTGGGACACTTTGATGAAATGCCCCTAAATGTCATAACTTTTGAGGCACTTTGATGAAATGCCCCTAAATATCATAACTTTTGGGGCATATTCTCAAAGTGGCCCTAAAGCTCAATACCCGAAATCATATCATTGCAAATACAAAACAAACTTAGCAGTTCACATCAAATTACTACGGTTCAAATCACAGCAACATATTATAGTCCATAACTTAGCCGTGTGGGTCCCACCACGATCCTGACGTGTGAGTCCCACCACGCATCATACAACTGTGTGGGTATATTAGAGCATCTCCAAGCGGAGGCCCCAAACCCGCCCTATACGTCCGGGCGGGATTTGGGCCAAAAAACGCCACCCAACCGCGGCCCCCATAACGGCCCCAAACGATCGGGCGGTCCGGCACACCCCAAACCCAGCCCAAATGTGGGGCGGGTTTGGGGCCGCCCGGACACGACCGGACGCGACCGGACGCGTCCGCCCTCAGGTCGCTGACAAGTTGGGCCCGCGTGTCGGATGAAGGCTGACCGTCGGAGAACACTGACCGGCGGTGTCCACGCGTCGCCGGCGTGATAAAATCGGAGCCCCCGAGAAAACCCTAACCGCATTCCCCATTCCTCCTCATCTCCAATCCGCAATGTCGAGCGGCTCCGAGGACAGCAGCTTCTGGGATGAGCCGGCGGACGCGGAGAGCAAGGCGCCGCCGGCGGCGGTCGAGCAACGCGCGGAGGAGGAGGACCCCGATGACGACCTCGCTTACCGCGTCGCTGTCCTCCGGTCGCTGGAGGAAAAGGGGCACTCGAGCACGCCGGCGCGTGGATCGGGAGCGGGAGCGGCCAGTGGCCAATGCAGCCGCTGGTCGGCTCCGGCGCGTAGATCGGCGGCGCCGCCAAGCGTCAGCCGCAGGTCAGCTCCGGCGTCTGCGGCCGCGCCGCGTCGTCGTCTCCCTCCGGTCCAAGCCCCTCCTGGATGGAGGATCCTTCCCGATGGGGAGGGGTGGAGGCTTCTGCCGGTGCCGCCGCCGCGGGCGCCGGAGACGGTGGGCAAAGTGTTCCGCCAGGCGAAGCGGGCGGGCCAGTCGCTGAGCATAGCGGCTGCCGTCGCCGGGGCTGACGCGGACCTCCCCCTCGATTTGGTGGCGCAGTCCTTCACCTCCGCTGAGACCGACGCCCGCCGCCACCGCCGCAAGGACCAAGAAGCGCTGGAGGCGGCCATCGCGCTGTCGCAGGCGGAGGCAGAGAAGAAGAAGAAGGCGGCGGCCAATGCGCGCCGCCACGCGGAGGAGCAGGCCCGCGCCGTGCGGATCCTCGCCAGCCAAGTCGACGAGGAAGACGAAGATCCGTACTTCGCCTTCCGCAAGCGGACCAAGGGCGGCGGCTCCGGCAAGGGCAAATCTCCGATGTGAGATTTGCCCATCTCTAATTTACTTTTGTAAGTATGTTTGTCAATCCGGCGACCTGCTGTCGGATGAACTATGTATCAACGTTCTATATATCTACGTTGATCAACTCTCCCTCCGACGTTGCATGGGTTTGTATGGATTTGGGGGTTTCTTTTTGAGGGGAACGGCTGGAGCGGCACGTTTTTGGGGGTCGTCCGGTCGTGTCCGTGGACAGTTTGGGGGCCAAATTTGGCCATTGTGGTTGGAGATGCTCTTATTGGGCAAAATAATGCGTAGCGGCGGATCGCGAGGACCGCAACGACCCAAGGAAAGCTCCCTACCACTGGGCTATGATGGTGCTTATGTTTGTACGAAGATGCCTAGATATATGTAGTAAATATCTAACTCGGAACGAAAATGGGCTGGGCTGGTTAGGCAAGGTAATGGGCCAGCTTGTCTGGTTTTTTTTTACCTTTTTATTATTCTTTTATGTTTTCTAAAAATTCCTCATATTTTGTAGAGTTTGTTGCATATTTTTAATTGATTTTTGTGGCCTTTAATTTGGTGTAAATAATTTATTTAAGTTAGAATATTTTTGATTTGGGAAATTACCAAACTATATAATTATAGGAAATAGGTTAAACTTTTCCTAATTAGCTAAATGGGCTGATCTAATCCTATATGGGCCAAATAGCATGTACTTCACATTAGTCTGGACGAGTTGGTCCAGACCACGTACGTACACTGGAACCTGGACCTACAAGCACGCATGTACGCGATGCCATCTCTCTCTCACTGTTCCCCATTCTCCACCTCCGGCGATTCGCCGCCGTTCCGGCTGCCCCGGCCGTCGCCGGTCTTCTGCGCCGCCGCTGCTTGCCGGCGGAACTCCGACCCGCTCTCCTTCAGCAATTCCCCGCCGCCGCGACGATCAAACACCACCACAGGCCCCCCAATCGAGCTCACCCGCGAACCCTAAACCTAACTCGCCACGGCTCTTCTCGCCGGTGCTGTTCCCCGGCTTCCGCGCCTCCTGCCTCGCCTCTCCGTCGACCACGGTCGTCTCCTCGAGCCCAGCTCGAGCACGCCGCCACGGCCTCCAATTGGACCGCAGCGCCGCTCCGTGTCGACCACGAGCTCTACCTCGATCCTCAAGCTCGACCACGACCCCTTTCTGTTGCTGCCTACCTCAACCACGACGCCGGCGGGATGGCTCTCAGAGAGAAGCAACCACGGCGTCGCCGGTACTCTACCCCACGGTGCGGCTGGTGGTCAAGGTCGTCTCGCGGTGCACATCCGCTGCGGCAGCGTGAGCACTGCCTCACCACGACGCAGTGTTCGTGCCCGTGCGATAGGTATGCTTCCTCTTCCCCCTTTTCTCTCCTCTCTCACGAAATTCATTTCTGAATTCCACTTGCACTCGGTCTAGGACATGGTTAAAATTATTCCTAGTTGTTCTAGGGTCTGTGCTACTGCTCCCCTTCATCCAGGTGATGAACTGGTGCAAGGAATCGTGTTGTGCTTGTGGTGCTTACCGAGGATTGGTCTATGCCTGTGTGTGTGGCCACTAAACCTACTGTTAACGGAAGAAATGTCCATTTTCGTCGGTTACACTCCAGTCAATTAAATTTCCTAGAGTGATGTGTGATGACTCCTTTATTATGTTGCTATGCAAATGATTGTGAAGTGCTAATACATGCCATTGGATATATTTTAGCTTCAGGTTTAAGTCCTTGAGCTTGATAGCTTTTTATTTCTTGACGGCTTAGCTCGTTTGTCTCACTGTGATGATTATGTAGCTTGCTCAATTGACATGTATGCATGATTTAGGACTGATATAAATGTTGTGCATCCGATTTGAGTAATTTGTGGTTCCTGGACATGAACTAGTTGCTGTCCAGCAACATGTACATGATTATTGCATAAACTTGTGCTATAGCAATTTGTAGATATATCTCTGGACAGATCTGGCTGTGAAAACTAATAAGAACAGATACATTATATACTTGTATTTGCTTTTCTTGGGTGTTTTAGTTCCTGGCTGCTGCTAGTAAGCAACAGATCATGTGCATACATGATCTTGCCATGTAGTGTGCCTATGTATTTAATATCTTGCATGATTGCATGATCAGATCATGCTTTGCATTAGTGGTAACTTGAATATCTTTTCATATATTGCTCATACTTGGATTTACTGGCTGGAATATTAATTTGCTTGCCAAATCATGTGCATACATGATCTGGTTGTGTTTGTGGTGTAAAAGTGTGGATATCCAGCCTTCAGTGCCTATGTTTCATTGGGGAATCTCCTGTTTTCTTTATATTAATTCTGGCTGCATCTATAAGATTATACGCGGCTAGGCATTTTGTTTGTACTTCAGGTGCAGTACTGTCATGAGTATCCTATATAATGATGCCAATGGTGTCCTATGATGAATGCTAATTTGGTTAATCTTTTTTTCAAAAGCATTAATACAGTGTTTTTTGTTTATAGTTAACCAAGTCTTCTCCAGCACATGCTGATCCTTCTGAGCAAGGTAAGTGACATCTCTATCATTCTGTATAATCTGCATGAACTAGTTTTAATGTGTTATTCTATTAGTGAGGAACTCGTGATGATAATAATTACTTCCCCTTGTAGGTAGTTCGCTTGTGAAATTGTTTATACAAAGGAATATCAGAGCTTGGTGAGTTTTACTCAAACACTTAAAAGCCCCTCATGGCCTAACTTACTGGGTTTCCATATATTATATTCATTTTGTCCTAATTAAGAAGATTTAACTTCTTGGTGAGTTTTACTCCCACACTTAAAAGCCCATCATCAAGCATGCTATTCATTTTAAAGTCGAGCTTGGTCAGTGTGTATTTGGCTCCATAGTCCAATGCATCTAGTCTAGGTCTTATTGTTTACCGAGCTAAATGTTGTGGCTAACGCATGGAAGTGTTTTTTTAATAGTATGTAGTCATTAATTACAAGTTATTGCAACATGTATAACCTTGCATAGATGATATACGTATTGGTCAAACCTAATACATAAATCCCTGATTGGCAGAAAGTATTTTTGTTTTGTTTTGAAGCCTCAACCGAGCCATGGTGTTTCTGTGCCCAGCCTTCCAGCCGATGATTTGGTGCTATGTGATTCTAGGACTAGTTCTGGTTGTCATTGATCTGTGTTAGTGCACTAGCTATCATATTTATTGTTTATTTACTCTTAGATCTTCCAATCTGGTATTGGAGTTATCTAGTGTATGAATGATTTAATTTGATATTAAATGAGTTGTATGATGTTGTTTGAGTACTGCCTAGTCGCATAATTGATTCTTGAGTAGTATTTATGTCAGCCTGGTTATAGAGAAGAATGCGTTATATATAATGACTCTGTCAAAGAAAGAAATGAGGCTTATTCTCGGTAGATGTTAGTTTACAGAAGAGAGATGTTAGTTTACCAAAGAAATAGTGTGATTCTACTTTTGTAGAGTTAAAACCTGAAGCATAGAAGGATTGATTGTTGCACCAAGTTGACGATGCTATATTTAGGCATGGATATTTTCTTTCAGCTCAGGAGATATGTTATTGATTGCTGCACCAAGTTGAACCTTGCGTGATTACTCATACTCTCATGCTGATCAGATCAAGGAGTATCTCAAGGTAAACCTCTGGTTCATGTTTTTCCAATTTGGTATCTTGGCTCACATACATGAGAACTGTTTATAACAATATTATGCTTGCTGGTTTTTAAAATGTATGCCATTTCTGCGTCATGAATGTTTGTTGAGCCTTACAAGGCTTAGTGTCTTTATAATCTAAACATAGACTGTAGTAAAATGTGTCATGAACCTCTGTCTTAGCTATTTTCTCTTCCCAGCATTTTCCTCTATTTTCTCGTCACCTAATAACCTCATTGCAGTCAATGCCATCGGCTGGCACGAACTATATCCTTGAAAAATAATAATTTGCACTGTAGTACTGTACTACTTTGAAACCTTTGGATTCTAATACTTCAATGAGTGCGCAGTACTAGGTTAAATATGAGTTAAAGATGTTTTTAAAATATTCACGAGACACATCCTGATTGCAAAGGTGATGAGAAATTTGCAAAAATTCCTATTACTTCTCACTGTAATTTGGAATTGCAGCTGCAACTCTCTACCATTGACAACAATGTTAAGAAAGAGCAGATAGAAATAGATGGTGTGCGCGAGCATAGAGTTTTGGTGTTACTTGTGGTGTTTACAGTCACTACTGTGATTCATTAGTGTTGATTTAGCTTGATGTTCTGTGATATTGATGTTCATTTCTCTGTTATACTCCAACCATTTCTAGTGTTCTTCTGTTTTTGTATTCTTTTTTAGTTGTGATCTATGAATGTTTCGTGCCTACAGGGGTTCAAGTCCCAGAATATGCCATCAATGGATGTCTCGTGGGGAATAAAGACCAAACACTTCATACGGCCCTGCTTTCAGTTTGATAGGGAACATTTGATGCATGACCAATTTGTACTAATGAAGGTTTGCCTGATCTAGATGTTGCAAAATATTGCAAGTTTGATCATATCTCATAATGGCAGTAGTACATCTCTCTGTAATCTACATGTTCCAGATTTTATCATGCTCAATTGGCAGTCGGCTACATGTAGCTTTGACTATTTTGGATCTGTAATCTAATTGCAGATCTTACATGTCCCAGTAACACTTGACTGCAGATCTTACAGCCTGTTTGAATGATTTCATGTTTTGATTGTATCCGTGATGAATTTTGAATGTTGTGTATAATATAAATCTGGAGAATTTCAGAACAATGCCTCAAAAATATATTAGGGTACTAACAAAATGTTTGTCCTAGAAGGTTTTTAGGGCACTTCTCCAAAGTGCCCCGAAAAGTTTTGAGGGCATTTTGATTAAGTGCCCTAATACGTTTTCGGGGTAGTTTTTAAAATGCCCTAAAAACTATTCGGGGCACTTTGAAGAAGTGCCCTAATAAGTTTTAGGGGTAGTTTCTTTAAATGCCCTAATATCTATTCGGGGCATTTTGGAGAAGTGCCCTAAAAGGTACACCTTTTAGGGCATTTTTTCAAACTGTCCTAAATACTTTTCCAATCACCAGTATATTGGGCACTTAAAAAAGTGCCCTAATAAGTTTTTAGGGCATTTATTTGACTTTTCGGGGCATTTTGAAGTGCCCTTAAATTCTTACCGTGACGTAGTGAAGGTAGGATTGCAGGTGGCGAGGGATGAGAACGACGGTCGTTCGACCACCATGGCGTCGCGAGCGCGGTCCGGGCAGTCATGGTTGATGGAGAGTCCAGGAGGGGCTTCCTAGTGGGCGCAGCAAAGATGCAGGAGGTCGTAGCCGATACGGAACGGCAGGAAAGGTACGTCGACGAATTGGTACAACATCTTAGATCTTACATCGTTCATGGCGATTTCACTACTGCCCTGCCCACCTAGAGCTCTGTCTGAGGCTTCAAGAATATGCATATATAATACGGAGTACGAAAATCTCAAATATACGTGTACTGAATATTGTTCCAAACATATTTTTAAAGATCTCTGACTCCATTGTGGAATATAAACATTACTGCACATGTACCCATCTCAATGCTACCGCAAGAAGATACTTGGATTGTAAGCTTATTACTGTTGTAGAAATACGAATACGTATTTCTACAAAATAGGACGGATCAACTTACGGAAGTCTTACGGGCTGACGAGGGCATGCGACGTGGTGCCAACGTGGATAAGTGTGTTCTCTCGACAGAAAAACTAGTGAAGGAAATTAACAAAAAGATCCCCATGGCTACCGGGAATGCTCAGCCTCTTCGGCTGCGGCGTAGCGACCTAGCGCTCGTCGGCGCGACGATCTACCCTCGGCGGCGGGGCCAGCTCCCCCTCGTAGGAAACAGAGCGGCGAGCTATTGGTCGTACTCGGCGGCGCGGCGAGCTCGTTCTCGTCAAGCTCTATTGGTCGCTACAGGCGCCGCGCCGCGGCGAGCTCTATCTTGTCTCTGTACGGACGGTGCCGGCAGATGGAAGCATCAAGTTCCGTCGCTACATCCTTCTCGGCAGCGCAACGTGAAGTCCGAGTACTAGCGTGGGCGTCCGTCGACAGCGAGGAGCCCGGCCGGCGGCACAACGGCGAGGTCTTGTTGTGGGTTGCGGAAGATGCGGAGCGACCTGTGCGACGCGGGCTGGTCGTTCACGATGGCGCGGTTGAGGCAGCTCCCGCCGTGGATGATCTGAACAAGGGCGTCCGTCGAAGGCGTCGACACGACGAGCAGCTCAGCCGGCGGCACGACCGCGAGGTTTTGCTGTGGGTTGAGGACGATCTAGAGTGACCTGCGCGACGACGGCCGGCCATTCACGACGGCGCGGTCGAGGCAGCTCGGCCGCCGTGGATGATCTGAACAAGGGCAAACTTACGGCGGAAGTTCCAGCTTTTTGTTGCGTAATTAGCGGCAGCCGCGTGGATTCGATGGACTAGCTGATTTTTATCTTTTCTCTTTCCCTCGTTCCACGTCAGAGCTGATCCTCGTCAGCGCGTAAAACGTCCGTAGCCGTCCGTAGGTGTAGCATTTCCGTTCTACAAATTTATCTGTTCCAAACATATTTTCAAGATCTCTGATCCCAGTTTGCAGGCAAGCCCCATCAAAGTCGGAGACGCGTTCCAGATGATCCTTCCTTCGACCAATCCAAATCGCATTCGAACAAGGAAAGCATATACGCGTGCCCATGCATGTATATATTGGCCCTCTCGATCCTGTTTATGTCCAATCCAACCCAAGCCAATCCCGACCCAAACAAGTTCAACTTCAAAGCTCGGGCGACAAGAGTTTCATCCATGGCGCCGCCGCGGACGATCGGAGAACAGCTAGCGGAGGTATCGCGCGCCGCCATCTGGTTCCAGACCATCATCAACCAGGTCCACCTTGCAGCCCTGTACTCGGCCTTAATCATCTGCTACCCATACGACGACCCTCTCTACTTCAGCTTCGCCTTGTGGCGGCTGCCGCTGGTGCTGTCCATGTACGCCTACACGTCGCTGATCTTGCTGATCCTGTCCCACGTGGAGCTGTTTTTGCCGCGCGTGCCCTTGGCGGTGTACCGGACGCTTGTCGACTGGGTCTTTGTCGCCGTCGTCGGCGGCCTCGTCGGTCCCGTGGGAAGCCTCGTCGTCGGCATCCCCACCATCGACAGGGGCGTTGTGGCAGGTTGCACTTGCTTCTTCGTTGTCCTTGTAGCTGGGCTCCTCGTGCTCTGGATGTGGCTTGTTCGTGAGTACGGTGACAGCAGCAGTCGCGTCAAATAATCTACACCTAGCGCCTGTGCTGGTTAGAATTACGAGCAAGATAATTGTTTTTTTATTTCCAATTGGGGTTGCTACATTGTGCGAACCGGATATGCACGAACGATAATTGATTATTTTTTTCCAATTGGGGTTGCTACATTAATTGTGCGAACCGCATATGCACGAACGTCGTGTGATGGGATGTGCTCTCATTAGGCACAAGATAATTGAATTTTCTTTATGAGAAAGGATTATCTTTTAGATTGTTCACTAGGAATCTCTCTATCTATTATATATATATACTAGTTGAATACCCGTGCGTTATGACGGCGGCATAATTTGTACACCCTAGTATATGTATGTCTCTAAAAAAATATAAATATCATATGCCACTTCAAGGTAGCAGAGGCGTTTTGACTTCCGAGCACACTAGCTCGTGCCTGATTAACAATTCAAAAATAATAATAATTTTTTAAAAAAATAATAAATTAAAAAAAACTCTGAAAGAAATTGATGATGAACATATATACAAGTTTTCTACAATCATGCCATGTTTCGTGGTGAAATGACACTCGTGGTGCTCGGAGACAAAATCAGTGCTCTGAAAAATTATATTTGTAAGTGTCGGTTTTGTTAGTGATTTGTTTTTTTTCTCCAAGCACAACGAGTGTCATTTCACCGTGAAACTTAGCATGTTTGTCCAAAACTTGCATATGTTCATCACCAAAAAATTCAGAATTGTAAATATTTTACTATCGTTTTCGAATTTTTTAATCAGGCATGAGCATGTGAGATCGGGAGGCAAAGTGAATTTCCGACTTCAAGGCACTCTTAGAGCAAGTCTAACAGCAGCCCTATATTAGACTTGGTGTCCAATAAACCGTTTTTTAGTCCACGAAAGGGCAAAAACACGTCTTCAACAGTTGCCCTATCACGTGCCCTAAAATGGGGCTGCCCCAAAATTTCGTCCTCTCTGCCCTAAATATGGGGCAAATAGGGCCGCGCGCGCACCTGCCCTATCCCTTTCATTTCTGCGCGCCAAGCCCAACTACCGCGCGGAAGGTTCAGCTTCACCCCGATCCCCTTTCCGCCGCCACCGTCCCCGACCGATTCCGGCCATCTCTGGCGACTCCCCCGCCGCCGGTGACCTACACAGCTCCCCCACGACCTCCCCTACCGATTCCCGTCCTCCGCCGGCCATTCCCGCCGCCCCGGCGAGCTCTACCACCGCCGGCCATGGCGAATCTACCATCCCCGGCGGGCTCATTCACCGGCGTCGCTTCGCGCTCCTCCCGATCTCGTCCCTCCTCCCGGCGAAGCCGCCGCCCCCCGCAGATCCTTGGACGGACGTCGAGCCAGCGCCGCTGGCGTGGACGGAGATGCGGATCCGCGCTTCGTGCTCACGAGGGCGCCCCAGCGCCGGCACCTTCGCGCACGCTCACGGACAGGTGCAAGGCGACGCTGGCTGCTTCGATTTAATTCGGGGATCAGGAGCGCGTGGTGGCCACGGTGGTGCGCCGTGTTGGACGCCGCCGCGTCGGGGATCGATCGGCCGGATCACTCTGGCTCGATTTGGACAGGAGCAAGGCGGCGGGGGCAGCTGCAGCTCTCAGTACATACACCTACAGTTCAGAAATCAAATCGATCAAAGGTAGCAGTAGCAATCGATCGACCAAGTAGAAATCGCGATCTAGCTAGCTGCTGGTGATTCCGATCCAGCAAGTTTTTTTTTGTAAATAAATCTTCTCACCACATATGCCATGTGGTTCCGATGCAGCTAGCTAGCTGCTGCTGCTTTGTATGTTTGATTAATCTGTTGTTTACCTTTTTGATTTGTTTGCCGGTGGAAATTCATATTCAATTTGTACAATTTGTTGTTAGCAAGTTGAGTTTGCATACGTGAAAATTTGGATCTACACTTTTTTGTGTCCGAAATTTGGATTGGAAGTGCAAATGGATTTTTAGCACTACATATTTTGCAATGTTTAATTTCATATGTTCATTTTCATCTCTCAAATATCAAGAAAAGAGGGGAGTGGCGCGGCCGCGGTGTCCTAAAATAGGGCAGCTGTTGGAGAGGAGGTGCCCTATTATAGGGCAGCTGGTAAAGCAGAAAAAGTTTTCGTGCCCTATACACGAAAACAGCCCTCCTAATATAGGGCATCTGTTAGAGTTGCTCTTATCACTTCAAATAATAGTTGGTGTTTTTTTTAGTAAACGTGCACATGCAATGCACGTTCGTCTGTAATCTAAAATGTGAACACACCAAGCTTATGATTTAAATCCACGTGAAACCGCCTTCTAAATTCTAATCCTCAACGTGCAATGACTTAGAGGACACCATGTACTCGGCAGAGTTTATATCCTGATTGAATCTGCTTATTCTAAAACAAAGCTATTTTTAGCGATTAAGCATGCTAACGACCACATCAAATTTCTCTCTTATTGGGCCAATAAAAAGGGCGCCTCTTATCTATCGAGTAAACGGTATCACCACCTATTGGTATGCGCACATGAGTATTTAAAATTCTGCATTTTATTGCTAGCAAATTAGAAGGTTGGATATTTGGTAATCCATTTGCAGTTTGCAAGACGGATATTACTTCAACATGAAAACATCGACATTATAACGCCCATGGATGAAATTCCACATGGATACTACTAAGTATTACAGTGTCCAGAGAGCAGGAGAAGAGGATAATCCACAGATGGTCATGATTTAGCTAGGTTTTCTACAACACGATTTAGCTGGTTGGTTAAAAAACAAAATGAAATAATGCATAAAACCCGACAAAGGTTATACTGATGAGGTATTTCTGTGAATCGTGGATAGTCAGTGTGAATCACGGTATACAAGCATTGGCTTTCTCTATCCAGATCAACGAATGCCTCTTTTAGAAGTTTTTCTGGCTCCAGCGTTGCTCATGTTGCGCTCGAAACGCGTCACACGAACACGTCCTCGTGTACCCGCGGTGCCGGGGGAGATACTCCGCAACTCGCTCCGCGGGAGGTCGGCTTTCAGCGCGATACGCAAGACAGTAAGCCGGCGCTTTTGATACCAGACGCACCAGCCCCTCGGGAAGCCCCGTCCGAGGAAGCCGGCGACGATTGGCTGAATTAAGCCGGACTTGGCCGCTCTTAGCTCGGTTTTCGATCTCCGGCGAAATCTAGGCGAAATTGCCGGACAACGGAAGCATGAACAAGGGTTTGAGGGGAAAAAGTAGGTTGTATTGATAGGTTATCGATTATTTGCTTAATTTCAATCGGCCATCACCTCTCACATATATATGAGGCGGCTGGACTTCCCGTACAAGTATTGGACTTCTACAAGACTTACAAATCATAGACTAAGTCGAATCCATCTCTAAAATAGGCAACTTCTTGGCCGGCAACGTTGGCTTCAAACTTGCTGGCTACTTTGGAAAGTTGTCTTTTGTCCTTCCGCGTTGGCTTCAAACTTGCCGGCTACTTTGGAAAGTTGCCTTTTGTCTTTCATATTGGCTTCAAACTTGCCTTCTTTCTTAGAGATGTGATATCTTGATCGGCTTTCGTATTGGACCCGGACTTCAGCATCGTCCGGCTTACTTTTTAGAAAGTTGCCTTCCATTTTCCAGCCTTGATCTTGGAAAGTTGTCTTCCATCTTGCCGGCTTGTATTGACAAAGTTGGTTTCTCCTGAGCCGGCTTGTTTTGACAAAGTTGGCTTCTTTTCCGCCTTGTCTTGACAAAGTTGATCCGCCTTGTCTTGACAAAGTTGACTTTTTCCGCCTTGTCTTGACAAAGTTGACTTTTTCCGTCTTGTCTTGACAAGTTGGCTTCTTTTCTGCCGCCTTTATTGCTTTCCTTTGACTTAGCTTGTTAAGTCCTTTTTGGCAACTTCGTACTCCCGAATCCAGCTTCCGCCTTGTTCCAGTTGCTAGATTATTGGCTGCCTTCTTCTGGCAATCTTTTCCTGGAAACTTTTCCAGATCATCATTTTACCCTTCTTTGCTGCCTCCTTCAAGCAGCCAAGTCTTACTTGAACCTGAAACTGGCAATCTGCCAAAAACGGGTGCTAACACATGCCCCCCCTGTTTTCTAGTAGAGCTTGCTTATTAGAAAATATTCAATGTAGAAGTTTTTGTCTAAGGGCGATGCTTAAGCTCATCGGCCATATGCTAAGGGCGATATATGTATATCGGCCATACGTGCAACCTATGCAGTTTGCCACACGCTCGGGTGGAACTTATTCAAGTATTTTCCATTGATAGCTCGAGGCAGCATGCCGCCTTCCATTGTCTCCACCAGATAAGAGTTGCCGGGTATTATCCTCACGACTCGTAGTGGCTCTTCCTAGTTTGGGGACCATTTGCCAAATTTCCGGCTTCTGGAGTCAACTGGCAATATAACCTTCCAAACCAAGTCGTCAATTTGAAAGTCCTTAAGCCGGACCTTCTTATTGTAAGTTTTTGACACCCGCAACTTCTCCTTCTCGATCTCTCTTAAAGCAATAACACGCTTGTCGGCTACTTCATCAACATTGCCCATCATCAAGCTGCAGTAGTCTTCAGCCGACAAGTCATCTTGCTTAGCTAACCTCAAAGCAGCCAGATTTACTTCTACTGGCAAAATGGCTTCTTTCCCATATACTAACTGAAAAGGAGTTGTCTTTGTTGCTCCATGCCTTGAGATCCTGTGAGCCCACAATGCTTCGGACAGTACTTCATGCCACCTCCTTGGATGGTCATGTACCTTCTTCTTGATCAGCTTGATCAAGATTTTATTGCTTGACTCGGCTTGTCCGTTGGCTTGTGCATAGTAGGGAGATGAACTGAGCACCTTGATTACAAGTGATTCGGCAAATTGCTTCACCTCCTTAGCCATGAAGGAAGCACCTTGATCTGTGGTAAGAGTCTGCGGAATGCCGAATCGATGGATAATATGTTCTGTAATAAACTGAATCACCTCCTTGTGGGTCATTTTCCTGAGAGGTACTGCTTCAGACCACTTGGTGAAATAATCAGTAGCAACCAAAAAGAACCGATGCCCCTTGGATGAAGGCGGACGGATCATGCCAACAAAGTCAAGCGCCCAACCCCGGAAAGGCCACGGTTTTATAATTGGATTAAGAGGTGAAGTCGACACCAACTGAATGTCTCCAAACTTCTGGCAAGTTTTGCATCCCCTGTAATATCTGAAGCAGTCATTGATCATGGTCGGCCAATAAAATCCCACTCGCCTGAGCATCCACTTCATCTTGTAGGCCGACTGATGTGTTCCACATAAACCATCATGTACCTCTCCCATGGCAACTCTAGCTTCGTCTTCATTCAAGCACTTTAGAAGAAGATCATCAGCTGTTCGGCGATATAAGGCGGCATCCACCAATGTATACTTGAGAGATAGGCGCCGAATTGCTCTGTCTGTTTTTCGACTTGGATCCTGTAAATAGTCAATGTAAGGTTGTCTTCAGTCGTCTGCCAAGTTGTCACTTGACTCCTCCTTAGCCGGCTCCAACAAGCCGGCTTCCTGTTTGGCTTTCTCCTTAGCCGGCTCCAACAAGCCGGCTTCCTGACTGGCTTCCTCCAAGTTGGCAACATGAGTTGTTGGCTGTTCCTTGATAAAGAATAAACCACGACTGACGTGGTAGCCTCCATGAGATATGTGGAAATAATCCAACGTTGAAATCATATCCAGGCATCTGTCAAGATAAATGTTGAGAGATCCGTTGTTGCACTGACAAATCTTGGCCACTTGCTGGACAATAAGCAACGAATCTCCATATGCCTCAACATGAGTTACCCCTGCGTCAATCAAGATTTCTAGCCAGAATAGAAGTGCTTCGTATTCGGCTTCATTGTTAGTGCACAAATAATCAAGACGACAAGAGGCTTCAAAAACAGTACCGTGTGGTGAGATATACACAATGCCAACTCCTTGTCCTGCTGCAAACTGAGCCGTCAAAATAAAGCTTCCACGGTACAGCCGACACAATGTTTAAGTCGGCTTCTTGCTCCAAGTCAATCCGATGTTCAACAATAAAGTCAGCTACAATTTGGCCTTTCATAGATTTTAGGGTTCATAAGCCAAATCATATTCAATCAACCCGTACGCCCACTTGCCGATTCGTCCGCTGAGAATCGGCCTTTGTATCATGTGTTTGAGAACATCGGTCTGACCAAAGACTTTGCATTCACTGGAAGCAGATAATGGCGCAATTTGGTGCAGGCAAAGTAAAGAGACAAACACAACCTCTACAAAGCTGTACCTTGACTCGGCATCCAGCAAACGTCTACTCAGATATGTGATGACGTATTCTTGTCCTTCGGCTTCCTGAGTTAAGGCAGCTCCGATCACTTTGTCCTCAGCAGCAATGTAAAGCCGGAAAGGTTGACCACGAGCCGGCTTCCTGAGAACTGGAGGAGTAGATAGGCTTTTTATCTTGTCAAATGCCTCTTGCTGCTTTGCCCCCCAGGTGAATTCATCATCATTCTTGAGCCGAAGGATCTGTGTAAATGCATCAACTTTTCCAGACAAGTTAGCAATGAATCTCCTCAAATAGTTTACCTTGCCAGAAATTTCTGCATCTCTTTTTGCAACCCGGCGCCTGTATTTCTGGATGGCTTCAATCTTTGCCGGTCAACTTCTATGCCATGTTCATGTATGATAAAACCAAGGAACTCCCAGCCGACACGCCAAAGGCACACTTCAAAGGATTCATCTTGAGCCCGTACTTCCTCATTCTTTCAAACGCCAGCCGCAAGTCGGCCAAGTGATTTGACTCGCCGTCCGACTTAACCACCACGTCATCAATATATACCTCCAGTACGACTCCCAGAAGATCATGAAATATCAGGTTCATCGCTCTTTGATATGTGGCTCCGGCATTTTTCAATCCAAAGTCATCACGGTCCATTCGAACAAGCCAACAAAGCCTGGGCAGCGAAACGCCGTCTTAGCCGAATCTTCTTCGGCCATAAATATTTGGTTGTAACCTGCGTTGCCATCCAAGAAGCTGATAACTTTGTGACCTGAGGCTTCGTTGATAAGCATGTCGGCTATTGGCATAGGGTACTCATCCTTTGGCGTGGCTCGATTCAAATCTCCTGAAATCTATACACGCCCTAATCTTGTCGGATCCTTTCTTCTCGACCGGCACAATGTTGGATAACCATTCGGCATATTTGCAAGGCCGAATGAAGTTGGCTTTCAAAAGCCGGCCTATTTCCGCCTTTATCCGATCATAGATCAGTGGATTAAATTTGCGAGCCGGCTGCTTGTGTGGTCTGAAGCCGGCTTTAATAGGCAACCGATGTTCGACCAACTCTCGGCTTAACCCAGGCATCTCGTGGTATTCCCATGCAAAGCAATCCACGTACTCCTTGACTAGCGCGATTAACTTAGACTTGTAATCGGCCGCCAACTTTTGCTTGACAAATGTCGGCCTAGGGACAGTGCCATCCCCAATGTCTACTTCTTCAGTAAGTCGCCGATGTAAAGCCTTGTCCCAACTTATCCATATCGTCTGGTTCTTCAATTGCTTCGTACATATCGTTCCTTTCGGCCCGATACTTGTCCAGACGCTTCTGCAGCCACTCGTCATTTTGATCCATCTACTTGAGAGGCAGCCGATTACCACCAATCGGCTTTAGAGATACTGGCACGAATCCGTCCCTGGTAGCACTCAGGAAGTCGAACCCGGATAAATCACGCCCAGAAAGGCATGTGACATTAGAATGTTGCCAGTCAACAATCGACTCGGCTAATGCAATGCATGCCGATTCGTCAGCATGGACGACTTCGACTTCGTCATCAACCCATTGCACGAGTTGCTGGTGCATAGTAGACGGAACACACTGGTTAGCATGAAGCCAATCCCGTCCTAGCAGCACATTGTAATTTCCCTGCACCTCAGCAACAAAGAAGGCGGTAGCCAAAGTCTTGCTTCCTACTGTGAGCTCCAAGCTGATAACCCTTTGGCTTCTACTCCTCCTCCTTCGAACCCATTCAGCACCATTTCGTCTTCATCAGTCGCCATCATCTAGTTGTAGCTTCTTGAAGACAGAATACGGCATCAGTTTACCACAGCGCCGCCATCAACCATCATCCTGGTGACCGGCTTACCATCAATATGCCCTCTGACGTACAGAGGCTTGAGGTGTTTCACCGGCTTGTCTGGTTTTTCGAACACAACATTTTTGGGACCAAAGTTGATTTGAGCGACCTCGCCTTCTTCTTCAACAGCGCGAACTCAGCCGGCAAGTAATACACCATGTTGATATCCATGCCCGTTCGAGCCGGCGATTCTTCATAATCTAGCAGATCTTCATCTGTCAAATTGCCTGACTCATCTACTGCCGACTCCGACATTGCTAGTTCTTCTTCTGCCTTTTCTTCCATCGCGAGGTCTTCCCTTGCCGGCATCTCTGTGGCGGGTCTTGGTTTGCCATCTCCTTTGCCGGATCTGCCATTGCCAAGTCCGCTTCTTCCACTTCGTCAGCCCAAGAAGAATAGGTGACAACCGGCGTAACTGTCGGCTCTATTTCGCTGTTGACAGCAAGACTTAAGGTAATTTGAGTGGAAGACGTCATAAGGACTGGCCTAGGAATCCACATTTGAGCTGGCAACATTGGTCTCTCCGCATTGAATTTGACGTTCCTGGATCGCTCAGCTCCTTCTTCTGCCTTCTCCCGGTTTCTTGCCCTTTGCAGTTTCCGCTTTTGGCTCTTTGTTATACCCAGCGGACACCACTTTGGCTGAGTATATTTTGGATCCCGGGGTTGGGCTGCTGCGGCTTGACTGGAGCAGCTTCATGATCATTGGTTGCTGCCTTTGGCGCGATAGCAAGTATCGGCTCGTTGTTTGCCGGCTCAATGACCGGGTCCTTCAACTTTAGCACATGAGTCCCAACGATCAATAAGTTGCCTGAGACCAATCCGCCTTCTGGCTCCACCTTTTTAGAACTTTGCGCCTTGATCCGCCAATATGACGAGTCCCCGGGGTACACAAGCCGACTTTGCACGGACTGTCGGGTTGCTCTGCGTTTGAACTCATCAACCGGCTTCCCATGCCGGCTACTTTCCTTAGCAGATGGCGACCTTGGTCATTTCCCATACTGCCACGGACAGGACCTTGACTCGGCTTGACGCACGTACTTGTTCAGCAGCATGTCAAAAGTTGGCTTTATCCTTCTCGGTCTATATTCAACCTGGTTTGTCTTCCATCTGCCAACTTCTAGGTTCTTGGGCATGATAAGTCTAGGCGGCGACTTGTCTGGTCGTGATCCTTGCCCCCCGAGTGCAGGGTTCTTGATGGTACTCTTGATGACTTCACCTCCATTGGGTTGCCGGCTCACTGTAACTTGCCTTTCCACCGCCTTGTTGCCGGCTACTTTCCTGGGTTCACCAACAACAACATTAGATTTATTAGCGGCTTCATCCGCCTCTGGCCGAAGTAGAACCTTCTTTCCCTCCAGATCTAGCACGTTTACTGGAAACGGCTGTGTGTCAATCGCCATGCCAGCAAAACTCAATCGTCCATCATTGAGGGCCGATTGCATCTGTCGACGAAAAATATTGCAATCATTAGTAGCATGAGAAAAAGAATTATGATACTTCCAATAAGCCCGCCGCCTTAATTCATCAGGCATCGAATATTCTATCACACTTGCCTACGTCAAAGCTGCATTTTATTTCATCATCCCGATTCTTACAAGTCGGCTTCAGATCATCACACATGTAAGGTTTGGCCTTGCTGGGCCAAACAAACTCGGCAGAATAAACATCGGCTTCATCACCGGAGTCGGCATCATTTTTGACAATATTTAGCCGGCTCCTGCTCATCCGATGTGAGTCTTTGACTCATTGACCCGGCTCTCTTGAGCCAGAGCTCTTTCTTGGACCTGGCCAACTGACAAAAATTCTTGTCCTTCTAACCTTTCTTTTATGTAGGACCTCAGCCCATTGAAAACCAAGTCAGCCATGTCTCTTTCAGTTATTGCCAAACTATAGCATCGATATCTGGTGTTTCTAAATCTCTGACGTAATCGGATACCGATTCATCATGTTTTTGCCTAACCGATGTAAGGTGGGACAACTTCAGCTCTATTTCGCCGGCAAAGAAGTGTTCATGAAACTTCTGCTCTAAATTAATATTCACAAAAGTGAGATATTTTGTTTTGGAAAAGCAAAGGATGTTGAAGAGGATTATAGAAATCGGTTCGGCTGTGAGTCTAGGTCCTATCCCTTCAGATATTTAGGAATTCCAATTCACTTCAGAAAGCGGAAAAATGGTGAATGGAAACCGATAGAAGACCGTTTCGAGAAAAAGCTTGCAAGTTGGGTCGGCAAGCTTTTATCCTATGGAGACAGTTAATTTTAATAAACTCGGTCCTGACTAGCCTACCCATGTTCATGTTATCATTCTTTGAAGTACCCATAGGGGTTTGGAAGAGAATGGACTACTTTCGCCCTAGGTTTTTTTTGGCAGAGTGATGGCCATAAAAGAAAGTATAGACTTACTAAATGGAATATCATATGCACACCGAAAGATCAAGGAGGGATAGGGATAGAGGTGTTAGATATTAAGAATAAATGCTTGTTAAGCAAGTGGCTTTTTAAGTTTTTAACGAGGATGGGGTTTGGCATGAGTTGATTCATAATAAATATTTATATTCAAAATCCTTATCCCAAGTAAAAGCTTGACCTACCGATTCCCCTTTTTGGAAGGGTCTTATGAAAGTAAAAGATGCTTTCTTTGATAGGGGACATATTGGGAATGGAGAAAATACGTGGTCTTGGGAAGATACATGGCTGGGGGATAAGCCCCTATCTAGTCAATATCCTTCCCTTTATAATATTGTCCACTGAAAAGAAGTTTCGGTGGCATCATTTTTATCTAATGCACCTCCCCTGAACATAGGTTTTAGGAGAGCATTGACCGAAAACAAATGGACAAGATGGCTACATTTAGTCAACCGGCTGATGGATGTCCACCTCACAAATCAGCGAGACGTTTTTTTTAGATGGAACCTTACTAATATGGAGTTTTTACGGTCAAATCCCTGTATCTTGATTTCATGAGTGGTAATACAGGGTTTCTTCGAAAATATATTTGGAAAATGAAAGTGTCACTAAAGGTAAAGATCTTTATGTTGTTCTTATATCGAAAAGAGATTCTGACAAAGGACAATTTAGCTAAGCGAAATTGGGATGGTTGTAAAAAATGTTGTTTTTGTAACCAAGATGAAACAATTCAACATTTGTTCATATCTTGTCCATTTGCCAAAATGATTTGGCGTATAGTATTTATGGCCTTTAATATTAATCCCCCTAATAGCATAGCAAATTTGTTTCGTAATTGGCTAAGGGGTTTTTATATAAATGATAAAGTTCAAATCCGAGTTGGAGTTTGCGCTTTACTCTGGGTCATCTAGAATATACGCAATGATTATATTTTTAACAGAGCAAAACTACAACTTTTATGCAGGTTATTCCGATGGCCATCCACTGGATCCGTATGTGGTCCTTCCTACAGTCAACGGAGAAGCGTGCATCATGGATTTTGGGTGCAACCAGCTGGAATTGGTCGCGCAGGATTTATAAAACCAGTCCAGCTGGCGTTCTGATCGGAGGATAACATGTTGATGCAGAGTCAATTCGTGTTGTCACTTTTCTATAGATGGTTGATCCATGTTGGAACTTTGTGCGACCCATGATGTAATCTGCTTGTAATAAGATCTGAACTTCAATAATATAATAAAGGTCGCATACATCACTTTGATGCAGAGGCTGGGGCTTTCCCTTTTCTAAAATAAAAAAAGTTGACTTTCACTACTTTGGTCTAAGCAGCTAATATTCATGTACTCGCGGTGCATTTGGTGGATAATGAAACTTTTGACACCTTCCGAATGTTGGAATTTTGACTAGTATTACTAATGGGCCTTTGGTCCAAAGCGCAACTAAACTTTCTGAAATTGTCATTTGGCCCATTCGTGGCTGGTTGTGTGTGTGACTAAAGTTTAGTCTCACATTGCTAGTTTAGAGAGTGTTGCACCACCTTATAAGGTGGAGTGTTCACTACTAGGGAAAAGGTCATTAGTGGCGCACCGTTTTCAGTGTTCTGTGGCGCATGGGTGGTGCGCCACAGATACCACCCCAGTAAATTGCAATTCTGTGGCGCACACCCATATGCGCCACAGAAAGACCAAGATTATGTGGCACACCCACCACCATGCGCCACAGAAATAATTCAGTGGCGCATCCCGCAAACATGCGCCACAGAATTGTTTTTTTGAATTTCAAAAAAAAGGGCGGCCAGATCTAGATCTGGATCTAGCGCCACCGAAATTTCGCCAGAATTTCGTCGGAGCTCATCGGAGGCCGTGGTGCCCGTGGCCATGGCCGTAGGTGGCTTGGTCAGAGGTGGGTGGAGGAGGGGGTCGCCGGAGGGTGGGTGGAGGATGGGGGTCGCCGGAGATGGTTGAGGAGGAGGAGGATGTCGCCGGAGGTGGTGGTGGAGGAGGAGGAGGAGGTTGTCGCCGGAGGTGGTGGAGGAGGAGGAGGTTGTCGTTGGAGGTGGTGGAGGAGGGGGTCACCGGAGGTGGTGGAGGAGGAGGGGGATGTCGCCGGTGGTGGTGGAGGAGGTCGCCGGAGGTGGACGTGGAGGAGGAGGATGTCGCCAGAGGTGGTGGAGGAGGAGGAGGTCGCCGGGGTGGTGGAGGAGGTCGCCGGAGGTGGAGGAGGAGGAGAAGGGTAACTATGAGTCGAGAAGGAGGAGGGAGGAGAAGGGGAGAGGAGAAGTGGAGGAGGAGAGAGGAGGAGAAGGAGGAGTAAATGAGAGGAGAGAAGGAGAGAAGAAAAAAAAGAGGGAGAAGGGGGGCGCCGGTGGGATTCAAAATTCGAATCCCGCCCAACAATTTTGTGGCGCATATGTAGATATGCGCCACAGAATTGTCTTCCCCAATTTTAGTTTTTGCACAAAAAAAATCTTATTTTGGGCATAACTTTTTACTCTTTTCGAATTTGGGGATTCTGTAAAAGCCAAAACATAACTACATCTCAAAGGATTTTTGCATAACTACATCACATTTCTGTGGCGCATGTGGTCATATGCGTCATAGAAATGGTGCTTTATGTGGCGCATGTGGTCAGATGCGCCACAGGCCAATCATTGGTGACGGGCCCCACCATATTTCTATGGCGCATGTGGCTGCATGCGCCACAGAAAGCTATCATTCAGTGGCTCATTGGCAAAGGATGCGCCACAGAAAGTCGCAGAATTCTGTGGCGCATGCCTTCTGGTGCGCCACTGAATATTTTCTGTGGCGCATGGCTATTTTGGTGCGCCACAGAAAGTGGTTCCACCTATAGCCGTTTTTCTAGTAGTGGTTGTGCTACTTGGTGTGCTTGTGAGAACAGAAGGCTCTCTCGCGCACTCCTCCTTCTCCGCCGACGCTCGCTCGTCTCGTCACGACCCGCCGCGTCGCGTCGCGATGCGGGTTGCGGGAATCTCGCTGAGCTGAGTTTATATTTTTGCTGTTCAGCAAAATTTAATGAGTCATTGATTAATAATTAACGGACACGTTAATTACTCAGCCGTTTCCGATTCCTTTGGATCGTTGGGTTGTTACTGACTCGATCGTGCGGCTGCGTCCACGCACCGGTTGAAGGGACAGTAGGCCTCCGAAACCCCGCCTCTTGTGATCATGTACGGGAGAGGGGCGATCAGATTTTTGGGGAGCGCACTCGCGCGACTACTGGTTTCGAGTTCTTCCCAATGACGACTTTTTCCCCGACATCGACAGCCTCTTCATCGACGACATGGGTGACAACATGAACGGCAACGCTTTTGTTGCTGCCTCACTGTATGAACTCTTGATCTTCCGGTTTAAGTTAGTACTACAACATCTGCTAATAGTATATCTTGTAGATTCGTTCTGTTTATTTACTGTTTTAGTAGATCGCATGATTAGTTTAATTCTGATTATTCTAGTCATGAATTGTTTACTGTTTTCGCGGATTAAATCAATTGATAAATTGCTTATATTTTCAACACCGAAGCTTCTTATCTTCATTGCTGCGCGAACTTGTAGAACCTGGATACAAATTATCGACTGTGTCAGGACTTATCACGGAAACTCGGAATGTGCCAAGAATCTGATGAATATAAGATGCCAAGATGGTGAACAGCTCCACGAATACACTCAAAACACTGAGAAGTGCCAAAAAGAACTCGAAAATAAGAACCAGAGAAAGTGTGTCTACTGAGAACGTACGTTATCAAGGGGGCCCTGGCAGCAAATTAAACCAAGGCGGGCGTCGCACCGGCACCGTGCGACGCATTGACTGGGCCGGCGAGCGCCTCCTGGTCGATCAGGGCATCCGGTTCAATAAGCGTCCACAGAGCGGTTACGATAAGAACACCCGAAGCGGCAACGAGCACGCCGCGAGCGGCATGCGCATTCAGGTCCGCCACCAACCTTCCTGACCGCCTCTCTCTATACATACGGGCACAGCCTCGCCTGATCACACGCATCGTTCAACTGAGTGCGCAGAGCATAGCGTACAGCACAATGGCGCTTAGCACTCGTAGGGACAATGCCATTGCCTTCCTGGTGACGATCCTCCTCCTCGTGGCGGCCATGGTGGTGGCAGCGGCTTCCGACGTCGACGCACGGGGTGCCGCGGCGTCGGTGGCAGAGGTGTCATGCGGAGACGCGGTGAGCGCGCTAATCCCGTGCGGGTCGTTCCTGGTGGGCGCGGACGCCGGCGCCACGGGGCCGAGCGAGAGCTGCTGCGGGGCGCGCAGGCGCTGCGGAAGATGGCCGGCACGGCGGGGGCGCGGCGCGCGCTCTGCCGGTGCCTGGAACAGTCCGGCCCGTCCTTCGGCGTGCTCCCGGACCGCGCGCGGCTGCTCCCGGCGCGCTGCAAGCTCGGCGTCTCCATCCCCGTCAGCCCCCACACCGACTGCGACAAGTAAGCTCGCCCGCACGCTCGCGCACCTGATTCTACTTCTCGACGGTACACCACAGATTTGCACCGATCGTCAGCTCGTTAATTCTCATGGCACATTTTCATGCTGGCAGGATACCGTAAGCGGCCGGTGGGCGAGTCGATCGAAGATGCACAGTGTGGATACCGTAACTGTGTGGTGTATTTGTATCTCCGTGACGTGCTTCGTAGTCGTACCAGACGAAATGTTGTGATGCAGCATCCAGGCGTTGAGAGTTGTTCACAGTGATCTTGCGCGTGTATGTGTGGCGCCTAAAATATCTTCCTCTTTCTCTTCTCGTACTTCTCAAATCTTACATGTACAGTATGATTTATCTACTCTGTGCGGACTCCGGGATTTGTATTCCATAACAGCTCGATGCATAAATAAACTTTCTTTTTGTTAGGCTATTATACGATATCCAACAATTAATTATTTTTGGCTGTACGGTTTGTCGATTTACATAGGACACACTATCCGATTAATTTTGTTTCCGTCCCGATCCGCTCCATTTTCGCTCCTAATCCGCGATGTGATATATCCGCCTCCAATTATGCAACCGGTCATTATCCTTTGTGATTAAAATCAGTTTTGTTTTTGTTTTGTTCTGGTCTTTGCAATGTTGGATCCTTTCATTTTTATTTGGGAGAGAGACACGCTCCGTTTTTTCATATAACACTCCTGTTTTTCACTTATATGTGTTGAGTGTTTAGTATGATGTATGTTTGGAGTATGATGTAATGGTTTGTGGTTTCATTACTTCATTGTTTGATTCATACTATGATGAAAGAGGATGCTAATACAACAGTCGATGATGATGAGAACCAGGAGATCCTCTCCGTTCCTCCCCAACGAGGAGGATCGAAGGGATATAGGTCATGTATTGATATACAATACCTTTGTTTATGACACCCCGGCACATGTTCGGTTCCATTTTGGTGCCTCCTCGGGATGAACAAGGATTTGTTCATGGAAATTGTGTATGGTGTTCATGAGTATGATGACTACTTGCAACTAAAAAAATATTGCACCAGACTGATTGGATTCTCATCATTTATAAATGCACTGCTGGTATACGGTGTCTTGCCTATATATGGAGCTACTGCAGGCACTCTAGATATTTTATGCCTTAATCAACATACATCAGCCATGTACAGGTTTTTGTGCAACATTGAAGGTGTTTGGACCGACCTATCTGAGAGCACAAAATGCGGTATCGAGAGGATTTTATGAGATGCTTGGAGTTATCGAGTACATGCAATTGAAATGGAAGAGCTTGATGTGTCATACTTGAACCCGTGGCAGATTACCACCTATGCATTTACTACTCTGTCTTCCGTATGGCTGGTTCTCACAAGGACATCAACATGCTACAGTGCTCTCTACTGTTTGCAAGACTTACTTAAGGCGGTCAAGCTCCTGAGTGCAACTATGAGATCAATGACCACTAATACATTAAGGGATACTAACTAGTCAATGGAATATGTCCTTGTGGATCAACATTTGTGACGTGGGCATACCCTCCGGGCACCCCACCATTGGCGTACTCGATGCGGCCCAACGAAGCCCAAGAAGTCACGACTTGGAGTACAAGACAAGGACTCATATAAACCCTACCTGGCTGCATATATAAAGCCAGGCAGGGGCACCCTTTAGGATGACACACAACAGATACAACCGTAGCGACATCTCATGTCATCGCCATTGCGGCCACCATGTAATCATCCAATAAATACAGATCCGACAAGTAGGATGTAGGTCTTTACCTCACAATGAGGGGCCAAACCTGGGTAAATCCCTGCTTGTTAGCCGACGGAACTACCAGCACGCACAACTTCCCCCCTATACGAAACCCTAGGTATCTCACCATGGAATTTGCCATGGTAACCCCACATCAATTTGTGAAGACAATCGACAACCCTATAAGTCAGAAAAAATCTCACTTTGTTGGAAAACATGGGAGTTGTAGGAAGGATGTGGAGCGCATGGACAGTTGGTGTGCTCCGAACTCTTTATGGTATTGTCCGGTACCCTGTTCAAACATGGTCGCTAGATCAGATGTTGAAGGTCATGAATGTTTGTGTGTTATCATGCACAATATGATCTTGGAGAGTGAGCATGATCATGGTCTACTATTTGGTCAACAATGGTACTACCAAGGCAATCTTGTCGAGCCACAACAGTGCTTCTCGACACTAGTAGGGAAGTGCCTTTCTGTGGCGCACCAAAAACTGTTTCTGTGGCGCATGGTCGGTGCGCCACAGAATCCTCGCCACAAAAATATTATTTCTGTGGCGCACGGAACCATGCGCCACAGAAAGTATACAATTCTGTGGCGCACCTCCGAGTGCGCCACTAAATTATTGTCCATGCGCCACAGAAAGAATTTCGATTATTTGCTGTATTTGACAATAATGTATCTGTGGCGCACTTTATTCGTGCGCCACAGAATATGGTGCGCCACAAAATTATTTACCGTGCGCCACTAAATTATTTGCTGTATATATTATCGATTATTTGCTGTATTATCGATTATTTGCTGTATTTGACAATAATACAGGTATATTACAGAATTTATACAGAAAATAATAGAAACAGTAATATATTTTGACACAGTATTAAAACAGACAGATAAATATGTACATCACCACTTAGAGCCCGAGATACATACATAGTGACAATTAAGTGCCAAATTAATTGTACAAAAGTTCATCTCATGTCACATAAGTCATAGTACAAATAAAGTTACTCTAGCGGTTCCTCCCGCAGAGACCCTCGACAAGTGGGCATTAAGCAATCACTAGGGCCCACTTATCATCGTCGGCTCCTGCGCCCACGCTGAATCTGGCTTCTCAGCCTCAGCCCACTTGTCGAGGGTGCGGGAGGAACCGCTGGAGTCTCTTCTTGAGTCGCCGCTGGAGTCTCTTCTTCTTGAGTCGCCGCTGGGGTCTCTTGCTGGGTCGCTGACGGAGAACACGTCTAGCTCCACTGGTAGGATTGAGCCTTCTGGTGTATCGGCTCCGGGAACGGTTTATAGCATTCTTTCGTCATCCACGTCCTCATGTCATTTTGCTTGTCTAGGCGTTCTTCGATCTCCCACTTAGACAACCCTGGAGATGAATTGGGATATATATTTGATTAATAATATAAATAGAGTATGATTTATTCATCTAATTAAGTGGATAAGTCTATAATAAAGAAAATAAAGAAGCACTTCTATCGAGTGAGGCAAGGCTTTCTTTTACAATACATCCTACCTCTGGCGTTGTGTAAGGACCCCCCTGCTTCCATGACATCTTCCAAAATGATTTGCGATAACTGCCTCTGGATGCGATGGAAGTCTTCTCTAAGCTCAGAATCGGTGATTTCCCCCGCATTTTTGCTCCATTCTTGGAGACTAGATGGCCACCTCGTTGTCTCTACATCCCGGACAAGCCCTTTAATGTGATGGAGGACGTAGAAGGCATCCTTCACGCTGCCAGGCGCATGCTTGATGCAATGGAACCCGGTCCCATGCCAGAAAATGTGTTTGTTGTCCTTCGTTAAACGTTCCCCATTCTTTTCTTTGTGGAAGTGGCCTCCCTTTTGGGCATAGCCCTCGAGAGCCTCATCGAGAACACCCTTTATTCTGGTGTAGTCTTTAAGACTCCCCGAGTCGAAATAAGTGGCAACGGACCACCTCGGGCTTACGACGATGAGTACTGCGTACTCGTCACTGCTCAACACAATTGAAACGGAATGTTGGAAAGGATCAACAACGGAAGAAATCTATAAGAAAGCATAAGATACGACGGCGGCGACCGGATGTGTACTTACTCGGAAAAGAAAGGCATAAGAAAGCTGTTCTTATCCTTGTTGTTCAGCATGATTCTCTGGAGGAACTTCGTGGCCTTGGCCCGTGTCGTTGATCCTTCCACCAGCAGGCTGTCACGCATGTAGTAGGGATCCACTACCTTGATGTACGGGGTATTATCTCTCCTGATCCTCATCGCTTGGTTGAGCGCGTATAGGCGGACCAAGTTATAGTCCAGCCGTCTAAAGTGAAACAGCCTGAAGACGTCCTCGTACGATATGAAAAACAGATCCGCGGGGGTTTCATGGACGAACTCGGCCAAGTCTTTTGGCACCTTGACAGTGAACACCGGGTAATTTGGATTATCTTCTTTAAGAAGGTTGCTCTCTCGCGTCAAGATAGCATTTTGCAAAGAGAGCATGCATCCGTCTGCGAGGTGGAGCAGCTCCCGAGACAGGATCGGTTGACCAGCTTCATGAACTCGGCTCAAGCCATCCGCACGGGGTGATACCATGTCTTCATACCCCCGGATAGTCGTCTTAGGAGCTGGCTTACTTCTCTTCCTGTGCTTCTTCTTCTTTACCTCTGGGGATGCTGGGGGTGCATCTTCTGTAGTAGGCACATTGATTGAGTACTTGTTGGAGCCGAAGCTGATCACTGGGGGAGGCCCTTTTCTCCCTCCCTCAATCCAAACCCTGACAGACTCACAGACGGTAGTAAATATCGACGTGAACGTCGTTGTCACTGCCTGTGCGATGACCGTCTGAATCATACTATTTTCCTCTATCGGTTCCTCGCCTCCTGTTCGAGAACCCCCGGCCTCGTTATTGTCAGCCATGTTCGTCTCACCTATAAGAAAAAAATGTCGAAGTTAGTACACCAAATATAAGAAAAAAATCACTTAATTAAGTACTAAGATACCCGGCCCATGCATTAGTCGCAATACCCCATATGTCTTGTTTTTAGCAAAGCCATGCCAAAATTCACGAAAAAATTCGGCATGACCTTTGCTAAAAAAGGGACATATGGAGTACCCGAATTTGCCGGAACGGAAGTTAATCGACGTTCCGGCAAACTCAAGGGCCTCATGGGTACCTGCAGACATTTCACAAATCATGTTGCCGGCATCTCCGGCCGGCCAACAACAAACACATATCCACATCTGCCGGCCGACAACAAACACAATACCACATCCACATCTCCACGTGTCCTATTTTTAGCAAAGTCATGCCAAAATTCACGAAAAAATTCGGCATGACCTTTGCTAAAAAAGGGACATATGGAGTACCCGAATTTGCCGGAACGGAAGTTAATCGACGTTCCGGCAAACTCAAGGGCCTCATGGTTACCTGCATAGATTTCACAAATCATGTTGCCGGTATCTACGGCCGGCAACATCCACATACACGACACGCTGGTCGGAACACAAACAACCACGACACGATGGTCGTGGTAGCACAGAACACATGGTCACCGGGTTAACCAATAGCTCACCAAAGGGGGAACTATAGTTGAGGAGATAGTTGATGTAGTCGAAGCCGGTGGTCTGCACAAGAAAAAAATAAGAAAATTCACATCCATATATATCTTCATTTCCTTTAAAAAGTACCAACTTTGGAGCATTTCTAAAGCATCAAATCTTGATCCTATTTCACATTAACCCTCATGGATCTCTTGTACTAAGTTAGTACTTCATGATAAACCCCAGAAATAATTTTTTGAATACATCTAGAACCTTAAATGAAGACATTTTTGTAGGCATGTTTAAATAGTGACCATATTTAACTTAGCAAAATTTTAAATTTTTTTGGTCTCCAAAATTTTCCTAACACCACTAGCACCAACTAGAAGCATTAGCAACTACTTGCAGCAAGCAATCAACAATCAAATCATCAAATTTTCTAAAATTGTGGGTTTGGCATTTGACCAAACACCTTATGTGCAGGTGTGGAGGGGAGGGAGAGGGATGGAAGAGAGGAGCAGCACCTCGGGGAGGGGATGGAGAGGGCGGCGGCGTCGGTGTCGAAGTGGCGGGCCGGTGGCGACGGCTTCCTTCGTCGGCGGCGGCGGCTCGAGGCCGAGCGCCACGCGGCGGCGCCGAGCGTGTGCGTGGGCGCGCGCGGCGAGGGGTTGGGCGGGGGCGGGGGAGGGGAGGTCGCCGGGCGGGGAGGGGAGGTCGCCGGGCGGGGGAGGAGAGGGCAGCCGGCGGTGGTGGTCGACGGCGACGGCGGACGCGCGCGCGGCGGTGGTGGTTATTAAGTGAAATTTGAAGGAATTCTGTGGCGGGACGGCGGACACGCGTGTAAATGGCTAAGTGAAGGAATTCTGTGGCGCATCCCTACCTAGATGCGCCACAAAATCAATTACGTGATTTTGTGGCGCACCTAGGTAGGGATGCGCCACAGAATTTTGTTGATAGATCTGTTAAAATACACATTTTTGGTTATATTTAAAATGTGTACACACACATTTTAGGTTATTTTTTAAAGAACCGACACACATTTTAAATATTTTTGGTTATATTTAAAAAAGAACCGACACACATTTTAAAGAAAAGAATATACACATATTTTGTTAGTATACCATTATTTTATTCATGATATACATATATATATATATATATATATATGATTGTCACGGACACACACACAAATTAATACACCAAAAAAGTCTTCTTCGTCCCTGCCGGTTCCGAGCTAACTTCTCTTCTTTCCCTTCTTCGCGGTTGAAAACTTTAGGCCGGGCATCTTGAGATTTCTTCGCGTGAACGGACAGCCTTTAGTAGGTACGGATGTCTTCCTTCTTTGTTTACTAGTAGTCGGCATGTCGAAGTACTTGTCGAACTCCTCCTCGATCTTCGGATCGCCGTTTTTGTCCAAGTCTTCCTCGTTGGCATCTCCTTCCATTCCGATGATGCTCCTCTTGCCCCTCCTCACGACAACACGGCTAAGCTTTGACGGGTCGGTAATGAAGAAACATTGCTCAACGTGGCTAGCGAGTACCCATGGCTCATTTTTTGCGGAGGCGTTCTTCGATTTGGCATCGGGTATAACCATGGTGGTAAAATACCGGTCTTCTTTGACGACGTCCTTGGCCCATCTCACACGGAACATTGGCACCAACTCTCCACAGTAGTTGAGCTCCCATATCTCCTCGATCCTTCCGAAGAATCTTTCCTTGACAGTAGCCTCGTCATCGGCGTAGGATAGCATAGTTACTCCTGAGTTTTGATATTCGCTATACCTGTCCTTTTCCTCGGTGCAGAATCTGAAACCGCCGATGTCGTACGACTGATAGGTCTTTACGTTCTGCCCGGGGCCCTGTGATAAGGAGAATATGAGTTTTTCCTCTTCCGTAGATGGCTTCCTGCTCTGTGCTTCAAGCAGTTGCCTTTTCTAGAACCAACGCGTCAAGCTGGAGTTGTGCTCTCTGATTACGTCTCCCTTCTTCCTCTGTCGTCTCATGTCGACGTAATTCTGCTCGATTAAGATTTTGTGCTCTTCCACATAATATTCGGTCACTTTTAAGTGTTGTAGCGCGACCCGGTAGCTGGAGATGCGGGGTCTTATCCATGCACTTGACACATGCGCAAAATCCGTGACCTACCTGGGCCGATACATATGAGCAACCAGGATAGTCCTGCACCGTCGTGAACAACGCGGCTCTCATATCAAAATAATCAGCTGTGTACGCGTCCCACGTACGGGCTGGCGTCTCCCACAACGTGGCTAACTCCTCTTTCAACAGCCCGAGATACAGATGTATGTCGATACCTGGTTGTTTTGGCCCCTGAATGAGAATACTCATGTGTATGTACCTTTGCTTCGTGCACAACCACGGGGGAAGGTTGTAAGGCCATACAAATATGGGCCAGGTGCTATGGGTGCTACTCTGGTTGCCGAACGGATTGAGTCCATCGGTGCTCATACCCAGCCTGACGTTCCTTGCGTCGCCCCCAAAATTTTCGAAGGCTATGTCCAATGCTTCCCACTGGCTAGCATCTGAAGGGTGTGTCAGGATCTTTCCCTTCTCCGGATCTTCTTGGGGCTTCTCCCTTTCCGCATGCCATTGCATGAGCTTTGCTTCCTTAGGGTCTACGAAATACCGCTGCAGACGGGGAGTGATAGGAAAGTACCATACCACTTTTCGAGGAACTTTCTTGTCCTTCCCACTCTTGTACCGTCCTTGGCCGCACACCGGACATGTGTATCTGTCCTTGTACTCGCCCCGATAAATTGCGCAATCATTGATGCAGGCGTGGTATTTAACGTGCGGTAGGTCAAGAGGGCACACGACTTTCTTGGCATCCTCGATACTAGTTGGCAATGTGTTCCCCTCGGGAAGACGATCGTGGAAGAATTTCATGTTCTTGTTGAAGCTCACGTCGGTCCATTTGTTTTCCGACTTCATCTCCAGAGCATCAAGCGTTACTTGCAAGCGCGTATCCTGTGGCCGGCACCCAGGAAACAACGGAGTCTTCCCGTCTATCTCCATTTGCGCCAGCTTGGCTTTCTCTCTGGCTGCAGCTCTGTCGTTGCTCGTCTCCTTGAGTAGCAGTTCTTGAACATGAGGGTCCTGCAAGGCCGAAATTAGCGAGGTCTGCGTGTTCGCGTCTTCTCCACCACCATCTACTCCTTCATCATGACCGTGTCCGCCGGCATCTCCTTCGTCACCATGATGATCTTGTTCGCCGGCATCTCCTTCGTCATGATGATCTTGTCTGCCGACATCTCCTTCGTCATGATCATGATGATCTTGTCCGCCGACATCTCCTTCGTCATGGTTGAAGCCTAACATGAAACCGCGCCTGAGCAGGTGATCCTCCAATTGTCCGGAATCAGGGTCGATCCAGCTCACGAGTTTGCATTTTCGACACGGACATCTTATCTGGCGCCTGTTGCACTGAATCATGTCCGCCTTCACTTTTTCCTTGTATCTACTGATTCGACCGGAGCTCATCCTGACGACCATGGTTGCGGCCTACGCGGTATACATAGAGCACAAACAAGAGTATGTTAATTAGAACCGCAACATGCATGCACACACATTAGTTGGCCCATGCATTAGTCGCAATACCCCATATGTCCTATTTTTAGCAAAGTCTCATGCCAAAATTCACAAAAAAATTTGGCATGACCTCTCCTAAAAGTAGGACATATGGAGTACCCGAATTTGCCGGAACGGAAGTTAATCGACGGACAAGATCAAGGGCCTCACGGGTACCTGCAGACATTTCACAAATCATGTTGCCGGCAACATCCACATACACGACACCATGGTCGGAACACAAACAACCACGACACACATCCGGCCATACACACACCGTCGGCGCCACCAAACATGCATATGCATGTTCATCATCCATGTAGATCCATGTCTCACCTAGTAGATTCGGTGCCGAGACGTGACCGCGATCGATGAGAGAGCGTGTGATGTTGGAGAGAAACTAGTGGACAAAAAGAGATGTATTGGAGGCTCTCCTAAACCCTCACCAATAATCTATCAAACAAAATAGGTTTAACTAAAAAAAATGGAGAAAACTATGGGCAAAATAGGAGGGGAGGGAAGAGAAATACGAGCTAGGTGGAGGTGGAGGAGGAAGAAGAGAAGAAGTAAATGGTGGTAGGTAGAGGGGTTGCCACCTTTTTGTAGATCTGGGGGAAACATTCTGTGGCCTATGCATCATGGTGCGCCACAGAAACATGCCTTTCTGTGGCGCACCATCATGCATGCGCCACAGAATGTTGCCCACTTAAATTATTGGTGGGGCCGCACCATGTTTTCTGTGGCGCACAATGCTGAATGCGCCACAGATAAATTACCAATGCAATCATTGGAGGGGGCCCCACCGAATTTTTGTGGCGCATCTGCATGGATGCGCCACAGAAAGTTTCTGTGGCGCATCCATGCAGATGCGCCACAAAAAGGTCACCAGATATTTGTGGTGGTGGGACCTACCATGTTTCTGTGGCGCACGCATGCACGTATGCGCCACAGTATTTTGTGGCGCATTCGGAGGGGTGCGCCACAGAACGTTTTTTGTGGCGCATGGTAGGTTTGGTGCGCCACAGATAGGGAATCCACAGAAAGGCACTTCCCTACTAGTGCGAGAGTTTGCTCAATTTCTCGCCATGCATCAGGAAACTCGTGAGGTTCATCTCACCACCATTAGCGAGATGATTTAGTCGAGCACTTGTGAATGCTCAAAGGAAATGAATAGTTTGAGTGTCATGTTGTTTTATAGAACTTGCTGAATTTTAATTTGAATTTGTATTATTATATTAACTACGTTATTTCTAAATTTTGAAATTATTGTTGAATTATGCAATCTAGATGTATGTAATTTTGATAGAAATATAAAAATATTGATGACCATAGCTAATAATCTATTAGGGACGGTTGTTTCGTGGTGTGTGTGTGGGGGGGGGGGGGGGGGTGGCTAGTGAAAGGATAAGGATGTCGCCTAGAGGAGGGTGAATAGGCGATTCAAAACTTTTCCGTTTTAGGCTCGATAATTATGGAATGAAACTAGATGTTTAAATTAACAAGCCAACAACCTAAATAAACTAGGTTACCTATGTGCATCAACAACTTATGCTAAGCAAGACAAGCAACAAGGTGATAGCAATAAGGGATATTTCAATCACGAAGGCTATCACAATGTAAAGTGCATAAATAAAGAGCTCGGGTATAGAAATAACCGAGGCACGCGGAGACGACAATGTATTCCCGAGTTCCTCCTTTTTAGGGGAGTATGTCTCGTTGGAGGGGTGTGAGTTTCAAACTCAAGACACCACAAATGGCCTCACCCTATTCTCGATGAACCTTACCCAAAAGCTCGGTTTATCTTCCACTATTTTCTCTTTAGGGCGGAAATCGAGTCCCTTACAACAATCTTGAGGCACAACCCACAAAAGGATTGGGAGCTCCCAAGTGACCACAAAAGTCCTCAACCGCCACAAAAGGCGTCTAGGGTCCAAAGACCCAAGAGTAACAAGTTCACGAACTTTCACTTTCACGAATCCTCGTGGAGAGCACAAACCGATGCACAAAAGCAATGGCAAGAACACAAGAAGTGCTCAAGCCCTTTACTCTCAAATCTCACCAAAAACAACTAATGCTTGTGGGGGAGAAGAGAGGAAGAACAGAGAAGAACTCAACAAATGGAAATCCAAGATCAAGATCTACTAGGTTTCCCTCACTTAGAGGAGGAATGGATTGGAGAAATTGTAGATCTAGATCTCCTCTCTCAAATCCCTTAAAGATATGCAATAATCATGGGAGGAATTGAGAGAACTCAAAGCTTTGGAGGTCAACAATGGAGGATGAGAGAGAGTGCCAAAGCTTAGGAACCATTGGGAAGAAGACCCCTTAAATAGGTCCCGACTAAATCCAACCGTTGGGGCAATTTTCTGCCAGAAATCGAGAGCCCGGCCTTGGCCCGGCAAGGCCGGCCAGGAATCTTTCGAAGGCTGGCTGAGGCAGAGTGGTCGGCCTTGACCCGGCCTTGTCTCGGCCTTGCGTCACAGGAGGCCGGCTGGGAGGCAGAGATGGCCGGCCTTGGACCGGCCTTGGCCTGGCCTTGGGCTGCCGAAGGAGGCCGGCCAGGTGCCAGAGGCGGCCGGCCTTGGGCCGGCCTTGAGCCCGGCCTAGGCTGGCCGGCCAGAGACTTAGAAGAAAACCGCAATAACTTTTTCGTTCGAACTCCAAATTAGGTGAAACCAATTTTGTTGAAAGGTAACGACAATTTTGTTGGAAGTATTAAGAACCATAAATAGAGTTAAGTTGACACACATGGGAAGGTGTGAAACTTTCCTCACGGATAAACCGATAATATTTCCAACACGAAAACACAACAAGTTTTCCATCCGGACTCCGATTTCGATGATCTTGGGTTTGTTGGAATTGCAATGAAGAGATTTACAAGATCGTGCATAGAAACATCATAGTCCATCATGTGAGGAGGAGACCATAAGGAGAGAGTTTGACCTCTCTTAGAAAAGACGCACCGGTAAAAACTCCAACATCAATAACGCAACAAGATATTCATGAAATCCGTTTTTGATGCTCACATGGATAAAAGTCAAATAAGAACCAAGAAAGATGATATGCCAAATATGCAAAGGTTTGAGCTCTCCACAAAGATGCGATCAAGTTGCTCACTTGAGAGCCCCTCTTGATAGTACGCCGTCTATTCTATAACCCGGTCTCCCACTAACACCATGAGACCGGTAAAATAGAAACCCTATCAAGATCATACCTTTGCCTTGCGCATTTCACTTGAGCTAGATGATGACGATCTTTATCTCTTCAAGTGGACCACCTTTCTTGATTTCTCTTTCTAGCACATGCTTGATGAAGACTTCTCCAAATACTCCCCCATACACCATTATGGGAGAGCCTCGTTTAGCTCCGTCTTCATGTATCCACTTGCACTTCATCTTCTTCTCTTGATGTATAAGATGACTTGGAGCAAAACATGAATGTTCACTCAATCTTCTTTTCGAATCCATGCTTGCAATAAGCTCATCTATAGATGACAATTCTTCATATAAACCCTTGGATAGAACCTTGGTCATCATATACTCCTCTAGAGTCCAACATATGAACTCCAATCTTTTCCCATGGACAAGATCTATAAAGATATCTCAATGCAAACATTAGTCCATAGAGATTGTCATTAATTACCAAAACCACACATGAGGGCACATGCACTTTCAGCTAGAGAAGTTGTCCCAATAAAAGCGGACATATGTACGTCACCCTAGATAGCGGACACTTTTCTGGTGTGACAGAGACATTTTGGGGGCGTCGGTGGAGATGCTCTAACAATGCTACTTTGATGATCAGACATTAATGACATGCCCAAGATCATCCATCAAATTTACAAACACCACTGACAAGAGGAAAAATGGCAACCATTGCTAGTGACTGTAGCCGATTGTCAAATTTCAACGAAAAGGTCATCGATGACAGGTTGATATTTGTGTTTGTCGCAAGTGATGAATCACGAGTGACAAGTTGAGCTAGTGAGAAGGCACCGATGTCGTCCATCAGTGTTGTGTGGCTCACCAGCGACGACTAAATTTCAAGACGCATCAGTGATAATTTTCGGCCCACTAAGTACCATCTAGGGCCCTCGTGTCCCTTTCCATGGCATACACAAAACCGATCCCTAGCCACCCAAATCTCTCTCTCTCTGTAACATCGAATCTCGGGTCTCAGATCCAACTGAGAAGCGCACAAACGATAACAATGAGAGATGCGAGGAGGACGGCTGCAAGCGACGGGTTTGGGGGATGGTCTGGTGCCCTTTAGCGATTTTTTAATCTCCGGTGACTCGAGCCAACTAACATGCCCAGAAACCAGTCAGTGGAGGATTTTTTGGACATATGAGGCTTTCTCTTATTATCTAAAAAATACACACTGAGGTAAAGGAAACCCACATGATTTTATATACAATAATGCTCAACAACAGCGTGACTAGGCCCCTGCCGCTCTCGCGGAGGTGGTCGCCCGACTGTTGGTGACATTATGCTCGTTTTCTTACCATGGTAGTGTGTCGATAAATCTCTAAGGCCCCGCTTGGATTCAGGGTTTTTGGGCCGGAAATGGCCGGTATTATTTCACAGACATGGAATGCTCCGTAATTTTCTGAAGGAATCGGTCGTTTTCCTTCCGGCGGAGGAAAAAACAGTGAACCAAGCGGGGCCTAAGTTGTGTATGATGAAGCTCGGAGTGAAAATACTGGGGAAAACTAGGTTATATGTGTGCAAAATTCGACACCCCACCCCCGCGTCACCCTCCTCTGGGCGACTCGAGGGCAAACCCTAGCCCGCCGCCGGTACCCCTCCCCCGCACTCCCTCCGCTGCACCGCCGCTAGAGGGGAGGCCGGCAAAGCCGCGCGCACCCCAAGGATGGTGTCGGCGGGCATTTTTTCTCCATTCGAAGCTCTCCCACGAGGATTTGGTGGCGCGTGGTGGCGGCGGCCGGCGTCGAGCGCGGCGACGTGGGAGGATCCGTGCGGCCGTGCGGTGGTGCGGTGGAGCTGTGGTGGCGGCGCGAGGCGGCGGGGTGCGGTCGGGCCGGATCTGGGCCGCTCGGCCCAGCCCTGGGAGCGGTCGGGCTGGCGCCGGCGTGGGGTGGTGCGGCCAGCACGGGAGGCTGCTGAGCGTGCTGGGGCGCTGCGGGCAGGCTGGGGGCGGCCCCAGGACATGGCAGAAGGTGCGCCGGCGACCTCCGTGGCAGGAGGCGCCATGGTTTGGTTCCGGCGTGCGACGGCAGGAGCCGCATCGTCCCTCCGCTTGTCTTGCTGCTCCCGGCGCTTTGCGGGCAGATCAAGTTCCGGGCGGAAGCCTTGCATCGACTCTGGTCGGTGCCGATGCCGGCGCCTTCAAGCGTTGTTCCCCTTCTTGTTTGCGGCATCATGGAGCTCTGATCTTGACCGACGCGAGTGGTTTCAAGATCTCGGGTGAAAACCTAAGCTCCCTCGGAGCGGGCGACGGTGACAGACACGTCACTTCCTTCTTGAAGGCATCGCCTTGGAGCTCTTGGCCCTCGCGGTGCGTCGGTTTCGCAGCGGTTGGGCGGTATGACTCTGTGGTCGGGGGAGGCGGATGCCGGGGTGGCGACCTCGGACGGTGGTGGTACGTCGAAGCGGCGGCCTCGATCCCCTCTACAGCGACGGTCCTATGGGGCAGGGCCTTCTCCTAGCGGGGTTTTGGGTGGCGACCTGGTGCTGCGAGGGCAGCGAGTGCGTCGACCTGGCTGGCTCGGCTCCGGGCAATTCGGAGTTCGATCTGTTTGCTACGCCGGGGCGGCGGCCCTAGATTTGGCACGACGTTGAGGTCTGCGTGCGGTCGTCTTTAGCAAGGGTAGCAAGGGCTACGAGACGGCTGGGTCGTGCGGCGTTGTGGCTCGTGTGAGGGTTTGTGCCGAGTGGTGTAGGTCGGGGCGGCGGCCCCGGGTTTGGTGGTGTGTTTTGCGGCGTTCGGCGGGCTAGCGTCGTGTGGGCGACGGTTCCCTCGCTTGTGCGGTTTTTTCCTGTTTTCCTCATAAACAGTGCATTTGTATGTTTTTTGGGCCCGGTCTTCCTTATAAATTGGGCCAATTCTTTTCTTCTATACGAATTGCAGGAACGCCCTGCCCTCTTCGAGAGGTTACTCGAAAAAAAAATACTTGGGAACCATCAGTCGGCTCTCCGGATGAGAATCCAAGTACCTAGTTCTGATTCTACTAAAGACGACTTTGGCCGATAATTAGAAGATGGCATAATTGCCGCTACCTCTTTAGAGGCGCGATCCCTTACTAGATATTGTGGCATGTGTTTCCGTGCAATGTTGCTTCACTCACTACAGGAAAACGACAAGTTGCCTACGGCCAAAAACCGTCGGCAAAGGCACAAATGCCGTCGGCATATTATTGTGGCATGTGTTTCCGTGCAATGTTGCTTCACTCACTACAGGAAAACGACAAGTTGCCTACGGCCAAAAACCGTCGGCAAAGGCACAAATGCCGTCGGCATACAATATGCCGACGGCCAAATGTGTATGCCGACGGCCTTTGCCGTCGTCTTTTGCTCCCTCGGCATATAAGCATAATGCCGTCGGCGTACAAAAGCCGTCGGCATATACATCAGTGCCGACGGTTTCCTGTGGCCGTCGGCATACAAAAGCCGTCGGCAAACAAACTAACGGACACAGCCGTCTGACGGCGTCAACATATTTGCCGACGGTCCGGCCTCAAGTACGGTTCAGCCTGTGCACGATTTGATCCCTAACCAACTAAACCGGGAACGCAGCCCGCACCACACCGTAAAGACAGTTTAGCACGGTTTCATCAGTTTGTAGACACAAACCGCATGTCGATAGAGTTTTGCTGGTTTGAGACCTCTCGAACCGGATGAAACCGTTAAAAACCGTCGCGCTCCAGGTCAATAGAAGCCCGCGCCGACGTGGGAGGAAGCGGGCCACGGCAGCGACGGGAGCGAGGACGCAGCCCGCGCCGGTGCTGCGGAAGCACTCGTACCAGCAGCTGCACCGCGCCATGGGGAGCTTCGCGGCGGGGGCAAGCTGGAGCAAGGCGGATTTGGCCCCGTCTTCCGCGGCCGGCGCGGGGAGCGCGGCGTGTCCAGCACCCCGGCGACCCGATCCCGGCGACGTGGGGAGCGCGGCGTCCAACTTCCCGGCGACCTGATCCCGGCGGCTCGGGGAGTGAGGCGTGTCCAGCACCCCGGCGATCCGACCTCGGCGACGTGGGGAGCGCGGCGTCCAGCTTCGCGGCAACCTGATCCCGGCGGCTCGGGGAGCGCGGCGTGTCCAGCACCCCGGGGACCCGACCTCGGCGACGTGGGGAGCGCGGCGTCCAGCCTCCCGGCGACCTGATCCCGGCGGCTCGGGGAGCGTGGCGTGTCCAGCACCCTGGCGACCCGACCGCGGCGGCACGGGGAGCACGCTTCCAGCTTCCCGGCTACCCGACCCCGGCGGCGCGGCGTCCAGCTTCCCGGCGACCCGACCCCGGCGGCGCGGGGAGCGTGGCGTCCAGCCTACTGGTGCCAAACCATTTACACCGTGCAAACCAAACCAGACCACACCGTATCTCACGTCCTATCTATACAGTTTAAACCGCCTCAAACCGTTTCAAACCGTGGCATACGGTTTGGTTTCAGGAAACCGCAGAAACCAGGGTAAACCGGGAATGCACAGGGTTAAGTACGGTGTGGTAGTGTATTGACCATGTTGGATGGGTGGCGAAGTCGTTGGCTTGTCTCATATGCATTGCCTATGGTTGTAACATGGCCTCGAGGCCGACGTATGTTTTACTCATGGTTCGGTAGGTGACGTGGCTAATTCCAAAAACTCAATGTGTTGTACGGTCTCATCTATTCTCCCGTTGATGGCAAAGTAGGCGGACCATATAGGTGGCGTTGTGGGTGCGATGTGTGTGAGTTCCAATCTTAATAAGAAAAGTTAGGATTGCTCGATTTTCTTTTCACAACAACCAGGCTCATACGACATAATTCTTTTATCAAGTAAAAATACACCATTTATTTGACATTGTTCACGGGTTTTTTTTTTGAAATAGAAATTGTTCATGCTGGTAGCAAGGGTTTGGTGCCAGCTTGTTACACCACCATCATGGGTGCCCGGAGTTGAAATATTACCCCTATTCACTACAGGAAACATGCAGTCACGGCAAATAGTTTTGCCGTAGGCATGCTAACGGCAAACACAGCCGGAAAACGGCTAAGATTTGCCGAGAGCCAAACTTGAGCCTACGGCAAACAAAATAGGGACACTGTAACGGGCTCTGCCATGTGGGTCCGCATGTCAGTATTTTTGCCGTTTATTTTCTGTCATCCTGTGCCTACCTTCGAAACTGCAGCTTCCACTATTGGTAGTACAAGGAAAAATGAATGCCCATGACGCGCGTGAGGCCAATTAGCTGCCACTGCATCAACACCACAAGCATAATTAAAATTTTAATTAATGTGATTGCAGCAGGTAGGCACAGGATGGCAGGAAATAGGGGAAATAACACGTGATTCGCACTGCGTGCAATATTCACCGGCCGTCCGCCAGATTAGGACTTGCAATATTTATTTTGAAAGGACGCAGGAGAGCTGCGATTTTCATTGATAGAAGAACAAGTTACAAGGAACTTACAGTAAGAAAGTACAGGGGTGGCAATTGCCAGAACGATCGGAACTACTCGCGATCCCGTAGGTGGCGGCAACCCGCCAACCCCCAAGATGACCTCTCTTCTAGCCCTGTCCATAGCACCGATCGACGATTGAGCATCAAGAAGTCCACAAGGCAAGCTGCTAGCCCTCCTCGCCACACCGGCAACTCTCTCGCCATGGACGCCGTGTTCTCGTCGCCCTCGCCGCAGGAGCCGCTGCGCATAGTGATCGTCCCGTGGCTGGCGTTCGGCCACCTGCTCCCATACCTGGAGCTCGCCGAGCCCCTGGCGTCGCGTGGCCACCGCGTGTCCTACGTCTCCACGCCGCGCAACCTGGCCCGCCTCCCGCCGCTTCGCTCCGCCTCCAAGCCGCTCGTGGACCTCGTCGCGCTCCCGCTGCCACACGTCGACGGCCTCGCCGAGGGCACCGAGTCCACGAACGACGTCCCAGACGACCAGCGGGAGCTGCACTGGATGGCCTTCGACGGCCTTGCCGCGCCCTTCGCGGAGTTCATGGGCACCGCATGCGCCGACGAGGGCACGAGGCCGCAGAATGAACATTCAAAGGAAAAGTAGTATGGGACAGCCTGCTGCTTGCTATTATTATGGATCCTCGCGGACACCTTCAACCACTGGGTCGCCGCATCTGCGGTAAAGCACAAGGTTCGATCCAATTCCAGTGCTGCAAACAAAGCCAACTTACGTTACGCATGCATGCGCTGAAGCTTTATTCTATTTCCATGCTTATCTCAACTATCTAGCTAGCTTGATCGATCACGTGCAGGTACCATATGCGCGTTGCTTCTCCCGACGGCCGCGATGATAACTATGCCCGGCCAGATGGCGGAGGTCGCTGCCGACCACGCCGAGGCCAAGCCCTCTGCAGCTGACTCCGTGCCCGTTACGAGCGGGAGGCGTTGGCTTCGGTTTTCACCAGCGAAGGAAAAGCGTCGGGCATGTCCATCATCCAGCGATTGTCCCTGACGACGAGGTCTTTTGTGGTACCCCAAATGAATAATAGCCATTCATTTTCGTGCATCTAAAGGCTGATAACATTTCATACTGGTGGTAAAAAGGTGAGTAGTACAAGTCATACTAGTCAAAATCGTTCCGCACAAAAATAAAATTCCCTAGATGGGCCGCGGCCCAACAACAAAAAACAGCTATGTGTTTGTCTCCTAACCGTTTCGCTAACCCTAATCGAGCTCTCCGTCACCGTCGTGTCGCTGCCGCTTTCCGATGGTGGGAGTCGACGAGAGCCCCTCGGCAGATAAGGAGAAGGACGGCGCGTGTAATGGGTACAAGTGGAGCCCAGTTGTGGCGGAGCTCGTTGGGCGGGCAGAAGGCAGAGGGGCGCTGCGTCGTCGTGGCATCGGAGGTCAGAACCCCCTCAAGATGGCGGCGGCGAAGTAGAAGGACGGCGCGCGGAAGGGGCGCAAGTGGAGGCAGCTGTGACAGAGCTCGTAGGGCGGGCGGAGGCAGAGGGGCGCCGCGTCGGCCGCGGCATCGGAAGTCTTCGATATGTCATCCTCGGCCGCTGACGCGCTGAGCTGTGTCGTTGTGGCTGTCGGTGGACGGCCGGGTCTCCCACGCTCCACGACCGCGGTAGCCAAGCGAATCCCGTCAACGAAGCAGAGGTATATACTCTGTTCATGGATTCCGTTGCACTTTGTTCATGATGAATTAGTTACTGTGCATGAGAATGCTTGATAGTGTGCTCGTGTCGATAAAGAGTCATTCGAAGATTTGCAGCAGTAAAATTAAGTAGGGTACTTAGTCTGTTGATGTGATGTTATTGTTAGTTTTCGAAATGAATGTGGTGTGCTGCTTTTAGTAGATATGCAGACTTTCTGCACTAGGTTCACTCTCTTTATTTTGAAAGCTGGATATGTTCATATAGACATTTGCCTCCATTGATTACTGGGAACAATTTAGCTACATGAAATTATATTAAATATTTTCTTTTCCACCTTCTGTAGTTGTCCTGCATGGTTTGTGTCTGGTGCTAATGTACTGAACTACAAGAATTTCCTTGCGAGATTTTTTCCTGTACTTTGAAGTAGATTAAGTAAAATAGGACTAGATTGTAGAATCTTAAAAATGGCACTGATTAATATTCTAGGAGTGAGTCGATGTTGCAGATATATGCATGCTTAATGTGTAGCAGCAAGTTAATAATCATGTCGTCTTTGAACTATGATATAATCTAATTCTGGTTTGATGAATTTCTATCAATCCAGGTCTGACTCTCAAAGAGTTCTGAAGATATAGCAGCAAGTAATGAATCCTACGTTATATATGTATTTGCTGTATCGATGTACCTTAAGAACTCTACATTTCCTTTCTCAAGTATGAAATATTTGTTATCCATGGTCAGCATTCCTTGAAACCTAGAAGAAATTGTTGAAACATTGGCTTTGTTTCCACTCCGAATATATGAGCCTTTAGGGTTCCTGGGAATGGTGGAACGGATGGTGGGCCCGAAGACCACGGCGCAGTTTGAAGATTTAGTTTTGACAGTGTTAGTTGTATTCAGTTTCTGTCAATGTAATTTCTATTCAGTTATGTCGGTTTTCATTTGTCTATCAGTAGCGTTGTAGTTTGCACTTCATTTACTTAAGGATGAGAGCTGTCAGTACAACTCATCGTTCCGTCACTGGCCATCCATGAGAAATAAAGTGCATAATACATATGCACGTGTTTCAGTATAGCTTTGACAAGTTTACATGTTGGATGTTGCCGATGGAGAAATGACCCTGCCATCGATGGGTTCAAACAATATGAGGACATCATCTGTACTTGAGCGACCAAAAGAACATCAACCAGGTCACAATGAGATTTTTGTTTTGTTGGCAAACTCAAGAACATGATACACTACAAGAAATATGTCAACTAGTGACTCCCAAATTTGGTCACTAAAAGGTCATAATTTTTCATCTATGACCTTTTTATGACCAAAATCTGAAGGTCACATACGGAGCGTCTTAAACGGTCATATGTGACCTTTTTTTTCGAATTGGTCATAACCATCTATGACCAAATTTGATGGTCATAAATCTTATGACCAATTTTTTGGTCACGCGTTGTCTGGCATAGCCACGTCAGATCCTACGTGGCCAATCCTACGTGGCAAATTTGTGACCAAATCAGAAAGTCATAAAACAGATTCAGCCCAATCCACGATGATCATCAAGATGGGCCAAGCCCAATAGTTCAGCCCATTCTTTTTTTTCTCTCTAATTTATTGTCTGATTTATTGCTCCTCTATTCGGGCCAGCCCAACTTTACAGCCCATTTAATTTTTTTTATCAAATATCTTATCAGATGGACAGGCTTTCAGCCATTTATTATGGGCCCTGGCCTTTTCACGTTGTAGATAATACCTGGACCATGGCCTATTTACCACTAAAAGAGTTTGGGCCCAAGGCCTTTTAAGCTCAGTTGCATAGGACCAGCCCAAATTCAAATTGGTACAAACAGAAATTCAAATCAGTAAAACAGGTGATTTGAATTCAAATTTAACTTGAATTCCAGCAAATATTCCAGGAATTACATCACATAACTCAGTCGGCAGCTAGAGCAACATATCAGCATATTTGAGCTTGCAACGATCACATAACTCTACTACATTACAGATAGCATCAAAGCGAAATGATTTAGAAATAACAGCAATAGTTTGGTAGTCATTTCTATGTACTTCGGAAGGCACCGAAATCTTCGGAAGGCAGCATAAACGCCTTAGTGAGATGATCATGTGGCCTACAATTAAGGAAAAACCCATCACAACTTGTGTAAACAACCATTTCTAAAAATATAAAACAATGATACAAACAGCTAGATTATGGTTGAGGGCTTATACTTATATCAATCATGCAACAACAAATTAAAGGGTTGAGCTATTGTTTACAAGCTGTTCAGCAGCCTATGATTCAATTACTAATGCAACAAATGGTCAAACAAAAACAACAGAACAAGTTATGAAATGGGTAGTGTAGATGAGTCAAGCTATGAAAGGAGACACTATTATTTTTTACATATATTTGATACCTATATATAGAGAGAACCTCTATCCTGAGGAGGGCATGTTTTGTAAACCTGAAACTCAAGGAGATTGGCAATGCAAGTTATGCTGCAACATCTTGTTAAAAAAGTCTGGCCACTTGTGGCTTAGGAATGTAAGATGCTTTATCTTTCTAGACAGCAAAGCGTGGTAGAACCAATGATAATCCACATGATGTAAATTCTGAAAGGCCATTGAAGCTGGAATCATTGGGTTGCCATATAAATGTTAGTTCAGCTATCTACATAATTGATGCATCAAAACCCAAAGACAACCCGAGAAATCAGAGGCAAAGAGAGGGGAGGGGTGGCAGCGACTCACAGCTATTGGGCGTCGGTGTCTGCAGCAAAGGCTGATGTAGAGCTTGTCGTGGATCTTGAACACACTCAAAAGTCAGTGACAACGATCCATAGCTGCAGGACACAGGGAGCAGAACATCAAGTGACTGAAATTAAACTTGTTGTCACCATCGATGAGGACTAGAGATACATATTAAACAAAAATATAAATAAATGATTAACAAGACTTGACAAGTTGCACAGTAGTACAGACATAACCACACTTCAACTACCTGTTGTTGTCATCAGGTCCATGGCAGATTAGCAGTATACAATGTACAATAAGAATGGAGACAAAATGTGATAAAACCTAGATCACCGCAGAAGGTAGTAGGCACCTGCTTGTTGAGCTTGATTATCCTCTAATTCTCCTTGATTTTGTCCTCGAAGTTCTTCAACGCTAGGTTGTTCGCTGTAGCTCGTCCTACACCACTCAAAACAAACAATTCAGATCAACACAGACAGATATTATCCCTTCTTTGCTTATCTAGACCACACACTACAAATGGGAAGCAAGCGAATCATCGTAGGCAACATAGATGAGCATTTTTTTTATCAAATGTCAGGAGGTAATGCAAATAAAGAAATCTGTATAGAGGTTAATCCAAATATCACTGACTGATTCATACAGGAAAAACAATTATACAATACGTTAATACAACATGTGTATAATACAAACAGTATTGAATCAATGCGACAACATCCCTCAATGCGAAAGGAAACAATATTAAGGATTTTCTAGAAATACATACTGCTAGCAAATATCATAACAAACAATTGAGGCATCATATTTTTGATGGATGGATGGTGCGTAATCACAAACAGTCAGATCTGCTAGCAATTCACATAACTCAAAAAACACGTGGTGCGACATCACTATTCAGTACTAGATTTCACAAAATATAGGAATGAGCATGCTACGCGTTCTGCAACTGTAGGCTCCGGATTTCCCGGACAAATCACTACTAACAACAATCTCTAACTACTAGTGCGGCCCTGGCTCGATGGCAAGCTGTGAGGAGAAAGGGAGAGGTTTCAGAAACTTATCTACTAGACCACTGCAGAGGAGGACGCGTCATCGGGGAGAGGGAGAACCGGCCTCGTTGCCGGGACAAGATCTGGTCCGAGCAAGACGACCTCGGGGGAGCCGATGGTGAGCGAGGCCACGCTAGTCTTGGTGTAGAGCTCGAACTCATCGTCGATGAAGGCCTTCGTCTCCTCGTTCAACAGATCCGACACGGCGGTGAGAGCGCGTTGACGATGAGGTGGGGATTCGGCTCGGAGACCCGTGGCCGCCGTGTAGACCCGTGGCCTCCCGGCTATTTGGCACTGCCGCGTTCGAGATGGGGAACTCGGGACGGGCAGGGAGGTGAGAGGAGTGGTGGGCGTGGTGGGGCACGGAGGTGGTGCGGCCGGAGGCGAAGCAGAGGGAGGCGCGGTGGGGCTAGGGTTTCGTGGCATGCCGCGGGGTTGCTTGGCCTCGCCACGCCGGGGGAGAGAGAGGAGGGGAAAGCGGCGGCGGCGGGTTTGGGCAGAGAGGGGAGAGGAGTGGAGGGCACTAGGGTTTTGGGAAGGCAGCTGGGAGAGGAGTGGTGGCGCTAGGGTTTCGATCTTAGGAGGAGAGGAAGGAGATGGTGGCGCGGAGGAGAGGAAGGGAGTAGGGTTTCCGGCTCCGCGCTGGTTATATACCGGAAGCGCACGCTGCAGGCCGCCGGATCGGCATCGGACGGCTCCCGGTGCTCCAGCACCTGTCCAACGGGCCTAAGACCCAGAAGAAGATCATAGTCTGGACTAGATTCGGCCCAGTTTTATTTTTTTAAGGAAAAAATTACTTTAATTTTTTGAGTGTTAAGAATAGTGTTTTTTGTGAAAGACCTACCAAATATTTGTTGCAAAATTGGATCACAACATTTAAAAAAAATATTTGACCGCATGGTATGTACAAATAACTAAATGGCTGGGTGTAGAAAGGTTTCTATCCACCTCTCGTGAAAAAGACAAATTTATGTCGATTCAATTGGAAGCGGGTCAAATTTGAACTACAAGTGCTTCGTAGTTTGCTCATGATTTTTTGAAAAAATAATTTTTAGATACAAAAGTACCTATTTCATCAGAGATATACCAAGATTCTTGCAGGATTCGACACCTAGGTATGAACGGCCATGTCCGTCGTTTTGACCGTATTTTGAAATCGGTATCAGAAATTCAAAAAAATTAAAATAATTGGAAATCCTTCGCGATGTGTCATTGTATGTGACCTAGTTTCGAGAAAAAATATAAACATGAAATACAACTAATAATTTTAAAAAGTGTTCACAGAAATGAGCTATCATGTATGAAGATTCATGGCTTTTAGGGCAAATGACCAATGTTATGGCCACATTCATTGCATAGTTTCTTCAAATGACCTCATATTGCGCACAAACGTGCATCTTGAAACCACGAACAATGTTGCCGAAGAAAGTTTTTATTTCCCTCGCATAAAAATAATTGTTTTCATTTTCGGAGTGCCAAAAATGAGTTTTTTGTGAAGCACATGCCAAAAATAAGTTGCAAAAAGTGAGGAATATTTTTTTTAAAACTATTATACTACATTTTATGTACAAATAATCAAATTCCTCCCTCTAAGAAGCTTTCCATACACCTCTTTTGAAAAAGACAAAATTCTGCCGATTCGGCTGAAAGCGGGTCAAATTTGAATTACAGGTGCCTCGTAGTTTTCTCGTGAATTTTCGCAAAAAATAGTTTTAGATACAAAACTAGCTATTTCATCAGAGATACACCAAGAGTTTGGCAAGGTTCAACCCTAGCTACGAACGGTCATGTCCGCCGTTTTGACCGTATTTTGAAACAGGCATAAAGAATTCAAAAAAAAAATCAAAAAATGGAAAACCTTCTCATTGAGTCATTAAATGTGACCTAGTTAATAGAAAAAAATATAAACTTGGATATGACAATTATCTTGAAAAAGTGTTCACAGAAATGAGCTATCATGTATGAAGATTCATGGCTTTCAGGGCAAATGACCAATGTTATGGCCACATTCATTGCATAGTTTCTTCAAATGACCTCATATTGCGCACAAACGTGCATCTTGAAACCACGAACAATGTTGCCGAAGAAAGTTTTTATTTCCCTTGCATAAAAATAATTGTTTTCATTTTCGAGTACCAAAAATGAGTTTTTTTGTGAAGCACATGCCAAAAATAAGTTGCAAAATGTGAGGAATATATTTTTAAAACTATTATACCACATTTTATGTACAAATAATCAAATTCCTCCCTCTAAGAAGCTTTCCATACACCTCTTTTGAAAAAGACAATATGTGTCCTAGTATCCCAAGATTTAACCCCTAGTTACGAACGGTCATGTCCCCCGAGTTGACCGTATATTGAAACCGGCATACGAAATTAAAAAAAATCAAATAAATAGAAAACCTTCGCGTGGTGTCATTATATGTGTCCTAGTATCCATCAAAAATCATAAACTTGGAATACAACATTTTCTTAACAAATTGTTCTCAGAAATGAGCTATCATCTACGAAGATTAATGGCTTTAGGGCCAAATGACGAATGATATGTCCACATTCATGGTATAGTTTGCTTAAATATGCCCGTATTGGGCACAAACGTGTATCTTGGAACCGTGAACAATGTTGCCGAAGAAACTTTTCAATTTCCTTTCACAGAAAAATCATTTTTCTATTTCCGAATGCGAAAAATGGGTTATTTTGTGAAGCAACTACCAAAATTATGTCGTAAAATAGGAGCGCTACATTATTTGAAAATACTAGACCACATTGTTTTTACAAATAACCAAATAGTTGTGTGTCAAACAATTTCCATCTACCTCTCGTAAAAAAGACAAATTCATACCGATTCAGCTGGAACGGGTCGAATTTGAACTACAGGTGCATGATCACGTGAAACACACGTTCGTTGGGAGACCGCAAGAGGAAGGTATGATGTAGTCAGCAACAAGTTTTCCCTCAGAAAAAACCAAGGTTATCGAACCAGTAGAGCAGCAACTCTTCAGAAGGTTGTCAACGGCGCCAGAAAAAATAGTGTTTGTTGATGGGTCTGGACTGTTGACGTGGAATCTGCACACAACACAATCAAACTACTTTGCCCCAACGAAACAGTGAGGTGTCAATCTCACTGGCTTGCTGAAAACAAAGGATTAAACGTATGGTGTGGAAAATGAGTATTAAATTGCAGAGAATGAAAAAGAAATAGTTTGCAGTTTGTGGTTGTTTAATCAGTGTAAAAGAATGGACCGGGGTCCACAGTTCACTAGTGGTGTCTCTCCATAAAAGATAACTAACATGTTGGGTGAACAAATTACAGCTGGGCAATTGACGAATTGTGAGCGCATAACAATGCATATACATGTCATGTTGACTACTATGATATTTAATTGGGCATTACGACATAATACATAGATCGTTATCCAACAGCATCTATGACTAATAATCCACCGCCGGGTTGTCATCCGAGTTCCCCATTGGTATTAAGTTGCAAGCAACGGATAATTGCATTAAGTAAAGTGCGTAATGTAAACAAACACATATGTCCGTGGACATAGCATCGTTAGGTTATCCCTAGTGGCAACAGCACATCCACAACCTTAGAACTTTCTGTCACTGTCCCAGGTTAAACGGAGACATGAACCCACTATCTAGCATAAATACTCTCTCTTGGAGTTACAAGCATCTACTTGGCCAAAGCATCTACGAGTAACGAAAACATGCAAGATCTTAAATAACATATAAGATAGATTGATAATCAACTTGACATAATATTCAATATTCATCGGATCCCAGCAAACACAACATGTAGCATTACAATAATATGATCTTGATCATGTAGGGCAGCTCACAAGATCTAAACATGATGGCACAAAGTGGAGAGACAACCATCTAGCTACTGCTATGGACCCGTAGTCCAAGGATGAACTACTCACGCATCACTCCGGAGGCAGCATGGCGATGTAGAAGCCTCCGGTGACGATTCCCCTCTCCGGCAGGGTGCCGGGAAGAGGTTCTGAACCCTCCCGAGCTAGGGTTGACGACGGCGGCGTCTCTGGAACTTTCCGTGGATATTTGCTCAGGTACTTAGGTTTTCGCGTCGGGGGGAATAAGTAGGCGAAAGGGCGGCGGCTGGAGAGGCCTGTGGGGCCCACACCACCCCAGGGCGCGGCAGAGGGGGGCCCCGCGCCCTGGCCACGTGGGGCCCACGTGGCGCCTCTCCGTCGTCTCTTTGGTCCGTCAGATGTGTTCTGGTAAAATAGGACTCCCGTGTAGTTTCGTCCAATTCTGAGATATTTCCAGACTAGCTTTTCTGGAATACAAAAACAGCAGAAAACAGGAACTGGCACTTCGGCATCTTGTTAATTTAGTCCCAGAAAATGTATAAAAGTGATATAAAGTAGATGCAAAACATGTAGCAATTGGTATAAATAAGCATGGAACATCAAAAATTATAGATACGTTTGAGACGTATCAGCATCCCAAGCTTAGTTCCTACTCGTCCTCGAGTAGGTAAACGATAAAAACAAGATAATTTTTGAGGTGACATGCTACTATATAATCTTGATCATATAATATTGCAAGGCACATGTAAACGAATGAAGTGATCCAAGTCAATGGTCTATACTTTGCTATCAAATAGATAATGAGTAAACAATGAATCACACAAGCTAAACGTTTTCATGAATAGTACTTTCGAGACAAGCATCAAACAGTTTTTGCATAAGTGTTAACTCATAAAGCAATAGTTTCTAACAAAAGGTATTTAATCAACACAAAGGAAGAATTTAGTTTCAGCATTTGCTTCAACTTTCAACATATTTATCTCATGGATATTGTCAACACAAAGTAGTATAACAAGTCCAATACATTGCATATAACGCATGTTGTAACAAAATTGACACTAGTGTTTGCTTGTGGAAGACAGAAAGAATTGGAAAACTGACTCAACATAAAAGTAAAAGAAAGGCCCTTCGCAGAGGGAAGCACAAAGTAGTATAACAAGTCCAATACATTGCATATAACGCATGTTGTAACAAAGTTGACACTAGTGTTTGCTTGTGGAAGACAGAAAGAATAGGAAAACTGACTCAACATAAAAGTAAAAGAAAGGCCCTTCGCAGAGGGAAGCAGGGATTAAATCATGTGCTAGAGCTTTTAGGTTTTTGAAAGCATATAGAGATTGCATAAAATATTTGATACTCCTCCCAACCTTGCTAACACAAGCCATGGCTAACCGAATCCTCGGGTGCCTTCCATCAATCACATACCATGGAGGAGTATCTATTTTTGAGAGGTGTTTGTTAATTGTCAACGAATGGTAGCGGGTGAGAACAGTATTCTACCTGTCGAACGGACTTTTAAGAGCGGCTCCCATGAAGGACGTTATTTCTACCAGCAAGGCAGATCATCCCTCTTTCTCTTTGGTTTACACACATTCAGGTATTTCACTGTTTGTCATTGCTTACTGATGAATCAGGGCAAAAGTGTGAAGAGAATTAATTGGTTAAAGTTGTAATTAATTGGGACTGGGCACCCCGTTGCCAGCTCTTTTTGCAAGTTATTGGATAAGCGGATGTATATGCCACTAGTCCAGGTGTAAAAGTCCACTCGACAAATAGAATAAAGAATAACCACACTAATTCCTCATGAGCTAGTAAACATTGACACAAAAAGGGAATAATAACATTTTGAATAATTTAAAGGTAGCACATGAAAAATTTACTTGGAGTGGCAAGGAAATACCACATATAGGTAGTTATGGTGGACACAAATGGCATGGATTTTGGCTCAAGGATTTGGATGCACGAGAAGCATTCCCTCTCAGTACAGAGTTTAGGCTAGCAAGGTTATGTAAGCAAACAAGAATATCAACCCGTACACCAAGTTTTATATGACAAACATATTGCAAACGTTATAAGACTTCATACCGTCTTCCTTGTTAACCAAACCCTGTTATTAGAAAATATCTAGACCTTAGAGTACCACTGATGCAAACCAAATTTTCAACAAGCTTTACGGTAGTTCTTCACTAATAGGCTTAACTCATGTGATGCACAATTTAATCATGATCTACTTGTTAACTCAAAACAATTGACAAGCATCAAGTTATCCATTTTAGTGATCTACAAGATTAAGCAAGTTTTTCCTTATACCAATTACCACATGCAACATTTTCTGAACCAACCAAACACCAATCAATTTATTTCATCAACTCTCCAAACAAATATAAGTGAAGCAAGAGAGTACTTTCTACAAAAGAAAGCTAATAGCTCTGACAAGAGATACATGAAAACAAGAGCTAAAAGCTGAACAGCGCTAGATATGAATACTCAACAAATATAAGTGAAGAATAGGAGTATTCTCATGAAAAAGCGGAGCGTGTCTCTCTCCCAATCAAGAATGCTAGGGTCCAGTCAAGCTTTATTGAAAATAAAATGCAATACTGAAAATAAAAGCACACAGACGCTCCAAGAAAAGCACATATGATGTGAAAGAATTAAAATATAGTTTCACTAGAGATGACCTGATAATTTTGACGATGAAGAAGGGGATGCCTTGGGCATCCCCAAGCTTAGACGCTTGAGTCTTCTTGAAATATGCTGGGGAGATCCATGGGAGCCTCCCCAAGCTTAAGCTCTTCACTCTTCTTGATCCTATTATATCATCCTTCTCTCTTGACCCTTGAAAACTTCCGTCACACCAAACTCAAAGTAGATCTCATTAGAGGGTTAGTGCATAATCAAAAATTCACATGTTCTGTAAAGACGCAATATGATTTGTTACTTTAAACATTAGCTACAGCCACTGATGTTATGTGAAGCTCTTCCACCCAAAAAAGAATTTCACTCAACACTAGTAAAAGAGAGAATGCGAAAATAAAAAGGCATAATCTGTCTAAAACAGAACAGTCCGCAAAGACGAATTTTTTCGAGGCACTTACGACGCTCAGATCGAGAAACTCTGAACTAATGAAAGTTTCAGACATTCATAAAGATTACGCACAAAAATTTCAGATTTTTTAACAATCTGGTGATTTTAGGAATTTCGTACAGTGAACAGCAAAAATCTGTTTCTGCGCAGCAATCAAAATTAAGCATCATCTTATCATTAGAGGCTACTCTTGGCACAACAATGCGAGAAAATAAAGATACAAAGGAGTTGCTACAGAAGTAAACAAACTCCTTGACTCAATAAAAGAAAAATTGCAGAAAAATAAAATGGGTTGCCTCCCATAAGCGCTTTTCTTTAACGCCTTTTAGCTAGGCACAAAGCATGCATCAAGTATTACCAAGTGAAGAAGCATCAACATTGTAATTTGTTCGAACAATAGAATCATAAGGTGGCTTAATCTTCTTCCTAGGAAAGTGTTCCATACCTTTCTTGAGAGGAAATTGATATTTTATATTCCCTTCTTTCATATCAATAATAGCACCTACAGTCTAAGAAAAGGTCTTCCCAACACAATAGGGCATGATGGATTGCACTCAATATCCAAGACAATAAAATCAACGGGGACATAATTGTTGTTAACCATGATAAGAACATCATCAATTCTTCCCAAAGGTTTTTTAATAGTAGAATCAACAAGGTGAACATCCAAGTAACAATTTTCCAAAGGTGCTAAATCAAGCATATCATATAATCTTTTAGGCATAACAGAAATACTAGCACCAAGGTCACACAAAGCATTGCAATCAAAGTCATTCAATTTCAATTTAATGATGGGCTCCCAACCATCTTCTAACTTCCTAGGGATAGAAGCTTCATGTTTTAATTTCTCTTCCCTAACTTGTATGAGAGCATTAGTAATATGTTTAGTAAAAGCCATGTTTATAGCACTAGCATTAGGACTTCTAGCTAGCTTTTGCAAGAACTTAATTACTTCAGAAATATTGCAACCATCAAAATCAAAGTCATTATCATCAAAAGTAATGGAATTATTATCTTCCTTATTGCTAGAAATTTCAGCATCTTTATCAAGGACAGTTTCAGAGTTATCAGGCAATTTAGGACATTTTGCAATAGAAGTGGAAACATTACCAACACCAACTATCTTGCCATTAATGGTAGGAGGTTTGTTAACACTTGAGTTTGAAATTTTCAGAAGTAGTAATAGTATAAACTCTAGCAATATTGTTCTTTCTAGCAATTTCATCCTCTCTTTCCCATCTAGCATGCAATTCAGCTAACATCCTCACATTGTTATCAATTTTAACTTGTATAGCATTGAGAGTTTTGCTCTCTTTAACATCATGAGGCATGTTCTTTAGTTTCAATAAGTCAACATCAAGAGCAAGACTATCAACTTTAGAGGAAAGCACATCAATTTTCCCAAATTTCTCCTCAACAGTTTTATTGAAAGCAGTTTGTGTACTAATAAAATCCTTAAGCATAACTTCAAGATCAGAGGGTACACTCTTATTATTATTGTAGGAGTTACTATAGGAATTTCCATAACCATTGCCACTATTAGAAGGATAGGGCCTATAATTGCTATTACCAAAATTATTCCTATAAGCATTGTTGTTGAAATTATTATTTTTAATGAAGTTCACATCAACATGCTCTTCTTGAGCAACCAAAGAAGCTAAAGGAACATTATTTGGATCAACATGTGTTTGACCATTTGCAAGCATAGACATAATAGTATCAATTTTGGCACTCAAGGAGGAGGTTTCCTCAACAGAATTTACCTTCTTACCTGTTGGAGCTCTCTCGGTGTGCCACTCAGAATAATTAATCATCATATCATCAAGAAGCTTTGTTGCAGCACCCAAAGTGATGGACATAAAGGTACCTCCAGCGGCCGAATCCAATAAATTCCTCGAAGAAAAATTTAATCCTGCATAGAAGGTTTGGATGATCATCCAAGTAGTCAGTCCATGAGTGGGACAATTTTTAACCAATGATTTCATTCTCTCCCATGCTTGAGCAACATGTTCATTATCAAATTGCTTAAAATTCATTATGCTACTTCTCAAAGAAATAATCTTAGCAGGAGGATAATATTTTCCAATAAAAGCATCTTTGCATTTAGTCCATGAATCAATACTATTTCTAGGCAAAGATAGCAACCATTCTTTAGCACGTCCTCTCAAGGAGAAAGGAAAAAGTTTCAGTTTAATAATATCACCATCTACTTCCTTGAGCTTTTGCATTTCACAAAGTTCAACAAAGTTATTAAGGTGAACAGCAGCATCATCAGTACTAACACCAGAAAATTGCTCTTTCATAACAAGATTTAAAAGTGCAGGTTTAATTTCATAAAATTCTGCTGAAGCAGCAGGTGGAGCAATAGGTGTGCATATGAAATCATTGTTGTTCGTGCTAGTGAAATCACACAACTTAGTGTTCTCAGGAGTACTCATTTTAGCAGAAATAAAAACAGTACAGAAAATAACTTGAAAGTAAACTAGATGCAAGTAACTAATTTTTTTGTGTTTTTGATAATTGAAAGCAAACAAGATAAAATAAAATAAACTAAGCAAGACAAAAACAAAGTAAAGAGATTGGAAGCGTGAAACTCCCCTTGCAGAAGACTGCTGTCTCCCCGGCAACGGCGCCAGAAAAATAGCTTGATGACGTGAAACACACGTTCGTTGGGAGACCCCAAGAGGAAGGTATGATGTAGTCAGCAGCAAGTTTTCCCTCAGAAAGAAACCAAGGTTATCGAACCAGTAGGAGCAGCAACTCTTCAGAAGGTTGTCAACGGCGCCAGAAAAATAGTGTTGTTGAGGAGTCTGGACTGTTGACGTGGAATCTGCACACAACACAATCAAACTACTTTGCCCCAACGAAACAGTGAGGTTGTCAATCTCACTGGCTTGCTGAAAACAAAGGATTAAACGTATGGTGTGGAAAATGAGTATTAAATTGCAGAGAATGAAAAAGGAACAGTTTGCAGTTTGTGGTTGTTTAATCAGTGTAAAAGAATGGACCGGGGTCCACAGTTCACTAGTGGTGTCTCTCCATAAAAGATAACTAACATGTTGGGTGAACAAATTACAGCTGGGCAATTGACGAATAGTGAGCGCATGACAATGCATATACATGACATGTTGACTACTATGATATTTAATTGGGCATTACGACATAATACATAGATCGTTATCCAACAGCATCTATGACTAATAATCCACCGCCGGGTTGTCATCCGAGTCCCCTTGGTATTAAGTTGCAAGCAACGGATAATTGCATTAAGTAAAGTGCGTAATGTAAACAAACACATATGTCCGTGGACATAGCATCGTTAGGTTATCCCTAGTGGCAACAGCACATCCACAACCTTAGAACTTTCTGTCACTGTCCCAGGTTAAACGGAGACATGAACCCACTATCTAGCATAAATACTCTCTCTTGGAGTTACAAGCATCTACTTGGCCAAAGCATCTACGAGTAACGGAAAGCATGCAAGATCTTAAATAACATATAAGATAGATTGATAATCAACTTGACATAATATTCAATATTCATCGGATCCCAGCAAACACAACATGTAGCATTACAATAATATGATCTTGATCATGTAGGGCAGCTCACAAGATCTAAACATGATGGCACAAAGTGGAGAGACAACCATCTAGCTACTGCTATGGACCCGTAGTCCAAGGATGAACTACTCACGCATCACTCCGGAGGCAGGCATGGCGATGTAGAAGCCTCCGGTGACGATTCCCCTCTCCGGCAGGGTGCCGGGAAGAGGTTCTGAACCCTCCCGAGCTAGGGTTGACGACGGCGGCGTCTCTGGAACTTTTCGTGGATATTTGCTCAGGTACTTAGGGTTTTCGCGTCGGGGGGAATAAGTAGGCGAAAGGGCGGCGGCTGGGAGGCCGGGGCCCACACCACCCCAGGGCGCGGCAGAGGGGGGCCCGCGCCCTGGCCGTGGGGCCCACGTGGCCCTCTCCGTCGCTCTTTGGTCCGTCAGATGTGTTCTGGTAAAATAGGGACTCCCGTGTAGTTTCGTCCAATTCCGAGAATATTTCCAGACTAGCTTTTCTGGAATACAAAAACAGCAGAAAACAGGAACTGGCACTTCGGCATCTTGTTAATAGGTTAGTCCCAAAAATGTATAAAAGTGATATAAAGTAGATGCAAAACATGTAGCAATTGGTATAAAACAAGCATGGAACATCAAAAATTATAGATACGTTTGAGACGTATCAGTGCCTCGTAGTTTTCTCATGATTTATTGCAAAAATCATATTTAGGTACACAAGTACCTATTTCATCAGAGATACAACAAAAGTGTCCCAAGATTTAACCCCTAGTTACGAACGGTCATGTCCCCCGAGTTGACCGTATATTGAAACCGGCATACGAAATTCAGAGAAAATCAAATAAATGGAAAACCTTCGCGTGGTGTCATTATATGTGTCCTAGTATCCATTAAAAATCAGAAACTTGGAATACAACAATTTTCTTAACAAATTGTTCTCAGAAATGAGCTAATCATCTACGAAGATTAATGGCTTTAAGGCCAAATGACGAATGATATGTCCACATTCATGGTATAGTTTGCTTAAATATGCCCGTATTGGGCACAAACGTGTATCTTGGAACCGTGAACAATGTTGCCGAAGAAACTTTTCAATTTCCTTTCACAGAAAAATCATTTTTCTATTTCCGAATGCGAAAAATGGGTTATTTTGTGAAGCAACTACCAAAATTATGTCGTAAAATAGGAGCGCTACATTATTTGAAAATACTAGACCACATTGTTTTTACAAATAACCAAATAGTTGTGTATCAAACAATTTCCATCTACCTCTCGTAAAAAAGACAAATTCATGCCGATTCAGCTGGAACGGGGTCGAATTTGAACTACAGGTGCCTCGTAGTTTTCTCATGATTTATTGAAAAAATCATATTTAGGTACACAAGTACCTATTTCATCAGAGATACAACAAAAGTGTCCCAAGATTTAACCCCTAGTACGAACGGTCATGTCCCCCGAGTTGACCGTATATTGAAACCAGCATACGAAATTCAATAAAAATCAAATAAATGGAAAACCTTCTCGTGGTGTCATTATATGTGTCCTAGTATCCATCAAAAATCATAAACTTGGAATACAACAATTTTCTTAACAAATTGTTCTCAGAAATGAGCTATCATCTACGAAGATTAATGGCTTTTGGGCCAAATGACGAATGATATGTCCACATTCATGGTATAGTTTGCTTAAATATGCCCGTATTGGGCACAAACGTGTATCTTGGAACCGTGAACAATGTTGCCGAAGAAACTTTTCAATTTCCTTTCACAGAAAAAATCATTTTTCTATTTCCGAATGCGAAAAATGGGTTATTTTGTGAAGCAACTACCAAAATTATGTCGTAAAATAGGAGCGCTACATTATTTGAAAATACTAGACCACATTGTTTTTACAAATAACCAAATAGTTGTGTGTCAAACAATTTTCCATCTACCTCTCGTAAAAAAGAAATTCATGCCGATTCAGCTGGGAACGGGGTCGAATTAGAACTACAGGTGTCTCGTAGTTTTCTCATGATTTATTGCAAAAATCATATTTAGGTACACAAGTACCTATTTTCATCAGAGATACAACAAAAGTGTCCCAAGATTTAACCCCTAGTTACGAACGGTCATGCCCCGAGTTGACCGTATATTGAAACCGGCATACGAATTCAAAGAAAATCAAATAAATGGAAAACTTCGCGTGGTGTCATTATATGTGTCCTAGTATCCATCAAAAATCATAAACTTGGAATACAACAATTTTCTTAACAAATTGTTCTCAGAAATGAGCTATCATCTACGAAGATTAATGGCTTTAGGGCCAAATGACGAATGTTATGTCCACATTCATGGTATAGTTTGCTTAAATATGCCCGTATTGGGCACAAACGTGTATCTTGGAACCGTGAACAATGTTGCCGAAGAAACTTTTCAATTTCCTTTCATAGAAAAAATCATTTTTCTATTTCCGAATGCGAAAAATGGGTTATTTTGTGAAGCAACTACCAAAAATATGTCGTAAAATAGGAGCGCTACATTATTTGAAAATACTAGACCACATTGTTTTACAAATAACCAAATTGTGGTGTCAAACATTTCCATCTACCTCTCGTAAAAAAGACAAATTCATGCCGATTCAGATGGAACGGGGTCGAATTTGAACTACAGGTGCCTCGTAGTTTTCTCATGATTTATTGCAAAAATCATATTTAGGTACACAAGTACCTATTTCATCAGAGATACAACAAAAGTTTCCAAGATTTAACCCCTAGTTACGAACGGTCATGTCCCCGAGTTGACCGTATATTGAAACCGGCATACGAAATTCAAAGAAAATCAAATAAATGGAAAACCTTCGCGTGGTGTCATTATATGTGTCCTAGTATCCATCAAAAATCATAAACTTGGAATACAACAATTTTCTTAACAAATTGTTCTCAGAAATGAGCTATCATCTACGAAGATTAATGGCTTTAGGGCCAAATGACGAATGTTATGTCCACATTCATGGTATAGTTTGCTTAAATATGCCCGTATTGGGCACAAACGTGTATCTTGGAACCGTGAACAATGTTGCCGAAGAAACTTTTCAATTTCCTTTCACAGAAAAATCATTTTTCTATTTCCGAATGCGAAAAATGGGTTATTTTGTGAAGCAACTACCAAAATATGTCGTAAAATAGGAGCGCTACATTATTTGAAAATACTAGACCACATTGTTTTACAAATAACCAAATAGTTGTGTGTCAAACAATTTCCATCTACCTCTCGTAAAAAAGATAAATTCATGCCAATTCAGTTGGAACGGGGTCGAATTTGAACTACAGGTGCCTCGTAGTTTTCTCATGATTTATTGCAAAAATCATATTTAGGTACACAAGTACCTATTTCATCAGAGATACAACAAAAGTGTCCCAAGATTTAACCCCTAGTTACGAACGGTCATGTCCCCCGAGTTGACCGTATATTGAAACCGGCATACGAAATTCAAAAAAAATCAAATAAATGGAAAACCTTCGCGTGGTGTCATTATATGTGTCCTAGTATCCATCAAAAATCATAAACTTGGAATACAACAATTTTCTTAACAAATTGTTCTCAGAAATGAGCTATCATCTACGAAGATTAATGGGTTTAGGGCCAAATGACGAATGATATGTCCACATTCATGGTATAGTTTGCTTAAATATGCCCGTATTGGGCACAAACGTGTATCTTGGAACCGTGAACAATGTTGCCGAAGAAACTTTTCAATTTCCTTTCACAGAAAAATCATTTTTCTATTTCCGAATGCGAAAAATGGGTTATTTTGTGAAGCAACTACCAAAATTATGTCGTAAAATAGGAGCGCTACATTATTTGAAAATACTAGACCACATTGTTTTTACAAATAACCAAATAGTTGTGTGTCAAACAATTTCCATCTACCTCTCGTAAAAAGACAAATTCATGCCGATTCAGCTGGAACGGGGTCGAATTTGAACTACAGGTGCCTCGTAGTTTTCTCATGATTTATTGCAAAAATCATATTTAGGTACACAAGTACCTATTTCATCAGAGATACAACAAAAGTGTCCCAAGATTTAACCCCTAGTTACGAACGGTCATGTCCCCCCGAGTTGACTGTATATTGAAACCGGCATACGAAATTCAAAAAAATCAAATAAATGTAAAACCTTCGTGTGGTGTCATTATATGTGTCCTAGTATCCATAAAAAATCATAAACTTGGAATACAACAATTTTCTTAACAAATTGTTCTCATAAATGAGCTATCATTTATGAAGATTCATGGATTTAGTGCCAAATGACGAATGATATGTCCACATTCATGACATAGTTTGCTTAAATATGTCCATATTGGGCACAAACGTGTATCTTGGAACCGTGAACAATGTTGCCGAAGAAACTTTTCAATTTCCTTTCACAAAAAATCATTTTTCTATTTCCGAATGCGAAAAATGGGTTATTTTGTGAAGCAACCACCAAAAATATGTCGTAAAATAGGAGCGCTACATTATTTGAAAATACTAGACCACATTGTTTTTACAAATAACCAAATAGTTGTGTGTCAAACAATTTCCATCTACCTCTCGTAAAAAAACAAATTTATTTCAAATTATTCAAAACCCTATGTAAAGCAATATAAGGTTAGTGGTATTTTGTTATTTTATTTTTAATAAAAATAGTCCCTAGTATTCTATAGTTACAGAGTACATCTTTACAAAAAATGCAAAATTTATTTGGTTTAAATTGGAGTTCAAAATCAAAAGTAATAAAAGAAAACGTAAAAAGGAAAGAAAAAAAAAGAACCAGCCGAGCCGGCCCATTACCTTACCGGACCGACCAAAGCCTGTTTTCGAACCGAGACAGAATTCATACTTAATATACATGAGCTTCTCTTATCTAACATCAACACGTCGCTAGCCCAGCGGTGTGGAGCGTTGCTTGTTCGCGTGCGGTCCTCAGTTCGACTCCCCACTCGGGAGTGTTTTTGCGAAATATTTACATGGGTTAGGGCGGGGGACGGGTCCCACGAGTCATACTTGACCACGGCGCCCCCCCCCCCCCCCCCACGTACAGGAAAAAAAAAGATGTGGCCTCTTCCCTTCAGGGCCCAAGTCCTGCCGTGGGCATACATTAAGTAGGCCTGAGTTGCCTAGCCTTCACAAAGCGGCCAGTGGCCCGGTGGTTAGCTGCTCTTGAGGGAAAGAGGAGGTCTTGAGTTCGAGTCCCGTAGGAGCACTTTTTGCTTGGATTTATACGCGAATGTGAGTTCTCCTGTTGGTTAAGGGTGGGACCCACATGTCAGGCTCGGTGGGGTAAGGGTGGGACCCACATGTCAAGATGGGTAGGGTAAGGGTGGGACCCACATGTCAGTATGGGTGGGGTAACAGTGGGACCCACATGTCAGGATGGGTGGGGTAAGCATGGGACCCATATGTCAGGATGGGCGGGGTAAGGGTGGGACCCACATGTCAGAGCATGGGTCCCATATGTCTGCGTGGGTCCCACCGGTCAGGCTAGTCAACAAGTCAATGTGCATATGCTAGGTCCCACATGTCATCGAGATCAACAAAATGGATGAGTAGTGACACGTAAGCGAAAATGACACATAAGCAGTGACACGTAGACGAAGCTGCTGAGTTGGCTGAGAATAACCATTTAAATTGATAAAAAAAAATGTTCTAAATTATTGATATCTGCATTATGACCAATCCATGAAAGGACATTGTGACCTTTTTGACAGGTTTGGTCGTTAAATTTTAAGATTTCGACCCTCCAAAGTGGGGCATGACCAACTAGTGTAAAATGGTTACAGATCTATGACCAATATTTTCAGGATCACGGTCAAAAGGTCATAAGTTAGCATATTTCTTGTAGTGATATATAAGAGATTGTTTCCAACAGCTAGAGAGTAACAAATGAGAAGTTCTAGACAAATGTCCCAGCAGCTTATTCTGTCCAGCAAAGTAACCTACGGTTACAAACATCAACCCAGGTCCATTACTCAAATTGCCATCACTACACTTCTCGTACATGTGAAAGATAAATAGTAGGATATCTGCTACGCCCAGACTGATTACAGGCTTCAGTTTCATGATGGACCCTCGGCTTGATTGGCGTGTTTGCGGCGTTTCTTGTCCATGTACATGTTCGGCTTCTTCTTGAGCCACGACGCCAGATTCTATGCGAGGGTTGCGTCACACTGCAACATAAGTAAGAGCATGGTTTAGCGTGCATTGATATACAGAACAATACAATAGTGCGTGCTTCCAAAGTTGGCTTCTGTTCTCAGAGTTCAGTGCCAAGCAGGCTAATGAGTAAAGACAGAGAATTGCTAACTTTGATTGTATAATAATGGTGGTTCGGAAAATATAAGAATTCTCACTGTATGACACCTCTTAACTGTAAAGTTGGCAACACAGTACTGAATTTTCGGTCTAAAAACAAAAAAGATGTTGCAGAAACAAAACTAAGGGATCAGATTTAACACGTGCTTTGAACAAGAAAAGGTACAAGAAGATCTATGTATGAACAGAACCCCCTCCTAAGACATTGGCAGAGGCTGCTACGCTAGTTCCTACAGCTCTCGGCAGGATCACGCCAATAAGGAGCATTTAGTGTAACATAATTTGAAAGCAAGGAGTATGTAAACAGATGTGGAGGCTTTGAATGGACAAATCATGCCAATAAGGAGCATTTAGTGATCAATTACAACAGAAAAATTATGGCGACAGTGGTACCTCTGCAATCGAAAACTAAATCGAGCAACAAAGGAAAGAACTTGCAGCATTTTTTGACCCATCTCTCCTGACGGATATGCTAACAGACGGAATTGAAAACCGTGTATGCTACCTGTTCCAAGAACGGCCGTCGGCGTCCAACTCCGGCGTGACGTGTGGCGTCTGCGCGGCGGCGGCGGCCACCTCCGGCGTTCCGTCTGCTGCCGCCTCCATCGACGTGCAGGGTGGAGTGGAGAGTCGAGAGGGGGTTCTACGGCGTCGTCAATGGATGCGCGTGCGTGGCGTGGTGGAGGCGGTTGGCGGCGAGGCGGCGGCAGCTGATCGAGTGGCGGCGGCGGCGGGTCGGGTAGTGTCGCGCGTGCAGACTGGAGGCGGCTGGCGGTGAGACGGCGGCGGCGGGTTGAGTACTTGAGTAGCGGCGTGCGTGCGGGCTGACGGCGGCGACGCTGGGTCTACTTTGGTTCGTCAATGTGTTTGGGCAAATCTATACCTAATAATAAAGCCATTAAGGTTTCTTGTGGTACGTCATTTTTATTTCTGAATTTACCCCTACCTACCTGTTAGAAAATATTACATGATCTGCCACCGCCAAATAAGAAAGGCAAAAAAAACAATTCCGTCCAACGCATCGTTTCGCTTCTGTTTTCTCCCAAGAACGAGCCTCCCGAACAGAACCGCCGCCGCCCGGTCGATCTCCGGCCACCGGCAATGCTCCTTGCCCCTCAGATTGAGCCCGTAGACCGCCACCCTCTGCCACCCGCTTGAGCCCGGCGACGGCGCCGCTCTCCTCCAGCGGGAGGAACGGGAACTCCGCCCCAGACCTCGCCCGCGCCGCCGCCCTCGCCTGCGAGTTCCGTCGACCTAGCCTCCGCATAAGAGCACACCATCACATGAGAGGAGAGCAGACGGACGGCGAGCCGGGCCTCGCGCCGGAACTCGAGCCGGGGCCCCTCAACCGCTGTTGCCTGGACCCGACCTCCCGTCCCTCACCTGTCAGGTCCAGCGCGCTGTCCCAGCCCGAGTTCGTTGTTCAGGCCATCCCCAAATCTCACCGTCAGTACATGCTCCTCCTATATAATCTTAACTTCTTCTGTCCGGTGGTTATTCTGAATTTCTGATGCGAGCCGCTGAACTGGTTTCGGGATTACCAGCAGCCGCTCATCTCTCTGTACTTTTTTTTCCAGATCTGGTTGTTCTTATCGTTTTTGAAAGATTGGTTATTCAGATATGAGGAGCTGAACTGGTTTCGGGCTACCGACGAGAAGTGAGAGGAGGAAGAGCAGCTTGTTCTGACTGCTGCACGAGATGAGGTGAGGCAGCGCCATCACCGCATCAGGCCTGGACTTTTAACTCATTTCTTAGCAGCAAAAAGTACCAGCACTAGCTCTCGTGCTGCTTAGTCAAACTTGGAGACGCTAGAAGGATCTCATTGTCTACAATTAGGATTCCATATGAAATAAACTTCACAAAAATAGATTGCTTAGGGGAAAAAATTCTTCCATGTATTTTGGTGAAGTTCATTTGCGTGCTTTGGTGATGAAGCACTTTAGAACGTGCATATCAACAGATAGTTGCATTTGGACATTGGGGGTCAACATCTAAACTAAAGAGTATACTTCATCTTTTGTCTGCTGTTTAGTCCAATTTGACCTCTCTGAACTGCAAACTCTGAAGCCGGAGAGAGCAGCCTTGGAATTTCTTTGCAGGATCTTACGAGTGGTTCAGATGATTAATGTGGGGGCCTCCACAATGGAAGTCTATTGCCGCCAGCTGCTTTCGATTGTGTTGTGATGCTTGGGTGATACTTTCTGGAGCTTTGTTAACGATAGTTTACATCGTTAGGGAAAGGTTCAGAGAAAAATTCAGGTTTAGATTGGGGATAGGATAATATATATAAAGGCATGGAGGTTTTCTTATGGTCATTAATGCTTTGAGATATCAAGAGTGATGATATGTTGCCAATTAACTACCGGACAGTTCCTTATCTTCATATAGAGGACTGCTGAATGGAGCATATTAACCTCTACCACTTTCTTTTCATTCTGAACTGATGCAAACAATACATTTTTGGGCTGTTCAGTTTCTTATCTTCGTAGGATGTAAGCTTGCATGCTCTTATTTTATCAGGATGTGGGGAATTCCAACTGTATTCTGGCACAAACACTAAATTCTTACGGTCCAAATATGATACCAAGTATAGACCGGAATAAACTGTATTGTTTTGTTTTCAGTTTGCAGCCCCAAGAAAGAATATACACGAAAGTGCAGACAGTGGATGCTACATAGCACTCCAAAAATTCAATCCTGGTTATGTATATTCTTCTAGCCATAAAAATCGAATACCTATCTAATCGTGCTGGAGCTTTATGTATATATTTTTTATTTGATGGAGTGTTGGAATCGGATAACACTTGCCACGCAGAATGCAATGCGAAGCACTGTATATATTTGTATTCGATGGAGTGTTCGAATGGGATAACACTGGGTTGTTCTACTGTATCTCATTTGAAAGCGGGGATGTCGCTCTCGATATAGGGGTGCCTGTGTGAGCCCCAGGATGTTTACGTGCTTTAGCTTTTTTTTCCTTGTTGCTTAGCCAGTTTTCTGTTGGTAACTTTGTAAGAATTGGTGGTTTCTTTATATGAAATCGATGGGGGAGCCTGTTTAGTCTTAAAAAAAGAAGCATTGTATGATTTGCTAAGCTGGGCAAAATATTTGAACTCCAACATTATTTGCTTCTAAATTGAATAAAATTTGTTTAACATGCATGTGCACACAATTCTCCAAAATCTTTATGCTTAAGCTCGGCCAAAAACAGATTGTGAACGCGTATTGATTTGCTTCAGACCCGTTGCAACGCACGGGCATTTTGCTAGCTGTTACATGGCTGATTCAGGTGATTATGGTTCAGTTAGAGAGCTGCAAAGACATCAAACCTTTACCTACTTCAGATGAACCTTCAAGGATTTTCTAATTAAAGTTGAATCTTAGAGAAATCTTCAAGGATTCCGGTGAGTGTAGTGCCCTTTGGACCTCATTGGTTTGCCATTATTTGTAATATTACCTGATGCTATGCCGCATAGTATTTTAGTAAAATCACCTGAGGAGAATGAGAATAACTGTGCATATCTACAAAACATATGGGATTTCGGAGTTCCGTCTACGATTAGTATTTGCAACCGTCTCATCACTACATTTTCCCCATCCCGTCGCAACGCACGGGCATGTGTGCTAGTCGTGGATAATGTTTTTTCCAACGAATCACAATTGCTGGGCCTATTGGGCCTAATCTCGCGAGCACACATCTGAGCCGTTAAATGAAATCATACTACTCCCTCTCCCAGCACCAGTAAAAAGGTACAGTAAAAGTTGCCCTGACGAAAGAGAGGTGCGTGCTCGCGGTCATCCACGGTTGCGTCGAATGGGAGCCCGAGTCGCTCCCTCTAGTGCCTGCGCGTCTCGGCATGCCGGTCGTGCCCCTCGGACTTCTGCCGCCACCACCCGACAGCGGCCGCCGTGCGGCCCGTGCAAACAGAGAACATGCCACCGTGCGCTGGCTGGAGACGCAGCCGCCCGAATCGGTAGTGTACGTCGCGCTAGGGAGCGACGTACCGCTGCCCGTGGAGCATGTGCGCGAACTGGCCCTCAGGCTGGAGCTCGCCGGGACAAGATTCCTCTGGGCTCTCAGGAAGCCCAGTGGCGCCGCCGTCCTGGACAACGAGGATGGCGCCGACATGCTTCCACCTGGTTTTCAGGAGCGCACACGCGGACAGGGGATGGTGACTACGGTGTGGGTTCCGCAGATGAGTATACTGGCTCACGCCGCCGTGGGCCGATTCCTGACGCACTGCGGTCGGAGCTCGCTCATCGAAGGGCTCCGGTTTGGGCACCCTCTCGTCATGTTGCCCATCTTCGCGGACCAAGGGCCGAATGCGCGCCAAATGGACAGGAGGAAGGTGGGGTTACAGGTGGCGAGGGACGAGAACGACGGGTCGTTCGACCGCCATGGCGTCGCGAGCACGGTCTGGGCCGTCATGGTCGAGGGAGAGGCCAGGAGGGGCTTCGTAGCTGGCGCAGCGAAGATGCAGGAGGTTGTAGCCGACAAGGAGCTGCATGATAGGTACATCGACGAATTTGTGCAGCAGCTCAGATCTTACTCCGCTGCAAGTGTTACTGCTGCACCAAACTCCAGCTGAGAGCCTGAGACTCCTAAATTCATGAATAACTAGCTGAATGCCCCTGTGTTGTTACGGTATCGTTTGACATCTTATTTTATAAAAATGCATTTAGCTTGTATCTCACGCCTAAATTTTTGCAAGAAGTGAATTTGTTGTCTTCCACACCTACCCCGCTCAATCGTCACATGTCCCCCTCTAAACAAAACATCAGAAGCAACTATAAGTGGGACTTTGGTGGGATCCCACTTGCATCTCTAGTCACTACCCACTGTATCTTTAGTGCTGCTATTAGGCAGTACAAGTTTTACTAGTGTGAAAAGAAATACTCTATGTACGGAGTATATCTTTTTCTTCAGCAGGCTGTAGTGTCTAGCTAGTGTGGTGGTCATTCAGAGACTGAAGTTCCTAATACTGCACTGCTTCAAAGGAGTACAAAGAATGTTCAGCTCGCATTACACGGCACCTAAAGAATACTGTCAAGGACACACAATGCTCAGTGAGATGAAAACCAACAGACACACACGGAAACATTCATCTTTATTTCGCAGAAATTCAGCTTGCATTACACGGCACCAACGCTTCTTCTTTGATCTGCTCGGGTCACAGCTCTGCTCTCGGCAGTGGGTGCTGCTGTAGTATCAATGTAGTACTGTTCTATCCTGAACAGAACAGCCAGCTGTTGTGAACGAGAACTGGTGATGACCATGTCTTGAACTGCATCTTCTGGGACTATAACCACATCAAATTCAGAGTGGACGAGAGCTGGGTGATGACCATGTGTGACAAATTTACAAAATCCGCACCATACTGAGAACCTGACCGTACCGTACAGAGATCTAAGATGTGAGTATGCCTGTACACTGCCAAACCTGTTGGTGCAGGGTAATTGATCGACACGATTAGTTGCCATCAGTGTATAGAAAAACTAACATGGTAAGACACGTTAACACCGCCACCAAGACAGGCTAACCTACAGAGAGAGAAGTAGGATCTTCTCCTGCCTGTCTGCGTAGACCCAAAATCCGCCGCATCTTCTCCCTCAGAAAAGACGCAGATTTTCACACTTTGTACTCGATCTGAACTCTGAATACTTAGGTGCAAAGTTCACTTGATCCTAAATAATCTCCAAAACGCAGAGTCAGACAACAATGCTGTCGTCTAGACAAGCTGTTCCATCGTTTTCGGTTGCTGTCCATTCTTAAATGCAGTTGTTGACTTTTATTCTTGTCCATTTCACCACTTCCACTTGACAAAAGACTACAAGAGGTTGACTGGCGTCCCCTGCCCTTGCTGCAACGGAACAGTGATGTTTTCAGATTAAGCTGGATCTTCAAATTGGGTACGCGTACCAGGTAGTGTGCCTTCTGCCATCCAAGTTGAGTGTTCTGCTGCAGTGCGCCACGCACACATGCTCTTGCCCATGTCAAACATGAATCCCATATCTCTGCTCTCTCTAAAGCTCCTCTTCATTGGCCTTAGCGCACCACAGTTTATCGCCGGCGATGACAACCAGTGGTTTGTCTACTCCGGCTTCGCTAACGCCAGCCTCACCCTCGACGGAACAGCTTCGGTCACGCCAAGTGGGCTGCTCGAGCTGACCAATGGCACGGCCATGAGCATGGGCCACGCCTTCTACCCAGCTCCGTTGCGCCTCCGTGACTCGCCCAACAGGATGGTGCAGTCCTTCTCCGTCTCCTTCGTGTTCGGCATCATCTCCATCTACGACTTGAGCAGCCATGGCCTCACCATGTTGGTCGCGCCGAGCAAGGATTTCTCTAAGGCGACTCCCGTACAGTACCTAGGCCTTGTCAATGGCTCGAACAACGGCAACACAACCAACCATATCTTCGCCGTTGAGCTCGACACATGGCAAAACCCCGAGTTCGGGGACATCAACAACAACCACGTTGGTGTCGACATCAACGGCCTTAGCTCCGTGCAGTCCCACCCAGCCGGCTTCTTCCACGACCAGAATGGCACGTTCAAGAACTTGACTCTCAGTAGCCAAGAGGCGATGCAGGTGTGGGTGGACTACGACAGAGAGAAGGTGCAGATCGATGTTACCATGGCTCCTCTCAACATGTCTACCAAGCCCAAGAGACCAACAGTGTCCACCAGGTACAACCTCTCAGCTGTGCTCCAAGATGTGGCTTACATCGGCTTCTCATCTTCAACAGGCAGAATCGACACACGACACTATGTGCTTGGTTGGAGCTTCACCATGAACGGTCCTGCTCCAGCCATCAATCTCACAATGCTTCCAAAGCTTCCACGGCATCAACCCAACGGTCATCGATCCTGGGTGCTAGAGATAGTTCTGCCAGTAGCAACTGCAGTGGTCCTCCTGTCTTTGGGCACCATTGCTTTTATCCTTGTGCGAAGGCATTTCAGGTACGCAGAGGTTCGAGATGACTGGGAGGTGGAATTCGGCCCACACCGGTTCTCGTACAAGGACTTATTCCATGCAACAGGAGGATTTGAGGACAAAAACCTTCTAGGAGTTGGAGGATTTGGGAGAGTGTACAAAGGGGTGCTTGCGGGGTCCAGATTGAAGATAGCCGTGAAGAAGGTGTCGCATGATTCCAAGCAAGGAATGAAAGAGTTCATCGCGGAAATCGTCAGCATAGGCCGCCTTCAAAACCGTAATCTTGTTCAGTTGTTTGGCTACTGTCGGCGTAAAGGTGAACTTCTCTTGGTATATGAGTACATGCCCAATGGAAGCCTCGATAAGTTCCTATATGCAAAAGAGGATAACTCTGTGTTGAGTTGGGCTCAAAGGTTTTCGATCATCAAGGGAATTGCATCTGGCTTGCTTTACCTCCACGAGGAGTGGGAGAAAGTGGTGGTTCATCGAGACATCAAGGCTAGCAATGTGCTCCTTGATGAAGACATGAACGGCCGATTGGGTGATTTCGGCCTTGCAAGGTTATATGATCACGGCATCGACCCACAGACTACACAGGTGGTTGGCACCATAGGCTACCTAGCTCCAGAGCTAGCACGCAGCGGAAATGCCACACCTCCTACTGATGTCTTTGCCTTTGGCATGTTCGTTCTTGAGGTCACCTGTGGACAAAGGCCTGTCAACCACCAAAACACACAAGAGAATCAGCTCATGTTGGTTGATTGGGTGATCGACATGGTGCAGAAAGGATCATTCAGTGATACACTGGATGCTAGGCTAGAAGGAAGGTATGATGTTGGTGAGGCATATTTGGCGCTAACGATGGGGCTACTATGCTCACACCCGTTCGCCAACGCAAGGCCTACCATGCGGCAAGTGATGCAATACCTAGACAGGGAAACTGAACCTCCAGTATTAAGCTCAGAGATGCTAGCTTTGATGCAAAACGAAGGGTTTGAGCCATACATCATTTCCTACCCTGTGTCAACTACAACCATAGGCACAATGTCCCACATCTCGGGAGGACGATGAGCATGGTATCTTTTCATGCCTGATATCCAAGTATATATGATAAATACCTTGAGGAAAATATATCTACTGTATGTGTGATGAGGCATATATATGAAGCCTACATATATATATATATATATATATATATAGGTAAATTAATATATATTAAGGATATTTTGGTTTGTTTGTAAATACATCATGTGCTCGTTTTGTTCTCTCTGCATCCAGATATGTTGTGTATTTTTTCTGCTGCTTATTTCCCTGCAACATGTTAGTTTTGTATTGGAACCTCCTCTTAATAATTGATGTCACTAGTCCAAAAAGACTAGATTTACCTTTGTAAGGTCAACATTCATATATAGTAATCTTGTTTTTTATAACAATCCATATGTGCCATAATGCCAGATAGATAAAGAAACCCAACAGGACAAACGAAGTTAGATGAAACTTGCTCATTCCCCCAGAAAACGACATGTATTCTATGTGTGAAAGATATATAACACCTTGGATTGGCAAGTTTGGTGGGCTATGGGTAAAACACTAGCAGCACATTTGGTTCGTGGGAAATATACATAAGGAATGGGAGTTTAGGCTATAAAGACTTTTATTCCTTTGATTGGTTGGAGGAAATGGGAATTAGTGAGGGAAGAGGCAAGGGAATTCATGTGTTAAACTCTCACTAATCTATTACCTGGGGGACCTGGTAATTGAAACGAGGGATGGGGAAGAGGTTGAATTCCCATTCCCCTTCGCTGCGATAGCCAAACAAGCTGTAGGGGTTTTATGTTATTGAGTTCCTAAGATTTGTTTGAAATTTGTTCATAAATAAAGGTACAACAATATCTCAATGCTCCATAAAAATCAAAACATATCGAATTCCCTACATATATGGAAAGAAAATTTTGTGGTAACTAAATTACAACAGTTGCTTAATTACAAAGTAAAAAATTATTGAAAGCAGTGCTTGCAAGAATTGGAAGAAAACAAGTCATCTCTTAAACGGGTTCTAAGTTGTTCAAGAAATGCATGCATAGTAAGCCATGTTTGAATACTAGCCATGCAATACTATTCAGGCTTCAGCTAGCTGATATTTAGTTATTTACTGACTTGAGGGATTAAAATAAAAAATATCACTTGATGACCAATTCAGACTGCAACATAAATGGACTCGAAGGACAACATCAGTCATGTCATGGGAAGCGACATCAGTGGCAATAAGAATCAAAAGTGTAAAGCACAAGGCGTTGAATGTTTCTTTTTCCCCTGTTTTGTGAACTGAGGTAACGTTTCTGCAAGGGTGACTACAGTAGAAACCACAGAAATTTCATAGGCTTCAATGGTTCCTTGTACATGAGGCTACAAACGTTCTCCACAGAATGAACTAAGATTACTATAACTCAATCATAGGAAATATTAGTATCTCTTAGGGCCTGCTTGTAATGGTTGTAATATTTGTGCGACCACCCGTATTTAGCTCTCACTTGAACTAACTACCAGTGGGCACACAAATTTTACAACAAATCTAAACAGCCCCTTAGGTGGATGAGACTATAACATATCTCGATCCTCTCTTTTTTTATTAAAAGGACTTCACCCCCAGCCTTAATGAAGACTAAACAGACACCTGGCACCGATTACTGGCAACAATTCTAAACTACAGCTAAGTGTGTGTTCTTTATGTATTTTCTTAACGAAACAGAGCATATTCTTAAGTCCACTCTACTGAATGTACATAAGATATTTGCTGCAAGTACTATTCTGGACTTGGCACTCTGAGGTCTGAATACCCAAATGCCGAGTTCCGTCGATCCTAGGTAATCTCCACATCTCAGAGTCAGACAAAGAATAATGTCTGGAAAAATTGTTGATGACCACAAGGACAGTACATGTCAATCTTTCTTTTCAGTTATTTTCATCTTTAAATGCGTTTATTTACTTCTGCTTATGTCCATTTTACATGACAAAGGTACCTAGGATTCTTTGCAATTTGTCCATAAATAAAGGTATAACAATCTATGATTTTGTCATCATTCAGTTACAACAGTTTCCTATTTAGAACGTAAGAATTTTATCGAAAACCATTAAATTCCTGCAAGAACTGGGAACAATCGGTCGCCTAATCGGCTTCTGAGTTCAAGTAATGCATGTACAGTAAGCATGTCTGAAATAATAGCCGTGCAACACCATGTATGTTAGTTGATATTTATTGACTTCAGGAAATAAAGTTAAAGAAACATCACTTGATGATCGATTCAGACTGCCACATAAATGGACTCGAAGGATAACATCAGTCATGTCATGGAAATCAGCTTCGATGGTAACCAGAATCAAAGTGTACAGCAGAAGACATTGAATGTTTCATTTTCCCTATTTTGTAAACTGAGATATTCTTGTAAGATGACGTTTCTGCAAGGGTGGCTACACTAGCAACCAGAGAAATATTGCAAGGCTTCAAAGGTTCCTTATACATGAGGCTACACAGGTTTTCCACAGAATGAAATTATGATTAGTATAACTGAATTATAGGAAAATATTAGTATCTCTTAGGTGGGTGAGAAGTACTTTAATCATAGGTAATCCCCAAATCTCACAGTGAGACAAAGATGCCAAGTTTCCTCCATCCTAGGATATATCCGCAAGTGACAGTCAGACAGCAATACTTTGGACAAACAGTCCATATCATACAGGTAGACATCAAAGCTTTACACGTTGCATGAACTTTCATTTTCATATTTTTTTTTGTCTCTAAATGCAATTGTTTATTTATTCTGGTTCATTTGACTTGACAAAAGACTACAAGAGCTTGATTAGGATCCTCTGCCTTTGCTGCAACGGAACAGGGATATTCAAATTAGGCTATTTTCTTATCTCCGTCTAAATCCCACAAGTCATTGTCTTTAGTTATACATAATTTTTTGTTATGCATGACAGTGTTTACAAATCTTGAATGAAACCAGAAATGTTATACAATGCTTTTGTGGAAATTTCTAGCAAGTTGGGGCAAAAGTAGTGGTTCTTTTCAGAGATTTAGTTTGGATTCATAAATATGTACAAGTATGAATATGCTTTTTGTAGGAGATATTTTAAGGTACAAAGCAGACATAAAACCAAAAGAGACCACCACACGTACACACACCCGCTGCGCATCTTCCAATCTATGCCACAAAATTATCTGAACTACTCTGCATTGCTATTACGACGTGCTATAGTAACTTAATCTAGAGACTGACAATATTTGTTAGGTGTTCCTTAAAATCAATTCAAAGATGTTTATTGACGATAATCTGAAGAAATATCACTGTCTCCATCAACTATTAAAACTTTAGACAACGATAGATGTTGAAAAAACAGAGAGTAGACTGATATGGGTGCTGCAAGGTAATTATAATATGAACTGCTCTTGAGTACAACCTGAAACTCTTACCTCTCTCTTGTGCCCCTTGTTGAGTATTAGCTTGCAAGTCATGAGAATGCCTGCAATGAAGGATATATTCTTCCTTCAGCTCTTCCTCCACCTGTTTACTCTTATCTTCGCACCCTTGGCCTCCGGTGATGATCAATTTCTCTTCTCCATCTTCAACCAAACCAGCCTAACCGTTGACGGTTGTGCCATAGTCACAGACGGTGGCCTTCTTGATCTATCCAATGGCACAAGTGGTCTCAAGGGTCATGCCTTCTACCCCACTCCTCTGCACTTCCGCAAGTTGCCCGGTGGTAAAGTTCAATCTTTCTCAGTCAATGTAGTTTTCAGCATATTCATCATGTATGCAGACTTGAGTGCTGATGGCATGGCCTTCTTCATCGCCCCCACCAAGAATTTCTCTGATGCACGGGCGCCCAGTACTTTGGCCTCCTCAACGAGAAGAACAATGGCGACACAAGCAACCACATCTTCATGATCGAGCTCGACACCTACAAAAATGCTGAGCTCCAAGATATCAATGAAAACCACATCGGTATCAACATCAACAGTGCAGTCTCCTTTCGATCCAGCACATCTGGATACTATGAAGATGAGGATGGTGCATTCAAGAACATGACGCTGAATGGCAACAAGGCTATGCAACTGTGGGTAGACTACGATGAAGGTGATATGGAGATCAATGTGACCTTGGCTCCAATCAACGTGGGCAAACCATCTAGGCCACTGCTCTCTGCCACCTATGATCTCTCAACTGTACTCTCCGATTCAGCTCAATACATTGGATTCTCATCCATAGCTACTCCCATCAATACACGTCAATATGTGATGGGCTGGAGCTTTGGCATGAATAGACCAGCTCCATCCATTGACATCTCCAAGCTTCCTAAGTTGCCTCTTGTTGGTCCCAAGGCCCAGTCCAAGCTCTTGGCGATCGTCCTACCAATAGCCACTGCAACAGTAATCCTCTCTATGGGCACTATTGCCACTCTAGTTGCGAGAAGGCGAATGAAGTATGCTGAGGTATGTGAGGACTGGGAGAGAGAGTTTGGTCCGCACCGGTTCTCGTACAAGGATTTGTTCCATGCTACGGGAGGATTTAAGAACAAGCATCTACTTGGAGAAGGAGGTTTTGGGAAAGTGTATAAAGGAGTGCTTCCATTGTCTAATGTAGAGATTGCTGTGAAGGTGATGTCTCATGAGTCAAGGCAGGGGATGAAGGAGTTTCTCACCGAGGTTGTTAGCATCGGTCGTCTCCGACATCGCAACCTTGTGCAACTACTTGGATATTGCCGGAGAAAAGGTGAACTGTTTTTGGTTTATAATTACATGCCAAATGGTAGCCTTGATAAATATGTACACTGTGAAGAGCACAGCGTCATTTTGAATTGGGTTCAGAGATTTAGAGTCATTAAAGGCATTGCTACTGGCTTGCTCTATCTCCATGAGAAGTGGGAAAAGATAGTGATCCATAGAGACATCAAGGCAAGCAATGTACTCCTGGACGGTGAAATGAATGGACGGCTTGGTGACTTTGGCCTTGCAAGGTTATATGATCATGGCACTGACCCCCAAACCACACATATGGTTGGTACCAGGGGTACCTAGCACCCGAGCTACTGCGTACAGGGAAGGCATCCCCATATACAGATGTTTTTGCCTTCGGTATGTTCCTTCTCGAGGTTGCATGCGGGCAAAAACAGTCAAGAAAAATGCAGAGGGAAATGAACTTTTCTTAGTCGACTGGGTACTTGAGCATTGGCACAACGGGTTGCTTACCGAGACAGTGGATACTAGGCTCCAGGGCGACTACAATGTTGATGAGGCATACCTCGTGTTAAAGCTGGGACTTTTGTGCTTGCACCAGTCTCCTAGTTCAAGGCCTAGGATGCGAGAAGTTATGCAATACCTCGACGGTGACATGCCACTACCTGAGCTGAGGCAGACGGAGCTGAGCATGAACATGGCGGCCTTGGTGAAAAACAGTGGATCAAACTCCTTCATCATGTCGTATCCGCAAATAACATCGAGCTTCGGCACAATATCTGGCCTCTCGGGAGGAAGATGATATCCACAGTGTTTTGTCACTGTTACTTAATCAATCTAGTATGAGCACATATATTAATGTAGCATGTCCTAGAAATAAGCATACAAGGATGATCAGTTGCATGTCTAAAGTGTCTGTACAAACTTTTCATTTAGGTGCTCATATGGTCTGTATTGTATTTGATGGCTTCATGTATGTTTACCTTTTAAACTCTTGTGCCACCTGTTTTAGCCTTTGTATCATGTGAGAGTTGTGTTCAAGCTTAATGTTCAAACTGTACCACCTGGATTTCAGAGATGTCTGTGTTCCCAAATTTCAGAGACGTCTGTGTGCAAACTGACTCGAATTTTGTGTGTTACTCCTAACGAGCGATAATCACAGATTCAGAATGGAGCTTCAGAAATCATCGAATTACCTCGTAGCCAGTGTCGTCCCGTCCCAGACAGGCCGCCGTATCTCGTCGGCATCGGGTTGCCGCCCGTCGGATTCAGGTCGCCGCCAGCTGCAGCCTGCACTCGGGCCTCCGCCCATCGAAATCGGGCCGCAGGGGACGCTGTCGAGGAGGCCCCGGCGCAATATGGACACAGATGGCTCCCAGATACCGCCGCAACCGCGGCCTCACCTCGCCCGCACCGAGCTCCGCCGCGCGCGAGCTCGTCGCCCGCCAAACCAGAGTACGAAGCAGAGGGGCGGCCAAGGAAAGCGTGTACCTAGCACGGCTTACGCTTTGTAGCTCTCAAAGCGTAAAGGTTACACTTTTTTTATAGCTGAAAAAAAGTGTAACATTAAATGGTCTACTCATCAACATTGTAGTATTGGTTAGAAACATGCTGTTTTAATTTTTTCATAAAATAATATGACTTGGGTGAAAAAATGAGAAATAAGAATGCTATATTTTAAGCTATGTAACTTGTACAATACCAAACTCATTTTCTTATTACGATAGGATACTATCCAGGATAAGAAAATAAACTTCAAACATTTAATTCTCGTTCGGAATTATTTGGCCATTTCTTAAGACTTGTAGATGTGCACGTGCACGCACGTATCATAATTTATACAATTATATAGAAATGTATTTTGAATAATATTTTGTTTCAGAGTATCTTTATACCGAGCCACTTAAATCCACACAAATGTCTTCACTATTATTCACTATATACAAAATATATTACAAATATTAGTTGTAAATACTTTCAAAACAATGACCAAGTAAACATTATCCATTATTTACTTTTTTATGATGAGGAGACTCGAAAATATCTCCCGTTAAATACTTCATAAAATTTAACATCCATAGACCATTTGATTACCCACACTCTCTACAACACCTTTTCACCTACATCCCACTGCCTCGCGAAGACCCGTTGCCCTTCTCTCCTATCTCACTTACATTCCCGACCAGTTCACCTGATCCCTATAGCTCCCTCTCTCGACGTCTTCAGACCGCCCCTCCCCCTTCGTTCACCGCCGCTATAGGACATATGTCAGTGCGTTGTGGCCATTTCTTAAGATAACTATTTAAATAAAGAGTGTGTCTAAATTGAATAAGAAATGCATTGCATTGATCATACTCATATGACGAGAAAATTGCATGTCTATGTTAATAATATCGTGCATTTTGTTTACTAGGAAACGGGCCCGTGCGTTGCAACGGGAGAATAAAATCTACCACTTCGGTGGTTTTCCTATATTGGAAATAGTTTTCATGTAACTTAATTCACACGATTTGAGACATAACTCATATATCCTTTTGAAGCAAATTCTCCTGATTCAAAGTATCCCATAACATCCAAAAGGTGTGCCCGTATAGGAATGATTTCTAGAAAAGCCATGTGCCTGTTAGATGTATCTGCAGCTTAAGGTGGAACGTTCCAAACAGTCATTGATGACTAACTATACTCCAAGGTCATGGCCTGAATAAGCAGTAGGATCATCCTGTTGTTTTTCTATAACCTCCACATATCATCCTGCATATGGAATACACACATACTCTATATCTGAAGCTTAAGTGCTAAGGAATACACACATACGTAATTCCTTCAGATCACTCTAAGATGGAAGAAAGGAGAAGAAAAGGTAGTCCTGTAAGGCTGTAACATCAATAAAACGACGGACCTAATGTAAAATAAAATGTTGTGGTTCATGCACATGTAACGAGTCTGTAGAAGCGTACGCATTCAGCTCTTTAATCCGTCGCCTTGCTTGTGTTCAGTTCTAACTTCTTCCTCTGCACGAATCGCGCACGCGACCATGGGTACCTAGCAGACGAGCATCAGGCCGGAAGCAAAGGGCGGTAGGGGGCCGGGATGCATGGTGACGGCCTGACGGAGGTGTAGTTGTGTAGAAGATGTATTCTTGAAGGGTCGCTCGACAAAGCCGACAGGGGAGCGGAAGCCGACGGTGACCGAGTCGTGGATACATCCAAGAACCACCACCGCCCGGAGTTAATTAGCATCAAGAGAGGACCAAGGGCGGCGCACTTCTTCGTCAACATGGCGTGACGCCCGTCAGATTGCAGTGCAGTTCCGGACTGCAATCTCCGCCGGTCTGCGCGCGGTGCCACCTGGAGTCCGGCGCCGCCACACGGCACCCTCATCTCGCCGGCAACCTGTCCGTCAGCAACGCATCTGGCCGCCGTCTCCGCCTCATGCACCACATCCGGCCACCGTACCGTTTTCGCGTTCGACTCGTGCGTACCGTGAAAACGGGAGTAATATATAGGTTGCCAGTTGCCACTTGTCACACGCCCACACGCATCACCTTGGGCTGCTCATGATCATGCTGATGTCCTGTGCGTTTCCAATACAAATACGTACTCCCTCCGTTCCAAATTAGTTGTCTTCCATTTGCCAAAAAGTGGATGTATCTAGACATGTTAGATACATCAACTTTTTGGCAAATGGAAGACAACTAATTTGGAACGGAGGGAGTATAATATACGTCGACTCCCGCATCGGCTCATGCAGAACTTCTCCACAGCCGCGTCCTATGCCATGAGTACTTTCTCTTCACTGGCCTCGCCGCGGCCGGCAGCTCCGCGAGAGCTCGGGGAGCATCGGGCTCCTCCCAACTTAGGAGTTCCAAGCAGGCAAGCAAGCATCCGGCATGTTCTGCATACCTACCTCCAGACGCTAGGTGCTTAGGAGGGTATTGGTGCTGCGACCTGCAGAACTTCTGTACTTATAGCGTGCTAAGTGGACATGTTAGATCCTCAGTGGCCGCGCGCGTCATTCCTTCTTGAGTTTGGGGTTTCGGCCGATCTGTAACACCTCTCATCTCACTGTTCTCTCGAGACGGGGCTGAGAAGGCCGAAGCTCCCGGGAGAAATTCGTCTGCCCGACCTCCACGTCCTGCTGTCCGACGGCGCCGCTCCTGCCTGCTAGCACGCTGCCATAGACGTCGATTCCCGAGCTTACCTCCAACCTGGCCCTCGAGGCTCCAATCGGGCCGCTCTCTAGGAGGGCGGCGTCGCTGCGAGGTGCTGGTTTGCCGATGGCGATGATGCTGCTGCGTGTGCCGCCGACCTGGATGGCCTCCGAGTCTCCGACGACGGCCACAACCGTCAAACATGTCCGTGCGTTGCAACGGGAGATAAAAATATACAATACGAATGTGCACAAAGCAAGTTCTCGTAGTAATTGTCATGGGATGACATATAAATCATCCAGCTTGAACGTCTCCACGGGGTGCTCCGTGGTGTGGCGTGTCTCCCACTACCTCTCATCTGCGTGTCACATCAGCCAAGCCATCCGTACATGTGCGCTAGTGCAATGAAGTCATGCCCCACCACCTCACCCCACTCGGTGAAGACCTTTGCCTCCCAAGGGGGTGATCTATAGATTCTAAATGTAATTTGAATTTGCCTAATATTTCAATAATATTATCCCATTTGAATATAGTGACAGAAAATATCAATCAATTGATGCATACTTACACTTATGTGCGTACCTCATCTGCGCTTGGTTGCTAGAATACTTAGAACAACTTCAACAGATCATGTATAATAGGGCACCCGTTTTGATTTTAGAGCACCACTTTCTACGTTTTACATCACCAAATTTAGGGCATCCAATTCAGATGATGCATGATAAGGTACCATTGGAATTTCAGATGATGTAAAATAGGGCAGAAGGTGTGATGCCTATATCCTCACGATTTTTTCTTTTGTACACATAAACACAAACACTTACGGGGCACACATATTGAGCATCTACATCAGCGAGCTAGCTGAAATAAATCGAGCAACGTGGAAAAAAAAATCAACAACGGCAGACGCGAACTTCACCAAGCTAGATGAAATAGATCATGAAGATGGGAGAGAGCTACAGCAGTTTTCAATCAGTAGCAAAATTGCATCAATGAGAGCCACATGCAGCCAAGATTCCTCGCACCTAGCTAAAACAGATCAAGCAAATAGGAAAAGTGCCCGTGCGTTGCAACGGGAGATAAAAATAAATATCAAATATGCCAATGAACCTGAGAAACAACTTATTATACATTATAATACTTAAATGTCTTTTGTTTCAACCTGATTTTAGTTGCATATACTCATGTTTGGTTTCATAATAAAGTCACTTAATGTTTAGATTTGCTAAATGACATGGTAAGATCTCTAAATAAATATTTTGCTGATTATAAAAAAAATGGATCACCGGGGGAGGTTTTCTTTGTACATTTCATGAAATTGAAGTGGCATACAGTGAACCATGATCCAAGGAACTTTACCTTGTTGCTGGCATGTGGTCATGTTAATACCACCGGAACGGCCTATCAGCGGCATAGTCATCCAGAATACCACCGGAACGGCCTAGCTATCAGATTGAACCTCATGTGGTCGCACAAAGTCATCCAAAACCAGTAAAAGTAGAGAAAAGTAGACATGATGATATTAGATGCTCTCCAAGTTGGTTCGCGTTGGTTTTTTTCAGTTTTGGTGGAGATCGGTTCGGGAGTTCGGTTGGCTAGTTTATGTAATAATATAGCAGAGCACTCCTTGTTCAAAAAAAAAATAGCAGAGCACTCTGATCATCCAAGATCGTGCCTTCGAAGAGTCATAATCAATTGCAATGGCGATGCACAATTGCTTCTGCATTGGTGTGTACGTACTTACCATGATGTGCGTGCGCGAGCGGCACTGTCCGCCTCAGGCTATCTCTACCGATGATGTGGAGGCTCATCGCTGGCGGATTCGAGGCAAGGGCTACTCTCAGGCTAGCGTGGCTCGGGCGGAGGCGAGACGAGCGCGACACCCAGGCCCTGGCGACGCCGATGGTCGCGCTGGTATCGCTCTCGCGGGCGCTGCCTTGGGGGCGCTGGGAGCCGCGCCAGGAGCGCTCTCGCCGACGCTGCCGCGAGGGCGTGGGGGTGGGGGTGGGCGTGCGGAGCAACGCCGCGAGGTTCTCGCGGGTGACCATCGACAGCCCTGCGCCCCTGCCACATAGACCACCTGCGAGTCTCGGCACGGTGGAGCACACAGCTGCGGACGTCGCTCCTCACAGCGGCCATGGCCCTCCACCCGCTGTTGCCGCAGCACGCCATGCTCGCCGCCTTGAACCCGTACTTCTGGTGGTCGGCGATCAGCTCCATCACCAGGTCGTACACGTTGGCAAGTCACAACCTCGCGCCGGGGAGCCCGCCGATGCCGTCACTATGGCCGTCGCTGCCGCCGTTGATCTCGATGAGGAGCTCGCGGAGGCGGGAGCGTGTTGGGGAGCTTGACGCACTCGTCGTCGCCGACGCGGTTCAGCGTCTTCTGGTACGGGATGCACCCCAGCGGGCCCACGATCGCCACCACGAACTTCCTCGCGTCCAGCGCGTGGTGCGCGTGCGAGGTGTGACTTGAGTCGATGCTAGACGGGCCACGAGACTTGTCTTTCGATCTCGTTGGCTGCTTCCGTTCAACGGGGTGCTGCGCGATATAAATCGTTGGACGACGGACGAAATCGAGACGGCGGACAGACAAACCTTCCAGCCCGGCTGTTTAGGTTCGGATCGGACTCTGCTTGATGACACCGATTTTAGCGAACATCGGAAACCTTCCTACGAACACGGAACGAACCCTACGAACACGAAAGGAACCAAACGAATCTCACACGGGACTAAACGAACCGGACCGTTTTTTGACTTATGGGTGTCATAGGTGGGTAATTTGCGTCAACATTAGGGGTACTTTCAATGACGTACCACAAGAAGGCTTAGCTCCTTTATTATTACTAGCAAAATGGTCGTGGGTTGCTACGAGCTTTAAATTAAATCAAGAGATAAACGCACCATTGGTCACTGAACTTTAATTAGATGAGCACATTGGTCACTGAACTCTCAACTTGTTACAAACTGGTCACTGAACTCTCACAAGATGAGCACATTGGTCACTGAACTCTCAACTTGTTACAAACTGGTCACTGAACTCTCACAAGATGAGCACATTGGTCACTGAACTCTCACAGAACTCTCACTGAACTCTCCTGCGACGCCGGCGCCGTCACCGGGGTCTCCCTCGCGGGAGCCAACCTCGTCGGCCCGTTCCCCGGCGCGCTTTGCTGCCTCCCCTGCCTCGCGTCCCTCGACCTCAACCTCCAGGCCATTCGCGCCCGGCCCCGTGCCGGCCGAGCTCGGCGGCCTCACCGCGCTGCGCGTACTCTGGCTCGCTGGCTGCAACCTCGTCGGCCCGTTCCCCGGCGCGCTCTGCCGCCTCCCCTGCCTCGCGTCCCTCGACCTCAACCTCCAGGCCATTCGCGCCCGGCCCCGTGCCGGCCGAGCTCGGCGGCCTCACCGCGCTGCGCGTACTCTGGCTCGCTGGCTGCAACCTCGTCGGCTCCATCCCGGCGTCTCTCGGCAACCTCACCGACCTCGACCTGTCCACGAACGCGCTCACTGTGCCAATACCGCCGGAGATTGCTGGCCTTACGAGCGCCGTCCAGGGATTCGGCAAGCTCGCGGGCGCCTACGCTGGTGCGGCTGTCCAACGCGGCGTCGGGCGGCATGCCACGTCGGACAAAATTAGCTCCGCTGGACAAAGTGTGACCAATATACTCATCTTGTGAGAGTTCAGTGACCAGTTTGTAACAAGTTGAGAGTTCAGTGACCAATGTGCTCATCTTGTGAGAGTTCAGTGACCAGTTTGTAACAAGTTGAGAGTTCAGTGACCAATGTGCTCATCTAATTAAAGTTCAGTGACCAATGGTGCGTTTATCTCTTAAATCAAACATACCCTGATTGTGGTTCTATCGTCATTTTAGAAGTAGGCTGGCTTTGTCTCAGATGTCATGTCTCTTACATGCCCCATTATACAACGATCCTCTTGAAGACTTAATCTCTAATAGCAAACATACCCGTTGCAACGAAGTGTTCAGTCAAGTGATTAATTCCGCTAAGAAAAGTTTAGTGACTAATTGAACTCGTGATTGCTGATAAAAACGTCAGTGGAAGATCCTATCTCATAGGCACGGTTATTGAACGACCCCAACCCACAAAAAACCTCATCGACTCACCAACCTTGAACCTCACCTACCTTGTCTAACCTCCCGACGTCTTCCCTCCCGATATAGTAATGTTGTCCCGCTTCACCGTCCACGCGTGGATCCCGCGCCACCTCCCACATGTCGCCTCCACCATCTTATTGCTTGTCAGAATTTTTGTTACAAAATTTAGAAAATTTGCAATATCTTTATTTTCCTATTTATGAAAAATAGTTTTTTTCGTGTACATGTATTTGGGATTGCTCTATTGTGACGAATGTGTGATGGAAAATGGAAAAGAGAGTTGAACGCTGCTAAGTGCTAACGTACAAGCCTCATGGGCCCCATCTGAAGGATAAGGTGTTGGCCTTCTCGTTGCAACGCAGTGAAAACAAAAACGAAGGAAGGAAAAGGGGATCGATGCCTTCCAGCGGTCCACGATGTAACGATGTCGTCCCAAATCATGCGCCACCGCGGCCTTCCCTCCACCAGAGCTCGCCGTCCGCCCACCACCTGACAAGGCCACCACGTCCCCTTCCCAGTCTTCATGCTTCTTCCGTCCCATGCAGCCATCAAATTGCTCGGGTAAATCCCTAGTCTGCAACGGCGCTATGCTCGTGCTCCGCCAGCATCCTCGCGTCACATGGCAGGCGAGCAATTTGATGGCTCACCCTTCGAGTTTTCCTCCGTATTCTGCATCCGCGCGCCGCTCGGCCTGCGTGGGTGCGGCTCACCCTTCGAGTTTTCCTCTGTGCTGAGCCGGCCGTGCGAGTGACCTGCCGAGCTGCCTGACCCGGCACTTGACGAGCTGCAGCAGCAGAACACGGAGGTACGCGACCTATTCGAGCTCGGAGCAGCGGAGGCGTTCGACCTGGTCGAGTTCCAGCAGCACGCTGGGTCGCGAACCGATGCTCTCGGCCGCCCTTGTCTGTGCCGGCCCTGGGGCTAGCCCCGGGCGAGAGTCCAGGGAGCGCATCCTCGACTGGAATCACGGCGCCGCCGTCCGCGGCCTCGTCGGGGCTCGTCCCGTGAGATTCAGAGGAACTGCGCCGTTGCCGTCCTGCCGTCTAAGCGACGGCGCATCACCAGTAGGTTTCGACGGGGAGCTCGCGTCAGCGGGAGCGGCGTCAACCAAAAGCTCGGGGACCGGATGGCCACCATCGAGGATTTGTTTTCCTTCTTTTCCAGGAAGACCGAACCGGTATTTCTTTTTTTGGCGGTGGCAGGTGGAGTAATATTTCTAACAATACAGGGGTAAAACTGGAAATTTGAAAAACGTACCAACCATCACCTGAGGACATATTATATAGTAGAGATATAATATATATATATATATATATATATATCTCCACTACTAATAAACAAGCAAACTTGGCAGGAAAATCAAATCTCAACCGTCCATGCAAACTGATCAAACGGCCCACACGCATTTGTTCTCCCCACCCCTCTTCAATTCCCTCACACCACTCCTACCATATATGATATATGCACACAATAAAAAAAAACTGCCCGCTTGATTGATTTCCTCACATCACGCCTGCCATATATGCACGCAGGAAATAAATAACTACCTGCTTGATTGACGATCAAAAAATTACAGGGGATAACAATGGCACTGAGTTCCATGCCGCCCGTCCCGCCCATGACCAAGACGACGGCGAGAAAGAGGACCAAGCACACGACGCTGACGAGCAGGAGGGTCAAGCACACGACGACGACGAGCAGGAGGTCCGCTCCCAGGCTCGCCATCTGAGTTCCATGCCACCCGTCTCACCCACAAGCAGGAGGACCACACACAGGACGCCGACGAGCAGCAGGGCGTACCACGCACACGACGCCGACGAGCAGGACGACCTGTCCGGTTCACTACCTCGGCCACGCCCTTGTATTGCCGCTCCAAAGAGGCCGCACAGTTCAGGGCGTGATCATGTCGAATCCACCACGCCAGTGTCCTACAACATCTGTGCCACGGAACGAAAATTCAGGTTAGAACACAATATAAATGTAGTGAAATTTTGAACGCCTGATTTACATATTCCATTTTCTCTCATTCAACAAAACCTGTACGAGGAGATCTTGGAGAAACTAATCTTGTACGTGCTGCTCTTGGAGACATTACGAATGGAAATACACAAGGTACTTTATAGCTTCATACCGCTGACAATATATGTTATACGGGACATGACTTTTGAGGCATGCATTCTGGCTCACTATATTACTTTTTTTTTCGAAATGTGGGGCAGAAGATTTGCCCCAATTAATTAATCGCATCTACCGAGCAGTTTAAATCAAGCAAACAGATAACAGATCAATTGGCGAGTTCAAAGATCCATCCAACATATGTGCATTCCCAGAATTTAACCGAATGTCTAAACCGATAGTTCAAATCAAACTATGCTAATAAAGTAATAAACATTCATCAAAAAAATTATGGTACTGCGACCCACCGCCTCCGTTGGCGCGTAGCTTGGGTCACCTGTACTTCCCCGAGCATCATCATCCCGTTTGGTGCCGGAAGCCTCCTCGGGCTCTTCGGCGATGAATCGACGATGAGCAGCGGTGATGAGCAGGGGCGTGCCGCCGGCGGACCAGGCCGAGGCGTGAGTTGGCCACAACGTCGGGGAGTGGGAGGTCACCGAGGCCAATGGCCGGGAAGCTGAGGCGTAGTTTTTGGCGGCCGGCGGTGGGAGGCCGTCGCTGCAGTGGCCAGTGGGGACAGGGGAGAAAGGGGAATGGGCTTCAGAAGAGAGATGGAGTGAAGTAGAGTGTGGTGAGGAGAGTGAGCGTTTTTTTAATCCAGTCTTTTTTTATTCGTATATGGTTAGCTGGTGGTGCACATTTAGGATAATTTGATCATTTAATATTTTGTTCTTAAAATTATTAAGTTTTGTTTTCTATTGAATATTTAAAGTTCTATTATGAAAAATTTGTAATCGAGCAAGTCATCGTGTGGTTTGTGCATGTTAAACTTCATGGAGTATTGAACATGATATATTTTGTCACATATTTCTAAGCAGGTATATTTTGCTTGTATCACATGTTATATATTCTATTATTAATTTTTGTAAACTAGCTCATATTATTATTTGATTGGTTCACATGACAAACTTTAGGACAAAATTTAGCAATTTTAGTCGATAAACAATATTCTTGTCTTAGAACGAGGAATTATTGATTACATAAGCGTTCATGAAATAATAAATGATCGCTAATTTTAATTAGTATTTTTTTTCGACCATCGCTTCAAACAAAGTGTTGAATTATAATATCTATGCAAATAATAACTATTATTTTATTCTTTGTGGAGGATGCAACGTGCGTGGACTGTATATTGTCCGCACATCTTTACACGGTTTAATCATGAAATTTATTGCTCCGGTTTAGGAATGAGATTTATATATTTGAGACGTGTGTTGCACGTGCACAACTACTAGTAGGTATAGATTATCCATTCATATTTCCCCTCTATTATGTGGTTCATTGTTCTCCTTGCTATTCATGCTTTCTAGAATTCTCAGGGAATTTGTTCTTCAAGATATACTCATATCCCCCCCTTCGCGCGCTCGCGCACACACACACGCAAAGGCGACCTAGCCCTAATTCCTTCTACACACGTGACATGCCCACATTTGATGCCTTTGCAACAAGAATGAAATTAATAACCACATAGTATGTTGGTGATGTTATCTCCAACATAACATCAACACTAGTTGAATGTCTATGCATTGCTACGGATTTATTGTTGTAATTATTTTGTGTCGATATAATACATGTGAATATTCATGTGTAATAATAAGACTGTAGTAAATTCTCACCGTAAATTGTAGGTTGGACCGTCCCACTCCAGAACCAATCGAATCGAATACTTGTATCCGTTTTCTTTGCATCGATATTACGTAGATACCAATGGAATGTTGTCACGTTAATTGGGACGAAGAGATGACAAATAATTTAAGTCATACAATAATTAATAATAAATTAAACCAAAAAGTTATCTAGATAGTCTTACCATGTTATATCCAGATAATTAAGCGTTCATCGTACAATATTGGGATGATTTTTTGGACTTATGGGAATTTTACCATCTTGTTTTAATTTTCCAGAAATATGTGTATTCACTAAAAAATGCGTATCCACCCGCTCTCTTAAGTAGATGCTCCTGAGTCTGTGAGTCTGCATGTCTCGTAGTAAATATATGTGGTTATAACCTATAACTTTAAGCAAGTGTTTTAACAAATAAGTTACATAATCAAGCGTTAACTGACGTCGCCATCCAACCATCTACCATCTTGTAACAAACATTCAAATCTGCATGTGCCAACCAAGTATCCTGAATCCGTACCAATATGTCCACATGATCTCCTCTGTCCATAGCACCGATCGACGATTGAGCACCAAGAAGTCCACAAGGCAAGCTGCTAGCCCTCCTCGCCACACCGGCAACTCTCTCGCCATGGACGCCGTGTTCTCGTCGCCCTCACCGCAGGAGCCGCTGCGCATAGTGATCGTCCCGTGGCTGGCGTTCGGCCACCTGCTCCCATACCTGGAGCTCGCCGAGCGCCTGGCGTCGCGTGGCCACCGCGTGACCTACGTCTCCACGCCGCGCAACCTGGCCCGCCTCCCGCCGCTTCGCTCCGCCTCCAAGCCGCTCGTGGACCTCGTCGCGCTCCCGCTTCCACACGTCGACGGCCTCGCCGAGGGCACCGAGTCCACGAACGACGTCCCAGACGACCAGCGGGAGCTGCACTGGATGGCCCTCGACGGCCTTGCCGCGCCCTTCGCGGAGTTCATGGGCACCGCATGCGCCGACGAGGGCACGAGGCCGCAGAATGAACATTCAAAGGAAAAGTAGTATGGGACAGCCTGCTGCTTGCTATTATTATGGATCCTCGCGGACACCTTCAACCACTGGGTCGCCGCATCTGCGGTAAAGCACAAGGTTCGATCCAATTCCAGTGCTGCAAACAAAGCCAACTTACGTTACGCATGCATGCGCTGAAGCTTTATTCTATTTCCATGCTTATCTCAACTATCTAGCTAGCTTGATCGATCACGTGCAGGTACCATATGCGCGTTGCTTCTCCCGACGGCCGCGATGATAACTATGCCCGGCCAGATGGCGGAGGTCGCTGCCGACCACGCCGAGGCCAAGCCCTCTGCAGCTGACTCCGTGCCCCGTTACGAGCGGGAGGCGTTGGCTTCGGTTTTCACCAGCGAAGGAAAAGCGTCGGGCATGTCCATCATCCAGCGATTGTCCCTGACGACGAGGTCTTTTGTGGTACCCCAAATGAATAATAGCCATTCATTTTCGTGCATCTAAAGGCTGATAACATTTCATACTGGTGGTAAAAAGGTGAGTAGTACAAGTCATACTGGTCAAAATCGTTCCGCACAAAAATAAAATTTCCTAGATGGGCCGCGGCCCAACAACAAAAAACAGCTATGTGTTTGTCTCCTAACCGTTTCGCTAACCCTAATCGAGCTCTCCGTCACCGTCGTGTCGCTGCCGCTTTCCGATGGTGGGAGCTCGTGTAATGGGTACAAGTGGAGCCCGGTTGTGGCGGAGCTCGTTGGGCGGGCAGAAGGCAGAGGGGCGCTGCGTCGTCGTGGCATCGGAGGTCAGAACCCCCTCAAGATGGCGGCGGCGAAGTAGAAGGACGGCGCGTGGAAGGGGCGCAAGTGGAGGCAGCTGTGATAGAGCTCGTAGGGCGGGCGGAGGCAGAGGGGCGCCGCGTCGGCCGCGGCATCGGAAGTCTTCGATATGTCATCCTCGGCCGCTGACGCGCTGAGCTGTGTCGTTGTGGCTGTCGGCGGACGGCCGGGTCTCCCAGGACACGCTCCACGACCGCGGTAGCCAAGCGAATCCCGTCAACGAAGCAGAGGTATATACTCTGTTCATGGATTCCGTTGCACTTTGTTCATGATGAATTAGTTACTGTGCATGAGAATGCTTCATAGTGTGCTCGTGTCGATAAAGAGTCATTCGAAGATTTGCAGCAGTAAAATTAAGTAGGGTACTTAGTCTGTTGATGTGATGTTATTGTTAGTTTTCGAAATGAATGTGGTGTGCTGCTTTTAGTAGATATGCAGACTTTCTGCACTAGGTTCACTCTCTTTATTTTGAAAGCTGGATATGTTCATATAGACATTTGCCTCCATTGATTACTGGGAACAATTTAGCTACATGAAATTATATTAAATATTTTCTTTTGCACCTTCTGTAGTTGTCCTGCATGGTTTGTGTCTGGTGCTAATGTACTGAACTACAAGATTTTCCTTGCGAGATTTTTTCCTGTACTTTGAAGTAGATTAAGTAAAATAGGACTAGATTGTAGAATCTTAAAAATGGCACTGATTAATATTCTAGGAGTGAGTCGATGTTGCAGATATATGCATGCTTAATGTGTAGCAGCAAGTTAATAATCATGTCGTCTTTGAACTATGATATAATCTAATTCTGGTTTGATGAATTTCTATCAATCAAGGTCTGACTCTCAAAGAGTTCTGAAGATATAGCAGCAAGTAATGAATCCTACGTTATATATGTATTTGCTGTATCGATGTACCCTTAAGAACTCTACATTTCCTTTCTCAAGTATGAAATATTTGTTATCCATGGTCAGCATTCCTTGAAACCTAGAAGAAATTGTTGAAACATTGGCTTTGTTTCCACTCCGAATATATGAGCCTTTAGGGTTCCTGGGAATGGTGGAACGGATGGTGGGCCCGAAGACCACGGCGCAGTTTGAAGATTTAGTTTTGACAGTGTTAGTTGTATTCAGTTTCTGTCAATGTAATTTCTATTCAGTTATGTCGGTTTTCATTTGTCTATCAGTAGCGTTGTAGTTTGCACTTCATTTACTTAAGGATGAGAGCTGTCAGTACAACTCATCGTTCCGTCACTGGCCATCCATGAGACATCAAATGGCACTTTATGAAATCCGCCTTTACCTACTTCAGATGAACCTTCAAGGATTTTCTAATTAAAGTTGAATCTTAGAGAAATCTTCAGGGATTCCGGTGAGTGTAGAGCCCTTTGGACCTCATTGGTTTGCCATTATTTGTAATATTACCTGATGCTATGCCGCATAGTATTTTAGTAAAATCACCTGAGGAGAATGAGAATAACTGTGCATATCTACAAAACATATGGGATTTCTGAGTTCCGTCTACGATTAGTATTTGCAACCGTCTCATCACTACATTTTCCCCATCCCGTCGCAACGCACGGGCATGTGTGCTAGTCGTGGATAATGTTTTTTCCAGCGAATCACAATTGCTGGGCCTATTGGGCCTAATCTCGCGAGCACACATCTGAGCCGTTAAATGAAATCATACTACTCCCTCTCCCAGCACCAGTAAAAAGGTACAGTAAAAGTTGCCCTGACGAAAGAGAGGTGCGTGCTCGCGGTCATCCACGGTTGCGTCGAATGGGAGCCCGAGTCGCTCCCTCTAGTGCATGCGCGTCTCGGCATGCCGGTCGTGCCCCTCGGACTTCTGCCGCCGCCACCCGACAGCGGCCGCCGTGCGGCCCGTGCAAACAGAGAACATGCCACCGTGCGCTGGCTGGAGACGCAGCCGCCCGAATCGGTAGTGTACGTCGCGCTAGGGAGCGAGGTACCGCTGCCCGTGGAGCATGTGCGCGAACTGGCCCTCGGGCTGGAGCTCGCCGGGACAAGATTCCTCTGGGCTCTTAGGAAGCCCAGTGGCGCTGCCGTCCTGGACAACGAGGATGGCGCTGACATGCTTCCACCTGGTTTTCAGGAGCGCACACGCGGACAGGGGATGGTGACTACGGTGTGGGTTCCGCAGATGAGTATACTGGCTCACGCCGCCGTGGGCAGATTCCTGACGCACTGCGGTCGGAGCTCGCTCATCGAAGGGCTCCGGTTTGGGCACCCTCTCGTCATGTTGCCCATCTTCGCGGACCAAGGGCCGAATGCGCGCCAAATGGACAGGAGGAAGGTGGGGTTACAGGTGGCGAGGGACGAGAACGACGGGTCGTTCGACCGCCATGGCGTCGCGAGCACGGTCTGGGCCGTCATGGTCGAGGGAGAGGCCAGGAGGGGCTTCGTAGCTGGCGCAGCGAAGATGCAGGAGGTTGTCGCCGACAAGGAGCTGCATGATAGGTACATCGACGAATTTGTGCAGCAGCTCAGATCTTACTCCGCTGCAAGTGTTACTGCTGCACCAAACTCCAGCTGAGAGCCTGAGACTCCTAAATTCATGAATAACTAGCTGAATGCCCCTGTGTTGTTACGGTATCGTTTGACGTCTTATTTTATAAAAATGCATTTAGCTTGTATCTCACGCCTAAATTTTTGCAAGAAGTGAATTTGTTGTCTTCCACACCTACCCCGCTCAATCGTCACATGTCCCCCTCTAAACAAAACATCAGAAGCAACTATAAGTGGGACTTTGGTGGGATCCCACTTGCATCTCTAGTCACTACCCACTGTATCTTTAGTGCTGCTATTAGGCAGTACAAGTTTTACTAGTGTGAAAAGAAATACTCTATGTACGGAGTATATCTTTTTCTTCAGGAGGCTGCAGTGTCTAGCTAGTGTGGTGGTCATTCAGAGACTGAAGTTCCTAATACTGCACTGCTTCAAAGGAGTACAAAGAATGTTCAGCTCGCATTACACGGCACCTAAAGAATACTGTCAAGGACACACAATGCTCAGTGAGATGAAAACCAACAGACACACACGGAAACATTCATCTTTATTTCGCAGAAATTCAGCTTGCATTACACGGCACCAACGCTTCTTCTTTGATCTGCTCGGGTCACAGCTCTGCTCTCGGCAGTGGGTGCTGCTGTAGTATCAATGTAGTACTGTTCTATCCTGAACAGAACAGCCAGCTGTTGTGAACGAGAACTGGGTGATGACCATGTCTTGAACTGCATCTTCTGGGACTATAACCACATCAAATTCAGAGTGGACGAGAGCTGGGTGATGACCATGTGTGACAAATTTACAAAATCCGCACCATACTGAGAACCTGACCGTACCGTACAGAGATCTAAGATGTGAGTATGCCTTGTACACTGCCAAACCTGTTGGTGCAGGGTAATTGATCGACACGATTAGTTGCCATCAGTGTATATATAGAAAAACTAACATGGTAAGACACGTTAACACCGCCACCAAGACAGGCTAACCTACAGAGAGAGAAGTAGGATCTTCTCCTGCCTGTCTGCGTAGACCCAAAATCGCCGCATCTTCTCCCTCAAGAAAAGACGCAGATTTTCCACACTTTGTACTCGATCTGAACTCTGAATACTTAGGTGCAAAGTTCACTTGATCCTAAATAATCTCCAAAACGCAGAGTCAGACAACAATGCTGTCGTCTAGACAAGCTGTTCCATCGTTTTCGGTTGCTGTCCATTCTTAAATGCAGTTGTTGACTTTTATTCTTGTCCATTTCACCACTTCCACTTGACAAAAGACTACAAGAGGTTGACTGGCGTCCCCTGCCCTTGCTGCAACGGAACAGTGATGTTTTCAGATTAAGCTGGATCTTCAAATTGGGTACGCGTACCAGGTAGTGTGCCTTCTGCCATCCAAGTTGAGTGTTCTGCTGCAGTGCGCCACGCACACATGCTCTTGCCCATGTCAAACATGAATCCCATATCTCTGCTCTCTCTAAAGCTCCTCTTCATTGGCCTTAGCGCACCACAGTTTATCGCCGGCGATGACAACCAGTGGTTTGTCTACTCCGGCTTCGCTAACGCCAGCCTCACCCTCGACGGAACAGCTTCGGTCACGCCAAGTGGGCTGCTCGAGCTGACCAATGGCACGGCCATGAGCATGGGCCACGCCTTCTACCCAGCTCCGTTGCGCCTCCGTGACTCGCCCAACAGGATGGTGCAGTCCTTCTCCGTCTCCTTCGTGTTCGGCATCATCTCCATCTACGACTTGAGCAGCCATGGCCTCACCATGTTGGTCGCGCCGAGCAAGGATTTCTCTAAGGCGACTCCCGTACAGTACCTAGGCCTTGTCAATGGCTCGAACAACGGCAACACAACCAACCATATCTTCGCCGTTGAGCTCGACACATGGCAAAACCCCGAGTTCGGGGACATCAACAACAACCACGTTGGTGTCGACATCAACGGCCTTAGCTCCGCGCAGTCCCACCCAGCCGGCTTCTTCCACGACCAGAATGGCACGTTCAAGAACTTGACTCTCAGTAGCCAAGAGGCGATGCAGGTGTGGGTGGACTACGACAGAGAGAAGGTGCAGATCGATGTTACCATGGCTCCTCTCAACATGTCTACCAAGCCCAAGAGACCAACAGTGTCCACCAGGTACAACCTCTCAGCCGTGCTCCAAGATGTGGCTTACATCGGCTTCTCATCTTCAACAGGCAGAATCGACACACGACACTATGTGCTTGGTTGGAGCTTCACCATGAACGGTCCTGCTCCAGCCATCAATCTCACAATGCTTCCAAAGCTTCCACGGCATCAACCCAATGGTCATCGATCCTGGGTGCTAGAGATAGTTCTGCCAGTAGCAACTGCAGTGGTCCTCCTGTCTTTGGGCACCATTGCTTTTATCCTTGTGCGAAGGCATTTCAGGTACGCGGAGTTTCGAGATGACTGGGAGGTGGAATTCGGCCCACACCGGTTTCGTACAAGGACTTATTCCATGCAACAGGAGGATTTGAGGACAAAAACCTTCTAGGAGTTGGAGGATTTGGGAGAGTGTACAAAGGGGTGCTTGCGGGGTCCAGATTGAAGATAGCCGTGAAGAAGGTGTCGCATGATTCCAAGCAAGGAATGAAAGAGTTCATCGCGGAAATCGTCAGCATAGGCCGCCTTCAAAACCGTAATCTTGTTCAGTTGTTTGGCTACTGTCGGCGTAAAGGTGAACTTCTCTTGGTATATGAGTACATGCCCAATGGAAGCCTCGATAAGTTCCTATATGCAAAAGAGGATAACTCTGTGTTGAGTTGGGCTCAAAGGTTTTCGATCATCAAGGGAATTGCATCTGGCTTGCTTTACCTCCACGAGGAGTGGGAGAAAGTGGTGGTTCATCGAGACATCAAGGCTAGCAATGTGCTCCTTGATGAAGACATGAACGGCCGATTGGGTGATTTCGGCCTTGCAAGGTTATATGATCACGGCATCGACCCACAGACTACACAGGTGGTTGGCACCATAGGCTACCTAGCTCCAGAGCTAGCACGCAGCGGAAATGCCACACCTCCTACTGATGTCTTTGCCTTTGGCATGTTCGTTCTTGAGGTCACCTGTGGACAAAGGCCTGTCAACCACCAAAACACACAAGAGAATCAGCTCATGTTGGTCGATTGGGTGATCGACATGGTGCAGAAAGGATCATTCAGTGATACACTGGATGCTAGGCTAGAAGGAAGGTATGATGTTGGTGAGGCATATTTGGCGCTAACGATGGGGCTACTATGCTCACACCCGTTCGCCAACGCAAGGCCTACCATGCGGCAAGTGATGCAATACCTAGACAGGGAAACTGAACCTCCAGTATTAAGCTCAGAGATGCTAGCTTTGATGCAAAACGAAGGGTTTGAGCCATACATCATTTCCTACCCTGTGTCAACTACAACCATAGGCACAATGTCCCACATCTCGGGAGGACGATGAGCATGGTATCTCTTCATGCCTGATATCCAAGTATATATGATAAATACCTTGAGGAACATATATCTACTGTATGTGTGATGAGGCATATATATGAAGCCTATATATATATATATATAGAGTGGGACTATTCTACACAACCCCTATAGTGTTTCTAGAATAACTATTCTAGTCAACTTTCCATTCCTAATGACTTTCTTAACCCGACCAACCTGTCGTCCCACTTCCCTTCCCGTGAGGCCGCGACCCACCACAGCGCGCCTCCCCGGCTTCTTCCCCGGCGAGCCCACCGCCGCGCCTCGCCGGCGACCAACCACCGCGCCGCCTCTCCGTATCCGTCCCCGGCGACCACCACGGCGAGCCTCCCCGGCGACCCACCACCGCGCTGCCTCGGCTCCTTCCCCGGCGACTGACTGCCGCCACGGCCCTGCTCCCCGGCTCTCCCCCGTCCTCTCCACCGGTGGCAGCAGAAAGCTCCGCCCCGCAGCGCCCTTCAAATCCGGACTGGTCGCAACCGCTGGATCCGTCGGCGTCCGCGTCGTGCCCTCGATCTCCCGACCGGCTGCAGGCCGCTGGTTCGCTCCGCGATGACCCTTGGACCTCACAACGGGCGGAATCCGTTGGCTCCGTCCGCGGTGCGCCCTTTTCCTCCCGAACACCGGCAGCCGCCGCACATGTGCTTGGCGTTTCTGCTACTTTTGATTCATGGCCGGCGTACGGAGTTCACAAGCAGTGCACGTTGTGGTTCAGAAGCTCGATCACTGTCGCGATTCAGCACCGCAAGGAACTGTGCTCCAAGCGAGCTCCCGCTGGCGTACATGAGATTTAGTACTACTTAATTCTGCTATTAATTTGACATATGTGGCTGTGTCACCTCGAAGCAGAGGAGCAGCCTCGAGGCCACCGGCCGCCGCTAGCGGTGTTCGCCGTTTCTGCTCCCCTTGCTTGCTGCCTTCGAGCTGCGCCGGTGGTCCATCCTCTGCTGCTTTGGGCTCTTGACTCCGACCTACATCGCCTTGAACTCCGCTGCTGGATCGCGTGCGATTTCCACTGAAAAAAAAGATGCAGCGATGGAGAGAAGCGTATGCGATGGTGGTGAGAGGATAAGATAAAAAAAATAGTCTGATAGAGAAACAACCAGCTCATTTTCTGATGGACATCACGATCGTGCAAAACAAAAGGAGAAAATATGCAAACTTTTTGTAAAACGAAAGTTCAATTCTTTTAAAACCAAAGTTCATTTAATCAATTTTTGAAGTTCACCGTATAAACAAGTTTCGCTTCATAAATAAGAAGGAAAATTTCATTTTTAGCTTTATTTTTGTAAAAAGAAAGTTCACATATTTTTAAAACGAAAGTTCATTAAATCAAATTTTGAAGTCACCGTATAAAAAAGATTCACTTCATAAAAAAGAAGGAAACAATTCACATTTTGTGGACAATAAAGTTTGCATTTATTAAAACGAAAGTTCACTTAATGCATTTCTAAGTCACCGTATAAAAAAAGGTTCACTTAAAAAATGGTGTTTGCTTCGTTAATGCCATGAAGTTCACATTGTGCACTGTTCCGAAGTTCACCTCGAACACGTCGGAAGTTGATGTTAAAATGTGTTGGACGTTTACCATGGATGTTCCATTTTTTTGGGGAGTTCTCTAGTACGGCACTGGAGGTTCCCAGCGTCTGAGATTTTTCTCTGCTAGCACATGGTGCTGCTAGCTTCTGTCTGATTGTCGCGCGACTGCTTCTCTCTCTGTAGTATTTCTCCAGATCTATTTAGGTGCTGCCGAGCAAATGATAAATATGTAGTAAAAAAATAAGAGAAAACAAAAGGTGTGATATAATTGCGAAGTTCATTTTGATTTTTCCGGCGGTTCAATTTATCCATCATAGAGGTTCACTTTTATATTTCTTGTGAGTTAGTTAATAATCTCCACTATTTCACTTAAAAGAACACAATTTTTTTACTTTGAAAACAAAAATAAACAGAAGTCTGGTTTATGTGCGAGAACTTCACATCTCTAGTCAACACCTTTGTTTTGATTTAATTACTTCTAGGAAGTTCATTTTGACAGTGTTCGGAGTTCACTTTAAAGGTACCGGAAGTTCATCTTGAGCGTGTCGAAAGTTCACGTTCTGAATTCCCGAAGTTCACCCTTTCAACTACAGAACTTCACTGTTTTTACGTAAAAAAATACGTAGTTAAACTTTTAACTCGCAGAAGTTCAATTCGGGAGTTCATATCGTCCATCTAAAAGGTTTACTTTTTATCAAAAAACCAAGTCGGGAGTTCATATAAAAAACCAAGTTGAATTTGTTCGCCTCGTATTAAAAGGAAGTTCAGCCGCGAAGTTCATAGCGTATTAAAACGGAAGTTCAGCCGCGAAGTTCACCACACGAAGTTTGCTTCGTATTAAACGGATGTTTATCCCGCGAAGTTCACTTATTATTAAAACGAAAGTTTGGGAAGTTAGGGAGGTCATTAACCTAGAAGTTAATTAACCCAACAATTGTTTGTTGCATGGCCGTGAAGTTCACTTTTTTGTTTGCAGAAAGTTCAGTTCTGGGAGTTAACTACCAGACCAAACGGAAGTTCAGTTCTGGGAGTTCTGGGAGCAGAAAACTCTCATCTTATCCGCGTGAAAAAAAATCGCGATCGGAAGTTAACTAACAGACTAAACGGAAGTTCACCGAACAGACAAAACGGGAGTTCACAACCTAACACAAAGGAAGTTCATTATGCTCAGTTTTTCGGGGCGGAAATTTTAAGCATAGAAATCATTGATACAAACTCCGTTTGTCCAAATCGGCCGGCGCCACGTGCTATTGGAAGGATATTAGTCTAATTTGAGTCTCCCATCCTGCGTTGCCCAAACCGAGCACCACAAACGTGCTAATTTCAAATAGATTTTCATGTAATCTCGTATCACTGTTTTTCGTATTTTTAAAATTAATCAAAAACCATAAAGAATTTGGAAACAATTTATATACGAAAAAGTTGCGTATAGTCAATATCTTTCCAACGCAATATCATTTGTTACGTTTCGATAAGCAGTTTGAAAGTAATTTAAAAAATACTGTCCGCTGGACATAAATATTCAGAAACATAATTGTTAATTTTTCAAACTGCTCTTATTCGGTGATGAATTACGAAAATTGACCCGAGATAGTCAAGATGCGGTTTTTCCATATCTTTCCAACGGCGTATCATTTGCTTCAATCCGACAAACGGTTTGAAAATGGCGTCCAAAATAGTACGAAAACGATGAAAATACGCGAAAATCAGTGTTTCGTATATTTAAAATTACTTTACAACCGTAACTAATTTCAAAATCTTGTAGAAGTGAAAAAGGTGCGAATTTTCCATATCTTTCAAACGGCGTATCATTTGGTTCAATCCGACAAACGGTTTGAAAATGGCGTCCAAAACAGTACGAAAACGAAGAAAGTACGTGAAAACAGTGTTTCGTATATTTAAAATTGTTTTAAAACCGTAACTAATTTCAAAATCTTGTAGAAGTGAAAAAGGTGCGCATTTTCCATACCTTTCCAACGGCGTATCATTTGTTTCAATCCGACAAATGGTTTGAAAACCACGATAGAAAAACTCACCGAATCTAAGTGTTCCATCCGGAAGTTCACCTATTATTAACCGAAAGTTCAAAAAGTTGACTAGAATACTTATTCTACAAGGGAGTCTAGAATAGCAGGGGTATATATATATATATATATATATATATATATATATATATATATGGTGTATGAGCTCCTAGATCATCAACCGTTGGATTTCTTGATCATGATCGTTAAGGCAGGGACAAATCCGGGTATGTGAGATTAAGAATACCCGTTAGTAAACCCGTTTGGCATGTTTGAATTTTTGAACCGTGGTATACTTTCCATACATGGAGCCAATCGGCCATTAATGATGATTTTCCTTTTTATGTACGTGCGTCAATCATGCTAAATTAATTGCATCGTCAGATTCTTGCCAAAAATTAGGTATCCCGGATCCATGCTACTTATATGCGCCTCAATCATTCCACGATCACAGCTTCACCTCATTTTAAAAACAATTGGATCCCACCATCACGTCATGAGCTAGTGGGAGAGGCACCCGACGCTCAGGATTTGCCTTGTACTCCGTATTTGTTTCCAATACCAGGTCATGTACGTGCTTGCTTTTGGCCTTGAAGACCAGGTAGGATCACATGTGATTTGCCGAGAGCTCCTGCTATGCACGAGTTGATCGCATCTGGTAGAGGTAACTGCACACTTCTTTTTTTTTTTTTTCATAATTTTGTGTCTATGGTGAGTTTGGTGTACGTCGGCCAGCCGGTGCCGTCGTCGGCGTCGTTATGGTCGCCGCTTTCACCAAACATCGATGCATCACGGTCGTTATTTTTATTTCAATCGCAGGTATATTTGATCTGAAATTTCAAGTCCCAAATCTTCGAAAAACATTGCAGAGCTTGAGGGCTTTTTACGTGGGCTTCTAACTCACATTCAAGCGTTGATTAGACATCGTATGTTGACTAAGGTATGTACTGGTTCCTCATTTTTTTCCCAAAAAACTTGTATCTACTGTACCGGTTAGTTTGGTGTTCATGGGGCAATTGCCGGCGGTGGCACCGTCTTCATCGGTTCCACCAATTAATGAGGTTTGCATCGATCTTTAATATTGTCCAAACCCAATTATTCGAAGATGATGTTCATTTTTTTTCAAAACACAGGTATTTGATGCCTACGCTACAGAAGTGTGCAAGTGCTAGAAGAAAGCGTGCTTCTTTTCGCTACAGAAGTGTGCAAGTTAGCTCCCAGGATGAAGTCGTCTTAAAAACATCTTTCATGTTCTAGAAACTATGAACAAAGTTCTTGCCATTTTCGAGCAACAAATTCAATTCTTTCCTTCAAGCAACATGTTTGGTTGCGCTAAGTTCGAGCAGTCTTATGTAACAAGTACATTGTGTTTTTCTTCTGAATATTATATGATACAGATAATGGTTTTAAGCTATTTTTTTATAATGGTTTTACTTATGATGTACAGTTTACTGTAAAGAACTCTCACCGTCTATGATACACTGAATATGTGATATGTAATACCTCTGAATAGATCATGTAGTACACTCTGCTACTACTAGGTTTTTCAACTATTGCCGATCGCATACTACTACGGAAGCAGTTCTTACGTAACAAGTACACTGAGACGATACCTCGGTTATTTCATATACTAATGCATATAAGGAGTACACTATGGATACCCTGGGTATCGCATACCTATCATGTATTTTATATGCGATACTCCAAAACTCATTAAGGAATGATATGACCCTGGTTACATGTGTTACCTTGGTTATTTCATATACTCATCATGGAGTGCACTATCGAAACCCTAGGTATCGCATATAAGGAGCGCACTATCGATACCCACGGTATGTGATTCTCAGTACCTTGTTTAATTGGTTATATTATTTTGATACCTCGGATGTTACCATACCCATATAGGTGTGCAACCTGAGTATGTGATATCACCATACCCATAGCACAGGGTATCGCATATAGGTGTGCAACCTGAATATGTGATATCACCATGCCCATAGCGCAGGTATCGAATTGTATCTAAACATTGTCGGTGTAACAAGTTCATTTGAGCCGAATTTTAATTTTGATTAGATATCGTATGACACAAGTCTGCAATATTGATACCCCCACATAACATTCTTGGCTGCTATATCACGATACCCACAATTTAGGGTATCGGTTGTTGTCTGTACAAATTAAAAAAAATTAAGTCGATATGCAATGACCTAATTTTGTGATATTAAACTCATGTCAATAATATCCACTTAAAAAACAAAAATACTTTATTCCGGATACCTAATCGGACAGCATATACCCAACGGTAGACACACACAATATCATGTAATTGAGTAATATTAATTAAACCGAGTTCATAAATTATTTACAAAACAACCGAAATTCATACTATAATTAGAATGACAATTTCATAGAACAAATCAATTGACTTATTGTTTTCATATACCCAGTGCATAATTGAATTTTAGACATGCATGCAAAAGAAGTAGGCACAAACCATCAGATACCTAAGTACATGATAATCAACCACCATTAATTAGGACAATGTCTGCCAACTATGCATGTCGCGTCCATGACTTCTGGGGTAAAAAAATGTCACGTTCAAACTACTACCAAGAAATCACACACTAGTATCGATAGAATTATTGCATAATTTTTGGACCGGTTAAATATACTCATCACATAGACGAGTCTTGGGCATCCAGTACACACGCTCTTATACCCAAATTTCGGAGTAGGAATAATTCGGCAATTTATGCTTGACAGCTCGTCCAGATTTATGGGTATGCATCACGATTAATCACCTTTTATTAGCTGTTCTCAAATATATGGCTAGCATTTAATACTCCGAAATTCAACCCAAATATTCATACACATGAGTATGCAAAAAGGAAATACGACATGAGATGCAATATCATATACCATATACCCATAAAAGGAATATTCATACGACATGAGTATGCAATACTCATATTAGGTATCAACATACGAACATACCCAGCATTCGCGACCAGGTACCATACAAACAAGAGTATGCGATATCGACACACCCACATAACCTTTTTACAGGGTATTATACGACATGTGGTACCGAATGTTTATTTGAACATAACCTAATTTTTACAAGGTATCATACGACATGAGTATGCAATATAGATAAACACATATAACTTTCTCGTCGGTGATGGGCCGAACATGCCCCCTTGGCCGTGTTGGCTACCGTCCGCACGGCACGAGCACATAGTACGTTGGCTCGCCTCAAACATTTCATACTAGGTATGAACATACCTAGATACCTGGTATTCGCGACTCGATACCCCCAAAACACGATCCTAGCCGTAAGGATCGGCCACTCGGGTCATCGATTTTTTTTTAATTTCATGTCTACATGGGTATAATACAACGGTACTATGCAACATACCCACAAGTCAGGGTACCGAATGTTTATTTGAATCAGAATTTCACTTTTAACCAGGTATCATACGTTAAACTTTTTATGGCGCGTCCATAATTTTTGGGGTATCCATTACACAAGACCATATACCCAGCTCCTACTAATAAATTACTCACTAAATAAGACAAGGTATCGCAATTTTTTGGGGACAATTATTTCTGTTCATCACGTAGACGATTGTTTTGGGGTATATAGTGAACACGATCATATACCCAATCTACGCATCAATCAATGTCAAATTATAATCTTCCAACCACTTATGTTAGACAACACGTCAACGATTTCTGGTATCTTTTTAATACGTTAACTGACATACCTTGTTTGCTTAAAAAACAAAACAAAAAAATTCTGCCGGCCAACCTAGTCAAAAGTTCCCTAAAGAAACACCCTTAATCACCTATTTATGGGTTGTCTGTACTAGTTAAGCCAGCATTTAATGCTCCTCATTTATCAACCGTGAGTGACACCTTCAATCACGTACATCACGCTTGTTTTTTCTATAACTACCCATGCTAACGGGTATACCCGCCAAACTGACTAGCTCTGTCGAGATACCTGATCGGACGGTCATGATGCATGGTGCCCGGGCTCCTTGGTGCCCCAATTGAGCTTCCTATATATATATATATATATATAAATATAGGAAAATGAGTCTATATCCCTAGGTGTACGTACTCCCTCCCAACTCACAACGTACCCACACCCCCTAACGGGTTTAGGCCCGATTAGTTTACGATTCGTTTTTATTTTATCAGCCCATCCTTTTTTTTCCCCACACGATAGGAGCAATCATCGGGCGCTGGTCAAACCTCATCAATTCGTTTTTTATTCGTTGCACAGCTCGCCAACGAGCTCTGCAACCGGAAACTACGCCCGCCGCCCTCGCGATCTGTTCTCGCCCTGGCGATCTGATCTTGCGCCGCCGCCGCCGGCGTCTATATCGACTGCTCTCTCCCTCCATCAGCATGGGTGACAAGGTCGGCCATGTTCCTATCCAGCATTCCGCCGGCTGTCGTCGATCTCCTCCCACCGACGAGTTTAGGGCGGACCAGGGACGATCGCCTCCGGCTACTCCAATTACACAGGTTCGTTGCTCCCACGTTGCATGATGCTAGATTCGTTTTCCTTTCGGTAATGATGGGTAAGATCTTCAACTCGTCCACGTTTCTATACAGCAGGCCGCCGGCAGTCCTCCGTGTACTCCTGTCGGTGACAAGGTTATGGACCAGCAATCGCCACCGCGTACTCCAGTTACCCAGGTATATGCTGCACTCACGGGGTATGAAGCTATGGTTTTTAACGGGTGATGCATAGGAAGCTTACGTGGTATGATTCTATGGTGAGGGTATGTGGCTAGCATTTTTCGTGTACACGGCTGGTATGAAGATCATGTTTTAATCAATTGTGAGGGTATGTAGCTAGCTTTTTTTTCCACGGACGCACGGGCATATATGATACCTATCTCATTGTCTTCCGGTATAGGTGGTATGGATTTATGCACGCAACTGTACTATGTGTTCCATGTTCAAATTTTTTTTCGATGCAGGTGGTGCACTCTCAGCTATACTCATGCAGGAAAGGTATGCTGTCACGAAGTGCGGCTCGCGTGGTCGAAAGATACAGACTCAAGAGGTCAATACACAGTTCTGTGAAAGATAATGTCAAGAGCACACGGATTAATTCGAGATGACAGCCAAGGTGTGTTGTGAACATTTGTGAAAAATTTGATGACGTGAAGAGGAGCCTGGTGCATGAAACAGGGCTTGGTGGTACACTTTCCATGAAGTTAACTAAAGTTAACAGACAGTTCGGAGCTTGGCTTCTAAGCAAGATTGATCATAGTTCCTGTGCTATTATAGCCGATGTGAACAAGAAAATCCAGGTATCTTCTAGGCAGGTTAATTTGCTAATTGGGTTACCATCCAGTGGTAAACCTATAGAAAATTGCAACCAACACGAGATAGAAAAGAACAAGAAGATTCTCTGCCAGATATTCAAGGTTTCCCATTTTTCCAAGGTGACTGTCAAATTATTGGAGGATATTCTACAAAAACAGTATTCGTACCCTCTTTCTTTAAATGATCAGAGAGCTTTCAAGGCGGCTTATGTTCTATATGTCATGACAAAATTCTTGGCTCCACAATCTCTAGCCAATTATATTTCCACGAGGTATATTAATGCTGTAGCTGATGTAGATAATATGTTACAATACAACTGGGCTCAATTCATTGTCGACGACATCATGAAATCTGCAAGCTTGATGCCAAAACGATTTCATAATCATGCGCAAGTATCAATTAATGGATGCATATTATTACTCCAGGTATGTTCGACCTTTTCCCGACTATTCCTTTTTTTACTTCCAATGGTAAATTACAATTTTTGTTACTATATTCATCCCTAACTTATTTCCATTTTAGACACTATACCTAGACCACATTGTCCCTGGAAAGGAGAATATTGACTATGAAGTTACCCCGCGCATAGCAGCTTATGATGATGACCTCGTAAACCGGATTATCACAAAGGACATGAAGTGCAGAAAAAATCTTGGGTTCCCTTTCCCACAGTTTGGAAAGCTGCCGGTATGCCTACTAATCACGCTACTTCGATCCTTTCTTTACATATCATGTGTTGCTAACTTTTCAAAATAATATTTAAGCTGAGGGATCCACCGAGTATTCACTCAAATGAAACCCAAGAGTGCCTTCATGAGCAAGAACAAACAGCTCCTACGTTTACTACCGTTCAGGACCAATGACTCCTAGATTCACTACCGTTCAAGATTACTGCATGAAGCGTTTCAAATCAAAAAAAATATCAGATATTGTTGGCGAAGAGGTAACAAATATTGCCACCCATCAGTCTACCACAAATGCATAAAATTACGCACCATGCATAATAACCACATGTCTCTTATGTAGGGTTCTACCTTAATTCAGAATGCAGTAGACGAAGCAAAGGAGGAGTTTAATGACCTACTGGAAGATATATCCGAGTTCGAGAACAACTCTGAAAATCCAAGCACCATCGAAGCAAGAAAGAAGTTTCATAGTATTTTAAATTATACTGTTTACTATTCCTTGAAGGTAGCAATCAAAGCTACTATTAAAAACATTCTCACCGATGACCGTACTGTTCCCGGCGTTTGCGCTAGCCACGCCACGCTTCAAGTTAGCTCCGACTCAGGTACTATCTAAACTTCATATACCCGATACAGTCATATACTTGATACCTACAATACGGACATACCAAATACCCTCGTTCTCACATACCTGACTAATCTGCCATACCTACTACATCCAAATCATGTAGTGCATACCCTCTTGTCCATATAACCTTAAATAGTTTATTTCAAATGACATACTCGATACCTCTTACTAACATACCTGATACCACCATGCTCATACAACTGATTATTTTGACATACCAAATACCTCTTAATTATGGATTGACATTTTTGTTACCTATGTTACTTAAATACCAAATACCATCATGCTCGTACACTATATTTTTTAATTGACATACATAATACCTCTCCTGGACATACCTGTTTATTTTATTACATACCAAATACTTCACATCCACATACATGATACTGACTTACCGTGTCATCTGCTCATCGTGGCACTGTGCAGGGATACGAACCAAGAACCAAGCCTCCAGCCCACATCCAGATGAATTTCACATCAATACTCCTAGGTTTGATGTAGGAGCCCGTGATCAAACTAGCACACCGAATCAGAAGCATCCAAAACCAGTTTCTCAGGGAACCAACGCTTCAGCGGGTTTATCAAGTAACAACTTGATAAACCCGGCTTCTAACATCCCGCAATACAATCTTAACTCTACTGGTAATTTATTTTTCCAAACCAACCACGTACTTGTTTTTTTTTACATACCTGATACCTATTATCGGCATACCTGATACCTTCCAATTATGCATTGTATGCACTATTGTTCATATACCTAAAACAGTCAAAAAATACTTGATACCTATGTTATTTACATACCAAATACCTATGTTATTGTGATACCTTTTTATCGGCATACCTAATACCTCTTATCGATATACCTGATACCTATGTTATTTTACCTGATACCTATGTTATTGTGATACCTTTTTATCGGCATACCTCATACCTCTTATCGGCATACCTGATACCAAATACCTATATACTAGCTTTGTTTTGACATACCTTATACCTTCTTCCCGACATACCTGATACCTTCTTACCGACATACCTGATACCGACTAACCGTGCCATCCGCTCTCATGTCACTATGCAGGGAACCAAAATCGAAGTTCAGACGAATTTGAAATCAATACTCCTAAGTTTGATGTAGGAGTCCGTGAGCAAACTAGCACGCCGAAGCGGAAGCATCCAGAACCAGTTCTCGGGGGAACCATCGGTTCAACAAGTACATCAAGTAACAACTTGATAATCCTGGATTCTAACACGCCGCCATCCAGTCGTTACTCGACCGGTAATTTATTTTTCCCAACCAACCACACATTTCATCAGTACACACAATATACTTACATACCTGTTTCACGTTTCATACTTACAGATTCTTCGAGCAAAAATATGTCATCAATATCCCCAGCATCATGTGCTCGTTTGACCCATGAGTGGACAATAGCTCTAAGTAGTGCAGAGGAACACGGAGGGGATGCAAAAAGACGGAGATATGTTGTAGAAATACCACCTTCACAGTTGTTGAGAGACAGAAACTCACGGAAAATCCGGCAAAACACCAAATTTATGTCACCCTTCTTCACCAAGCAGTGCCCAGTATTAAGGAATGACACGCGTGTGTCCCATACTATTTACCGGTACATTACATCAGTGACTGATGAAACCCTGTTGAAGTAAGTACTAACTCGCAAGTCCTCTACTTGTTTCCAGATAAAGACTAGAGTAAAACCAACACCACTACTTTTTCTTTACAATGCAGACAAATATGGCTCAAGAGTTCATACCCATTCGGTATATCCTTATCTCTACGAAATATTAAGGAAACCATTGAGCCAGGATGTTGGATGGATACTGATTGCTTCAATCTTGCTGTCCGGAAATTGTACACGGACGAAGTATACCGTTTTGAAGGAACTAACTTTTTGGGATGGAGACACTACATCAACGCTGATTTCGCAGTAAGTTTGGCCTACAGAAACAAGTTTTTTTCTGTCATTTCTTGTGACTGAATTTTTTTCCAAACGTGTTTGCAGAGGTTTGCATTGGCTGGAGGCGAATTTTGGGACCCAAATGCTCAGCTGGCTCACTTTATAGGCCCAGATATTCTTTACGATGTTTCTGCAAGCAATCAGGTATTTTCGTACTACCTCGCGAGCTCACCTAAACTGACAACACATTATAGTCTTTTGCGATTACCCCAACTAATGTTCGAATTGATTTTTTTTCAGATATTCATACCTACACACTTAGTGAACCACTACGTTCTATACGCGTTCGATATGGAACAGAAACATATACGCATCCTCGACTCACTCAATGCGTTGGGCCCTTGCAACGAAACCAGGTCGACCAGACATAACAAGACATGTTTCATTATTGCCAATGCATTAGCACAGTGCATGCGGTTAGCTTTCCCTGGATGGGATGAGGATCTAACAACATGGAATTTTGAAGTCGTCGAGAACATACCACAACAGCGAAACACGTAATTCCCAATCAACCAAATTATATTTAATGCTGGTATTTCTCTCAGAAATTACATTCTGAATAATCTTTTTACACTCAGATACGACTGTGGTTTTATGGTACTGGAATACATGCGCAATTGGGATGGAAAACGCATAGTAAACCAAATACCAGAGGTATCTATCCTCATACTCCTTTGTACATCGTCAACACATTATTTTGAAAAATGTTTACTACAGCTAATTGAACTTACATCTTTTCAATCTGGACACAGGACTCCTACGAGCTTCGGTGCGCCATTCTGATGCTCTTGTTAACATTGAGGTCAAATGAAGCGACACTCCCAGAATTGGTTCAAAAATATCTCAGCGACAACATGAATTAGAGTAGTCGACAAAATGTCCAAGTTTACTTGTTTCCATGTATTCCTAGCAAGGAAGCACGTCATACCCCCTCGTTGTAATTTTTTGCTTTTCGGAATTACCTCCACTACTATGCTCTATCGCACAGAATACTAAATCATTCTATTTTAATTTTAGCCATACCTTTTCTCAGTGCAACCATACCCTACCTCCGCTAATCAATTATAATGTAAGACATACGTCATACCTCTTATCAACATACCTGATACCACAATTCTCATATAACTGATTAATTTGACATTCCCGATACCTCTTAATACCATCATGCTCGTATACTTTTTTTTTCAATTGACATACTTGATACCTCTTTTCGACATACTTGCTTTTTCGACATACCAGATACCTCTCATCGACATACCTGATACCTTTGCTCAATTCCTACATTTTTTCATAAACCAGTACACCTATTACTGTTGGCATCATACCTCAACACCAGCAATAGAAAACCATCGTACACATGAATTCTCAAACTTATTAAAGATACTGAATAATGTAAGTACACAAAACATACATACACCAAGTTTACTTGTTTCCATGTATACCTAGCAAGGAAGCACGTCATACCCCCTCGTTGTAATTTTTAGCTTTTCGGAATTACCTCCACTACTATGCTCTATCGCACAGAATACTAAATCATTCTATTTTAATTTTAGCCATACCTTTTCTCAGTGCAACCATACCCTACCTCCGCTAATCAATTATAATGTAAGACATACGTCATACCTCTTATCAACATACCTGATACCACAATTCTCATATAACTGATTAATTTGACATTCCCGATACCTCTTAATACCATCATGCTCGTATACTTTTTTTTCAATTGACATACTTGATACCTCTTTTCGACATACTTGCTTTTTCGACATACCAGATACCTCTCATCGACATACCTGATACCTTTGCTCAATTCCTACATTTCTTCATAAACCAGTACACCTATTACTGTTGGCATCATACCTCAACACCAGCAATAGAAAACCATCGTACACATGAATTCTCAAACTTATTAAAGATACTGAATAATGTAAGTACACAAAACATACATACACCAAGTTTACTTGTTTCCATGTATACCTAGCAAGGAAGCACGTCATACCCCCTCGTTGTAATTTTTAGCTTTTCGGAATTACCTCCACTACTATGCTCTATCGCACAGAATACTAAATCATTCTATTTTAATTTTAGCCATACCTTTTCTCAGTGCAACCATACCCTACCTCCGCTAATCAATTATAATGTAAGACATACGTGATACCTCTTATCAACATACCTGATACCACAATTCTCATATAACTGATTAATTTGACATACCCGATACCTCTTAATACCATCATGCTCGTATACTTTTTTTTCAATTGACATACTTGATACCTCTTTTGACATACTTGCTTTTTCGACATACCAGATACCTCTCATCGACATACCTGATACCTTTGTTCAATTCCTACATTTCTTCATAAACCAGTACACCTATTACTGTTGGCATCATACCTCAACACCAGCAATAGAAAACCATCGTACACATGAAATCTCAGACTTATTAAAGATATCAGAATAATGTAAGTACACAAAACATACATACACCAAGTTTACTTGTTTCCATGTATACCTAGCAAGGAAGCACGTCATACCCCCTCGTTGTAATTTTTAGCTTTTCAGAATTACCTCCACTACTATGCTCTATCGCACAGAATACTAAATCATTCTATTTTAATTTTAGCCATACCTTTTCTCAGTGCAACCATACCCTACCTCCGCTAATCAATTATAATGTAAGACATACGTGATACCTCTTATCAACATACCTGATACCACAATTCTCATATAACTGATTAATTTGACATACCCGATACCTCTTAATACCATCATGCTCGTATACTTTTTTTTCAATTGACATACTTGATACCTCTTTTTGACATACTTGCTTTTTCGACATACCTGATACCTTTGTTCAATTCCTACATTTCTTCATAAACCAGTACACCTATTACTGTTGGCATCATACCTCAACACCAGCAATAGAAAACCATCGTACACATGAAATCTCAAACTTATTAAAGATATCAGAATAATGTAAGTACACAAAACTTACATACAGAAAAATGGTTCAGCACACACATAAAACCAACCGACACCAAATATGTTTGCAGTACTTTACACAACAATTAAAAATATTAATTCTAATCCTTGTAAACATACTTCCTCTTATACGAAGATTTCTTCCCACATGTAGTCTTGAAATGCCCTGGTTGGCCGCACTCAGTACAGTACTTAATAATTGTAGAAGTTTTCACCCCTGAACAAGTATTGCCACCAGATTTGCTTTTCGATACTTTCTTCGTACTAGCTTCTTCGCCACCGGTTTTCATTCTACTTACTTTCGGCCGCCCTCTTGGACGCTTCTTCAAAGGTGGCAATACCTTCTCCGTAAATTCCATGTCATCAGACATTTCACCGGTTTCCTCAGCATCCAATTCAGGCTCCTCTTCACTCATAACTGCATCCTCATCCACAGCAGCATGCTGACTTTGCTTATCTGTCCGTACTGCCTCACCTTCCATATTGCTCTGACCTTCATCGGATATACAAGCTTCCTTAGACGTTCCACCGCACTGGTAATGGCATCCATGGCCAGCTTGTACGCCTCCGGATTCGTGTTCCCAAGACAATTCATCTCCTCGGATGCCTTATGAAGCATGAGATGCCTGTATGTCCTCGACGCAACGGCATCCACGTCATCCTTGTAACCCTCGAGGTATGAAGGTATGTAGCCTCTAGCAGCCTTCGTCCAACGCTTCACCACATACCGCTCCGGTATCTCCGCAAACCCAGCACGAATCATGACCTACAAAAATCAGCATTTAGAACGCTATAATTTTCGACCCAAACAACATACAAAATGTGAAGCTTAAGGTTAAGGGGTAAGAATAAACATACACTCAGCACGTGACAGCACAATATACCCTTGTGCTCAAACATTTTACAGATGCAAGAAAATTCTGCCCTTCCCACATCCGCGACCACTTCATACTCGTGACGACGCCAGATATTACGGGTAAATCCTCCAATGCGTACTATTTTAAAAACAGTAGCATCAGTAGTTGTCTCCACCTTAAATGACAAACTCTCCGAGAGTTGATCAACAAATAAACTTAACACGCCCCTAGTATATACTTTAGAAGCATGATTTTCCAACGGTGATCTCGTCGTTTTTACAACTTTGTTCTGCATGGTGGAAAACACCATTAGGAGAACGTTATGATTTCAAATAAAGGTATAACGAAAATAAAATAGAAATCATGTACTTACGTGCCCTTCGTGAAAAGTTTCATAATCTTCATTTTGCATTCTGTCAATAAAAAATCTCTCATACTTCCTCACAAAACCATTCATCGAGCCAGCCGGCAAAACAAAACGCTTCAAAACAAAGTTAACTGACTCACTTCTCTGTGTAGTAGTCATTCCTGCATAGAACAAGTGACCAAAGTATGGGAACGCCCACTTTTCCCTTATATCCCACATCTGCTTCAGGTAAACACAATCTTGTAGGTTATATTCAGATATTAGTTCTGCCCACGCACCCTCAAACTCATCTACTGTCAGCGACTGCGTCAAAACCTTGTGAAAATCTTCTTTAAACGTGGGTCGGCTGGTGTAAACATTCCCCATAAATTCCTTGACTTTCTTCAAGACATGCCACTTGCAAACACGGTGCGAAGCACGGGGAAATACTTCTTTAATAGCCTCTGCCATCTGGTAGCAATTATCTGCAAAAAAACTCACCAATGTCATACGTATGATTTACACACAAAAAACTGGAATATGAGAATGCACAAATATACTGACCTGTCATTATACATTTTGGTTCCTTTCCTCTCATACACTCCTTAAATGTACTGAACAACCATTTAAATGCATCAATAGTTTCATCCCTAAGTAATGCACATCCAAATAATATGCTTTGATGATGATTGTTCACTCCTACAAATGGTGCAAATGGCATGTCATACTTGTTCGTCTTATATGTAGTATCAAACACCAAGACATCCCCAAAAAACTCAAAATTCAGCCTTGACACTGCATGAGACCAGAAAATATTCTTCACACGTCCTGCCTTGTCAACCTGCATACTGTAGAAAAAATTGCTTGAAGTACTTTGCAACTCTTTGAAGTAATCAAGCGTCAGCTGAACATCATCACTATTTTCATCTCTCTTAATAGCATAAGCTAGCCGATCCATCGCCCTTCGTGTGAAAGGAACCATAGAAGCTCCTCCATGAAAGCCAGAAAGCAAACCATACATGTTGGTCGACCTGATACCACTGTCCACCATGTCTGTGACAACTTTTCTTGTTCCCTCGTCTATCTGATTGTGTGAGTGGTAATTCTTAGTCACACCAATTCTACAAGTCATTTCATGGTTATGTTCCTCCACCATCTTAGTGACTATCCATGCACCCTCACCACTTGGCCTCCCTATCCTTAACATGGCCCCACATCCTACCCGAACAGACGGTTTCTTCGTCTTTGGATTTTTTCCCTACAACAAAATGAACCAAAACAGATTATACTCAATTTTTAAAACAATACCAAAACACACTGGAGTTCGTAATAGAATATACCTGATGTGAACAACAAAATTCCCTCATACTCAATTTATTAGCAGCGTTGTACCGCTTTTTAGAGTACCGAATTCCGAAACCCTTCCGCACAGCATAGAGATTGTACAAATTGAAAGCGTCCCTCTCAGTCACAAAATACTGTCCTTGCTTAGGGGTCATAATCTCCGGATCGGCATATTCTGGTGGAAGCTCATTACTAGCATCAACTTCTTCCACCACAACTCTGAATAACAAGAAATTCCATTTTCAGTTAGTTCATACCTTATGAAATAAAATAACACTTTTTCCTACAACATACCAAATTCCATCATGCTCATATACCTCGTACTAACATACCATATACCATATGCTCACATACCTAAGAATTCTGACATACCTAATACCTCTCGACAACACCAGAACACACATAATCACAAGTCCATTTACTCAGATACATATATACCTAAACATACCTCCCCTACAAACTCTTAATTCGTGCCTCAACAGTTCACGTCATGATGCGAAGCAATATAATTTTTTCTGATAAACCAATATACCTAGTCTACAAGAAATGCCACTACTTTTTTTACTGAATGCTATGAAGAACGTACCTCTCTAAAGGGATCCGGTCCACCTCAGACTGAATGCCGTGAATCGGATCTAAAGGAAACGAGAGCTCCCTGGCAAGATCCCACAATTAAAGTCAACAAAAAATCATGCGTATATACCAGAATAAGGAGAACTGCGTCGGATAGCGTCGTACAAAATCGCCGGTACCACTGGCGTCGCCGCCGTCGCAGTTGCCGGCGGCCGCCGAGGCGGCCAATAACGTATACAAAAAATAACCACATACCTCTCGCCATGAATACTGGTGGTCGCACGGACTCCATTCACAGGAACGATCGCAGTCGTTATACCCTCCATACGTCCAGATGAGGTATCCTCCATGTCGCCAGGCGAGGTATCCTCCATGTCGCCAGGAGAGTTGGAGCTCATCTCGGAATGAATAAACGTCTACTCACTGCTTCTAATGACGTCCAGCTGCACAATCCCAACATGCAGTAACCGCCAATCGGCCCAGCCTATTTTTTTTCCCCACGCGATAGGAGCAATCATCGGGCGCTGGTCAAACCTCATCAATTCGTTTTTTCTTCGTTGCACAGCTCGCCAACGAGCTAACGGGTACATCATACGAGCCTATGCCCGGTAACCAGGTGGGAGTATGTACCCCTGGGAGTATATAATAGGAGTCCTATAAATATATATATATATATATTAAGGATATTTTGGTTTGTTTGTAAATACATTATGTGCTCGTTTTGTTCTCTCTGCATCCAGATATGTTGTGTATTTTTTCTGCTGCTTATTTCCCTGCAACATGTTAGTTTTGTATTGGAACCTCCTCTTAATAATTGATGTCACTGGTCCAAAAAGACTAGATTTACCTTTGTAAGGTCAACATTCATATATAGTAATCTTGTTTTTTATAACAATCCATATGTGCCATAATGCCAGATAGATAAAGAAACCCAACAGGACAAACGAAGTTAGATGAAACTTGCTCATTCCCCCAGAAAACGACATGTATTCTATGTGTGAAATATATATAACACCTTGGATTGGCAAGTTTGGTGGGCTATGGGTAAAACACTAGCAGCACATTTGGTTGGTGGGAAATATACATAAGGAATGGGAGTTTAGGCTATAAAGACTTTTATTCCTTTGATTGGTTGGAGGAAATGGGAATTAGTGAGGGAAGAGGCAAGGGAATTCATGTGTTAAACTCCACTAATCTATTACCTGGGGGACCCTGGTAATTGAAACGAGGGATGGGGAAGAGGCGTTGAATTCCCATTCCCCTTCTGCGATAGCCAAACAAGCTGTAGGGGTTTTATGTTATTGAGTTCCTAAGATTTGTTTGAAATTTGTTCATAAATAAAGGTACAACAATATCTCAATGCTCCATAAAAATCAAAACATATCGAATTCCCTACATATATGGAAAGAAAATTTTGTGGTAACTAAATTACAACAGTTGCTTAATTACAAAGTAAAAAATTATTGAAAGCAGTGCTTGCAAGAATTGGAAGAAAACAAGTCATCTCTTAAACGGGTTCTAAGTTGTTCAAGAAATGCATGCATAGTAAGCCATGTTTGAATACTAGCCATGCAATACTATTCAGGCTTCAGCTAGCTGATATTTAGTTATTTACTGACTTGAGGGATTAAAATAAAAAATATCACTTGATGACCAATTCAGACTGCAACATAAATGGACTCGAAGGACAACATCAGTCATGTCATGGGAAGCGACATCAGTGGCAATAAGAATCAAAAGTGTAAAGCACAAGGCGTTGAATGTTTCTTTTTCCCCTGTTTTGTGAACTGAGGTAACGTTTCTGCAAGGGTGACTACAGTAGAAACCAGAGAAATTTCATAGGCTTCAATGGTTCCTTGTACATGAGGCTACAAACGTTCTCCACAGAATGAACTAAGATTACTATAACTCAATCATAGGAAATATTAGTATCTCTTAGGGCCTGCTTGTAATGGTTGTAATATTTGTGCGACCACCCGTATTTAGCTCTCACTTGAACTAACTACCAGTGGGCACACAAATTTTACAACAAATCTAAACAGCCCCTTAGGTGGATGAGACTATAACATATCTCGATCCTCTCTTTTTTTTATTAAAAGGACTTCACCCCCAGCCTTAATGAAGACTAAACAGACACCTGGCACCGATTACTGGCAAAATTCTAAACTACAGCTAAGTGTGTGTTCTTTATGTATTTTCTTAACGAAACAGAGCATATTCTTAAGTCCACTCTACTGAATGTACATAAGATATTTGCTGCAAGTACTATTCTGGACTTGGCACTCTGAGGTCTGAATACCCAAATGCCGAGTTCCGTCGATCCTAGGTAATCTCCACATCTCAGAGTCAGACAAAGAATAATGTCTGGAAAAATTGTTGATGACCACAAGGACAGTACATGTCAATCTTTCTTTTCAGTTATTTTCATCTTTAAATGCGTTTATTTACTTCTGCTTATGTCCATTTTACATGACAAAGGTACCTAGGATTCTTTGCAATTTCTCCATAAATAAAGGTATAACAATCTACGATTTTGTGCTCATTCAGTTACAACAGTTTCCTATTTAGAACGTAAGAATTTTATCGAAAACCATTAAATTCCTGCAAGAACTGGGAACAATCGGTCGCCTAATCGGCTTCTGAGTTCAAGTAATGCATGTACAGTAAGCATGTCTGAAATAATAGCCGTGCAACACCATGTATGTTAGTTGATATTTATTGACTTCAGGAAATAAAGTTAAAGAAACATCACTTGATGATCGATTCAGACTGCCACATAAATGGACTCGAAGGATAACATCAGTCATGTCATGGAAATCAGCTTCGATGGTAACCAGAATCAAAGTGTACAGCAGAAGACATTGAATGTTTCATTTTCCCTATTTTGTAAACTGAGATATTCTTGTAAGATGACGTTTCTGCAAGGGTGGCTACACTAGCAACCAGAGAAAAATTGCAAGGCTTCAAAGGTTCCTTATACATGAGGCTACACAGGTTTTCCACAGAATGAAATTATGATTAGTATAACTGAATTATAGGAAAATATTAGTATCTCTTAGGTGGGTGAGAAGTACTTTAATCATAGGTAATCCCCAAATCTCACAGTGAGACAAAGATGCCAAGTTTCCTCCATCCTAGGATATATCCGCAAGTGACAGTCAGACAGCAATACTTTGGACAAACAGTCCATATCATACAGGTAGACATCAAAGCTTTACACGTTGCATGAACTTTCATTTTCATATTTTTTTTTGTCTCTAAATGCAATTGTTTATTTATTCTGGTTCATTTGACTTGACAAAAGACTACAAGAGCTTGATTAGGATCCTCTGCCTTTGCTGCAACGGAACAGGGATATTCAAATTAGGCTATTTTCTTATCTCCGTCTAAATCCCACAAGTCATTGTCTTTAGTTATACATAATTTTTTGTTATGCATGACAGTGTTTACAAATCTTGAATGAAACCAGAAATGTTATACAATGCTTTTGTGGAAATTTCTAGCAAGTTGGGGGCAAAAGTAGTGGTTCTTTTCAGAGATTTAGTTTGGATTCATAAATATGTACAAGTATGAATATGCTTTTTGTAGGAGATATTTTAAGGTACAAAGCAGACATAAAACCAAAAGAGACCACCACACGTACACACACCCGCTGCGCATCTTCCAATCTATGCCACAAAATTATCTGAACTACTCTGCATTGCTATTACGACGTGCTATAGTAACTTAATCTAGAGACTGACAATATTTGTTAGGTGTTCCTTAAAATCAATTCAAAGATGTTTATTGACGATAATCTGAAGAAATATCACTGTCTCCATCAACTATTAAAACTTTAGACAACGATAGATGTTGAAAAAACAGAGAGTAGACTGATATGGGTGCTGCAAGGTAATTATAATATGAACTGCTCTTGAGTACAACCTGAAACTCTTACCTCTCTCTTGTGCCCCTTGTTGAGTATTAGCTTGCAAGTCATGAGAATGCCTGCAATGAAGGATATATTCTTCCTTCAGCTCTTCCTCCACCTGTTTACTCTTATCTTCGCACCCTTGGCCTCCGGTGATGATCAATTTCTCTTCTCCATCTTCAACCAAACCAGCCTAACCGTTGACGGTTGTGCCATAGTCACAGACGGTGGCCTTCTTGATCTATCCAATGGCACAAGTGGTCTCAAGGGTCATGCCTTCTACCCCACTCCTCTGCACTTCCGCAAGTTGCCCGGTGGTAAAGTTCAATCTTTCTCAGTCAATGTAGTTTTCAGCATATTCATCATGTATGCAGACTTGAGTGCTGATGGCATGGCCTTCTTCATCGCCCCCACCAAGAATTTCTCTGATGCACGGGCGGCCAAGTACTTTGGCCTCCTCAACGAGAAGAACAATGGCGACACAAGCAACCACATCTTCATGATCGAGCTCGACACCTACAAAAATGCTGAGCTCCAAGATATCAATGAAAACCACATCGGTATCAACATCAACAGTGCAGTCTCCTTTCGATCCAGCACATCTGGATACTATGAAGATGAGGATGGTGCATTCAAGAACATGACGCTGAATGGCAACAAGGCTATGCAACTGTGGGTAGACTACGATGAAGGTGATATGGAGATCAATGTGACCTTGGCTCCAATCAACGTGGGCAAACCATCTAGGCCACTGCTCTCTGCCACCTATGATCTCTCAACTGTACTCTCCGATTCAGCTCAATACATTGGATTCTCATCCATAGCTACTCCCATCAATACACGTCAATATGTGATGGGCTGGAGCTTTGGCATGAATAGACCAGCTCCATCCATTGACATCTCCAAGCTTCCTAAGTTGCCTCTTGTTGGTCCCAAGGCCCAGTCCAAGCTCTTGGCGATCGTCCTACCAATAGCCACTGCAACAGTAATCCTCTCTATGGGCACTATTGCCACTCTAGTTGCGAGAAGGCGAATGAAGTATGCTGAGGTATGTGAGGACTGGGAGAGAGAGTTTGGTCCGCACCGGTTCTCGTACAAGGATTTGTTCCATGCTACGGGAGGATTTAAGAACAAGCATCTACTTGGAGAAGGAGGTTTTGGGAAAGTGTATAAAGGAGTGCTTCCATTGTCTAATGTAGAGATTGCTGTGAAGGTGATGTCTCATGAGTCAAGGCAGGGGATGAAGGAGTTTGTCACCGAGGTTGTTAGCATCGGTCGTCTCCGACATCGCAACCTTGTGCAACTACTTGGATATTGCCGGAGAAAAGGTGAACTGTTTTTGGTTTATAATTACATGCCAAATGGTAGCCTTGATAAATATCTACACTGTGAAGAGCACAGCGTCATTTTGAATTGGGTTCAGAGATTTAGAGTCATTAAAGGCATTGCTACTGGCTTGCTCTATCTCCATGAGAAGTGGGAAAAGATAGTGATCCATAGAGACATCAAGGCAAGCAATGTACTCCTGGACGGTGAAATGAATGGACGGCTTGGTGACTTTGGCCTTGCAAGGTTATATGATCATGGCACTGACCCCCAAACCACACATATGGTTGGTACCAGGGGTACCTAGCACCCGAGCTACTGCGTACAGGGAAGGCATCCCCATATACAGATGTTTTTGCCTTCGGCATGTTCCTTCTCGAGGTTGCATGCGGGCAAAAACAGTCAAGAAAAATGCAGAGGGAAATGAACTTTTCTTAGTCGACTGGGTACTTGAGCATTGGCACAACGGGTTGCTTACCGAGACAGTGGATACTAGGCTCCAGGGCGACTACAATGTTGATGAGGCATACCTCGTGTTAAAGCTGGGACTTTTGTGCTTGCACCCGTCTCCTAGTTCAAGGCCTAGGATGCGAGAAGTTATGCAATACCTCGACGGTGACATGCCACTACCTGAGCTGAGGCAGACGGAGCTGAGCATGAACATGGCGGCCTTGGTGAAAAACAGTGGATCAAACTCCTTCATCATGTCGTATCCGCAAATAACATCGAGCTTCGGCACAATATCTGGCCTCTCGGGAGGAAGATGATATCCACAGTGTTTTGTCACTGTTACTTAATCAATCTAGTATGAGCACATATATTAATGTAGCATGTCCTAGAAATAAGCATACAAGGATGATCAGTTGCATGTCTAAAGTGTCTGTACAAACTTTTCATTTAGGTGCTCATATGGTCTGTATTGTATTTGATGGCTTCATGTATGTTTACCTTTTAAACTCTTGTGCCACCTGTTTTAGCCTTTGTATCATGTGAGTGAGTTGTGTTCAAGCTTAATGTTCAAACTGTACCACCTGGATTTCAGAGATGTCTGTGTTCCCAAATTTCAGAGACGTCTGTGTGCAAACTGACTCGAATTTTGTGTGTTACTCCTAACGAGCGATAATCACAGATTCAGAATGGAGCTTCAGAAATCATCGATTACCTCGTAGCCAGTGTCGTCGCCGTCCCAGAAAGGCCGCCGTATCTCGTCGGCATCATGTTGCCGCCCGTCGGATTCAGGTCGCTGCTCGCTGGAATCGGGGAGCCGCCAGCTGCAGCCTGCACTCGGGCCTCCGCCCATCGAAATCGGGCCGCAGGGGACGCTGTCGAGGAGCCCCCGGCTCAATATGTACACGGCTGGCTCCCAGATACCGCCTCTGCCGCGGCCTCACCACGCCCGCACCGAGCTCCGCCGCGCGCGAGCTCGTCGCCCGCCAGGCCGCCACTCGGTTCATTTATTCAGTGAAACCAGAGTACATAAGCAGAGGGGCGGCCAAGGAAAGCGTACCTAGTGCGGCTTACGCTTTGTAGCTCTCAAAACGTAAATGTTTCAAATAGTCTACTCATATTGGTTAGAAACATGCTCTTTTAATTTTTCATAAAATAATATGATTTGGGCGAAAAAACGAGAAATAAGAATGCTATATTTTAAGCTATGTAACTTGTACAATACCAAACTCATTTTCTTATTACGATAGGATAATATCCACAATACCAAACTCATTTTCTTATTACGATAGGATAATATCCAGGATAAGAAAATAAACTTCAAACATTTAATTTTTGTTCGGAATTATTTGGCCATTTCTTAAGATAAATATTTAAATTAAGAGTGTGTCTGAATTGAATAAGAAATGCATTGCATTACTCATATGACAAGAAAATTGCATGTCAGTGTTAATAATATCGTGCATTTTATTTATCATTCATTCATATTTCCCCTCTATTATGCGGTTCATTTTTCTCCTTGCTATTCATGCTTTCTGGAATTCCCCTTGCTATTATGTCAGTCACTATTCTTAATTCTTCTCTCACCCACATGAATTCCCGAATATTTCATAGGTCATTCTCCAACTTTGCAAGTAAAATTTTCATCATAAGCATCAAATTTGTTCTTTGCACCCTCCACACAATACACATCCCTCTTATGAAAATTAATTTTGGGTCATGATATTTTCTCAAATAAGCAGGGTTCTATTTGAGGTTCCTAGATAGATCCAAATTGTCTTGAATGAGAAGGGATAGTATCATCTTCATATTTCATAGTGGCACATCCACCTTCGGTAGGATTATAGACAGCCCGGTAATTAACCCTTGATCAATTGCTCTGCTAAATAAAATTACCAATGCATCAGTAGCAAGGTCAAACAACAAAGGGTACAATGGGTCCCCTTGTCTTAGGCCTGACGAGTGCACAAATGGTACCTAAGTAGGATTCTATGCAATAGGCAAGAAGGGTGTTCAAAGATTAAGGCGTTTTCTATGTATACTTGTGCCGAAAATTTTGACCATATTTAAAAAAAATCAAGAAAAATAAAAAAAATATAAAACAGCATCCTTTTGCATGGAATCATTTTATGTGCACTAGTCGCTGGAAAAAAATGAAAAGTAGATGTTGGCATGTTTTAAAAAAACATTCACAAAACGACATATCATGTATGAACATTCATTGGTTTCAAACCAAATTACGAAGGTCATGACCATATCCATCGCATAATCGATGATAATGCGACCATCTTTTCCATAGAGGTGCATCTTGCCAAATAATATTTCCAAAAAGAGTTTCCAACTTTTTGTATAAAAAATATGTCTTATTTTGTAAGAGCATGAAGTGGATATTTTTGTCAAGCAAGTGTGGACAATATAATTCAAATTGGTACCCTCTCCAAATTTCTCAATCATACCATATTGGATGGTTAGTTTCCGAATATTAAGAATTTTGTCCCTTTCTACCTACTTTTACCAATTTAAATGAATTTAGGAGGCAGCTTCCTAAAATAATCTAAAATTGAACTGCAAGTGGGTTCTAGTTTGCTCTTATTTTTTCTTCAAATCATTTTAAGTTGACCAAATAGGATTTATCGAAATAGCCGCGGTGATTGTTGGAAGACCCAGTCACTTGCTATCAACAACTGTGGCAATAATTTCGACCACATAAAAAAGGAAACGAAAGTAAAAATGCAATCATTTGGCATGGGATCCACTAGTTTCTACAAAAATGATTAAAATGGATTTGTCATCGTTTGAAAAACAAAAGGCATTCACAAATGACCTATCATACATACATGACATTCAAGACAGATAACTAAAATTCTTAACCTAGGAGAGTTAATAAGGACTGGACTACGCAGCGGAGCCGCACGTATGTCCTTCCGTGCGGCAGCTGTAGCCAGCTATTACGCGCGGTGTGACCGAGCGAAAAACTCGCTAATCCTAGTATGCTACTCCCTCCGTATCAAAATATAATACTCTCTAACTAGTTTGTACACACATATACGTAGACATGTTTTAGTGCAAGGTTCACATGAATCTTGCACTAAAACATGTCTAGATACATGTGCGTACAAACTAGGTAGAGAGTCTTATATTTTGATATTTTGATACGGAGGGAGTAATAACTACTCAGTAGTACTCATCGCAAGCACGTCACCACGCAGACCCAAAAAGCTGCAGCGGCAGCAGTGCTAGTTGCAGTAGAGCGGCATGCATGCAGATTTTGGAATTAACAATCATGGAAATAAAGTAGGGATTGTGCGGTACTGAATAGTGTCTCGTTGCAAATACATGTGATGCTTATGCGACAGTTTCACGTAAGTGCCAGTTTTTTTGGTTGTCACTAAAAAAATCTTAGTCCGTAAATTAAGTAATTTGTTTTTAAGACAATTCGATGTTGTTAGAAAAAGTATTCAGGTGGTTTAGACATGTTTTCCATATTTTTCAAAAGGAAATTTCAAGATTCTACGACAAATTTTGCCATATTTGTTTCGATACGGCTATCGGGTTTTCCAGAAACAAGTTATAGGTTCTCCGGTTAAGTTAGCACATTATTTAGATACAGTTGTCAAATATTTATGCACACGTCAGGTTCTCCGGTTCAGCTACCACATTGTTCGGACATAGTTATCAGTTATTTCGAGTGCACCCGCCAGGTTCTCTAGTTCATATACCACATTGTTCGGACATTGTTAGATATTTCGAAAGCATCCGCCAGGTTTTGTTGTTCATCTACCACATTGTTCGGACACAGTTATCAGATATTTTACATTCACCCGCTAGTTTCTCTGGTTCATCTACCATATTATTCGGACACAGTTATTAGATATTTCGAATTTACCCGCCAGGTTCTCCGGTTCAACTACCACAGCGTTTCAGACACATTTATCAGATATTTTTTAGTTCACCCGCCAGGTTCTCCGGTTCAGCTACCATATTGTTCAGACATAGCTATCAGATTTTCCGAATGCACCTGTTAGGTTCTCCGGTTCAGCTACCACATTGTTCGGACATAGTCATCAGATTTTTCGAATGCACCCACCAAGTTCTCCGGTTTAGCTACCACATTGATTGTTCGTACATAGTTATAATTTTTTCGAATGCACCCGCCAGATTCTTTGGTTAATCGATCACATTCTTCGGACAGAATTGCGATTGGTGTCCGATTTGAAATAGCCTATCAAATATATCATATTGTTGTCAAACTGAAAACATGTTTTTCTAACATTACGTGAAAGTATTTATTATGTACATACTAGCACTCGAAATAAAATTGTATTTATAATTTTCATGAAAAAAAATGAGTTGAAAAATTAAGATAGCTATAGACAGCAAGGTGTACCCGAAGGGAAAATTGTGTGCTGAATATAGCTAGCATGTTATCCAGTGTCTACTGTAGCATGCACTATAGTCTACAGGGGAGGGTATGTAGCGAGTTAGACTGTAGCATGCAGTGATTTGTTCTCCGTGACACCGTGCCTCAAAAGTCGTTGCAGCACGGACCTATTTTATCACTCTTTATCAGACACCTACAAATGCTCACGCGTAGGTAGATCAGCAGTCCACCTAATCGGACGGGTGCGTGGCCGCCGCACGGAGGACGCGCTGCTGCGGCGCCTCCGTCTAGATTTTCCCAATTATCTTTGATAACCTCCTATTTACTCCTACTAATTCGGCATTACTAGAATAGCAGTTGAATTTGGCCTTCATCGCTTGATGACAATCTCCCATCACCTGCGCCGGAGTAAAAGAAAAAAGAAAAAAAAGAGTATCGGCGCCTACAAGCATGGCACGTAGCCACGATGCCGGCCGTCAGCTGCCAAACAGCCAAACTTACCGTACGTGTTTCTGAAGACTCTCGTGGGCATCGAGGGCAGCTCAGGCCGATGTGGAGCTCCTCTTGCCCGTGGCGCTGCTTTGGTTATTTTGCCGCAGTTCTCTTCCTTCCCTTAAAATTTGGCTCCCTCACTGCTGGAGCCAAATCTGGTCCGGAGAGGATTGTAGTCCATGGCGGACCGGAGTGGATGGGCATCTCGAATCGGTCTCGGACTAGGATTGCCCTCTGGCCTTTGTATACCTAGGGACGACGCCGGCACACCGCCGTCGCCCCATCTTTTCCAAATCCCAAATCGTGTCACCACAATTGTTCCACGGCGAGGGTTCCAACATGGGATGCCCCACCAAAAGAAAGGCCGAGACATTTGACATGTTTCCGGCGCTTGTGGATGTGACAGACGTGTCACTGGCCGAGCCCAACAAGAGCCCAAGAGGAGGCCCAAGTACAGCCCAGAGCAAAGTGTGACGGAGAAGCTGGCTGTGTCCAGGCAGAGGGCGTTGCCCATGTAAGCGTGCGTGCGTGCGGCGTGAGTGGGGAATCATCGATTGAGTTGTAACCAGAACAGCAGCGTGCCTGCTTCTCTCTTCTTCCTCCCTCCCGGATCTCGGATTCTTACTTTGAGATATGTATCTTCGGATGAATTCCAGCTATTTGGTGAGTTGCCACTAGCGAGGATCGTCACAATTGGTATCAGTAGCCTGTCGATCGAGGGAAAAATCAGGAAAAACTACCACACAAAAAAAATCTTCAGAGACATGTGAGGTGAATTCGGTGGCGAATCGGGGTCGGCGAGCTTGGGTTGGGATCTCCCGTAGAATCCCCAAGTTAGTTGGATCTCGAGGTATTGGGTTTGACGGCTCATCAATCGGCCGTGCAGGTGGTGTTGATTTCGGCGGCGGTGACTAATTCGGCCACGGATCCAGTTGCGATTGAAGGTTGCTCCGCTATCCTTTAGCGAGTGGTAAAATTCCTGTTAATCGCTGTTTCGGTGTGGTTCAGGAGGTGGATTTGTGGATCGGTTGCAGAGGAAGCGGTTTTCACCTCAGTACTCGCTGATCCTGGCGGCGGTAGACTTGGTTTGAAGACACGACGGGGCGTCCTCTGACTTTGACGGTAAGGATGGGGGGTGGAGCAAGGCTTAGCGGCGCAGTCAGCGGCGGCGGATGTTACCACTCAGATCAGTCAACTGGTGTTGGGTCTGACCAAGGCGGCGGAGACAGCAGAGAAGAAAACTGAATCCTGCCAAGCGTTATCAGTCACAACTGAGCGATTATTGAAGAATCAAGAAGTTGTCCTTAACAAGGTCGCCATGATTGAGACCAATGTTGAGAGCCTGGTCACTCGAGTGCAATCCATTGAAGGGACTCTATCCACTGTCATACAACAACCTCAAGGCCAAAATGGGCGCCGCGAAGAACTTCTGAACCAGAGCACGGCTCAATAGTGTGCTCTGGACAATCACTAGTACAGAACGACACTATGGCAACGGGACAAACCTTCTATGGCAACGGAGAAAGCATCCGTTGCCCCGCTTCCGATACTGATGTGAAGCGAGTTATCAGCAACGGTTATTTTGCCCGTTTCCATTGTTGATCGCATATATTAAAAAAAAAATGGCAGGCCACCGGCCAGCACCGGTAGCGGAAGCAATCAGTTGACAATTCATATTACTTTACTCTTTCACAAGGCACATATAAATTATATTCTTGCGCGAGACATATGGGTAAAATACAGAAGACACAATTCATGATACACAGGTGTTGCCCTCTCCAAGAAAATAAAAAACCACTACGATTTCAACATGTCGTGCTTCTGGTAGATCTGAAGTCTTGATAGAATTGCTATGTTCTTCAGACAACACCTGTGGATAAAACATGATAAAAAGAAACTGCGGTCAAACAAATTGAAGGAATATTGACAACATGAGCTTAGAATCATCTGTTGCACACATCGTAATAAAAGGTAGACAGTAGTAGTACACTTAATTAAATCTCACACACAACACGAGCTTAGAATCATCAGCTGTTATACAACCACACGGACGGGAAAGTCAATCCAGATCTAAAGCAGAATAAAGTAAATAAATAATCGGCCGATGAACACACAAACTTTAAGATTGGGAAGAACACAGAAGCAAGTCATCGACTTGTTCATTCAGATTGTATTTCGAAGTTAAATTAGGTACATCAAAGAGGAACTGATAGGATCGGTGCTCCATGTGAAACATTCATGCATGAAAAGTACTAGCTGCTCTTGTCGGCCCAGTGGAAACCAGGGTACCATGGGCCGGCCTGCCACAGCCCTCAACCGCTCCGCAGGAAATTCTGCTAAGGACCAGGCTTTCAGCCTGACGAGCCTCGCGAGGGTTTCTTTGCTCGGCTGGGCATTTCTGCTAAGGACCGGACGTTCGGCCTAAGGGGCCTCGAGAGGAACTTCTGCCTCAGGAAGGCCTCTCCTAGAGGACCATCAGGTCCTGGCGCGTCTCCGCGCTACCCTCGCGAGGTTTTTCCCTCGCGAGAAGTCAACGGCTACAAAGTCTCGGCGAGGCTTCAGGCCCTCGCGGGGTTCCTTCAAGTGGAAGCAAGCTCCTGCGCCACTGCAGAGCGCACATGGGCTCTGCGCCCGCCGCAGAGTGACGCGCGCGTCTGCGCGCGATGACGAAGACGCCGCAGTTGCCATTCTCGTGTATAAAGCGGTCAAAGGAGCTGGAGGAAGCAAAGCGGACTCCAAGACTTGCCAATTTGGTGTTAAAGCGGCCGACTGCCGCTACGCTCCAACTGCGACGTCACCGTGGGGCACGCCCCAAAGCTCTGCAGCGCCAGCCCACCGTCCTGGTTGGACGGTGGCTTTTTCTGCCAAGACGACGTACCCTCTGCCATGGACCGCGACCATGGACGCCCCCGACGCTGTGCGCTGTGCTCCAACTCGGCGGCATTGTGGTATCCCTTTGTCGAGGATATAGGATATGGATATCCTGACATATGATAAATGCGGCCCAACATGGAGAAGGCCCAACAAGGCGACTTAACGTTTTGAGTCGCACAAGGACTCCACGAACCGACTTGTAATAGAAACCCTAGTTTGTATTCTACTAGGACACCACATGTAAGCCGGCCCCCTTCCACCTATATAAGGAGGGGCAAGGCGCACCAAAAGCTCTCAGATCTCAATAGACTAGAGACAACAAAATAGAGAGAGCCGCCTCATCGGCGACTCGCTCATCGGCATACAGAATAAGATCTAGCCACAAACAGCATGTAGGGCTTTTACCGGACGATGTTTCCCGGGGCCTGAAGCTGTATAAATCATTCTCCTGTGTGCAATCTCGCTCCCGAAAGATCCCACGTCGCCTAAATCCCACACCTATGAAGTCATCCTGAGATGACATGTGCCGTGACAATCCCACGATAGTTGGCGCCCACCGTGGGGCGAGCGACGTTTGGAATCATGGTCCGGGCGGGATCCCTTCATCAAGAAAACTCGTCGACTTCGTTGCTGCGTCGGGTCAAGCAACTCGCGCGGTGGACTGGTTCATCGATATGATCGCGGGGCTCTACATCGACCTTTCCCTCGCGAGCTTCAAGAAATCACGTCTGTATGGATTTGGTCGGCAACTGATCGCACCATCGGCTGGAGGTTTTACAAGACAACATCACCCTCGGAGAAGCCGATCAGATCCATCAAAGATCGAGATATTTTGGTCACCGATCTGCGAGTAGAATCGTATAAAGCTGACCTGGGCGAAAAATTATGTCGCCGGATCAAGGTTAATTTTTCCCTCTGATTCACTTTCCGTGACGGGCGGTGTGTCCGTCTCAGATTCCAACTCGCGGAGCATGTAGCCAAATCGGATCTGTGCAGCGCCATCGCGAAAAAGAATTAAAAGCTCGCCAAAGGCCGCGTAACACAGGACCGATACATGCCAGTCAGAGCAGGTCACGGATGGGAAAAGGGCGAGACAGCGACGCTAGAAGTCACGTGGAGCAACCAATCCCCATGCAGTATGGTTTCCAAGGCTCATCATACCAGCTTCCGGGGCTCCACGACAAACACCCCTGTACAAATACCTGTTCGTGCCTACAGACTCAAGAGTTGTCGACATGTTTTATTATATGGCATCACCATCAGCAAGCAAAAGATGTGATCAGTTCAGTTCATCAACGTGCGACCGACCAGATTAGCGCGCGACTCAAATGTCAGCGTGACCCTCGCCGAGTCGCAGTCGGCGACTTACAGTCCAGCGCGACCGTCATCGACGCTGTCGCGGACGACTTCGTCTTCACCAACATCACCGGCTCCAGCAACTTTTTTGACCCCAGCCGCGCAGTACTACACGGCGACTTAAAGCAGTTCGATCACGTGGACGCAGATGTCCGGCTGAGCGCTGCATCGGATTAGGCGACTGCCGCGACTCCGATCATGGTTTCGGCTTACCCTACATGCTGAAGCAGAAAGTTATAATTGCAGCCAGAGAAAGAAGCATCGAGGAGATTGGCATCCCTGCACGCCTTGCCATCTGCGACCTAGACAATCAAGAGCTTCACGTTGGCATCCCTGCACGCCTTGCCATCTGCGACCTAGACAATCAAGAGCTTCACGTTGCTACGATCAACTTCCAACTCCTTGCCGCCGGCTCAATATCAACTACGTCAAAGATCCAGATTCTTCGGCAGCGTTCCACAAGCGACTTACTGTGATTGGAGTCGCAATCTGCTACCTAATACCGGATACGCGTCATGAGCCAGCGTCAGTCTGTATGTGTAGCACAGACAATGGATCGGTTGCTGGAGAAGCCAGCGGCCTTGCATAGAGCATGAAAACGTGTTGGACCAGAATTGGTATAGCAGTGCTATTGCAGCTAGATCACAATCAGAACTGGAGTCGGACAGAATCTACGGTGGCTTTGCTTCCATGGATCAGCATCAACCAAGTTAATTACGGTGTCGCTCGCAAAGGAATTAAAAAAGACAACTCAGGTCGCTATGCCAACGCACATGCATGGCTTCACGTAAGACACCGGGAAAACAAAAGATCGGCTGAACACCCGTCAGGTGCAGCGACTATTCCTTTGGCGCCGATCGCGTCGAGCCCAGCAATACAAAACCAGGAGAGGGATATACGTGCGACTCCAGGCTTCCCTCAAGTCGTGGACAACTTTGGTTTGGCGGCTTATTCCCTTTTCAATGAGTCGCTCTCAGCACTCGGCAGGATTATGCTATGACGTTAACAGCTAAGTCGTTTTCATGTTTTAAATTAATACTTTTGCTTCAACCAATACAATAAATTCGGCACCTTTGAGCTAATCTCAGGTGCTATTAGTTACTATCAAAATCAGTTGATTCACGTATGTTTATATCCATCGTAACATTTGCATTTGCAGTACCAGCTAACTTGTTGTTGATGTCACCTCCCCGCAGCGGCTAACCCGTCATCATTCCCCGCGCACACGCGCAACTGGTCTAATTTTGGAGAAGACGACGACTCACCGTCGCTCGCAACTTATACTACATCATCAACGCTGGAGAAAAAGAACAGCTAAGTCGCTATTATACTCAACTTTCGCAGCCTTTTACTTTCATCAATAAGTTTAAATTCACCTTCGAGTTATCTCGGGGGCTGCATATCCAGGTTATTATGCCTTTTATTAATGTCTTTGCGATTTAAATTATATCATGTCGCGGACTTTAATTCATATCAGTTTTTGAGATTTAGTTATATCCAGTTCTCAAAGCCGGGTTTCTTACAACCCGCAATGCATTTATCAAATTAGAGTTCTCATAACTCGCATTACATTTATCAAAGTCTAGCTCTCTACGGCTTGCACTATCGCATGATAATAAATTTATTTGCACCTATAAAGATCACCGTTACATGTTCAAGTGTTGGTATTTGAGCACTCGCTATATCATTTAATGATTTATCTTTGCATCAGTCCATGACTTATCATTATATATGTCATTTCATGACTTATCTTCATATCATTTTATGAGTCATCATAAACTCATTATCATATTATTTTATGAATCACCTAGTGATGTACCCCCATATCATTTTATGAGTCGCATACAGCTCATCATTACATCAGTTTATGAGTCCCTAACAAATTATCATCTTATCGATATTTGAGTTAAACAGGTGACTCGTTATATCAATTTTTGGGTCAAATCAGTGACCCGTGTTATCACATTCAAAGCTAATTAGAGCTCGTCACGGCTATTACAGCCGATTATATCAAAAATCGATCGCCGCCTACGTGCGATCGTACTTCAGGATTGTGAAATAAAGCGGGCACCACCGGTATCCGGGGTTTGTCATTTCGCCTCAATATGAGCCGCTGATCGAGCCTTTATTTTCACTAATCTCTGGGTTTCATGGGGGCTGTGTAGCTTTATAAGCTCGGCTTATTCTCGTGGAATCGCTCTTTGTGGCCAATTATGCTGGTTATACTCGCCTTAAGTCAGAAGTATCTTTGCACTATGCGGCCAAAGTACTAGGGCGCGGCGTCAATCGAGCTTGATTGCCTATCATGGCCGCTCTCGACCCTGAACACGCGTTTTTACCTGGGAAATACTGAGCCGCGCGAAGACCTACTTAACGGCACGCGACTGGCTTCTGAGAGACACCCCCAGTTCCTGGGACTAGTCTCTGACATTTGGCGCGCCAGGTAGGGGGCTGAGGCGCGTCTTCAACTTCTTCAACCTCTCCGCGCCATGACTGACACGCGAGCTGCGCGTCTTGCGCGACGGACGTCCGGCAGGGCCAACACCGAGCCTGCTGCCAACCACAACCCGCGTGGTCGCCCACGCGCCAACCGCGCTTCAGAGCGCAACGCCGAGCCACGCGTCGAACATCCTGAGGATGACGGCGGCAACGGCAGCGGCAACGACGGCGGCATCGACGGCGAGGACGAGGGAGCTTCCTCCCTGCACCCATCCAGGCGCGAGAGCGCCTCCACGATGGTTCGAGCGGCGCCCAGTCCAGCCACCGCGCTACTGATGGCGCAAGAGCTGCTACGCTACCGTCCCACGCAGGCGGGCCACGACAACTGGCTCGGGCGTCTCGAGGAGCTCATCAACGCCGCCGCCGTTCCTGCCGCTACTACTGCAGCACCAGCGCCCTCTCGCTCGCTGGTGCGCCACTCCGGACGCGAGGGGAACATAGCGCACGGCGCTCCTCCTCCCCCTCCGCCTCCGCCACCTCCTCCAGCTGCAGCTCCGGCAGCAAACTACCGCGCCGCGTCGCACGCATCCTCGCCGCATGACTGCCAGATTGTGCAGCGGACTCCGGCGGATGCCCGCGTGGAGATCGAGCGCCAGAGGGACCGCCACAACCGCGTCGTGCAGGAGATCGCCGCCGCAGGTCGCCAGAACCGCGGCGTACTCGCTGGTTGCGCCGTGACATACGCCACGGGCTGCACCGCCTTCACCCGCAACCTGCGCCGCGTCGTCTGGCCCGTGAAGTTCAAGCCAGACCTCCCTCCGCGCTACGACGGCAGGACCAACCCTCTGGAGTTCCTGCAGCTCTACACCGTCTCCATCCAGGTCGCGGGAGGCGACGACAAGGTGATGGCCAACTGGCTCTCCATGGCGCTCAAGGACTCCGCGCTCTCGTGGCTCATGAACCTCCCCGAGAACACCATCGACACGTGGGAGGACCTCTGCAAGGTCTTCGTCGCCAACTTCAAGGGCACCTACGAGCGCGCACTCACCTACAACGACCTTCGCGCGGTGCGGCAGAAGCCTGACGAGACCCTCCGCAGATACATCCAGCGCTTCAGCCAGGTCCGCAACAAGATTCCGAACATCCCGGACTCGCACGTCATCTCCGCCTTCAGGGAGGGCGTCACGAACCACAGGATGCTCGAGAAGCTCGGCATCCACGACACCCTCTCCTCTGTGGTGAAGCTCTTTGATCTGGCTGACAAGTGCGCCAAGGCTGAAGAGGGCCTCCTCTTCGTCAAGAAGGAAGTGGAGGATGACCCTCCTGAGGGGTCCAGGAGCAAGAAGAAGCCTGCCGAGAGGCGCAAGACCACCGCCATCCTCGCGGCAGAGCCTGACGCAAAGCAGCCTCGCGAGGCCTCTCCGGTGGCTGAAGAGAAAAAGGTGGACAATCGCCCATACTGCATCTACCACAACAGGCACAACCACGCAACTGAGGACTGCTGGGAGCTCAAGCAGCTCAGCAAGGAGCGCGAGAAGAACCAGGGCTGTCGGGGAATACTTTCTGGATTAACCCGCGGCCCAGTGCGACTTAACTTACTCGCACGGACGAAGGCCCACTTGGGAGCAAGCCCAATATTGAACCGCCATAAGGGGAAAGATCTAGAAGACATATCCCGGAGGACGTGAAGACCAAGTAGTCTCCGAGTAGGCCTCTGTGGATGTATTCCTTATGGGGAAGTTTCCTTTTGTAACCTAGCGAGCCTCTGTGTATATAAAGAGGACTCGCAGGACTTAGAGCGGGTCAAGCTATCAAGCCCCAAACCCTAGCTCATACGGCGAGTACCAGATCGGATCGCCTCCATTGTAACACCTCGATTATCATATCAATACCAATCTAGGGTAGGCAGGAAGTAGGTCTTTTACCTCACATTGAGGGGGCCGAACCTGGGTAAATCTGTGTTGATCTTTGTTCCTGCGATCCCAAGCTCGGAGATGCTTGACTCGCATAATCCCACACCTACGAAGTCATCTATGACACCTGACGTGACAAACCCACGACAGTTGGCGCCCACCGTGGGGCCTGCGGTCAAAAGCGTCACGTTCCGCGCAGGATCGAAATCAGGCTTCAAGGACATCGCCATCGGCCAAGTTGAAGACATCAATGGGGTCCCCTTCATCGACGACTCAGAGTGGGGACCCGAGGCAGATCGCATCGAGTTCGGATACATCGTTCCCATCGGATCAGTAAAAGTTTTCGTCGGATCCGTCAGTCGCAGATCTATGGACGCGACTCAAGGAAGCGAATCGGTGAAGGAGCTGCGGCCGGTCAGGGTCCGCGTGTTGGAGGAGCTACAACAAGCTACGGCAAGATTGCCCATCCCCGTCCCATCAAGACCTGTTTGGGGATCTCTACCAAATCAGGAAGGAGACCTCAAGATTGAAGAGATTGAAGCTATCAGGACGGAGCTCTGTGAAGAGGCACAAAGACTCGCGGCTGAGCGCGAAAAACTCCAAGAAGAAGGCGACGACTCCGCGCTGCCAGCCGAAGCACCAGGCGGTGCGAACCAAGACGACATCTGAGCGCAAGAAACTCCAAGAAGAAGAGTGGCGACTCCGTCGTTGGCAGCAAAAACATCAGATCAAGATGGACAGAGGAGAGATGAAATCACAGTTCCACGGCGACCCAGAGAGCAACGTGCACGCCGCGATAGGGATATTGTCAAAGATAGCACCGGTTGGAGACACGCGAGCTGATAAGGAAGCTCGCTATGCGATCGACCTACTGCAAACCGCTGCTTTACAACAAGCAAATATGTATGGAGTCACGCCCAATGAGCCGCAAAACGAGGTATCATGGGGAGGAGAAAGTGCAGCGTCGAAGAAGTGGTCAACCAGTAGCAGGTTTGCAGGTATCATTGGAAAAAGAAAAGAAGATAGAAGGCGAGTCGCGGACGTCCGGAGCGACTCAGCCATCCCAGATTGAAACTGATTCAGATGAAGATTCAGCGCCAGTAAACTCCTATTCATTATTGAAAGGACCAGCATGTTTTGGAGAGGAAATACGGCTCACTCGTTTCCCCCCGAACTTCGACGAGTCGCAGCGAGTCACCACCTATCGCAGTGACCAAGACCCTGCCTTATGGATAGAGATTACGAGGCAAGCATAACAGGGGCTGATGTGACTCAAGAAATACGTGCGAAATACTTCCACTTGGCAATACAGGGAGAAGCTAGGGATTGGCTGTTAAGGCTGCCATCAAAATCAATAAGCACATGGGAAGACTTGAAGGACAAGTTCATCCGCAGATTCCAAACAGAAGATATGAAAAACCTTAGACAATGCATTCAAAAAGAGGACGAATCAAGCGGCGACTGGATCAAGAGAATCGCGGAGATCCTTGGCTCCGCCAAAAACTTAACAGTACAAGCTGCAATACAAGCTATGAGAAAGAACTGTAGATTTGAGCCGTTGGTGCACAAATTAAGTCGCGCTGAGCACAAGATTGATAGTTTCGACCAGCTTTTGGCAAGCTGACAAGTACGCAAAGACAGATAAAGGGACAGGCGGCTTATCACAGAACCCAACAGGGAAATTACAAGTCGCGAGATGAACGTCGCACACCAGATGCAGGAGCAAGGAGTGATAAGGCCTTACCCTAATAACTGCAAGGGGATCTTCGACGTGCCTTGCGACTTACATCGCAGGAGAGATGGCAGGCCAGCGGGTCACACAAAGGCGCAATGTCATATTACCGGAGGTGGAAAGAAGGCGACACGCCAGACACGCTCGCAGCGATCGATGCAGCACAAGAATAATCTAGCTCTCGTCAAGGCCTGACGTTTTACCTAGAAGAAACATAGGACAGTTTCATACAGTGGAAGTACAAACAACGGACGGAAGCCGGAAGAGCGGTCAGATTTCAACGCCGAAAGGTATCGTCGCTGGACAGAGCAATCGGTTATTTGGAGTCGCGGCGATCACCCCCCAGAAGTAAGAGATCCAGGACAGCCAGCTCTTGGTCACGCCTGAAGTCGCGGGATACAAGTTAAGTAAGGTCCTAATGGACGGAGGAGGAAGAGTAAACATCCTATATCAAGACACGCTCCGAAGAATGAATATACCCGAGACAAGGCTGCGACCATCCAGGAAAGAAATTCAAGGATAATCCCAGGAGCTGTTACGCGACCAATCGGAAAGATAACACTTGAAGTTAGCTTTGGAACAGAGCGGAACTTCCGCACAGAGCTCCTAGACTTTGAGGTTGTAGCAGTCAAAAGCTCATATCATGCAATCTTTGGAAGAGAAGCCTATGTCAAATTTACCGCTCGCCCCTGCTACGTCTACCTACAGTTAAAGATACCAGGACCAAACGGTGTTATTACAATATATGGAGACAGACAGAGAGCGTTAGAATGCGAGAACGCAGGCTCAGTACTCGCAGAAGAAGCTTGTATCGCCAACTCTTCACATGGGTATCAGTCGCAGATCGGTGATCGCAGCTCAAAACGAGTCGCGTTGGAGGTACCGCGGAAGCGGCCAACAGGATGCAGCCACCGGATGGTAAATACCCACCGAGAAGTCGCGCATCAGCAAGATAATGCCCCAGAGGTCGCCTTGATACAAAAAGAAGACAAGAAATGGCGCATGTGCATAACCCAGCCTCGATCAACAACCCCAGCCAAAGGGGCTCAGTTATCGTGAGACCTTACAAAGCAAACTCAACTCAACATAAGTCGCAGCTCAGTGCGGCTAATCGCTAACAAAGTTGCTCTCTGCTTCAACATGAGATATACATCGGAGCTATCATGCTCGACCCGAGTCGCTTTAGCGACTCAAAATTGAACCAATCAGGTGTTCAACCCACTCCGTTAGGAGTATTAATTCGCAACTAAGTGCGATGAGTATCAAGTATGCATGGCCTGCGGGGAATAGAAAACCCGCATTAAAGGGCCTGCATCATCATGTAACACCCTGTAAAACATCGAGTGATTATGAAATAAAGCCGGCACCCTTGACATTCAAGGGTTTGTCGTTTCGCCTCAACTATCATTGAGTCGCTGAGTCTTTTGAATTTCATATATCACTGACCCTTGAGGGCTCCTTACGAGCATCGCGAGTACCAATCGCACCTCAAATTTTGCCAAACTAGTGGCAATCCTTAAGCTAGAAGCGTCTTGCATTATGCGACCAAAGTACTGGGGTGTGGCGTCAATCGAGCTTGATTGCCTATCATGGCCGCTCTCGACCCTGAACACACATGTTCCTAGGAAATACTGAGCCGCGCGAGCGTCTACTTAATGGAATTATCAAGAAAAGAACCTGCTTATAGGTCACAAAAATACTGTTTATAATACATGAATATCTTACAGACTAACGGGCATGTCCCACATTATTTATTTTTCCTCTTCCGAGCAACAGGAGTGGGAATTGGCGCGGCTTGTCTCGCAGTTGCAGTCGCAGGTGTCCTAATAATCAGGGCGCCGCCAGACGAGCAGAAGGGCCACCAGATACTGTTGCTGGAGTGGCAGCCCGAGATGACTCAGCTCCTGAGGACTTTTCCTTGACACCTTGCTCCCATCAAGATTGAATTTATCAAGATAAGTGCCCAAGTCTAAGTTATCAACAAATTTTGTGGCATACCCGCGCATCCCTTTCCAGATATCGAAGTACTCGCTTATTGGCAGTTCAGTATCATCTGCGCTCATCGCCAGGCCGTGGCGAGCAACCTTGCCAACATCTATCTCTGGATAATATGCTCGAAGCAATGTCAAGACATGCGCGGCTCCGGCGCGAGCAGAGGATCGTTTCCAATCAGAGACATAATGTGGAGCCTTGAGCAGTTTATTTATCCAATACTCGCAAGATGTTGGGCCATCAGTCGCAGGAGTGATTACCGTCATAACTTCCTTGGTAACCTTTAAGAAGCGCTGGCTGAGGTCAGACAGATATACCAGTTGATCCTTCAAATTGGAGCGGGACACTGGGGCCTCAGGTCCTATGTCAAAGAAAGAAAAGGCAAGAAACAAGTCAGAGACTAACGTTGGTTACCCAAAATATGTATGATTAAAGGAATAAAGACCAACCAGCAAGCTGCAGGACGGCTGATTTGACCATGGAGCCAAAACCCTCAAAGGCTTTGAGCAGCGAGTTATATTTTTCATCTCGCGCGGCGAGTTCCTTTGCGTGGTCCCCTTCAGGCGATCAATCAATTCAGATTTAAGAGCAGCCTTCTCGCAAAGATCTAATGACCTCGTCTTTCTCCATGAGTCGCTGCTGCATATCAGCTTCAAGTTCTTTAAATTGCTCTTCGCAGGAGTCGAGTTGACCTTTGAGAGATTTTATTTCCTGATCTTGGTCCCTAATGACCTCATTATGCTGCTCCAGGCGAGACTGCATCATTTCAGGATGGTCTATGGAAATGCCTTTACCCTTTATTGAGCCAGAAGCATCAAGCAAGGACAGTTCACGCTGAAAACAAACAGAGCAAAACGCATAGGTAAATTATCCAGGAATTTGGGGGCTCGAGATTTGAAGCCAGGAAAAGAATCAACACCCCGTGCGATGACACAAGGTTTTGATCCTTGGGGGCTACGGTATATGTACCTGGCGACTTGAAGAAAATTGCTCAACTAAGCCGCGCAGCAGAGCAGCATGCTTGTCTCCAGCAGAAATTATGGCATCTGCGATTGACTTAGAACTATTTCCTGGAGCTGGAATTCTATTTTCAGTAGATACCCTACCAGCAGCAGGAGTTGTGGATGGAGCTGCGACTGGAGTCGCGGCAGGAGCCGCGTCTGCAATACCTTCCTCCAGGGAGGGCCTTGGTTGAGTCGCACCATTACTGTTTCCCACGTTTTCATCAGCAGCATCATCCTCGCTCATAGCTTGCTGAGAAGAAGTGGGATGGGAATTAGACTTGGTAGCCTCTTCAGACATAGCCCTGCAAAACATTGATGGGTTAATAAGCTGACCTAGCAGAGCCGCAACATTAAAAGAAGGCGAACCATACCCAGAGGCGACACGGATACTCTTCATCAGGCAACCAGAGAAGGAGAAGATAAACCTTGCAAATCTGAACCTACAGAGTATGAAAAGAAGTAGTGATCAGCAATTCCTTGCCAGAAATACGTAAAACAAAAAGAAAGGAGAAGAGTCGCAAACAATTACCCGAGCTTATTGAGAAGCAATCCTTAACAGCTCGGAAGAAAAAGTAGCCTTGTTGGGATCAGCGAGTTTTAAAGATTTGGCAGCTCTTGTTTCTGCCAGTAATGCCAAGGCTTTGCGACGTTTCTCAGGCTGCGTGGGGTCTTCTGAGCTCTGGCATAAAATACGTTTCGAGGACCTGCGAGGCACCTCAGGAAGTTCCAGGAAAGGTGTATTTGGAGTCGAGACAAAAGAGCGTCGGCCATTTGTTGTTCCTCTTCAGAAGCACTACCCTCGTGCATAACTGTATCTTCGCAAAGGCTGCGGCTTGCCTTGACGACTCAGCCACGGTTCCTTGGTTCAAGTCGACGTCCTCTGAAGGAAGAACCCAGAAATAGGGATCGATCTGAAAAGGAGCTCAGGTCAGAAATAATCAATTTTGGGAAAGGAATTTTCGAGGAAACAAGTGACAAGTAAACATTACCACAAAAGGCTTGTGCTCAGCCCAGAAGGGAGCAAGTCCGACGTTGTCATACGAGTCAATATCCTCGTCCGTCACTCGGCGAATGAAATTTATCCACTCCCCTTTGTCCCAATCTTCAGGGCAAGTGCGATCGACGTCATTTGCATGACAAGTGAAATCCATCATAAGCCGCGAGCGGCGACTCACAGGCTGAACTCGCCATTTAGTCCAGCAAGATATGAGATCTAATCCAGTGAGACCATGGAGTGTCAGCGCTCTCACCTTGTCTAGAAGGGATTCGACAAAGGGTAACGAAGAAGGATCAGGTTTGGAAGACAAAGCATCGGTAGCCTCGAAGGGAAGAGGAGACCAAAGAGGAGAGGAATTTCACCCTCAGGAGAAGTGTTTTTACAATAGAAGAATGTCCTTTGCCACTCCTTGATTTTCTTGGCAAGAGTTAGTTTTGGGAAGATACTACCCCTACGGCGTTGGAAGGAAATGGCGCCGCATTGGAGAAAAGGACCATCTGTGGTTTCCCTTTGACTATTGCAATTGAAAAGAGCAAGCCAGAAATCTATTGAAGGCGGGATACCCAGATAATCTTCGCAGAGGACGTGGAAGTTGCTCACTTGCAACATCGAATTAGGGCCAATATCATGGAAGCGGAGACCTAACCGCTGCATCAAGGAGCGGAAGAAGAGAGAGCCCGGGGCTTGAACCCGCGCTCAACATGCTCCGCAAAAATCACTACTTCTCCTGGTTGAGGATTGGGGATTACCTCCTCACCGCCGCCCGCCATTCGCATTGATCTTTTGGCGGAAGAAGGCCCCGTGCAGATAGGGATTCCAGGAAATCTTCGTCGACCCACGAGCCTTCCCAGTTGCACTTGCGGCGAGACATTTTTCTCAGATCGATGGAGATATCCACCGAAGGATTGTGAGTACGAGAAGCGAGATTGGAGGCGGCGGAAAGGAGTAGCGGATGCGTAATACAGGACTTGATGCAGAACGCTGGGGAAAACGATGAGCCAAGATAAATAACCCAGACGCGGAAGACGTTTAGATCTGAAAATCAACCGTCAAGGCAGGATAAGTCGCGTTCTTGAGCCGCCAAGAAGAGTTATAAGCCGCAGATTGGAAATAAGAAAATTGGAGTTCAGCTGGGATAATTCACGTGCGCGGCTCAGGGGTTTGTTAAGACGAAGGAGCCTTCACTCGAAATCCAAGCTAAACTTGGGGGCTAATGTCGGGGGAATACTTTCTGGATTAACCCGCGGCCCAGTGCGACTTAACTTACTCGCACGGACGAAGGCCCACTTGGGAGCAAGCCCAATATTGAACCGCCATAAGGGGAAAGATCTAGAAGACATATCCCGGAGGACGTGAAGACCAAGTAGTCTCCGAGTAGGCCTCTGTGGATGTATTCCTTATGGGGAAGTTTCCTTTTGTAACCTAGCGAGCCTCTGTGTATATAAAGAGGACTCGCAGGACTTAGAGCGGGTCAAGCTATCAAGCCCAAACCCTAGCTCATACGGCGAGTACCAGATCGGATCGCCTCCATTGTAACACCTCGATTATCATATCAATACCAATCTAGGGTAGGCAGGAAGTAGGTCTTTTACCTCACATTGAGGGGGCCGAACCTGGGTAAATCTGTGTTGATCTTTGTTCCTGCGATCCCAAGCTCGGAGATGCTTGACTCGCATAATCCCACACCTACGAAGTCATCTATGACACCTGACGTGACAAACCCACGACAAGGGCCGCGGCGGAGGCTGTGGTGGTCGCGGAGGTGGACGCCACAACTTCCAGCAGAGGGCTCGGGGGAACAGCGCTGGGCAAAACGGCAACCTCCCCGACGAGAACCCTGGGGGCTACCAGGCCCCTCAGGGGGCAATAGCCTGCATCCTCGGCGGGTCCCAGGCGCCCAAGTCCAACAACCACTTCAAGCAATTCTCTCGCGAGGTCAACGCAGCGCTTCCAGGGCTTGAGGCTTCCCAGCCACTCAAGTGGTCACAGTACACCATCGCCTTCGACTCCAAGGACCACCCCAAGTCGACCAAGGCTGTAGGCACCATCCCTCTGGTGTGCACTCCCATCATCAACAACATCGCCGTCGCCAAGACAATCATAGATGGGGGTGCGGGCTTGAACGTCATCTCTGTCGAGACCTTCGAGCAGCTTCAAGTGCCCTACGAGTGGCTTATGCCCTCTAGGCCCTTCACAGGGGTGACAAGTGGCTCTACCACACCCCTGGGGCAGGTGAGGCTCGCGGTCACCTTCGGCACGCCGCAGAACTACCGCACCGAGCAGATCGACTTCGACGTCGCACACATCGGCCTGCCCTACAACGCCATCCTCGGCTACCCCGCCCTCGCGAAGTTCATGGCCGTCACTCACCATGCGTACAACATCGTCAAGCTTCCAGGCAGCGGCGGCACCATCGCCATCCACGGTCAAGTCCAGGACGCAATGCGCTCTGTCGAGACCGCCTACAAGGCCGTTGCCGTGGCATTCCCCGCTGATGAGGACATGGAGCCCCTCGAGAGGCCCGCGTAGAAGAAGCAGCTGTTCTCACAGGAGCAGGCAGCCACGAAGAAGGTGTCATTGGACGCCAGCGGCTCGGGGGCTAGCGTCACCATAGGCGCTGGCTTGCCTCCCAAATAGGAAAGCGCGCTCGTCGCCTTCCTCAGGGCAAACTCTGACATGTTCGCATGGACACCGTCAGAGATGTCCGGAGTACCGAGGGAGGTGATCGAGCACCACTTAGCCGTGTGTCCAAACGCATGCCCCGTGAAGCAGAAAGCACGGCGCCAAGCGCCAGAGAAGCAAGAGTTCATCATCAAGGAAGTAGAGAAGTTGAAAGAAGCAGACATAATCAGGGAAGTTCCACACCCCACATGGCTCTCAAACACGGTGGTCGTTCCCAAGCACACCGGGGGCGGCAGGCTGTGCATCGACTACACCGACCTCAACAAGGCCTTCCCCAAGGACCCGTACCCCATGCCTCGGATAGACCAGATCGTGGACTCCACCGCCGGCTGCGACCTCCTCTGTTTTCTGGATGCCATCTCAGGCTACCACCAGATCAAGATGGCGAAGGAGGATGAGGAGAAGACAGCATTTCTCACCCCTTGTGGTGTGTATTGCTACGTCTGCATGCCCTTTGGCTTGAAGAACGCCGGCGCAACCTTCCAGAGGCTCATGAGGAGGGCCTTGGGGGCTCAGATGGGAAGAAACGCAGAAGCTGAACCCTGCCAAGTGCGTCTTCGGGGTACCGTCAGGCAAACTCCTCGGGTTCCTAGTGTCTCACCGCGGCATAGAAGCGAATCCTGACAAGATCAAAGCCATAGAAGAGATGCAGCCACCTCGTCGCCTCAAGGACATGCAGCGCCTCACGGGATGCATGGCCAGCCTCGGCCGTTTTCATCTCCAGGTTCGGCGAGAGGGCGCTGCCATTTTTCAAGCTCATGAAGCGGTCTGGCACGTTCAAGTGGACGCCTGAGGTGGACAAGGCATTTGAAGACCTGAAGAAGTACTTGGCTAGCCCACCTGTCATGGTTGCCCCAAGGCCTGGCGAGCATCTGAAGCTGTACCTATCAGCCACTCCACAAACAGTGAGCGCAGCCTTGGTGGCAGAAAGGGAAGAGCCAGTCCTCGCCAAGAAGGACACTGCCACGCCAAGCCCAGATCCCCCCGATAAGGAAGCACCCTCTTCAGGCCCTGAGCCCCATGCCGAGACCGCGCAACCAGAAGGCACCCTCGTCGAGGGTCCACCTCAAGAGAGGCTCGACAAGGCTCCCGAGGAGCCCAGCGCTGCGCCACCATCGACAACCCTCGTCGAGCATCCCGTCTACTTCGTCAGCACTGTGCTGCGAGATGCCCGCGAGCGGTACACTATGCAGCAGAAGCTCCTCCTCGCGCTCCTCATCGCTTCCAGGAAGCTGCGTCATTACTTCCAGGGCCACCCCATTACGGTGGTCACATCATTCCCTCTGGAGCAGATCCTGCGCAACCCAAACGCCACCGATCGCGTCGCAGGGTGGAACATTGAGCTGCAACCTTTTGGCCTGCGCTTCGACACCACCAGGGTCATCAAGGGAAGGGCATTGGCGGACTTCGTCGCCGAATGGACAGACACGCAGCAAGAAGAGCCTCATGAGGCGGAAACCACGCCAGCTGGAGACACGGCGCCAAGCCACTGGACCATGCACTTCGACGGAGCATTCGCATGCCAGAACGCTGGGGCTGGCGTCGTCCTGACTTCACCCAAGGGCGACAAGCTCTACTACGCCGTCCAGCTGTGCTTCACGACAGACAAGGTCTCCAACAACATCGCCGAGTACGAGGGCCTCCTCGCCGGGCTCAGAGCCGCAATCGCCCTCGGCATCAAGCGCCTACTCATCAAGGGCGACTCCCAGCTCCTCGTCAATTTCTCCAACAAGAGCTATACACCTAAGGACGGCCACATGGCTGCTTACCTCGAGGAGGTCCGCAAGCTCGAGAAACACTTCAAGGGGATGGAGCTCAGGCACATCCCACGAAGGGAGAACCAAGAGGCCGACGACATCGCCAGGCGAGCATCACGCAGAGAAGCCCAGCAGGCGGGCGTGTTCGAGGAGAGACTCACCAAGGCATCGGTGAAACAGCCAAAAGAAGCGGTCGAGATGAACACGGACGAAGAGCTCCCACCACCACCAACATCTGGAGCGCCGAGCTGCGGTCCACCCACAGGGGAACGCCTGCTGCTGGCCATGACGCATCAAGAGACAGGCTGGATCGATGAGCTCAAAGAGTACCTCAGGGACGGAGTCCTCCCTGAAGAGGATGCAGAAGCAGAGAGAGTTGCTCGCCAGGCCAAGTCATACTGCCTTCACGAGGGAGACCTGTACCGCAAGCGTCCAAATGGAGTTGCACTAAAATGCGTCCCCCCTGAAGAAGGCCGCCAGCTGATCAAGGACATACACAGTGGAGAATGTGGTCACCACTCGTCATCACGCACCCTTGCAGGGAAAGTCTTCAGGAGCGGGTTCTACTGGCCCTCAGTGCTTCAAGATGCAACCACCGTCGTCCAGACCTGCGAGGCATGCCAGTACCACGCCAAGCAAGTCCACCAGCCTGCACTGGGGCTCCAGACTATCCCACTCTCCTGGCCCTTTGCGGTCTGGGGCTGGACATCCTGGGACCTTTGAAAGGACAAGGATGTCGCCTAGAGGGGGGGTGAATAGGCGTTTAAAAACTTTTCTCGGTTTAGGCTTGATAAATGCGGAATAAAACTAGGTGTTTAAATTATCAAGCACACAACGTAAATAAACTAGGTTCACCTATGTGCACCAACAACTTATGCTAAGCAAGACAAGTAACAAGGTGATAGCAAGATAAGATACTTCTAGCACGAAGGCTATCACAATGTAAAGTGCATAAGTAAAGAGCTCGGGTATAGAAATAACCGAGGCACGCGGAGACGACGATGTATTCCCGAGTTCCTCCTTTTTAGGGGAGTACGTCTCGTTGGAGGGGTGTGAGTTTCAAACTCAAGATGCCACAAAAGGCCTCACCCTATTCTCCGATGAACCTTGCACAAAATCTCGGTTCACCTTCCACTATTGATTTCCTTTTGGGCGGAAATCGAGTCCCTTACAACAAACTTGAGGCTCAACCCACAAAAGGATTGGGTGCTCCCAAGCGGCCACAAAAGGCCTCAACCGCCACAAAAGGCGTCACCCGCCACAAAAGGCGTCTAGGGTCCAAAGACCCAAGAGAAACAAGCTCACAACCTTTCACGTCCACGAATCTTCGTGGAGAGAGCAAACCGATGCACAAAAGCAAAGGCAAGAACACAAGAAGTGCTCAAGTCCTTCACTCTCAAATCCCACCACAAGCAACTAATGCTTATGGGGGGAGAAGAGAGGAAGAACAAAGAGGAGATGCACCAAGAACTCCAAGATCAAGATCTACTAGGTTCCCCTCACTAAGAGGAGAGATGGAATGGATGGATATGTAGATCTAGATCTCCTCTCAATTTCCCTCAAAGATATGCAAGAACCATGGGAGGGAATGAGAAGAAGGCAAGCTTTTCAAGGTTCAACAATGGAGGAGAGAGGGGTGAAAACTTGCTTAAGAGCTATGTCAACCGTTGGGGAAGAAGGCCCCTTTAAATAGATTCCTCAGAAATCTGACCGTTATGTGCAGTATTCGTGCCCAGCGGTACTACCGCTGGGCCAGTGGTACTACCGCTGCTGTACTCCTGGCGGTACTCAGGAGAGTACTGCTCCCAGGCGCAGCGGTACCTAACGGTACAACCGTCGCAGCCAGGGGGCGGTACTACCGGTGGACGGCCGGTACTACCGCTGGACAAGCCTCGAATAAATTCGAGATATTCCAGCGGTACTACGTGGTCGCTACCGCCGGGTACCGTAAAGAGTACAGAGAGCAAATCGTGCCTAGCGGTACCCCTGGCGGTACCACAAGCGGTAGTACCGCTGTCTGAAGACAGCGCTACCACACGGTACTACCGCCAGGAGGAGTACTAGCTGCGCTGGGTAGTATCGTTCCAGGTGGAGCGGTACTACCGCTGCAGCAGCGGTACTACCGCCAGACGCAGAAAAGCTCACTGGAACTGCAATAACTTTTGCAAGGAAACTCCAAATCAGGTGAATCCAATTGCGTTGGAAAGGTAACGACAAAAACGTTGGAAAGGTAACGACAAAAACTTTTGCAAGGAAATATTAAGGGTCACAAATATGGAGGAGATATCACACATGGGAGGTGTGGACCTTATCTCGAGGAGGACCGTAATATTTCCAACACCGAGAACGCAACAAGTTTTTCATCCGGACTCCGTTTTCTATGATCTTGGGCTTGTTTCAAAGATAATCACAAGCACTACAAGATCATGCATATACACATCATAGTCCAACATGTGAGGAGGAGAACACAAGAGGAGAGTTTGACCTCTCTACAAAATACAAACCGGTAAAACCTCCAACATCAAAAACATCACAAGATATTCAAATGAAATCCTTTTTGATGAAATAGAGCTTGGTATGGAGATGAACACAAGCTCTAAATTCTCACATGGATAAGAGCCAAATAAGAACCAAGAAAGAATGATATGCCAAGTATGCAAAGGTTTGAGCTCTCCACAAAGATGCGATCAAGTTACTCACTTGAGAGCCCCTCTTGATAGTACGCCGTCTATCCTATAACCCGGTCTCCCACTAACACCACGAGACCGGTAAAATAGAAACCCTATCAATATCATACCTTTGCCTTGCGCATTCCACTTAAGCTAGATGATGACGATCTTGATCTCTTCAAGTGGAACACCTTTCTTGATTGTGCTTGCTAGCACATGCTTGACGAAGGCTTCTTCAAATGCTCCCCCATACTCCATTATGGAGAGCCTCGCTAAGCTCCGTTTCACAAAGATGATGTCTTGAATCCTTCAAGACAAACTTGCAATATGCTCAACTCTTCACATGACCATTCTTCATATAAACCCTTGGATGGAACCTTGGTCATCATGTAATCTTCTAGAGTCCAACACATGAACTCCAATCTTTTCCTATGGACAAGATCTACAAGTATATTTCAATGCAAACATTAGTCCATAAGGGTTGTCATTAATTACCAAAACCACGCATGGGGCAACACATGCACTTTCAACCTTTCCCACGCTCCAGCGGGGGCTACCGCTACCTCTACGTCGCCATCGACAAGTTCACCAAATGGGCGGAGGTTGAAGCGGTGCGCACCATCCCGGCGAAATCAGCGGTGAAATTCATCAGAGGCCTGGCCTATCGCTTCGGCGTGCCAAATCGCATCATCACCGACAACGGCTCACAGTTCACCAGCGGCATCTTCAGGGCCTACTGCGAGAGTCTTGGCACACGGCTCTGCTTCGCCTCGGTGGCTAATCCACGAAGCAACGGGCAGGCTGAGCGAGCGAACGCGGAAGTACTCAAAGGCCTCAAGACAAGAAGCTTCAATCGCCTCAAGGCCCACGGCAAGAATTGGATCGAAGAGCTCCCCTCCGTGCTCTGGTCCATCCGCACCACCGCCACGAAGCCCACTGGAGAAACGCCGTTCGCTCTCGTCTATGGCGCTGAAGCAGTCCTCCCCAACGAGATCAAGCATGGGTCCCCACGGATCCTTGCTTTCAACGAGGACAACCAAGAGGAGCTCCACAACGACGACTTGCTGCTGCTCGATGGACTACGCCGCCGTGCCGCCCTCCGAGCGGCGAAGTACCAGCAAGACCTGCGCCGCTACCACAGCCACCACATACGGCCGCACACCCTCGAGACAGGCGATCTCGTCCTCAGGAGGATCCTCTCCAGAGAGGGCCTCCACAAGCTCTCACCCATGTGGGAAGGCCCCTACAGGGTCGCGCACATTGCTAGGCCTGGCGCGGTTCGGCTCGAGACGGAAGACGGCGATCCGATCAAAAATCCATGGAACATCGAGCACCTACGCAAGTTCTACCCGTGATCACGTCGCGGCAGGCATTTTTTGTCTCAAGAGGGAAGCACGAGTCTTCACCTCCCAGCTTCACCAAGCTTTCCCTTCACGAGGGCCATCTCCACTGAGAGCTCCCTACAACGCGTCGCCACGGGCCGCGGGAAGCCTCAGCCACTCCATGTGGAACCCCATGCCCAGACATGGCGGACTTTGTCTTGGCCTCGCCAAGTGTAATGAACAATTTCAGGTCATCATGAACCTATTGCGCTTCGGCGCCGTTATGTAATATTGCTTGGTGAGTTTATTTCCTTACATTTCATTCGCGCTCACATTTTTCCCCATGCGCACCTCGCGAGCGGGGGCTGAGCACGGTGCCTGTGTCTCGGGAGCATCCCAGCAGCATCGTAAAATCCAAAGGATCCGAGCTCTAACTCGTGGCTCTCCGCCCACGACCGTTATCTCACCAAAGAGCTCTGACTCGTGGGTTAGCTCCCATGCACGTCACCTCACCAAGGACCTTGGTGCTTATTCTCCTCGTGAGATACCCATGAGGAAATCTATGAGCGCGCATGAGTTGTACAACTATGCTTTGCTTGTGGGTTCGCCTCTCTCTCCAACGCAGGGAACAAGACGCCTTGCAGGGCTCCAAAAGCTCCAAACCAGCCTCAGGCAGCCTCGAGAGGGAGAACACCTCACCAGGAACACAACACCCTCTACGAGGCAGGCGTCTCGCCAAAGCTAAGTCCAGAACTTACGCCTCATGAGCTCTTTTTCCCTCTCGCTGGTTTTGTCGCCCCTCGAGCCTCTCTTTTCTCTCTTACGCCTCATGGGCTGCTTGCACGTCAAAGGGGAGCTCCCGAGCATCGCGCCTCGAGGGCTCTTACCTCTCTAAGCCTTACGCACCCCCGGCCTTGTCGAGCCCTGACTCCGGCATACCGAAGCGGCGGTGCTATTTGCGCTAAGAGCAGGGTCCTAACGACGTAGAGCGAAAAACATGGGGGAACAGATAAAAGGCCTCCCGAGGGGCACTCACACTTGCACAAAATAAAAGTGTCTTTACAAACCAGCACAAAATAAAGCAACAAGTCTTAAGATAACTGGTGCCCTTGGCACATCTCTCCACAGGGGCAACCTAAGCAGCGGGGTTGTCGTCGTCGCCGTCGACAGCCTCATCATCCACCTCCTCAGCGCCTGCCTCGTCGTCTCTCTCCTCGACCTCGACCCTCTTGAAGCGTTGAATATACTTCTCCACGTCGTCCCACACCGAGGCGTCCAGCTTCGAGGCAAGCTCCTTCTCCAGAGGCTCCATCACAGACGCGAAGTCGAAGCCGGGGTGGAGGTGTGCAAGGTTGGCGAAGACTTGGCCGACCGCGACGCCAAGGAGCTCGCGGCTCTCGGTGTCGACCAGGTCGTCGAGGTTCGTCACGACCTCTTCAAGCTTGGTGAGAAGCTGCTCGAAGAAGCTGAGGTAGGTGGCAACGTCGGAGTTCCCCTCGACAGAAAGCCTGGGGGCTTCGGTCCCCAGGCGGCCCGCAACGGCCCGCGCACGCCTCACCAAGGAAGCAAACATGCGCTCCCGCTGGCGCGACAAGACCTGCGTAGCCAGAGCGCTCTGCCGAGCTTCCTCGACGAGCTCCACAACAGGCCCCACCTGTTGCTGCATCTCATTCATGTCCTGCGTCAAGGAGGCAAGGTCCTGCTCCGCGTGCTTCCGAGCCTCCACAGCGTCTGAAGGCGGGAGTCAAATCGCTTCTTCTGAGCCTCAAGCTCCCTGATGCGAGCCTCAAGCTCGTTGCGTCTCTTCGTGAAGCGCTCCTCCTGCTTCTTGACCTTCTCCGCGAAATCCTTCCTGCAATTGTCGCGGAAGAGTTTCTCCTTGGTCGCGGACTCCTCCGCCATCTGCTCCTCCTTCTTGCGGAGGTTCTCGTTGGTCAGCGCGAGGCGCTTCTGGTAGAACGCCTCGTCTTGAGTAACCTTGCTCTCGCGAGACTCCAGGTGCTCCCGCTGCGCAGATTGATCCTTCTCGATCTGTTCAACCTGTTCCTCGCGCTTGCGTAGCTCGGTCTCGCGGGCATCAAGTTCTGCTCCGCGCTGCACCATCTGGTTTTCGCGGACGCGCAGGTCCTCGCGGAGCTTCTCCAGGCCTTGCCGCACGGTCTCCGACTCGGCGATGATCCCCGCCTCGCGGTCCAGAAGCTCTTTGTGCTTGGTGGAGACCGCCGCCTCGCGCGCCGCCAGCTCCTGATGCTTGGCCTCGGTCTCCGCCTCGAGAGCCTCGCGCCTAGCACTCAGGTCCGCAAGGGTCTCCTCGCCTCGCGGACCACGCTGATGCGGATCTCTTCAGCAGAGCGCAGCGCCGCCTCGCGTTGCGCCTGGGCTGCCTCGTCCTTCCGGCGGCAGCGCTCCACGGTTTCCTGGAGGCAAGCCCAGCCCCGCGCAAGCTCGGCGTCCTCCTCCGCCCTGGCGCGATCTTCCTCAGCGAGCTGGGCCTCGAGCCCATCGAGCACCTCCCTCGCCGAGCGAAGGACAGCCTCTCGGCGAGCTGCGACTGGGCGCTGACCCGCAAGGCTAGGGCCCATGATTCTCCAGAGGGCCTGGAAGCGCCAGCGCCTGCCGAGGACCCGGGGCATCGCGCCTTGGGCTCTGAGTGTCCTCGAGGCGCGCCTGGGGGCTCTGGTGGGAGCCTCCCCCTTCTTCCATGCTAGGGGCCTTCTGGGGGCTCTGGCGAGAGCCCCCCTCGCCTTCTGCGCTGGGAGCCTTCTGGGGGCTCGAGGCGCCCCCACCATCAGCTCCACCATCTTTCTGCCCCTGGGGAGCACTCTCCTCTTCCCCAGGAGCAGGGTTGGCCTTCTCTGCTGAGGCCGTCCCCGCGGCAGCCTCAGTGCCCGCCGTAGGCCCTCCAAGGCCCGGGCTCGGTGGAGGCGACGGCGCAGTGGTTTCCTCCATTTCGACGTCAGCGCGCGCCTCTGCAGACGCAGCTGTCTCCGCCGCGCCCTCCTTCGCCGGCGGCGTGGTCCTTGCCGCATCCTTCTCTGGCGTCTTCTCTTGCCGCACAGGGGAGGCATCAGGCCGCGCAGGTGACGGCATCGTCACCTCTGCCTCCTCCTCCTCCTCCTCCTCGCGGCGCTCCTCTGTCTCAGGAGGCGGCGCCGCAGCCTCGGGAGAGGAAGCGGTGGCCTCGGGGTGCACCTCTTCAGCCGTAGGCGCCGCAGACGCCGCGGCAGAGCCGGAGATCTCTCCAAGTCTCCGGAGCCTCCGCCTCTTTGGCTCCTCAGGGCGCCTGGAGAGGAAAAGACTCAAAAACCCCTCGAGAAGCCTACACAAGATCAACATCAAACAGGAAAGGGAGTACAAAAACTTACGCCGCGGTGTCGACCCACTTCCTCTTCTTCCGCCGCGCGGGCGGAGCACTGGGCTCCGCGCTCGTCCGTGCCTCCGTTTCCTCCCGGGCTCCGGCGTTCCTGTCGTGGATCGCCTTGGAGCGGGGCTCGCAGTGGCCCGACGAAGCATCGTCATCATCGCTCTCCTCCTTCCCCTCGACACGCTGCGAGGGGGCAACCACGAACTGGCCGCCGCTGCCTGAGGAGATCTCATGGATCTCAGCTTCAGGCGCCGCGCTCTTCAAGGCGCTCGAATTCTCCGCCGAGGAAGCGGCGCCTCCAGAGGCACCGGTTGCGCCTGCGTCAGACTCCGCGGGCGTCTCCGTCGTCTCCTCGTCACCCTCAGCTGGTGCCCCCTGCGCCGCAGACTCCGGGTCCTCGCGAGGCCCAACATGCCCCTTAGGCACCAGGCCCCACTGGTCGAACTTCGGCATCGTCTGCACGTGCGAGACACGACGCCCGAGATCGATCCGATGGAGCGGCACAGTCTGGTCAGTAGGCGCGGGGATGTCTGGAGACGTGAAGAGGGTCTCCATGAGGGCGTGCACCTCCTCCTGCGTGTAGAGGGTAGCGCTCAGGCGCATCTTGTCCCTCTGGTTGGAGTACAGCCACATCGCGTCCGCGTGCCTCTGGAGCGGAGCAATGCGGCGCCTCACGAAGTCCTTGGCCACCATCTGCCCGGTGAGGCCAGCCTCGCGGAGGTCCCTCAAGCGCCTCACCACAGGGCCAAGTGTCGCGCCCTTGAGCCCCTTGGAAGACCAGCTCGCCCTCTTCGTCGGAGGCGCTTCAGGCAGCTCAAAGAAGGCGCTCTGGCTCCCGAACTGCATGAGGAACCAGCGCTTGCGGAAGTCCTCCACCTTCTTCGTCACGCTGGTCACAATGTTCTCGCCGTTCCGCGCGATGGGGATGTAGACGCCTTTCATGCCGTCGGTGATGCGGAAGGACACGCACCCGACCGCTCCTTGTTCGCCGTGAACCGGAGCGCGTAGAAGCTGCGGAAGAGGTCCACCGAAGGCGGAATGCCGATGTACGCCTCGCAGAGGTAGGCGAAGATGGCGAGGACGAGGATGGAGTTGGGGTGGAGATGAAGAACCTGGATCTGGTAGCGCTCCAGAACCGCCAGGAAGAAATCGGAGAAGGGAGGAACGAGCCCGGCGAAGAGAGTGTGCATGAAGATGGGGTAGAAGCTACCGTGAGAGTTGCCCGCTCGCTTGAGCACCGTGGCGCCGTGCTCGTTGGTCTTCGAGGCCGCCATGTGGCGCACCTTGTCCAGCTGCGCTTCCGTCTCGAAGCGGGAGCCGGACAGAGCAGGCTCGAAGTCACCGTCCCGCTGCATCGCAGCAGGCTCGCCGCCCTGCACCACTGCCTTGCCCTTCGTGGCAGCGGTGGCCTTCTTGGGCGCCATCACAGCAAGGTTGCGAAGGAGAAGTTCGGGATTGAGCGCTGGGAAGAAGAGGATGGAAGGGGAACGAGTGGAGTAATGGCCGCCTGCGCCGAGCTCTTCGCCTTATATCGGCTCATCGAGCCGTTACCAGGACGTGGCGGGACCCACCACTATGCCCGTTACTTCAGAGGAGATCGTGGGATCGTGTCCGGCCGTGACGCTCCACGTGTCTCGGGCTTCGCAGGCTTCTTTGGGCCCACGACGATTCGCCTCCGCCTGGGGAACTCCAGCGTGCCCATCGCGGGCCCGGGGGCTACTGTCGGCCCAGTGGAAACCAGGGTACCATGGGCCGGCCTGCCACAGCCCTCAACCGCTCCGCAGGAAATTCTGCTAAGGACCAGGCTTTCAGCCTGACGAGCCTCGCGAGGCATTTTCCCTCGCGAGGGTTTCTTTGCTCGGCTGGGCATTTCTGCTAAGGACCAGACGTTCGGCCTAAGGGGCCTCGAGAGGAACTTCTGCCTCAGGAAGGCCTCTCCTAGAGGACCATCAGGTCCTGGCGCGTCTCCGCGCTACCCTCGCGAGGTTTTCCCTCGCGAGAAGTCAACGGCTACAAAGCCTCGGCGAGGCTTCAGGCCCTCGCGTGGTTCCTTCAAGTGGAAGCAAGCTCCTGCGCCACTGCAGAGCGCACATGGGCTCTGCGCCCGCCGCAGAGTGACGCGCGCGTCTGCGCGCGATGACGAAGACGCCGCAGTTGCCATTCTCGTGTATAAAGCGGTCAAAGGAGCTGGAGGAAGCAAAGCGGACTCCAAGACTTGCCAATTTGGTGATAAAGCGGCCGGCCGCCGCTACGCTCCAACTGCGACGTCACCGTGGGGCACGCCCCAAAGCTCTGCAGCGCCAGCCCACCGTCCTGGTTGGACGGTGGCTTTTTCTGCCAAGACGACGTACCCTCTGCCATGGACCGCGTCCATGGACGCCCCCGACGCTGTGCGCTGTGCTCCAACTCGGCGGCATTGTGGTATCCCTTCCCGCCGAAGGTTTTCGGGGAAGAGGACCAAGCCCAGTATATAAGGAGCCAGTGTACGACCTAGGAAGGGGATCCCGGATTCACCAACTCATTCCATAACCAAGCAGCTACGTCTGAAGGAGAAGACGGAGCTCATTCCACCATAGTCCACCATAGCCACAACTGTGCCCTCGGCAAGCACCCTTGTACTGTGAACCTCTCCAAGCAGTGCAATACATCTTAGCAGGACGTAGGGCTTTTACACCTCACGGTGGGCCTGAACCTGGGTAGCGGCTCGTGTTTCCTCTCTGTCGTGATGTTCCTCACCGAGCTCGATGAGCACCGTCGCCGAGGTTGTTGAGGATTTGTTTGACGTTGTGTTCAGCCCCTTACTCGTTTCCTGGCTTCTGAGAGACACCCCTAGTTCCTGGGACTAGTCTCCGACAGCTCTGATCTTATGGGCTGTACGTACCTGGATGACTATGAAGGGATCTAGCGAGGACTCGAGGATGGGATCGAAGCTGGTGGCGTTGAGGTCCACGGAGGCATCCTCATGATATCCACAAGAATAGCTGCTTCTCTACGAAGCTCCGGCGTCGCGGCCGCCGCCACCGGTGCTCCCAAGACGCATGCATGCAGAGAACAAATCCGATCTGAGAGGCCATGAAACCACCAGATCCGGACGAGGCAAAAGAAGTGTGAATCCCAGTGGAGAAAGAACCAAGAGAAAGAGATTCGGGCGAGGCAGAAAAAGAGAATCGGGCGACGATCCAGAACCGGGCTAACCTCTAGATGATGCTCCAGATCCGCCGCTTGGCTCTGCGCGAAGATCCAGCGCGCCGCCGTCGCTCCATCAACAGCTCCGGCGCCCTTCTTGGAGCCGATCTCGTCGGGGAGAGTTCCCTCGTCACCGGAGGCGGCCGGCAGCACCGAGATATGTGAGAGGAAGGAGGTAAAGGATAAGGAGTGTGTGTGGCTGCGGGAGAGGATTGGGCGCAGCCGCGCATGCGTGCGAGGGCGACTAAGGAGTAGGGTTAGAAGTATTTATATGGGCCGAGTTTAATTGCATACGGATGGAAAATTTCACCCGTTTCTAATATATTGGATACGGTTAGATATATTTGTCCGTTGCCGATGTGTCGCGAATTCGCTCGTGGATAGCCTCGCATTTTTTTTAACCGTTGCCTTCGTGAGCGCTGACTGTTGTCTTTATTCTGCCGTTTCCATAGAGGGGTATCCTTTGTGTCATTCTGTACTAGTGAATGGTGCGTGTCACACACCTAGAAATCAGCATGAATCAGGCAATTCACACGACCATGGTAGTCGAGGTGATAGGTTCAGTAGAGATAACTACAACCATGATTTTTGAATGCCTAAAACCAATTTTCCTAAGTTTGATGGTACACACCCTAAACTATGGAAAGAAAAGCTGAGAAGTATTTCAACATGTTTCATGTCCCTGAAGATTACAAAGTAGATTATTCTACTTTGCATTTCATAGGGTCAGCAGCATTGTGGTTGCAAACTTATGAAGCTCAACATGATATAGATAGCTGGGCTCAACTTTGTGTAGCAGTTTGTCAAAAAATTGCCAAGGATTTATACTATACAGACATGAGTAAAACTTTAGATATTAGACAGACAAGTGATGTAGACACTTATCAGAGGGAGTTTGAGCAACTCATGCATCAGCTCCTAGCACATAACAATGCGTTAGACGATACTTTCTTTGTAGCAAAGTTTGTTAAAGGTTTAAAGAAGGAAATTAGGTCGGCTATTATCTTGCATAAGCCAAGAACAGTTGATGCGGCTATTTCCTTGGCTCTCTTACAGGAAGCACAATTATTACAAGAAAGAAAAGGTCGATATGAATATAAGAAATGGCACAACAATGCTGGAGCGGGTAAACTTGGCGTTCATCCAGTTGAGCCTATTACTGAGAATGCTAAGGCAGCTGTACAATCAAAGGTTGATACTCTCCGAGCACAGAGAAGAGCAAGAGGAGAATGTTTTAAATGTGGGGGCAAATATGGACCCACGCATCAGTGCCCGAAGCAAGTTGAATTGTCAGTGGTGGATGAAATTTGTGCAGCTCTGGAAATGAACAATGACAGTAGCAACAGTGAAGATGAAGCTTCTGGCTCCAGCAGCAGTGAATCTGAAACAGAGGGACAAGCTATGAGTTTATCGTTGGCAGCAACTCAAGGCACCACAAGCAAGAAAACGATGCAACTACTTGGACATATTGGCAAGATGCAGGTGCTGGTGTTGATTGACTCTGGAAGTTCGAGAAATTTCATCAGCAGTGAGCTAGCACACAAATTACAGTTACCTGTTACTCAAATGGAAAAGTGCAAGTCACAATTGCGGATGGCACAAAGATGCAGAGTTCTGAAGGAGTTGCTGCCTTAGTATGGGGTGTGCAAGATTCAAAGTTTACAACAGCAGTACGAGTGTTGCCTATCAAGTGCTATGATTTGATATTGGGCATGGAGTGGCTTGAAACTTGTAAAAATGGCAAGATGTTTGTGGACTGGAAACACAAGAAAATGAGATTTATCCATGAAGGGAAAAGGATTACATTGAGAGGCATTAACAGCAACAATTCACATTGTCCGGCAATATCTTCAATGGAATTACATCAGTTAATTGAACAAGGTGTTGTGGCACAATTGGTCACTCTAGCAGCTACTGAAGCAGTGGGCACAGCAGAGCAACCTTCAGTGCCAGTGTTGGTCCAGCAAGCCATCAAACAACATGAAGAGTTGTTCAAAGAACCTACTACGCTCCCACCTCAGCGTGAGTTTGACCATCAGATTCCTCTCATTCCAGGGGCAATACCAGTTCAGAAGCGACCATATCGCTATGCTCCCACACGAAAGGATGAACTGGAACAGCAGATAGCGGATATGCTAAAGCGTGGTGTCATACAACCAAGTACCAGCCCATATGCCTCTCCAGTTATTCTGGTAAGGAAGAAGGATGAAGGGTGGCGCATGTGTGTAGACTATCGCTATCTAATGCTTTAACAGTGAAAAATAAATATCCCTTGCCAACAGTGGATGAGTTACTTGATGAACTGTCCGGATCACAGTTTTTCACCAAATTGGATCTCAGAAGTGGATATCATCAGATCCGTCTGGCAGAAGGGGAAGAATATAAAACTGCTTTTAAAACTCATCATGGCCACTGAGAGTTTAAGGTTATGTCGTTTGGCCTCACTAATGCACCTGCAACCTTTCAAGCTGCTATGAATGTCATATTCAAATCCTTATTGCGCAAAGGAGTACTTATTTTCATGGATGACATACTCTTATATACAGCTACTCTAGAACAACATCACGAACTATTACTGCAAGTGTTTCAATTGCTTTCTCAGCATAAACTATATGTGAAGCAGTCCAAGTGTTCATTTGCCCAAAAGAAACTTGAATACTTAGGTCATATCATTAGTGCTGAAGGTGTGGCCACTGACCCAAGTAAGATTCAAGCAATTGTTCAATGGCCAACTCCAAAATCTGTGAAAGATGTGCGTTATGTCTTAGGATTTGCCGGCTATTACAGAAAGTTCATAGCTCAATATGGGATCATATGCAGACCATTGACAGAATTATTAAAGAAAGGAGTGCAGTTTGTGTGGACATATGTCGCCAATGATGCGTTCGTAGCTCTCAAGCAAGCCTTGGCCAGTGCACCAGTCTTGGCCTTGCCAGATTTCCAACAACCATTTGATGTACATACTGATGCTTCGGGTGTGGGCATTGGAGCTGTTTTGTCTCAAAAAGGACATCCGATTGCATATTTAAGCAAAGCTCTTAGTAAAAGGCCGCAAGCGCTTTCTACCTATGAAAAGGAATACTTGGCTTTGATCATGGCAGTAGAGAAGTGGAAGCAATATTTACAACATCGAGAGTTTACAATCTTCATTGATCATAAAAGCTTGATTCACTTGGAATCTCAACAACTCACAAAATCTATTCAGCACAAAGCATTCTGTAAGCTGTTGGGATTGCAATATCAAGTTCGATACAAGCAAGGAAATCTGAATACAGCAGCAGATGCACTATCTCGCTGTCATCACCAAGAGGAGTTGTTATCCATGTCTGTCAGCAAACCTAAATGGTTAGAAACGGTGGTGGAGAGCTACTTGACAGATCCTCAAGCAAAAGAAATTTTGACTCGTTTGAGTCTATCTAATCCAGATATGAATGGGTTCTCTTTACATGATGGAGTTATCAAATTTCAGAACAAAATTTGGTTGGGGAGCCATGAAGAAGCAAAGAAAACTATTCTCTTGGCCTTGCATGATAGTGGTGTAGGCGGACATAGTGGAGTCACAGCTACTTATCACAAGGTTAAAGCTCTGTTCTCATGGCCTAACATGAAACAAGATGTCAAAACATATGTGGCACATTGTGGAGTATGCCAACAGGCCAAACCAGAGCATGTGGGTAAACCGGGATTACTTCAACCACTCCCAATTCCAACTCGTGCTTGGGAAATTGTGAGTCTAGACTTCGTGGAAGGCCTGCCGAAATCAAGCAAATATGATACAATACTGGTCATCATTGATAAATATACAAGTATGGTCACTTTCTACCACTCTCACATGCATATAGTGCTCTCACAGTTGCTCAGTTATATGTGGATTCTGTATACAAACTCCATGGTCTACCAAATGTACTCATATCAGACAGAGATAAGGTTTTCACAAGTGCACTGTGGCAACAACTGTTCAAAATAACAGACACAACCTTGAATATGAGTTCGAGCTACCGTCCGCAAACGGATGGTCAAACGGAGCGCCTTAATCAGTGCTTAGAGACCTATCTGAGATGTATGACACAGGCTTGCCCCAGTAAATGGTCCAAATGGATTCCCTTAGCAGAGTTTTGGTATAATGCCACCTTCCATTCTGCTTTAGGGAAGTCTCCTTTTGAAGTGCTATATGGGTACACACCAAAGCATTTTGGGATACAGGATGTTGCATCGGACACTGTTCCTAATCTGGCAACATGGTTACAGGAGAAGGAAGAGATGCAACAGTTGATACAGCAAAATTTGTTGTGAGCACAACAACGCATGAAGCATCAGGCTGACGAACAAAGGGTGGAACGACAGTTTGCTGTGGGTGATAAAGTCTACTTGAAGCTCCAACCTTATGTTCAAATGTCAGTTGCGAGAAAATCCAATCAGAAACTGAGCTACAAGTTTTTTGGACCTTATACTATCTTGCAAAAAGTGGGTGCGGTGGCATATAAATTGGACCTTCCGGTGGGCAGTAAAATTCACCATGTGGTGCATGCGTCTCTTCTGAAACAAGCATTGCCAACTAACACTGTTGCCCAACCTGATTTGCCGTCTCAATGCACTCAATTGGAAGTGGAGCCTATACCATTACAGGTACTGGATACAAAAACCATTCTAACATGCACTACTAGTGTTACTCTTGTACAGGTTCAATGGGCGGGTTTGCCAAATTCATGGAGCACCTGGGAAAACAAGAATAGGCTACAGGAGGAATTCCCTAATGCGCCTGCTTGGGGTCAAGCAGGCATTCAAGGGGGAGGGAATGTCACGGACGTGTCACAGGCCAAGCCCAATAAGAGCCCAAGAGGAGGCCCAAGTACAGCCCAGAGCAAAGTGTGACGGAGAAGCTGGCTGTGTCCAGGCAGAGGGCGTTGCCCATGTAAGCGTGCGTGCGGCGTGAGTGGGGAATCATCGATTGAGTTGTAACCAGAACAGCAGCGTGCCTGCTTCTCTCTTCTTCCTCCCCTCCCGAATCTCGGATTCTTACTCTGAGATATGTATCTTCGGATGAATTCCAGCTATTTGGTGAGTTGCCACTAGCGAGGATCGTCAGAGTGGAGGAGGCGAGCATCTATGGGCATTGGGCGGATCCACTGCCGAAGCTGCGTGCTGCCATGACCAGGAACTCGAACAACCCATCGGAGAGGCTTGCGCTGGAGCCTACGGCGGTGGACCTCTTGTCAGAAGACGCGGAGCTGCGGAAGAGAGTCAAGGCAGCGCTGCTACGCTTCCCTGAGTCCAAGGCATTGAACTCAACCGAGCTGGATGATGCGATTGAAAGGATCATCAAGGAGTCCAAGCCGGAGACTGCGTCGGTGGCCGGCCCAGGCATGGTCCGGATGTCGAACGATCAGATCCGCATCTGGCTGTTCCTGCTGAAGACCCCCACAGTCGACGACATCCTCGGCGTCGAAGCCGGCGGGGTGTTCCCGCCGGGCTGGATTGAGAAAAGAAGGCTTCAGCTGGAGGAAGAGTGTCGGCACAAGACCATTGGCGGACCGATAATGGTGGTGCGCAAGATCCGCATCGATTTGATCACCAAGGGCTACGTCATGTTCCACAAGGAGTACCTGAGGCCCGACGGCGATGAAGAATCAGATGAAGAAGACGAGGACGATGATTTTGAGGAGTAGGACTGTAGGACCAAGAGGTAGGGGGCGCTATGGTGGCTGATGATCTGAAGTTTTTTGACTTTGTGGATTCACAGCTTTGAAGAGGTTCAGTTGTGTCCAACTGTCATGCATATTTAAAACGATTGTCTTTGTTTATTTGTTTGTAATGGATATCTTTTTTCCCTATGCTTGCACGTAGGTCAACGGCAACTTTGTTTACCGCACTCAACCATTTGATCATTTGCACAGATTACAAACGAAAATCCGATACGAAAAGAACCCATCTTTAAGACACAGCACGACCACACAACACACGAGTACACGACAAATGAATAAGGGATCTACAAGTTCAGGTAAGCTTCCTTTAGTTTGATAATTGTCTAAAGAAGGATTGAAGCAGTACCCCTCCGTCCCAAGCGAAGGACACGCGAACTGGGTTCCCTCGCCTCCCGTCGGCCCCCCCTGCCGATCTGCCCCGCGTTTATGGCCTTCGGACCATGGAGGCGCGGTGGATTTCGGTCCTCATCGGCGGGAGAGCTCCGTTTTCGGGTGTTAGGGTCAAAATTCATTGGGACGGCGCTCAGATGGCGGCGGCGGCGCCTCGTTTCAATAAGGTGTCCCGGCTTTAGTCCCATCTCGGCGGCGACGTCGAGAAGCCTGTGGGAGTGGTGTGGTCTCGAGGATTTCTTCTGGCGGTGGCGTTCTTCGGATCGTCAAGGAGGTTCATCGATGGTTCTTCCTTCCTTTTCAGCTCCGGGACGGATATGATCTTCTAGACCCGTTCGGCGACTTCCCGTCCGCAACCAACAACGTTAGCCCGGCTCAGGGAGGAGCGGCAGCAGCTGCGCGCCGTCGACATGGTTTGGAGGTTGAAGACGAAGGGCATCTCAAGTATTTCGTCATAATTTTCGTTTTTGTTGAAATGTTTTTTAGCTGGTCGGTGTTTCTTTTAATGCCAGACCCCTTTTTCACAAAAAAGAAGAAGTTCAGGTCATCTGCCATTTTGCTAAACTCAAAACTGAAGCCATGCAAGTAAATCAAAGACACGTTCAGTTAAGATTTGATGTCCTAGTAAAACAAGTTAGCATTTGGGCTTCATTAATACCTGCTAGAGCGGGGGCGCGGCGTGGATAGGCCTCGGCAAATTGGGCTTCAGCGTAGGCCCAAACCTTCTGACAACCGAAAACCATTTGGAATTGTGGAAAGAGAACTACTACAGAAGAAGCACAATTTGGCCTGGGTTTTTTTTTTCGCTTGAGACAACCTCGCATCAAGTACCTGCAGCACTACCACATGGCACGTAGCCACGTACCGCCGTCGAGAGCCACTTGGCAATGGATGACTCGTCAGCCGTCACCTGCGACATAGCCAAACTGGTCGTACGTGTTTCGCAAGACATCCGAGACTCCCGTGGTGCTCTTCATCTTCTAGAGCAAACCAAACAACGGCAGCTAGCAGATCCTTCCAAGGTGACCTACACCTGGCCGTTATTAACGCGCCAAGTCTAGCTAGAAACCGGAAAGGCAGCAGCCACGTCTTGAACTGCATCTTCAGAGTGGACGAGAGCTGGGTGATGACCATGTGTGACAAATTTACAAAATCCGCACCATACTGAGAACCTGACCGTACCGTACCGAGATCTAAGATGTGAGAATGCCTGGTACACTGCCAAACCTGTTGGTGCAGGGTAATTGATTGACACGATTAGTTGCCATCAGTGTATAGAAAAACTAACATGGTAAGACACGTTAACACCGCCACCAACACGCCAAGACAGGCTAACCTACTTAGAGAGAAGTAGGATCTTCTCCTGCCTGTCTGTGTAGAGCCAGAATCCGCCGCATCTTCTCCCTCCAGAAAAGACACAGATTTTCCAGACTTTGTACTCGATCTGAACTCTGAATACTTAGGTGCAAAGTTCACTTGATCCTAAATAATCTCCGAAACGCAGAGTCGGACAACAATGCTGTCGTCTAGACAAGCTGTTCCATCGTTTTCGGTTGCTGTCCATTCTTAAATGCAGTTGTTGACTTTTATTTTTGTCCATTTCACCACTTCCACATGACAAAAGACTACAAGAGGTTGACTGGTGTCCCCTGCCCTTGCTGCAACGGAACAGTGATGTTTTCAGATTAAGCTGGATCTTCAAATTGGGTACACGTACCAGGTAGTGTGCCTTCTGCCATCCAAGTTGAGTGTTCTGCTGCAGTGCGCCACGCACACATGCTCTTGCCAGTATCCATGGCCATGTCAAACATGAATCCCATATCCCTGCTCTCTCTAAAGCTCCTCTTCATTGGCCTTAGCGCACCACAGTTTATCGCCGGCGATGACAACCAGTGGTTTGTCTACTCCGGCTTCGCTAACGCCAGCCTCACCCTCGACGGAACAGCTTCGGTCACGCCAAGTGGGCTGCTTGAGCTGACCAATGGCACGGCCATGAGCATGGGCCACGCCTTCTACCCAGCTCCGTTGCGCCTCCGTGACTCGCCCAACAGGATGGTGCAGTCCTTCTCCGTCTCCTTCGTGTTCGGCATCATCTCCATCTACGACTTGAGCAGCCATGGCCTCACCATGTTGGTCGCGCTGAGCAAGGATTTCTCTAAGGCGACTCCCGTACAGTACCTAGGCCTTGTCAATGGCTCGAACAACGGCAACCCAACCAACCATATCTTCGCCGTTGAGCTCGACACATGGCAAAACCCCGAGTTCGGGGACATCAACAACAACCACGTTGGTGTCGACATCAACGGCCTTAGCTCCGCGCAGTCCCACCCAGCCGGCTTCTTCCACGACCAGAATGGCACGTTCAAGAACTTGACTCTCAGTAGCCAAGAGGCGATGCAGGTGTGGGTGGACTACGACAGAGAGAAGGTGCAGATCGATGTTACCATGGCTCCTCTCAACATGTCTACCAAGCCCAAGAGACCAACAGTGTCCACCAGGTACAACCTCTCAGCTGTGCTCCAAGATGTGGCTTACATCGGCTTCTCATATTCAACAGGCAGAATCAACACACGACACTATGTGCTTGGTTGGAGCTTCACCATGAACGGTCCTGCTCCAGCCATCAATCTCACAATGCTTCCAAAGCTTCCACGGCATCAACCAATGGTCATCGATCCTGGGTGCTAGAAATAGTTCTGCCAGTAGCAACTGCAGTGGTCCTCCTGTCTTTGGGCACCATTGCTTTTATCCTTGTGCGAAGGCATTTCAGGTACGCGGAGGTTCGAGATGACTGGGAGGTGGAATTCGGCCCACACCGGTTCTCGTACAAGGACTTATTCCATGCAACAGGAGGATTTGAGGACAAAAACCTTCTAGGAGTTGGAGGATTTGGGAGAGTGTACAAAGGGGTGCTTGCGGGGTCCAGATTGAAGATAGCCGTGAAGAAGGTGTCGCATGATTCCAAGCAAGGAATGAAGGAGTTCATCGCGGAAATCGTCAGCATAGGCCGCCTTCAAAACCGTAATCTTGCGCAGTTGTTTGGCTACTGTCGACGTAAAGGTGAACTTCTCTTGGTATATGTGTACATGCCCAATGGAAGCCTCGATAAGTTCCTGTATGGCAAAGAGGATAACTCTGTTGAGTTGGGCTCAAAGGTTTTGGATCATCAAGGGAATTGCATCTGGCCCTTGATGAAGATATGAACAGCCGATTGGGTGATTTCGGCCTTGCAAGGTTGTATGATCACGGCATCGACCCACAGACTACACAGGTGGTTGGCATCATAGGCTACCTAGCTCCAGAGCTAGCACGCAGCGGAAATGCCACACCTCCTACTGATGTCTTTGCCTTCGGCATGTCCGTTCTTGAGGTCACCTGTGGACAAAGGCCTGTCAATCACCAAAACACACAAGACAATCAGCTCATGTTGGTCGATTGGGTGATCGACATGGTGCAGAAAGGATTTTTTTTTTGACCATAACCGGCTCTCTGCCATTGCATTATTAGAAGAAAGAGTTGGTCCAGTTAATATGGAAACCAGACCCAAAAACCATACAATACTCGGTTAATTAAGGGGAACCGAGCGAAAACCACACTCCACGGCCACACAACCTAGCAACACTAGGATTGGAACACCACCGCGCAACGCGAACACTAAGCACCACGGTCGCAGCAACTCCAACGCCTAAAATCGCGTCGGCGACCAACGTGGAGAGCAACCTTGTCGCCCACACGACACAAAGGTCAAACCCTCGAAGCTACGAAGCTCTCGGGGTTGGCGTCCTGACATCCAAATCTCCAGCATGCCCTGCATACTCCACCGTCACCACCTTCCGGGACCGCCACCCGACATACCACCGCTCGAGCTCGAGCTTCAACGCCGCACGACACAGCTGCTTGTAGCCCGAGCTACACAGGATCACTGCCTGCAGACCACGGCCGCCACACCATGCCCGGGGCCGCCGCCCCGACATACCGTCCAGCCATCCCCTCTGGGATGCACCGACCGAGCCGATGACCCTGCCGCCCCCGCTGCTCATGGTCACCACCCAAGCTGCGCCAAGTCGAAGCCCTGCCCCATGGAGCTACCACCGCACCGCTGCCCGAGGCCGCCGCCTCGACGTACATCCGCCATCTCGGGGCCGCCACCCCGACATCCACGACCGTCCCCAGAAGGGACGGAAACCCCTGCAACGCCCCGTCCACGACACTCCACCACACCATGCAGACACCACCGCCGGCAGCTCCACAAACCTCCGAGCATGCCACAGCTGCGGTCCTCCAGACCCAGATCGGCTCAGTTTGGGCCCAGATCGGGCCCGCCGGCCCGTGACCCTCCATGTCAGCCTCCACTGCACTCGTGACCACGCCGCCACCGTCGGCAGCTCCTCCGAGCAGCCATGGCCGAAGCCTCCCACCCCAGATCGGGCCCGCCATGGACCTCTACCCGGCTGTCGGGGGAATACTTTGTGGATTAACCCGCGGCCCATGTTGATAAGTGCGACCCACTTTACTCGCACCAGAAAAGGCCTGCATGAAAGCAAGCCCAATATCGCACCGCCACAAGGTGAAGAATCTAGAAGACATATCCTGGAAAACGTAAGGACGAGTTAGTCTCCAAATAGGTTCCAGTTGACATATTCCTTGTGGAGTAAGTTTCCTTTGTAACCTAGCGAGTCTCTGTGTATATAAAGAGGACTCGCAGGACTTAGACGGGGTCAAGCTATCAAGCCCTAATACCCTAGTTCTTACGACGAGTAACCAGATCGGATCGCTTCCATTGTAACACCACATATATCATATCAATAACAATCTAGGGTAGGCAGGAAGTAGGTCTTTACCTCACATTGAGGGGCCGAACCTGGGTAAATCTGTGTTCGTCCTTGTTCCTGCGATCCCAAGCTCGGAGACGATTGACTCGCGCAAATCCCACACCTACGAAGTCATCCATGACATCTGACGTGACAAACCCACGACAGTTGGCGCCCACCGTGGGGCCTGCTGTCAAGAGCATCATGTTCCGCGCAGGATCGATGAAAGGAGCTGAAGATCTCGCCATTGGCCACATTATCATGGTTGATGGTGTGCCTCTCATTGACGATTCAAGCTGGGGACCAGAAGCAGATTACCTGGAGACCGGTCGCATCATCCCGTTTGGATCTATTCATGTTTTCGTCGGCTTCATCGGCGGCGAGTCAGAAGACCCATCACAGCCGGGCGACTCAGAAGAAGGAATCGCCGTAGCGGTGGATGAAGAAGAAGAATCTACCAACAACGAGCCACTAACGCTCGAAGACGAAGAAGCCCAATCCATCGAGTATGTACTCGAGGAAAGGCTATGTGGAAACCTTAGGGGTGGCAGCTCGCCCTCCGTAGGAGATCAGTGCATGGAAGGATCTACAGGACCGTGGAAGCAGAGGAAGGGCTGGGCATGCCACAGGGCAGCTTAGCCCCCACGGCGCCGGAAGCAGCGGAACAAGTCGCACCAGAAGGATCAGGAGCCGCAGAGCTCGGTTCAAGTCATGCGGCACCCGCTGCAACCACCCCAGGAGTCGCGGCCTCAGGAGTAGCAAACAGAGAAACCCCGTCCGGAGTTGTACCTACGGAAGGAGGGCCAAGAATAACCCCCAACACGGTGGTTGTGATGCCCCAGAGCAGCCTGCTGTTTACGCCTATATCTGCGGTTAACGCTGCCGCTAGAGTTGCGGAGCTGGAAGCTACCAGGATTGGGCTGTATGATGAAGTCCAAAGGATTGTGGATGAAAGGAGCAGGCTCGCACGCGAGGACCAGCGCCTCCAACAAGAACAACGGCGACTCGCTGAATACACCATCATCTTACAAGGAGGGCCAAGCACCCTGCCGCACCGACGCCATATCAGTCGCCTGCAGCCAGGAACAGTAAATCCCATGGAGTTATTCCAATCACCCACCTCTGGACCTACAGCCGTGGTCCCTGCAGTCGATACACCAGCAGCCACGGCGCCACTCACGCGATCCCATCAGTCGCAACTAAAACAGTGCGTCCAGTCGCATGGTCAGAAGCCGCAGCACCATCAGTCACAGCACCCTCATACATAGCATCCCCTGTCGCGGCTACGCGACCCGAGACGCCCTTAGTCGCGCCTGCAGTGCGGACTATCGCATTACCATCATTCGCGCCTGTAGTTCCATCTTTTGTGGCACCAAGAGCGGCGGAAGCACCAGGGTCAAGAGCTCTGGTGCAAGCTAACAACAGGGCTATCATACCACCTCCGTCGCCGGAACCAACTTTTGTGCGGCAGCCGGCATCGCAGCCTCAAAGGTTCCATACACCGCAAGAACACTATATTAGCCCAGTGGAGAATCTCTATGCGGCTACCAACATCTTAGCCAGGTTAACACCGGCAGGAAACACACAGATGGACAGAGAGGCGCGGCGCGCCATCGAGATGCTGAGCACAGCAGTAGTACAGCAGGCAAACATGTCTGAACATGGGGACGGCTGCATGCCACCCCCTACAACAGTAGAGTAACAGCGGAAAGAAGCAACCGAGCCGAGTCGCCGTAGGTTGCGACTTCAAGTTCAACCAGGCGACAAAGGGAAAACCAACAGGTGGTACAAGTTCAACCCGCAGAAGTTGTGCAGCCGCATGCGATGGTTAATCCGGCAGGGAGGCCAGCTCCATCCAACTTATCATCGTGACTTAAAGGTCCAGTCTGCTTCAGCGTGAGGATTAGGTCTGATCCGTTTCCTGCAGATTTCAAAGGACCTCGCAAGGTCGCAAATTACAACCCAAGCATGGATCCAGTCACTTGGCTCAACAATTATGAGATGGGCATGAGCATCCTCAACGCATCTGAAGAGATCTGTGCCCGATATCTAAACATGATGTTGGAAGGCGCAGCCCACATTTGGTTACAAAACCTACCACCAAACTCAATAAATTCTTGGGATGAGATGAAGGAAGCTTTCGTCAAGAACTTCCAAGGAACATGCAAGCGACTATGCAGCATAGAAGATCTTGAGGGTTGCGTGCAAAAGGAGGGCGAGTCATGTCGCCATTGGATGAGGAGAGTGGCAGAAATTATACACTCCTCAGACAACATACCTCCAAGCTCAGTTGTCCTAGTAATGGAGAAAAATTGCAAGTTTGAGCCGCTGGTCCACAAACTGGGTTGCATGAAGGACAAAGTTAAGAGCCTCAGCGAGGTGATGGCAGCGGCTAACAAGTATGCAAGCTCGGATAAGACCAAGGACGCATCTGATGGAGAGGAAGAGGAAACTGCTGGCAAAGGAAAGAAGACCAGCAGCAAGCCACAGCAGCAGCAAGCTAGCAATAGTAATGCGAGTTACAACAAGCGCAAGAACGAGGAAGGAAACTCGGGATTAGTCGCAAACACGAACACTCGTTACAAGCCAAATAGCGGCAGAGGAAGAAATTTCCACCCAGTTAACTTGGAAGAAGTTTTCAACCGTCCCTGTGACATCCATGTGGGAAAAGATGGAAAACCACCCAACCACACAAAGGCGCAGTGCTGCCATTACAAAAAGTGGAAGGATGGGCAGCCACTTAATGGGAATAACAACAATCAGAACAACGAGGGAGGCAACCACGGCGGAGGCCACCACAATGCTGCTCCAAACCCACAGCCAGACCAACCGCAGTTCCCAAGACAGCTGGGTCAATATCACACAATTGTGGTTAATACCTCAAGGAGGGAGCAGAAGCTGCGACGACGCAACCAAGCCGTTAACGCCGTAGTACCAGCCATACCACAGTGGCTGAAGTGGTCCGAGCAACCAATAGTTTGGAGCCGCGAAGATCATCCAGGAGAAATAAACGAAGGAGGCAAGCTCGCGCTTGTAGTTGCCCCTCAAGTCGCAGCATACAAATTAAGCAAAGTATTGATGGATGGAGGCAGCAGCATCAACATACTGTACTATGAGACTTTCAAGAGGATGAATCTCCAAGAAAAGCAGTTGCATCCGTCCAGAACAACGTTTCACGGAGTCGTGCCAGGCGTATCAGATCAACCATTGGGGCGAACCAACCTGGAAGTCGCCTTCGGGACGCAAAGCAACTTCAGAAGCGAGTACATCTGGTTTGAGGTTGTCGATTTCCAGAGCCCATACCATGCCCTCTTGGCAGAGAAGCGTTCGCAAAATTCATGGCTCGACCATGCTACGTATACCTGAAGCTAAAAATGCTCGGTCCTAAGGGAGTAATCACAATAAATGGCAATAAAGAGATAGCACAAGAATGCGAGGAAGGCGACAGGGCTATGGCCGGAGACGCTTGCGTCGCGGAAAATGCGCCTGTTCCTGAGCCGCAACAAAACTTTGATGACATCGTGGAAGCCAAAAGACACCTGCCCGACCTGCGACTTCAGATTACAGCCGCAAGAATGGCAAGAGCTGCAGGCCATCGGCAATAAGGGTACACCCCAACCATCGCGAGTCGCCAACAACGATCGCAACAGAACCAACAAGGGTTCACAGTATCAAGCTGGCCACTCAGGGCTCAAACCACAACACCGGTTGCCACCTAGGCGCGACCGTACCATATGTATCAAATTGGATCGCCACCTAGGCGCGATCAACCCATGTATCAGGAATTAGCCGCCACTCAGGCGCGGCCGTACCTGTGCATCAAAAATCTGGTCGCCACTCAGGCATGACCGACCCCATATATCACCTCTGGTCGCCACCTATGCGCGACCGACCCCATGTATCACTTCTGGTCGCCACTCAGGCGCGACCGACCCTATGTATCATATAATGATTCTGAAATAAAGCCGGCACCCCTACCATGTAGGTGGATGTCGTTTCGCCTCAAACTACCAATTGAGTTGTGAGTCTTTCATTTTCTAATCATTGGTTCCTTGGGGGTGCGGCAGCTTGCTAAGCGCGGCCTATTACCTTGGAATCGCCAAATGAGTGGCATTTATCGTGATTATACTCAACCTTCACTTGGATGCGACTTGCATTATGCGGCCAAAGTACTGGGGTGTGGCATCAATCGAGCTTGATTGCCTATCATGGCCGCTCTCGACCTGAACACACATGTTCCTAGGAAATACTGAGCCGCGCACGGGACTAAGTAAGGAAAACCGAGACAAATCATAAGGACCAGACTATTGGTCGGAACTTGTACTACTGAGAGTACTTAATAATCATAAAATATTGTTGCTGACACATCATTTTACAATTATTACAAGCCACTAAGGGCTAACTTCACCATATCATTGTTTTTATTCACTTTTGCCCAGCTTTTGGCTTACAAGAAGGAGCCACCGGCGGCTTACCAAGCTTGCCAGAAGCAGCAGTCGCAGGCTCGCTTGAAGGCTTATCAGTCGCGGGCTTGGGGGCTACGGAGCTGGATACACCTGGAGAGGAGTTCTTCTCTTGCGGAGCAACCACGCTAGTTGACGCAGTGGGTAATCTCTCAAATCTCGACCCATCTGGATGATACTTTCCCAGAAAGGTCGCCAGGTCCACCCTGACAAGCGTATACATCTCGGATACCCTACCGTAAGGATACCTGGTGCACGTGACGACTAAGGCCCAATAGCGAAGAGCCTACTCGAAGCCCAAGACAAGAGGCCCAAGAAGATGGAGTACCCTCCAAGATTAGACATAGTCATAGTCGGTTTAGACTTTCCTTACGTGTAAACTAGGTCGGTTACGAACTCCCGAGACCCAGCCTATTTAAAGGCTGGGAGGGGTGCCGATCTAGGGGCAAGCCATACTCGAACCACCAAAGCTCTAGCGAGATCGATACCTCGCCAGAGCTCCCTGTAATCGCATAATCCACACAATCAATACAGACAAGCAGGAAGTAGGGTCTTTACCTCCACCCGAGGGGCCTGAACCTGGGTAAATCTTTGCCTCTGCTTGTCAGCCGACGAAACTACCAGTACTACCACGTTCTCTCCCCATAATCTCAACCCTAGGTCCTTAACCATGGGATTTGATGAGGGTACCCTCGTCAATTGGCGCCGTCTGTGGGAAAGAATAGTGCTGGACTCGCGGTTTCTTCGGTTCCATCGGAAAACGGCGACTCGCCGATCGGATCTACAAACGGCAACTCGCCGGCTGCATCAACAAACCAGAACTCGCCGACTCAGGCGGCACACGGCAACTCGCCGACTCACTCGACAAACGGCAACACGCCAGCTTCACCCGCAAAAAGCGCATCGGATCCTCTGATGGATTTCGAGCCACACTCGCCAGAATTCCAGGAGGCCTTCTCCGATCTCGAGTCAGGTTTGGGTTTAACCGTTGGTTCGTTCAATTTTTTCGTCAACAAGCTTGGTGTGCAGGACTTGACGGATCCACGCCAACTCGCGACTTCCGCACCCGAGGCTCCATCGGTTGCGGCTCCTTCGACTGCGGATCCCTCAACTGCGTCCATACCATCGTCGATCCTCCAAGCTTGCTCGTCTGCAACAACCATGTCCACACGAGAGATGCACGAGCTCATTGAAGAACTCCAGGGCGAGGAGGCCGAATCAGCATACCGCACAAACGATCCCGAGCTCGATCTCCCACTCGAGGATAGTTTCGACTGCGGGATCTCCCTCAGCGACTTCGACGAACCTGAAACTCATATCGACAACCACGTCGACTCCGAGATCTGCACCAACAACAACAACCTCGACTTCGAGATTCATAACAACTTCGCCGACGCCGAGATGAGCATAGGCGATGAAGGCATCGACAGCGAGATCCGTCCAGACGGACCACTCGACGGGCATATCGACTCCGACATGAGCCTTGATGACGACGTCGAGTCCATGATGGGACTCGAAGACACATACACATACCCTCGGGTGATACCCCAGCAGGTCTACGTTGCCTTCGCCGCAGAATCATCTGATGCTGCGGCCAGTCGCAGGCCTACAGAATTCCCGTGCACAGTTACTATGCCGGACGGAGTCACAACTCTCACAATCACTGCTGAGATGGCAGCAAAAGCAGATAAAGTATCAAGGAGTGCACAATGATGCCAGCAGACGCAACACGAGGAGATGTTGACCTTCCAGTACTTCAACTGGCAGGAATCACTTCGACTGAAGCAGTAAGAGCAACACTCGAAGAACGCAAAAAGCAAGCTAGCTTGTCGAGTGCGCGAGAAGACAGCTCTCCCTGAGCTCCACCGGGCGAGCAGACACAAGACCCAGATCAAGGCTGTCACACCTCTCGCCAGACGAGAGGGCGCACTCACCCGCAACTTAGGCAACTCTTTCATGACATACGACGAGGAGGGAGTGCCAGTACCCAAAACAGCTGCGGGTGCTCTCTTACCGCTGCAGCATACCTAGAGGCAATCAAGCCTCCAGCTGATGACCCCAATGCAAAACTACATCGCCAACAGATCAAATCACTCGCCTTAGCGCGAAGGCCATACGCCAAATTCCAAAACTCCAGGGGGAGTCGAGACCGTGCCCTAGTTGACACGCGTCGGAAGAGCACAATCACAGTGGTCGCCGCCACCACTCGAAGGAAAGAAGCGGCTCGCGTAGGCGCAGGTCCAGGAGCAGATCACGCAGATCTTACAGTAGCGACTCATACTCTGATCGAGAGCCTGAGCCACATGGAGCTCTGTGCTTCACTCGACGCGTCCGCGAGACACGGATGCCCAAAGGGTTCAAACTCACATCTGAACAGCCCAAGTACACGGGTCGACAGGAACCTTCGGGTGGCTGGAAGACTACAGGCTGGCTGTCGCGTGCCAGCGAGGCACAAACACCACAGCCATGCAATACATACGACTCATGCTCGAAGGCACAGCCCGCGACTGGCTCAAGGCCCTACCTCCATCAACATACGACTCGTGGGATCACTTCCGCATGACTTCATCAAAAACTTCGAGCCTCTATGTGAGCGCCCAAAAACGTTCGAGGAGCTGCGAGCCTGCGTTCAACGTCAGACGAAACGTTGAGGTCATACATCAGACGATGGACTGAGATACGCAACTCAGTCGGAGTAATTTCAGAAGATATGGCCATGGATGCTTTCATAATGGGACTCGCCAGGCGGGACTTCAAAGAAGCACTTGGTCGCAAAAAGCCAACCTCTGTGGCTAACCTCTTGATGATCGCGACTGAGTGGGCAGACGGAGAAGACATGGCGCGCACCACACGCGGGTCCTCACCCCGTGACAATCATGAAAGCGGCAGTCGAAGCCGCAGAGACTCGTACAGAGACGACCGAAGGCGCAAGCGTTCAAAACGTCACTACGACGATGACAGACCCGAATTCATGGCGGCTGGGTTCTCCACCCCCGCAACGACCAAGACAGAAGCGACCGACGGTCAGAAGATCGGGGACAGTCGAGATGATCGCGGGACAGTCGAGACCGCGGCCAACGCAGTGATAGCTACAAGAGGAAGGACTGGCGCAAGTCACGATCCGGAGCACAATCCGAGCGATCATTCGAAGAAAAGATGGATGCTGATTGCAGATTCCACCTGTACAAGGGGGAGACGGAAAACTGCGCTCCAATCACTCGATGAGAAACTGCAGGGAGTTCGACCAAATGGCGACTGATTACGTAAATCTCAGAAAGGCAGCAGCCACACAAGCACCTGCACCCGTGCCTCAGCCAAACAATGTGCCTGTTCTGATGGCACCACCTCCACCACCACAGCCTGCCGCAGGCGGAAATCTCGCGGGTGCCATACAGCCGTACCTCGGGTGGACGAACCACAGTACCCTCCGCCCCAAGGGCAGATGTACATGATACAGAAAGGTCGCCCTTCCAACAGGGAGCAAAAACTTCGCACTCGACAAGTAAACATGGCGGTCATGTCACCTCCCGCTGTAACTGAATTCTTGAAGGGTTCTGAAACCGCAATAAGCTTCAGCAGAGAGGACCACCCTCCATCGGTTGTTCGTCCAGGGCACTCTGCTCTGGTACTCGACGCACAAATTGGAGGCTACGCCATGTCCAAGGTATTCATGGATGGTGGCAGCGGCATAAACATCATCTTCGCAGATACGCTCCGCAAAATGAACAGGTCAGTCGAAAACCTGCCAAGTCTTCAAATACCTTTCACGGTATCGTCCCAGGCAAAGCAATAAGCCCAGAAGGCACCATACAACTCGACGTAACGTTCGGGGACAAGAACCACTTCAGGACAGAATCGATTGAGTTCGAAGTTGTCGACTGGAAGTCACAATACCATGCTATACTTGGACGCCCGACGTTCGCTCGATTCATGGCGGTGCCACACTATGCATACCTCCAGAAAGATGCCTGGACCAAAAGGAGTAATCACAGTCAAGGGAACTTCCAAAAGTCTGACTCTTGCGACCGAGAGTTTAGCAAAATCTCTGAGATGTTTGGCATGGAAGCAACACTCGCTGATCTAGCGGTCTCCAACGATCGAACACTTATGCCAGACACAAAAAGGTGGCAGTCGACAGAGCATTCAATGCCACCAATGACACAAGATCGCATCAGGTGCACCCGACTGACCCGACCAAGACAGTCAATGTCTCGTCGAGTCTGCCTATCGCATAGGAAAGCGCGCTCGTCGAATTCCTCCGTGAGAACTGGGATATATTTGCATGGTGTCCAGCCGACATGCCAGGTATTCCCAGGGAATTCGCCGAGCACTCTCTCCAATTATTTCCAGATGCTAAACCAGTCAAGCAAACAATGCGCCGCATATCCGGCCCAAAAAGAACGCAGTCGAAGCCGAAGTCGACAGGCTACTCGCAGCAGGTTTCATCAGAGAGATCAAGAAATCACAATGGGTGGCCAACCCCGTACTCGTAGAGAAGAAGCACACAGATATCCTTCGGATGTGCGTAGATTTACAGCACTCAATAAATGTTGTCCAAAGGATCACTTTCCACTACCTCGAATCGACCAGATCGTCGACTCCACCGCCGGGTGCGCTCGCTTGTCCTTCCTGGATGCTTACTCGGGTTACCACCAGATAAGGATGAAGGAAGAGGATGAAGAGAAAACGGCGTTCATAACCCCACTCGGGGTCTACTGCTACACACAATGCCTTTCGGGCTCAAGAACGCAGGCGCAACCTACCAGCGCATGATGCAAGACTGCCTCAAGAAGCAAATTGGGCGAAACGTCCAGGTCTATGTGAGACATCGTCATCACAACAAGGGAGGAAAACACACTACTCGATGACTTGCGAGAGACGTTCGCAAACCTCAAACGCTTCCACATCAAGCTCAACCCGAAGAAGTGCACGTTCGGCGTGCCAGCCGGGCAACTCCTCGGGTATCTAGTCTCAGCTCGAGGAATCGAGGCAGACCCGGAGAAAATACAGGCCATCTTGACGATGCAAAGGCCTTCAAAGCTCCATGACGTGCAAAAGTTGGCGGGTCGAGTAGCAGCACTCAGTCGATTCATCAGCAAGCTGGGTGAAAAAGCACTCCCGTTCTATCGACTGATGAAGAAAGCAGACAAATTCGAGTGGACGCAGAAGCCGAAGCAGCCTTCACGGACCTCAAGCGAGTCCTCACAAGCCCTCCAATCCTCGTCGCACCAAGGGAACGCGAGCCACTGTACCTATATGTCTCTGCAACTAACAGGGTGGTGAGCACCGTACTGGTAGTCGAACGAAGGGAGGAGGGACACCCCAAAGCATACAACGTCCAGTCTATTACTTGAGTGAAGTGCTCTCCATATCAAAGCAGCGGTACCCGCACTATCAAAAGCTGGCCTACGCCGTGTTCATGTCCTCAAGGAAGCTGACGCATTACTTCTCCGAGCACCCGATCACTGTAATCAGCACCTCAGGGATCGGGGACATCCTCACAAACCCCAACGCAACTGGGCGAGTCGCAAAATGGCTCATCGAGCTAGCACCGCGAGACATCAAGTATGATTACCCGAAGGCCATCAAAGCACAAGTTTACCTGACTTCCACACCGAGTGGATCGAAGCTCAGCTGCCAGGAGCACCAGATGTGTCCAACTCATGGACTATGTACTTTGACGGCTCGAAGAAAAACGAAGGCGCAGGCGCGGTGTCATCCTCATATCACCAAAAGGCGACAAGCTTCGCTATATCCTGCAGATGGGATTCGAGTTCCCATCAATAACGAAGCAGTACGAGGCCCTGATCCATGGCATGAGGATGGCCAAAGCCCTCGGGTGCACTCGACTGATGATTACGGTGACTCGAATCTTGTGGTACAGCAAACAATGAAGGCCTGCGATGCAATCGCAGATAACATGATTGCTACCGTGACCTATACAACATCATGGAGGGCAGCTTCGAAGGCTGCGAGTTGCGGCACATAGGGCGTGAGAGCAATGAAGAAGCAGATAAGTTAGCCAACATTGGCGCGACCAAAGCACCAGTTCCACCTGGTGTCTTCTTCGAGCGCATCGAGCACAGATCCATCAAAAAAAGCGAGCATCTCCTACATCAGCCGCACCAGCCAAGAGCAAAGCACCTAGCACAGAGGACCCGCCAGTCGAGGTACTCCTCATCGAGCCAACTTGGACTCAACCTTTCCTCGCATACATACTCCGCGGCGAGGTACCCGAAGACATAACAGAGTCAAGACGCGTCACTCGACGATCTAAAGCATACACTGTCATCAACGGTGAACTTACAAACGCAGCATATCAGGTATGTTCCAACGTTGCATAGCATTTGAAGATGGCCAAGCCATCCTTCGTGATATTCATGCAGGTACCTGCGGGCATCATGCCAGCAGTCGATCACTCGTAGCCAAAGCCTTTCGCGCAGGCTTCTACTGGCCCACAGCACTCAAAGACGCGGAGGACATAGTCAAAAGGTGCATCGGCTGTCAAAAATTCGCCACAAAGCCGCACGCACCCGCATCGGCGTTGAAGACAATACCATTGGCCTGGCCCTTCGCCCAGTGGGGGCTCGATATGGTTGGGCCACTCAAAAAATCCTCCCATGGAGGGCATACTCACCTTCTGGTGGCGGTCGACAAGTTCACCAAGTGGATTGAAGCAGTCCCTATCACAAGTTCGACTGCCACTACAGCAGTCAATTTCATAAAATCCATCATATACCGCTTTGGTGTGCCAAGTAGCATCATCACTGATAACGGTACAAACTTCACGGCTGAGGAATTCCGATCCTTCTGCAAAGAGCAAGATATCACGCTCAATTATGCATCTGTGGCACACCCGCAATCAATGGCCAAGTCGAAAAGGCCAATGGACTTGTGACGAGCGGAATCAAGAAACGCCTCCTGGTGCCACTCAAAAGGGCGCGGGTGCTTGGGTCGAAGAGCTCCCGTCTGTGCTATGGAGCCTACGCACAACACCAACGCCTCAACGCAATTTACCCCATTCTTCATGGTCTACGGCGCAGAGGCAATCCTGCCATCAGACGTAAGGTTCAATGCACCAAGAGTCGAAGCATACAACGAAGACGATGCAGATGAAGCACTCGAAGATGCAGTCGACTTGCTCGAAGAAGCACGCAACACGGCGCTAGCACGCACAGCTGTCTACCAGCAAGACCTCCGCAACTATCACAGCCGTCGACTGCGTACCAGATCCTTCGAGGTTGGCGACTTGGTACTTCGACTGAAGCAAAAGAAGGTGCATAAACTTGCTTCTCCATGGGAAGGACCCTTCATCATCACCGAGGTCATTGGTGGTGGAGCATACAGACTGAAGCACGCGAAGACAGGCGAACTCTCGCACAATCCTTGGAACGTTGCGCAGCTGCGCCGTTTCTATGCTTAGATTGCTCAGTCGCATAATGTAATAGGCACATATGTCGGATGGCTGCAGGTTTCAGACGCGCTCTTTTCCTTACCAGGGTACCTAAGGGGACTGGAAGGTTTTTAATGAGGCGGCCTGCAGCCTAACATTCATAAATGGAATATAGTCAATAAATTCCTCATATTTCTCCTGTTTACTACTCGCACAACCTTAGCCTCACCCGTACTCGGGGGCTGCGCTACTTCAAAACGTGAGCATAATACCCAGCCGCACTCGAATACTCGGGGGCTGGGTCGTAAAAATCATACATAAACAAAAAGTTGCTCAATAACATGAGTTGAAGCTTCAAACATCGCAAAAATTCACAGCCTCACTCGAGCACTCGGGGGCTGTAGAATTCATGTTCTATATAAAGTGTTTTTCATAAACCCCACTCGATACACTCGGGGGCTGCATACATACAAGTGAACAAATATGTACTAAGTACAAGTGGCAAAATTTACACTCGGGGGCTGTCCCCTATACAGAAAAACCCTAATCTTCCGGTTCGTCCTTTACTGGAAGAACAGGGCCCATAAGTTGAGCATGATAGCACTCAACCAACACCCTCGCATGATCGACTGTATCGTCAAGATGCGACTGGGACAAAGACGATCCAGGCACGGGTGGACGTAGCTGCATATTTGGACGTTGACTTCGGATATATGCCATCGTTGCGTTGGCTCCATCCACAAGCTTCTGGGTGATAAAGTCTCGAATGGAACCTGTAGTCCGGAAAAGCCCGAGCAACGCGTGGATTCCTTGAGGTTGCGGCCCAGTCGGAAAAAGCGTCTGGTTGATTCGACTGAAGGCCGACCTGCATAACTCAAGAAGCATAGTGCTCCGCCACACTCGATCCTGCAGAGTCGCGAGTATGCGTGCTCGGTGCTTATCCAAGCGAAAGTGCTGACGGCCAGTCGTGGGTTCGTCAGTCGCATTGTTCAACTGCTCATCTACACGAGCCTGCTCCGCCTGGAAATCTGGAACAAAACCTGCAAAAACACACGTTGGGTGAACAAAAAGGACAGATTGTGAACTCGAGATCAAGGCAGTCATGCTTACACTCGAGTTGTCTGTTCACGATCTCCATCTCGCCAAGCACATACTCCTCCCGTTGAGTGGGTAAAGCAGGCCTGCCCTCATCCTATCCAGCTCAGCGGGCATTCCCAGCTCTTGCTCCAGTTTTGCGACTCGAGCCTTCATATAACGCATTACTGCGGCATCGTTTGCCACCTGAGCTCGAGATCGAGTAGGGGCACGATGCCGCGACGAGCCGGATGAAGTGGTGGCTGCTGTTTCTGTTCCAAACATCATAAAAGTTTCATGAGAAACTCATCACAAAGCTTAGCGAGTAACAGCACACAGCCTTAGGCAGAAGCATAACGAGGAAATTAAATTCATACAAAGGTAGCAAAAGCGCATGCATACTCGCATGGTCATAAGTTTAATTACAAGGCATAAAAGGCGCGGCTGCCCTACTTCTCAGACACCGACTCGACCTAGCCCTACTCGCACGGGCGGCGACCTCTGTTGCCCGGCGTTCCATGGTGTTCATAAAAAGGTTGGCCAGCCGGGTGGCTGGCTCGCTAACATGCTTCAAAGATATTAGCTTCCCGCCGGCCTTCCGAGGGAAGTCAGACATCGCCGCCTCGAAGTTACCCTCTATCCCATGACCTAGTATCAGCTTGAGGGTGGATCCGAGCCGCGTACCGTGAGGGCGCGAGCAAAATTCGCCATGGTTGAAGTCCCCGGTCCAAGTACGCCAGCAAAGCCATCAGCAGTCGACGGCACTCGCCTAGTGGGAGCACGTCCTTGTACACAGCGCCGAGGGTGCTGGCAGACTTGGCAAGGGAGTCCTTCGCCTGGACAAAGGAAGCACCAAGGTCACCTATAACCTGGTCGAGTGATAACTCATCACTGACCATGTCAGTAGGTGTTGGCACACCAATCGCCTTTGTAACATGAAACCAGAAAAAGCAAGATTACTACATACTACCCAACGGGTACACGGGAAGCATACAAAAAGATGGTTCCTTACCTCTCACGTTCTGTGCGAGGCCAGCCAGTCGCTCAGCATGCTCCTTCTCGCGCGCAGCGGCAGAACGCTGGGCGACATCTGCGGCTTTCTTCGACTCTGCAGCTTGAGTGGCAAGAGCTTCTTCTAGCTCCTTTACTCGGGTTTCTGCAGATGCCTTGTTACCTGGGATAGATGGCCAGATGTCATCCACAATCGACAACGCAAAGACAGAGCAAAAAGAACTTCGAATACAGAAGTCAAACACACTTACGGCTGAGTTGCTCCATGACAGCGCGCAGATTGTCTCTCTCCTGTTCAACCTGGACAAAAGCTTTGCCTGATTCCACCAGGTTGAGGTAGAAGGGCTGCATGCACATGGAACCAGCATAAGTTATACACAAATAGTCCCAGTATGAGGACTCGACAAATGACACTTATGTGTTCAACCCAAGGCGCAGGCTTGGCAGCAGAAGTCCCAATTTCTGGAGTCGACGCACTTGCAATCTTGGCGGCCTCAATGGTAGTGGCCGTGGCTACTGTTTTCACGACCTCAGCCGCCACAGGAGAAGCTTCTGGCTGATCTGGAGTCGAAGCTCTCTCGGCTGGAGGAGTCGGAGGGTGCACAGTCTCGGCACTACGAGTAACCGAAGAAATACAACATAAGCATAAATATCAACTCACAAAAAAAAATTAGTACAAAAAGGAGCAAACCTGTGCTCTTCTTCTTCATCAGTGTAAGGTCTTCAAAGTTTGGGCCTCCAAAAAGTAGCTCCGCACCCGACTGAGGAGGAGGAGCCGAGCTCAACGGGCGCATGTCCAAAGGAGCTGCTGTGGTCGTAGGAGACGAACCCGAGTCTCCGTCATCTCTCACATCTGATTCCTTTGCGGGTGAACTCATGGAGGAAGACACAACTTGGGCCGCCCGACGGCGCTTGCGAGTAGGAACCTTGCTCACATCATCAGTCGTGGCAAGCTCTTTGTCCTGTGCTTCTTCAACCCCTTCCTCTTCAACCTCTTCTGTGGGAGATGTGGTAGCCGAAGGTAGTGGCAAGCTTTCCTCTTTGGCGCCATGGCGGTGGTGGCTAAGGAGAACAGCAAAAGCTTGGGCACAAGAGAATGGAGCAGGGACGCAAGGAAGAAGATGGAACAGGGACGGCGCGCAGAGCAAATGGCTAGTAAAAAAACAATGCCAGCGCCGTTCCCCTATTTACCACAAATCAAAGGCAATCACAGCCATTCAGATCCTAACCGTGCGCTATGCACGCAATCTCACCGTACACGTGGCAAACGCGGAGGGCAACCGTCGCCGGCCACTCGGCCCACTACGCACGCAAAAAGAGGAGCCATAATCACCTCTCCGTAAAAAGTGGGCCAGAGTGGTCAAATCAAGTCCAAACTGCACCGTCGTTCGGTCAGCTCTGTACAAATGGGCCCACCTATGTATCACGTCCCATCCATCGCAGCATAACGCACGCCACGCGTGTCAGGCAGCGCAGTCGCCAAAAAACGTCATCTCTGACGTCATCTCAAGCGCTTTGATCAGAAATACATTCGAGTCCGCTCAACGCATATTGGTCACTCGATTGCCTTGTTTGGTTCGGGTATGAAAAAGCAATGATAAGGCATAATTGGTCACTCGACCGTTCCTTCGGCTGAGGCATCTTACTCCCATCGGGAGCGTATCAAAAATTTCTTCGACTAAAGATGTTCAAGACAAAATGATTTTGAGATCATCCTCCATTACAAGTAATAAGGCACAATCTCGGGGGCTACTCCCATCGGGAGCGCTGTCGCGCACCGATAGAATTACGGCAAAAAAATTCTTCGATTAACATATGCAGGGTAAAAAGATTTTGAGATTATCCTCCATTGCAAGCAATAAAGCACAATCTCGGGGGCTACTCCCATCGGGAGCGCTGTCGCGCACCCGATAGAATAATGAATCGACTCAGTTCATATACAAAATCATACTCGAAACATTCCCGAGTTGCGTCCGTGGCAAATACCTCGGATGCTGCACGCATAGTGCAAAGGTAAGACCCGCCGAACTTTCGAGCTGGGCTAAGGACCGTTCCAGCAACGTCAATCCTTATACTTTCCGTGTCAGCAGACATGATGAAAAATCCCGACGGACGCGTTGGGTAAAATTCAAAGTTATACTGCAGATCGACTCAGTAAGACCTCAAGCAGCCTAGTCGAATCTGACCAGTTTGTTCCAGATTCGAGTCCGGGACTCGAGTTTGATTGAAAGCTAGTAAGGTTTTACCCGAATGTGTAGTTAACCAGTCCCGATCCGTCGAGTGTACTGGGCCTACTAAGCTATTATCTCTTGATCTTCATAAGCAAAAACCACAGTCGATGAAATACTCGACATAGCCAACATGTGCTATTCATACAGGAATTCCAATTATAATATACAGAATACAAAGCATATGACGTGCACTTACAAACGAATCCATGCCCGATTCTTCGAGTCAGACAAGTACTCGAGGGCGACTGACAAGGGTATACATCTCGGGTACCCTACCGTAAGGGTACCTGGTGCACGTGACGACTAAGACCCAATAGCGAAGAGCCTACTCGAAGCCCAAAACAAGAGGCCCAAGAAGATGGAGTACCCTCCAAGATTAGACATAGGCATAGTCGGTTTAGACTTTCCTTACGTGTAAACTAGGTCGGTTACGAACTCTCGAGACCCAGCCTATTTAAAGGCTGGGAGGGGTGCCGATCTAGAGGCAAGCCATACTCGAACCACCAAAAGCTCTAGCGAGATCGATACCTCGCCAGAGCTCCCATGTAATCGCATAATCCACACAATCAATATCAGACAAGCAGGAAGTAGGGTCTTTACCTCCACCCGAGGGGCCTGAACCTGGGTAAATCTTTTCCTCTGCTTGTCAGCCGACGAAACTACCAGTACTACCACGTTCTCTCCCCATAATCTCAATCCTAGGTCCTTAACCATGGGATTTGATGAGGGTACCCCTCGTCACACCCCATCCACAAGCTCAGTCACATGACCACGCATGCTCTTCCATGTCGCCGCATACTCCGAGGGCATCAACACGGTGCCGTCATCCTTCTTCGGAGGCATGCCTTGTGCGACCTTGGCAGCATCAAAGGATGGGTCATATGTCTTGGCCAGTGCAAGCACATGAGGCACGCCAGAACGAGCTGAGGATTCTTTCCAATCCAAGAAGTACTGAGGCGCCTTAAGCAGCCTCTTCAATAGTCCTTCAGCATCTGCAGGGACAGACTTGGTTGGCAGAAGGCAAGCTGATAATTTCTTCATAGCATTGATAGCTTTGTGCGCAAACTCCCGGATGTGGTCAAGTTGCTCCTGGGGCTATGGTTAAGTAATGAAGAATCCTCGCCTGGAAAAAAGCACCCACTAGTGAATACAGAGGCATACACAAGAGTTCAATATCACAAACAAAGCAGAGGTCTAACAGAACATACCAGCCAGCTCCTGCGTCATGATGCACACCTTGCCATGGACAAGGTTGGAGGCGTTCGATACTTTCGTCAGCTCCTTTTGAAGGCGCCCAATCTCCACAGCTTTAAGCCGCGCATCCTCATTGGCTTCAGTAATGGCATCCTTCTAGGCATTGATTTGACAATCCTGCTGCTGGATCCTCTCATGAGACTTCTCTTCAAACTTTTTAAGCCGCAGCTCAGTAGCCTTGGCCTGTTCAGACAGCTTATAGCTCTCATCTGTAAGATCGCCAATTTTGGCGTCCTTTTTCTTCAATTCAGCATCGCGTTGGCGAAGGAGCTCGCGCAGATTTTCCAGTTCAGCAGGAGCCTCCTGCACTTGCTTCTCCAGGGCATGTTTTTCAGCCATCATGGTGTACAATTCCTCCTACAAGGTAGAACACCAACATATTAATAGCAATGGAGAAGTTTGCAATAATTTGCGGGCAGTTAGTACAAGAAGTATCAAGTTCCCCTTCGATGAAACTCTATCCTTGGGGGCTAGAGACTGACTGGACAAAATAAGTTATTACCTTGTAAGCCGCAGACAAGTTGGATAGTGCCTCACGCAGCTCTACGGCTTGTTTATCACTTGAAGCAATAATGGCTTGCGACAGCTTTTCAGTGCGGCTCAAGGATGAGGAGGAGGAAGTAACTTCAAGATGTAGTGCCGGCGATTTTTGATTAACAGCCGCAGGCGACTCAACCAGTGGTGCTTCGGCATCCTTAGCCACCACAACTGCGGGTGTGGGGTCCACCTCCTCTGTGTCTTGGGCAACGAGGGGATCTGTCCCATCTTCCAGAGCACCTCCTGGGCAGCCGTGTCAGGGGCAGGCGACGTAGCCAAGTCATCAGTGGTGGCCACGCCCTCCACCATGGCAGTATGAGCCGCAGGCGCCTTAGGCGGCTCAACCGCAGCCTCGGAGACAACTCCCAGATCAGTCGCGGTTGTAGCGTCAACCGCAACTCTGCAAGAACAAGACAATTATATATGAAAGAAGCACGCGTGGCAGAAGAGAAATGCTATGAGAGCAAAGGAAGTTACTAACTCTGGAGCCATCTTCACAGAGGCCATAAGGCCGTCGCTTGACGACGATGACACATTGGAACCCTGAGTCTAGAATCAGAGGTCCATACGTTAATAAAAAGAAGTAAAATAATATGCAGTCAGGATGCCAAGACAGCGAGAATTACCAGAGTGGGGTTCCATGTCTTCTTCAACCGAGGCGGTGGTCCTAAGCACACGCCTGGCAACAGGAGGAGTCGCACCCACCGCAGGTTTGCGACGCTTGACGACTTCAGGATTTTCCAGAGCGTTAAGCTCTGGCTCCTCCCGGGACAGTCTCTTTGAAACCCTGCGGGGAGTCGGATCAGCCGCAGCAGGAGGACTCGCGGCAGGCACAGGGCTATCGTCTTCCTCTAGCTCAATTTCTTCATCATCTGAAGCCGCAGTGGCGACAGATGGAATATCAGCAACTTCACTGCCCTCTAAAGCGGGCAGCAACTTCTTCTTTGCGGCACGCTTGGGAGCAGCAGTGCCTACACCAGCCGCTGGAAGCGACCAGTAGTTCTTATCAGCCTGATACAGAAAAAGGAAGATCTTAGTATCAAAAGAAATGCAATTCTGCTACAAGGACAAAGGACTAGAGAAGAAGGGTTACGTCAAAAGGCTTGTTGTTAACACTAAAAGGGGCAGGCCCCACCTTGTCAAAGGAGATATTCTTCTCCTCGGTCACACGGGCGACAAACTCCACCCAATCTTCAGGCTCCCAGGCAGCGGCTCTGACGCGGTCAACATCAGCAGAGGTGCCAGAGCATTCGAGGAAGGACCGCTGTCGGGGACTCACTGGTTGGATGCGCCACTTTGTCCAGCAGGAAAGAAGATCAAGGCCAGTAAGGCCATGACCAATCAAGGCGCGGATTTTGATCAGCGACTCATTTATAAAGGATGTAGCAGCATCCCGAGGTTTGGACTTGAGTGCTTCAGAAGGCACGAAGGTGGAATTGGACCAGGAGGGGAGGCGAGTTTCGCCCTCCGGAGAAGTATATTGGCAGTAAAAGAAAGATTTTTGCCAAGCCCTGGGTCGATTCGCCAGGGCTAGCTTGGGAAGACAAGAGTTTCTGTGGCGTTGCAGAGAGATGGCGCCGACTTGAACATAGGCGCCACCTTTGGAGACAAGTTGGCTGTTGCAAGAAAAGGAAGCCAGTCACAGATCGATGTTGGGGGCTATGCCGAGATAGTCCTCGCAGAGTACATGGAAATTGCTCACCTGGAGCATTGAGTTAGGCCCGATGTCGTGAAGACGGAGGCCTAGGCATTGCATCAGATTGCGGAAGAAGAGGGAGCCGGGCGACGTGAATCGACGATCCACATGTTCCACGAACATCACCAGTTCGTTGGGCCTGGGGCGCGGCTCGATTTCATCACCTGGCGCCCGCCAGACGTTGTCCTCCTTTGGCAGCAAAAAGCCATTATCAGCGAGATCCGTAAGAAACTCCTCCGTCACCCAGGATCCTTCCCAGTTGCAGGAGATCTTGCGCTTATCATCGGATGGCTTTGCCTTGGGCGCCATTGCGGGGGAAGATTGGATCGGGGGCTGAGCTCGATTGAGGAAGACGGCGGCACAGCTAGTAATGAGGAGAGAGCAGAGGCAAGTGAATATTGACCTAGGCCGCCGCAGCTTATAACTGGGATGCCCGAAATCAATGGAACGATTTGCGCCCGCAGAATGAGGAACGGTACGCAATTGAAGAAAACAGAATATTTCAGATGGAAAGGATGAGTCGCGCAAATGAGTCGCGGCTTTGAATCGCATCAGTCAGAGATTAGTCAGAACGCTCACAGTGCGGCTCAACAACTATCTCAAGTAACCAGAGGATCCTCACCGTGAAGTCCTAACCAATCTTAGGGGCTAATGTCGGGGGAATACTTTGTGGATTAACCCGCGGCCCATGTTGATAAGTGCGACCCACTTTACTCGCACTAGAAAAGGCCTGCATGAAAGCAAGCCCAATATCGCACCGCCACAAGGTGAAGAATCTAGAAGACATATCCTGGAAAACGTAAGGACGAGTTAGTCTCCAAATAGGTTCCAGTTGACATATTCCTTGTGGAGGAAGTTTCCTTTGTAACCTAGCGAGCCTCTGTGTATATAAAGAGGACTCACAGGACTTAGACGGGGTCAAGCTATCAAGCCCTTAAACCCTAGTTCTTACGGCGAGTACCCAGATGGGATCGCCTCCATTGTAACACCACATATATCATATCAATACCAATCTAGGGTAGGCAGGAAGTAGGTCTTTACCTCACATTGAGGGGCCGAACCTGGGTAAATCTGTGTTCGTCCTTGTTCCTGCGATCCCAAGCTCGGAGACGATTGACTCGCGCAAATCCCACACCTACGAAGTCATCCATGACATCTGACGTGACAAACCCACGACACCGGCGCCGTCACCCGCGCCCCGCCGCCCGCACGGCCGGAGCAGACAGGAAAACACCGCGCCGCCACACCTCCGTCCCGGAGCCGCCGCTCCGGCACCCCGACACCACCCGGCTCTCCTCCCCGACCGGTGCCCAGAGCAGGCCTGTGCGCCCTAGATCTGGTCCGACGCGCGCCCTGCTCCGCCATTCCGCTGCGCGCCGCCATGAACAAGAACCAAAACGAGAGGCCCCGCCGTCGTCGTCCACCGGTGAGGGCTTTGTGCCCGTCGGCATCCTCCGGCAGTGGCAGGGGGTAGGTGGAGATGCGTGGCTCGGGTGGTGGTGGCTAGGGAAACACGTTTCAAGGAACTTCGGTGCAGAAAGGATCATTCAGTGATACACTGGATGCTAGGCTAGAAGGAAGGTATGATGTTGGTGAGGCATATTTGGTGCTAACGATGGGAGGCAGCGTTTCGGGCAGCATGAGCATCTACTCCCATTAAGAAAAAAAACTAAAAAACATTTTAAAATGTCAAAAAAATCAACAAAAAAATTCGGATGTTCATCTTGACATTTTATGTCCACGCATAAAATTTCGTGACGAAAAGACATTTTTTGTGAATTGTGTAAAAAAGACAAATTTTGGTGCTACAAAATGAGTTTTTAAAAGACATTTTTTTGTCTTTTTAACACAGGCCAGATTTTTTTTTCTTTTTTTCTGAAATTTTATGTGCCAGCATAAAATGTTTGTAGGTACACCCGGATTGTTTTTCGAAAAAATTTGACATTTCGAAAATGTATTTTCAAACAGTCCCTTTAATAATAATAAAAAGAGGATCGAGATTTGTTATAGTCTCATCCACCTAAGGGGCTGTTTAGATTTGTTGTAAATTTGTGTGCCCACTGGTAGTTAGTTCAAGTGAGAGCTAAATACCGGTGTTCGCACAAATATTACAGCCATTACAAGCAGGCCCTACGAGATACTAATATTTCCTATCATTCAGTTATAGTAATCTTAGTTCATCTGTGGAGAACCTTTATAGCCTCATGTACAAGGAACCATCGAAGCCTATGAAATTTCTCTGGTTTCTACTGTAGTCCACGGTCCACCCTTGCAGAAACGTTACCTCAGTTTACAAAGGAAAAAGAAACATTCAACGCCTTGTGCTTTACACTTTTGATTCTTATTGCCGCTGATGTCGCTTCCCATGACATGACTGATGTTGTCCTTCGAGTCCATTTATGTTGTAGTCTGAATCGGTCATCAAGTGATGTTTTTTATTTTAATCCCTCAAGTCAGTAAATATCAGCTAGCTGAAGCCTGAATGGTATTGCATGGCTAGCATTCAAACATGGCTTACTAGTTACTATGCATGCATTTCTTGAACAACTTCGAACCCGTTTAAGAGATGACTTGTTTTCTTCCAGTTCTTGCAGCCACTGCTTTCAATAAATTTTTACTTTGTAATTAAGCAACTGTTGTAATTTAGTTAGCATAATTTTTTTTCCATATATGTAGGGAATTGATATGTTTTTTATGGAGCATTGAGATATTATTGTACCTTTATTTATGAACAAATTGCAAAGAAATCTTAGGTACTCAATAACATAAACCCCTACAGCGTGTTTGGTAAAAGAAGAGAAAGGGAATAGGAGTTCTCGTTTATTCCCAATCCCCTAGCTGAATTAGCTGCCCCCATCTAAGGAAGAGATATGAGGGAATTCACCGTTTTAATTCCCCGTCATTTTCCCATCTCAACTCCCATACCCTTTAACCATACGAGAGAATTTTACTCACATGGCCTCAATTCCCATTCCCTAGTTATAATCCCTGGCGGGTCCACCAAAGCGACAGTTACGCTTGAGGCGATCGGGAGGCGATCGTGTTTGGGCTAGGGTTTGTCGTCTGAGGGGTGGTTGTTGTGGCGGCGGAGCGGATCACGACGGCGTGATCGGCTGCGAGTGCTGGTTTTCGCGCAGGTTGTGTGCTCGTCGTTGCTGGGCAGCGGTTGGGGTACGTGCGACATGGCGTCTTCATCTCAAAGAGCGGCAGGGGGCGGCAGTCTGTCTAGGGCTCCGTCCAAGACTCCGTCCCAATCTCCGGTCAAGGCGAGTGTGGAGGATGCCGCGTCGGGATTGTCAGCTAGACTGGGTGATCTGGTGTTGACGGAGCAAGAAGTTACTGGGCTGGTAATCCCAGGAGTGGAGCCTAACATCCCAAAACCTAGATGGGCGATGGTGGGCAAAGTGTTCTCTCAGAAGAAACTGAACATCGTAGCCTTGGAGAGAGCGATGGATCGCGCTTGGGGTCTGCATCGTCCTGCGCAATTCAAAGAAATTGGTGATAATAGGTTTGTAGTCAGATTTGGCTCTAAAGGAGATTGGAAGCATGCGAAAAATAATGGGCCTTGGCAATTTGATTTCAATCTGCTCCTGTTGAAGGATTTCGATGGTGCTGCAAGGCCATCTGATATGATCTTTGATATGATGGATATTTGGGTTCGTGTGTTGGATCTACCCATGGATATGATGAATAAGGTGTATGGGGAATTAATAGGTGGCTGGATAGGAGAATTCATCTCGGTGGACATTGATGAAGAGGGCATGGCGTGGGGTGAAGAGCTGAGAATAAGAGTGGCTATTCGAGTTGATCTTCCCCTACTAAGAGGTGTTCATGTTAGGGAGTCTGAAGATGAAGTTGTGGGTCGCTAGTTTGACCTTAAGTATGAAAAAGTGCCTCATTTCTGTTTTGACTGTGGGAGAGTAGTGCATGTGGATAACAGACGTGATGCTGAAAAAGATGTTGCACCACAGTGGGGTGAATGGCTGCGAGCTGCTCCTGGGAAATGTTACAAAGCAGCACCTCCACCTCGCCCGACAGTTTCGTCAAGCAGTTTTGGTAGTAGGTCCTCTGAAGCTGAGCTTAGACAGAGGGGAGGTGTTTTCATTCGAGACCTACCTCCGCGCCGTTCGAACATGAGAGACCAGACTGTGTCCAGTTTGTCACGCACTGGCGGGACGGCTGGTAGGCGTGAAGGCAATGAAGTTACTAGTCCAGATAAACGCCACCGGGCGGGGACTCAAGAAGTACAGAAGGAGAAAGCCAGAGGTGGTACAGGGAAGAGTACCTTTGTGAGAAGGTCAAGGAAGGCGAATCAAACCCTGCAGCAGGATAGAGCAAAAGGACCGATGGATCCGCTTAGCAGAAAGCGTGGAACCAAGCAAGTTTGGCTGCCCGTTGAAGTGCAAACTGTGGAAGGGAGTGCCAAATCTGCAGGAAAGAAACAGAAGGTTGCGTCAGTTTTTGACAGATTAGAAGAACCAACAGCTACATCGGCGGACCCTACGAGGCAGGGCCACCGGGAGCAATGAATATCTTGGGCCTAAACAGCCGGGGACTGGGGTTGGACTCGGCTGTGGGCGAACTGAGAGACCTGGTTAGGTCCTACAACCCGGCGGTGGTGTTCTTGTCTGAAACCAAACAGAAAAAGAAAACCATGGATCGTCTACAATGGAGTTTGGGGTTTAGGCATGGTATCTGTGTGGAAGGAAAAGGAAAGGGAGGAGGTTTGGCGTTGTGGTGGCGAGATGGTGTTGATGTATCAGTACGGCCTTGGTGTCAATATTACATTGATGCCAAAATAACGACAGTTGAAGGTGCCTGGAGATTCACTGGAATCTATGGAGAACCGAAAGTGGAGTTGAGGGATAAAACTTGGGAGGTGCTGAGATATCTTCGTGTGTAGGATGATCTCCCATGGATTTGCGCTGGGGATTTTAACGAGGTTGTCAGCCAAGATGAACAGCTGGGTATAAACGAGAGGAATGAGCTAAGGATGGCAAAATTCAGAGACTATCTGTCGGACTGCCGACTGACAGATCTTGGTTTCTCGGGCTACCCATTCACATGGGATAACAGAAGAGAAGGAGAGGCTAACGTACAAGCTAGACTGGATCGCGCGACCAGCAATGAAGCATTCCTGCAAATGTTTCCTCATAGCTCTGTTGAGCACATTGCCACAGAAACTTCCGACCACATGGCGTTGTTAATGAAGGTGCGTGCTGTTATTCTGAACCAAATTCAGAGTGGACGAAGGTTTCAGTTTGAGGAAATGTGGACTCGACATGAGACATACGACGACACCGTGGTGGAGGCCTGGCACTCTAGCGATCACCTTGGATCGGGGGTGCGTGGGTTGTGTGGTAGGCTGAAAGCCGTTTCGGGCCAACTCAAGACATGGAGTTTCAACTCATTTGGATCGGTCCAGAGGGAGATTAAGAGGCTCCGATCCTTGCTTGATGAAGCAAAAGTACAAGCTTTGGCTTTGGATTCCTGACTGGAGGTCCGTGCCATTGAGAAACAGCTTCACGAATTGTATGAAAGGGAAGGGATTATGTATAGACAAAGATCTAGACAAGATTGGCTTAAAGCAGGAGATCGAAATACGAAGTTTTTCCAAAACCGGGCATCACATCGTAGAAGGAAAAATACTATAAGGTTTTTATTAAAAGAAGATGGTAGTAGGTGTGACACTGACCTTGGTATGAGAGAAATGGCACAAGCCTTTTATCTCAACTTGTACACCTCTGAGGGGGCGACGAATATGGAGAGGATCCTTGATCGAATGGAAAGCTTTGTTACTCAAGAGATGAATGTGGCGCTGACTGCAGCATTCACAGACAAAGAAATAGAGACGGCTCTATTTCAAATGGGCCCTACCAAGGCGCCAGGCCCGGATGGGCTGCCGGCCCTATTCTTCCAACGCCACTGGGCTATTCTTAAATCATAAATGTGTGGAGCTGTGCGAGATTTCTTGGCGGGAAGGGACTGCCCTTCGGATTTTAATGACACTATTTTGGTGCTTATCCCCAAGGTTCAGGCTCCAGAAAAACTTGCGCAATTTAGGCCAATTAGTCTCTGCAATGTTCTCTACAAGATCGCTTCGAAGGTGGTGGCTAACCGTTTAAAGAAGATCCTGCCTTTGTTGATATCGGAGGAGCAGAGTGCATTTGTTCCGGGAGGCTAATTACTGACAATGTCTTCATAGCATATGAGTCCACACATGCCATCCGAACTCGTAAGAGGAAGGTACCTTTGTGTGCTGTGAAATTAGATATGGTTAAGGCCTATGACCGCGTGGAGTGGATATTTTTGGAGAAAATGTTGGTGAAGCTGGGTTTTGCTGTGGAGTGGGTGGAGATGATAATGAGGTGCCTAACTTCGGTCAGGTTCTCGGTAAAGCTCAATGGGGTCTCTCTGATGTCTTTTTTCCTTCAAGGGGACTTCGTCAAGGAGACCCAATATCCCCGTATTTATTTCTGTTTTGCGTGGAAGGGTTCTCAGCACTTCTAAAACAGGCGCAGCGGGAAAATGAGCTCAAAAGAGTGCAGTTTGGGGCGAGTGGCCCCCATATCACTCACCTACTATTCGTTGATGATAGCGTCGTATTCCTGGAGGCAACACCGAGCAGCATGCGTCGTTGAGGAGCATCCTAAAGGATTACGAGATAAGTTCGGGCCAAAAGGTTAATCTACAAAAATCGTCCATCTTTTTGGCCCGGGTTGTGATGATACTTTGAAGACAAATCTAAAGTAGGAGATTGGTATCTCATGTGAGGCCCTTTCAGAACGATATCTGGGACTGCCCACTGTCGTCGGTCATTCGAAAGATGGTTGTTTCAAGTACTTAACTGAAAGATCTTGGGGAAAAGTTAAGGGATGGAAAGGTCAGGGCATGTCAAAGGAAGACAAAGGGGTACTCGTCAAGTCTGTTTTACAGGCGGTGCCGGCGTACACGATGAGCTGCTTACAACTCACCAAAAAACATTGCAAAAAGCTTAGTTCGGTTGCCTCGAACTTTTGGTGGGGCGATGCAGATGGCAAGCGGAAGGTCCATTGGATCGGTTGGGACAGAATGTGCAAGAGCAAGAGAAGTGGTGGCATGGGCTTCCGGGATTATGAGTGTTTCAATCAAGCCTTCTTAGCAAAGCAAGGCTGGAGAATTCTGACGAAGCCGGAGTCTCGGTGTGCCAGGTCCTGCAAGCACGATATTTTAAAAATTCAGATTTTCTCAGTGCGGGATGTCCAAAGAGAGCGGCGTACACCTGGAGAGGCATCATGTACGGACGTGAGCTCCTTCGTGATGGCCTGGTGTGGCGAGTGGGTGATGGATCCCAAATCAGGGTGTGGGGTGATAATTGGATACCGAGGAACGGTGCAAAATGTCCACTGGGACACTTGCAGGACGAGCGACCTGAGTTTGTGAGTGATCTCATTGATGTGGGAGGTCGATGGAATGAAGATGAGGTTCGAAAGCATCTGTGCCCTCCAGATGTTCATGATGTTCTTCGAATCCAGATTGGCAGACCGGGGTCTAGTGATGTCAGAGCTTGGAATTACACAAAAAATGGCATATTCTCGGTCAGATCAGCGTACCACCTTGCAGTCCAACGAAAGAGGTTAGCAAAAGGGATTACAGAATCCTCACGATCGTGTGACGAGCATAAAGGGTGGTTGTCGCTTTGGGATGCCAAGGTTCCAGGGAAAATGAAAGTGCATTGTTGGCGACTTGTGGAGAATGGCCTGGCTGTTGGTACTGAGCTTAGTCATAGGAAATCAAGGACGGCGTAGTCTGTCTAGCGTGCGGCAGAAAAGAAAGCTTGGTTCATCGGTTCTGGGATTGTCCACATTCGCGGTCAGCTTGGACGTGGCTGTATGATCAGAGACACTGTCATATTGACACTCCACCGAAGCAGTTGAGATGCCACTCGGAACTGAAAGGTTGGCTCCTGGACTGGATAGGAAAGGCCACGGGAGACCAGGTTTCATGGATGATCACGATGCTATACTGTTTATGGCAGGCAAGAAACGATGCTAGGGAAACTCAGCAAATGGTTGATCCGAAGACGATTGCTTTGCGCGCTGTTGCTTCAGTCGAGGAGTGGAGAGATATTCAGTCTCTGGCTACCCAAGCTGTTGTAGGTCTCAAAGAAAGCTGGCGCAAACCTGACACTGGTTGGGTAAAAGTTAACGTCGATGGGGCTTTTCGCGCAGCAGAGCTTCAGGGGGGAGGAGGCGCGGTCATTAGCTTCAGGGGGGAGGAGGCGCGGTCATTCGTGACCAGCATGGAGGCTTCATCGGTGTAGCAAGCCATTTTTTCCCCTACCCCGCGGATGCTGAAAGCGCTGAGCTCATGGCGAGTCGTCTTGGGTTGCAACTAGCATCGGTTCACCAGCTACAATATGTGGTTCTGGAGACGGATAGCACGGGTGTTGCTGCAAAGCTTCGCATGGAGGAACAGGATCGATCAGTTCACGGTCCGCTTGTGGAGGAAATAAAGTCCCTTCTTCGGAGCTTCGGCGATTTCTCTGTTCGTGCGGTGCGATGTTCGGCGAATGAAGCGGCGCATTTGATGGCGAAGGAAGGCTTCATAGAAAAAGATGAGTAGAAGGCCGCATATATAAAATAATACCGGTGCGATTTATGTTCTGTTTTGTATCAATTGAAGCCTTAGAAACAGAAACACTGATTTGTTCTGCTGGTTTGGGGACTAAGGGCGTACGGGATGTAGATGCTACGTCAGAAATATTTCCACCTCTCTGTGAACTGCTTTCAGTTTGATTTCCTGAACACATTACAAAAAAACATCTTTTATTTGAAAACTAGAAAATAAGTGCAGTAGATAATATATATGTAAAACTAGGATGCAGCAATCTCACGGGAAAGCGAACGCGGTGACAGTTTAGAGCCAGCTTTGCATAATATGAAGGAAAAATAGTCAGTGTGATGAACAAAATATATTTGTACCCTGATTTGTGTCTGGATGGAATGATAATTAGTATTACTGTACCTTTGTTCGAGTTCTCCTTTCTGGGCGTGAGTTCCAAGTTTAAATCGAATGAGGGTACCTCCATGTCCCGCAAAGACTGTGGTGCTTCTGCTGTATGCCTATTGGAGCCAGTATCACGCACAGTACGAACTGACCGATTCAAATCAATTGAAGCCTTAGAAACAGAATCACTGATTCGTTCTGCTGGTTTGGGGACTAAGGGCGTACGGGATGTAGATGCTACGTCAGAAATATTTCCACCTCTCTGTGAACTGCTTTCAGTTTGATTTCCTGAACACATTACAAAAAAACATCTTTTATTTGAAAACTAGAAAATAAGTGCAGTAGATAATATATATGTAAAACTAGGATGGAAAATATGGAAACATACCTGGTCGTTGTTGATTAAGTGGTTCAGAACTATTGCCATCTGCAAGAATGTCTGCATTTAGACTCACACCATCAAAGCTGCTAATAAGCTTAGTCGCTTCTGCAACCTTGACAAGATCATTCCTAGTCTTGTCCATCTGTGCAAGGCATGAAGCCCAAATATTGTTCAACCGTTTAGACTCCTGCATTATTTGGTTAGCATGGTGTACAACCTGAAAAGAGATAATAAAGGTTATAGCATTGTGTACATACGGGGTTAATTGTGAACAGTTTGAGAGCGCTAATCAGAAACCTGAGTTCCAGTGGAAACTTCCTCTGATGGGCCAGGAGCACTGCAAGTTGGTGCGACCAAACTGGACTTACATCGGTTGTAACAGACATCGCTTTTCAGTCGCATCTGTAGAAATTAGGTATGTCAAAATTAAACAGCTGACAAATTAGGTATGTCAGAATAAACAGTTGCATGTTTGTTCAAATGGAAATGTTGTCATTGCTACCTTCAGCTTCCCAAACTGGGTCGGCTTGTATGGATCCTTTTCTTTAATGTCAAGATTCCTTCTGATTTTTATTGCGTCTTTACTATAGTCGACAATTCTTGGGAATACATCATGCTTCATATTCAGACGTCCAAAATCCACGTTATCAAGGTAGAACACCTGAAATTTGCATTGGATAAGTGAATGCAGAATACATTTCATGACAAGTGATTCTGTTTATCAAGCAACACAGTTAATTCTCAAAATACCTGAAGAAAAATGACACACCCATTTATGTAGGAACATCTTACTTCATCACTAAGTTTATTACCCAATGCCCGAGCAGCTGAAATTATTTCACCGATGATGTAGCGAGCCCAATTCCAGTTTGAAATGTCACCTGGATCCCGAAGGGCAATAAAATACCTAGGACAAATATTGTCCAATAGAGCTTGTGGGGCAAGAAATTTGGTCATCACATAAATTAGGAAAGCTGTCTTGAAAGCTGCCTTCTCATCATCTGACATCGGCGAGTTGTACGGCTTTGATAGAATATCATCCAGTAGAGACCGATTGATACTCTTGAAATCAGCGACTTTGAACCGCTCACAAATGATTTTCTTGATATCAGCAATCTCTTCATTCGATGGCATCAATAATTCCTTGCCAGTGCATGGAATATCCAAAACCTTATAAACGTCCTCCTCCGAAAAAGGCAACAGAATATCGTCTTCTAATCTGATGGCAACATCATCACATGATACTCTGGACAGTGTCCAGTGACCAAATTCTCTATTGTTTACAATGTCAGGCAATTTCAACATTCCACCAAAACCCATGTCACTAACTAGTTTTTTCTTTTCAGGGTTGATGAATGTTTTCACAATGCCTGATACTGAAATAGGCGTGCACCTAGATGTAGGGGGTGTGAATTTAACAGGAATGTTCAACCTGGGAGGAGGTGGATCCATGAAGTCATCGTCGTCGTCATGCTCGTTATGGAATGACATATTGGCTCGAACAGCAACAGATTGACGTTTCCTTCTTGCACTAGCACACTTCTGTAGCCTGGGCATTTAGATACCTGCATTTTAAAAACAAAGGGATTGAAGGAAGCGTGGATCTGGAAGTAAACGTAAGCAACTATGTGAATCGGCCATGGCCACGCGACTGGTAACATTGGAAAACGACAGTCATGGCCACGCTGCCGGCGGCCGGCGGCCACGATATACATCAAAAATAAGCACCAAGAAAGTAAGTGTGGAAGAAACTTCATACCTGAGGCCACAAAATCGAATGAATCAACGATGACAAAATCAGCCCAGCAAACCTCCAGCTAGCTCATGACCTGACGTGAGGGTGTGAGGTTGTATTCGTAGCTAGGCAAGTGAAGAACGTGATTTAAGGAATCATTAATGCGCATAGCAATAAAAGGGCGAGGGATACCTCATTTTTTGGAAAGGATCGCTAATACCTATTCAGCATGAATCACGCTCGCCCATAAAAAGGAAACCTTCAATTAATTTCTGATTGATTCCCACGGTTCAAAAATTTCAAACAGCTGTCTAACGGGTTTTAAAGTTGTACTAACGGGTATTCTTCAGCTGGCATACCCGGTTCGTCTGTTGGCCTAATGATCACGATCAAAACAATCGTACGGTTGGCGATCAGGGAGCCCATACACCATGGAGCCCCTACTAATTTACCTATATATCCATACACCATGGAGCCCCTGTTAATTTACCTATATATATATAGGTAAATTAACAGGGGCTCCATGGTGTATGGGCTCCTAGATCATCAACCGTTGGATTTCTTGATCATGATCGTTAGGGCAGGGACAAATCCGGGTATGTGAGATTAAGAATACCCGTTAGTAAACCCGTTTGGCATGTTTGAATTTTTGAACCGTGGTATACTTTCCATACATGGAACCAATCGGCCATTAATGATGATTTTCCTTTTTATGTACGTGCGTCAATCATGCTAAATTAATTGCATCGTCAGATTCTTGCCAAAAATTAGGTATCCCGGATCCATGCTACTTATATGCGCCTCAATCATTCCACGTACGATCACAGCTTCACCTCATTTTAAAAACAATTGAATCCCACCATCACGTCATGAGCTAGTGGGAGAGGCACCCGACGCTCATGATTGCCTTGTACTCCGTATTTGTTTCCAATACCAGGTCATGTACGTGCTTGCTTTTGGCCTTGAAGACCAGGTAGGATCACATGTGATTTGCCGAGAGCTCCTGCTATGCACGAGTTGATCGCATCTGGTAGAGGTAACTGCACACTTCTTGTTTTTTGTTTTTTCATAATTTTGTGTCTATGGTGAGTTTGGTGTACGTCGGCCAGCCGGTGCCATCGTCGGCGTCGTTATGGTCGCCGCTTTCACCAAACATCGATGCATCACGGTCGTTATTTTTATTTCAATCGCAGGTATATTTGATCTGAAATTTCAGGTCCCAAATCTTCGAAAAACATTGCAGAGCTTGAGGGCTTTTTACGTGGGCTTCTAACTCACATTCAAGCGTTGATTAGACATCGTATGTTGACTAAGGTATGTACTGGTTCCTCATTTTTTTCCCCAAAAAACTTGTATCTACTGTACCGGTTAGTTTGGTGTTCATGGGGCAATTGCTGGCGGTGGCACCGTCTTCATCGGTTCCACCAATTAATGAGGTTTGCATCGATCTTTAATATTGTCCAAACCCAATTATTCGAAGATGATGTTCATTTTTTTTTCAAAACACAGGTATTTGATGCCTACGCTACAGAAGTGTGCAAGTGCTAGAAGAAAGCGTGCTTCTTTTCGCTACAGAAGTGTGCAAGTTAGCTCCCAGGATGAAGTCGTCTTAAAAACATCTTTCATGTTCTAGAAACTATGAACAAAGTTCTTGCCATTTTCGAGCAACAAATTCAATTCTTTCCTTCAAGCAACATGTTTGGTTGCGCTAAGTTCGAGCAGTCTTATGTAACAAGTACATTGTGTTTTTCTTCTGAATATTATATGATACATATAATGGTTTTAAGCTATTTTTTTTATAATGGTTTTACTTATGATGTACAGTTTACTGTAAAGAAGCTCTCACCGTCTATGATACACTGAATATGTGATATGTAATACCTCTGAATAGATCATGTAGTACACTCTGCTACTACTAGGTTTTTCAACTATTGCCGATCGCATACTACTACGGAAGCAGTTCTTACGTAACAAGTACACTGAGACGATACCTCGGTTATTTCATATACTAATGCATATAAGGAGTACACTATGGATACCCTGGGTATCGCATTAAGGAATGATATGACCCTGGTTACATGTGTTACCTTGGTTATTTCATATACTCATCATGGAGTGCACTATCGAAACCCTAGGTATCGCATATAAGGAGCGCACTATCGATACCCACGGTATGTGATTCTCGGTACCTTGTTTAATTGGTTATATTATTTTGATACCTCGGATGTCACCATACCCATATAGGTGTGCAACCTGAGTATGTGATATCACCATACCCATAGCACAGGGTATCGCATATAGGTGTGCAACCTAAATATGTGATATCACCATGCCCATAGCGCAGGGTATCGAATTGTATCGAAACATTGTCGGTGTAACAAGTTCATTTGAGCCGAATTTTAATTTTGATTAGATATCGTATGACACAAGTCTGCAATATTGATACCCCCACATAACATTCTTGGCTGCTATATCACCATACCCACAATTTAGGGTATCGGTTGTTGTCTGTAAAAAAAAAGGGTCGATATGCAATGACCTAATTTTGTGATATTAAACTCATGTCAATAATATCCACTTAAAAAATAAAAATACTTTATTCCGGATACCTAATCAGACAGCATATACCCAACGGTAGACACACACAATATCATGTAATTGAGTAATATTAATTAAACCGAGTTCAGAAATTATTTACAAAACAACCGAAATTCATACTATAATTAGAATGACAATTTCATAGAACAAATCAATTGACTTATTGTTTTCATATACCCAGTGCATAATTGAATTTTAGACATGCATGCAAAAGAAGTAGGCACAAACCATCAGATACCTAAGTACATGATAATCAACCACCATTAATTAGGACAATGTACGAATAGATACCCATGCTTTTTTGCATGGTATCCAAACAGCATTTCAATTGTTACATTGCTTGTATGTCCTAATTGTCTTGCCATGCGTAACCAGTAAAATTTTCTTACTCATTCACAAGTGTCAGCACATACTCAAATATAGATGCACACAATATCATGTAACTGAGTACTATTAAACCAAGTTACAAAAGTATTTAAAAATGCAGCACAATTTCATACTATAATTACAGTGTCAAATTTATAGACCAAATAAATTGACTTACAGTTTCCATATACCCAGTCCATAACTAAAATTTATACATGCGTGTCTAAGATGTAGGCACACACGATCAGATACCCTAGTTCATAATAATCAAACCCAACTAAATTAGCACAAAGTATGTACAACTTTTACATGACGCGTCCAGATTTTGCGTGCATCAATTGCACAATATCATGCGTGACTACTACTACCAAATCACACACTCATTCGGCTCAAATTATGGCTAGACGATTCGTGCTGTTTCTAGTGCATACGGTCATATACCCACAAAAAGAATCAACCAAACAATCAATCCAGATAATCATCCGGCCATTAATGCTAGACAACTCGTCCACGATTACTGGGTACGCATTTGAAGATATGTTAACTGAAATATCTTGAGAATAATTGTGGTCGACCAATTTAGTCAACTGTTTCCTCCAGAACCGTAATTAGTCACCTTTTATTAGCTGTCGTCAATTAAATGGTCACCATTTAATACTCCAAAATTCTCATCCATAACAGATACCTGAAATCACGTTCGGTACATGCCAAATCTGGGTATCCTAACCTTCCGCCGGTCAAACAAGGCAACAAATAGTTCAAAATTTCCTAATCCGACGGTCATGAACCATTATATATATATATATATATGGGAAATAGTGGGCTAACATGGGGTATAGCTACCCACCCCAAATTCATCCGTTGGATCCTTATAGGGAGCACAGATTATACTAACTAGGAGCACAAACCTAACGGAACGACGTCAATATTTCCGGTAGAGAAAAGTCCCAGCACTGACGCTCCGGGGGACAGAAATATCACTGTCGTACAAAATCAGTGCATGCGAACAACACTTCCATGCATGGTGTGGTTTCAAAAACAAGAAAAAACAGTGCCGCAGCGCCCCTCTCCGTCCCCTCCTCTCTCTTTTCTCTCTCCTCTCTCTCATCGACCGTATCCGATGTCTCCTCTCTCCTCGATCTGCCGGTGAGGAGGAGGTACAGCGACGCTCCTCGCAGGGAGAAGGCACGGCGGCGCGCTCCACGCAGGGAAGAGGCATGGGAGGAGACCGGATCCCATGTCTCTCCTCGATCTCTGCTCGTGGGCTCACCGACGACTCCGACGCCACGCCGCCCCGAGCTTGCCGCCGCTTCGTCCCGCTGCAGCAACGCGCCTCCTCGGCCACCAACGCTGCCCCGAGCTCGCCCCGTGAGCGGTCTCGCACGTGCCCTCACCGGCCGTGCCGCGCCGCCCATGTGACACCCACACCGGCACTGCCCCTGCTCCTTCTTCCCCGCGTCCACCACGGACTGCAGTCCGGAAGGGGAGGCACCTTTGGGATGGAGGAGTTGGAGAGGAGCTGTGCAGGGAACCAGGTCGGAGCTTGGCTCCCCCGATGCCGTTGTCTCCGTCCAGCCACCGCGTACCGGAAAACGGCGTGACCCCTGGCCTCCGCCGCCACCACGGGCCCAGCTGGCGCCGTCCCTCTTCCATCTACCTGCCGCAGACAAGGCGGGTCCGGCGCGCCCGTCCCTTGCATCGGTATCGCCTTCTCTGTGATGCCCCGTGCCCTCTCTCCCCTTTCGTTTCCGTGACCCAGTGGGCTCGGGCGGCGTGGTATGGAGGTGCGGTGGCAGCGGGCGAGCGGCCCCTTGGGCTCTTCTCGTCAGATCTGGGATCCGCAGTCGGTTACGCCGGGGCTGCTGCTGCGGCCTGCGGCTGCGCAACGACGGCCGGGATGGTACGGCGCCGGCAGTGGAAACGGTGACGGCTTGCCGAAGCTGGAGCATCTCGGGTGCGTCGCGTTGGCCGCGCAGGTCGCCGACCATGGGCTAAGCCGTTCAGCGGCGTGAGGGCCCCTACAGCGATGCACTGCGGGCCGGCCTCCGTGGGCGCCGTCCAAGTCGCTGAAGGAATTGCGGCCGTCCAAGTCGATACGAAGGAGTCGGTACAGAGGAGCTAGCCCCGGGCAGGAGGAATTGCGGCCGTCCGCGTCGTGGAGGTCAGGGGAACCATGGTGGAGGTCTGGCAGAGGAAGCAGCCTGAGATGCTTAATTTTCTATTGTTTCTTGCCTCCGTGATATATTCCTCTCCCCTTATTGCTTTTTTTTCTTCTGATATGCACTTTGCATTATTTTCTGGTACTACTCTGCCATATTTTGGGGTTGCTGTGTGAATTTGAGTTTCAATTTGTTTACCCATTCCGTCAGATCTGTTAATCCATCTAGGAATTGGATGTATATAAAGGTACTGGAACTTGACCGCCGAGTTACTTCTACTGAACAGGAGCACTAAATATTCCCTCTACTGAACAGAATGGCCCTCCTATTTTGGTTCAGTTTTAGAGTTACACTACAAGTAGTTTTAAAAAAAAACTACAACTACTAAAACCTGCAACCTTGGGTACTGATGTGATTTTTACGGTAAAGGTGCTTGATCGATGCAGGATTGTGGCTTTGTTTTCTCCAAAACAAATGTCAGGTACGGCCGCATGGACAGAAACTATGAAAGCTCGCAGCCATTTCGTTTGCCAAAACCATCGCGCCCCAACAGTAACCTTCTGTACCGCACCCAGCCGCTCAAACAAAAAACTACTCCACCACGGCAGCATATCACGGACAAAACAAGGAACCAACAAAGCCACCACGCCTACATGTAACGGTTGGCACGCACGGCGCTAACGCTAGCAGGCACAATCGGCCACAGACCAAAGCATTGAGATCTGATACTCTCTATATCCAACGGCTAGTATATATATATATATATATCGAAAATTGTCTCCTCACTACGACGATAGCTGCGCATGCAGAATCCACCTTTCATTCACTTGTGCTGAGATAGGTGCTAATCATGCATGTGCATTAATTTCTAGATTAGGAAGGATTTGCTCTCGTGTTGAGTTGACATGCATGTCGTCCATTCTCACGGACGTTAAGTAGGGAATCATGTTCACTGGGGCGTGGGAATCGTGTTCATCGTTCGCACCCCGTCACAAAAATCCAGAAGGCTGGATAATGGATTGGACCCATATGTTGGGAATGGCGTACGCGGTGTGAACCACGTCAAAAAAATAAATGACACGGTTTGCGAAATGTGTGAAGTCGTAAGTAAATGGTGATTATTGCAGCAGTGTATTTTTCTTTGTTTGCAAGCTCCTAATGCTTGAGTGCTAATTGAAGAGTAGTACATGAACTTAACTTGGTCTGCATGCGGCAGTTGTGGCTAGATATAATAATCCATCCATGCATGAGCTTTAGCAGCTAGCTTGATCGATCTAGAAAAAGAGCAACTAGCTGGATCCTAGCTAGCTAGCTTGAGTAGAAGTGGGAATCGTGTTCAGTTAGAGGTGGGAATCATGTTCACCGTTCACACACCGACACAAAAATCCAGAAGGCTGGATAATGGAATGGCAAGAGATCTTGCGTGTAAGATAACCTGTTCATGACCCAAATTTTCTTGGAACGATATTTTTTATTCATGTATCAAGATAACATAACAACATTTTTTTCATGCCACGGACAGGTGTGAACCACATACACGTCAACCACCTAGGAAAAGAATCAAACGAGATAGATAAGTACAAAACAGGATGGGTTCAAACAAACCAAGGCTGCTCCACAAGATATGATGGGGCCTACGGCATAACGCCACCACTCTTCACGGCGTTACCACAATGGACAACGCACCCCGATGGATGATCATGTAATCGCACGCAGATCAAACTAATGACGCTATGGAGGTACGAATCTCTAGTGAAAATCGTGTGGCAGATGAGCGGGGGATAGCTACCCCCAATGACAGGAAATCCACACCCATATATATAGGCGTCATATATATGCCTCATCACACATACAGTAGATATATGTTCCTTAGGATATTTAGCAGATATACTCGGATATCATGCTCATCGTCCTCCTGAGATGTGGGACATTGTGCCTATGGTTGTAGTTGACACAGGGTATGAAATGATGTATGGCTCAAACCCTTCGTTTTGCATCAAAGCTAGCATCTCTGAGCTTAATACTGGAGGTTCAATTTCCCTGTCTAGGTATTGCATCACTTGCCGCATGGTAGGCCTTGTGTTGGCGAACGGGTGTGACTTGTGAGCATAGTAGCCCCATCGTTAGCGGAAATCCATTTCGGGTAGCAGGAGCATATACTCCCACTGTTTGAAACCCCAGCCTTAATGAAGACTAAACAGACACCTGGTACCGATTACTGGCAACAATTCTAAACTACAGCTAAGTGTGTGTTCTTTATGTATTCTGTTAAAGAAACAGAGCATATTCTTAAGTCCACTGTACTGAATGTACATAAGATATTTGCGGCAAGTACTATTCTGGACTTGGTACTCTGAGGTCTGAATACCAAAATGCCGAGTTCCCTCGATCCTAGCCTCCTAGGTAATCTCCACATCTCAGAGTCAGAGAAAGAAAAATGTCTGGACAAATTGTTGATGACCATAATGACAGTACATGTCAATCTTTCTTTTCAGTTATTTCCATCTTTAAATGTGTTTATTTACTTTTGCTTATGTCCATTTTACATGACAAAGGTACCTAGGATTCTTTGCAATTTGTCCATAAATAAAGGTACAACAATCTACAATTTTATGCTCATTCAATTACTAAACTTTCCTATTTAGAACGTAATTTTTTTATCGAAAACCATTAAATTCCTGCAAGAACTGGGAACAACCAGTGGCCTAATCGGCTTCTAAGTTCAAGTAATGCATGTACAGTAAGCATGTCTGAAATCATAGCCGTGCAAATCCATGTAAGTTAGTTGATATGTATTGACTTCAGGAAATAAAGTTAAAGAAACATCACTTTATGATCGATTCAGACTGCCACATAAATGGACTCGAAGGATAACATTAGTCATGTCATGGAAATCAGCTTCGATGGTAACCATAATCAAAGTGTAAAGCACAAGAGATTGAATGTTTCTTTTTCCCTATTTTGCAAACTGAGATATTCTTGTAAGATGACGCTTCTGCAAGGGTGGCTACACTAGCAACCATAGAAAAATTGCAAGGCTTCAAAGGTTCCTTATACATGAGGCTACACAGGTTTTCCACAGAATGAAATTAAGATTAGTATAACTGAATTATAGGAAAATATTAGTATCTCTTAGGTGGGTGAGAAGTACTTTAATCATAGGTAATCCCCAAATCTCACAGTGAGATAAAGATGCCAAGTTTCCTCCATCCTAGGAAATATCCACAAGTGACAGTCAGACAGCAATACTTTGGACAAACAGCGAAAAGTCACATTGTAGACTGGGCTACATGTAGCCCGGTTTTTGAACTTTTTTTACATCACCATTTTGAAGTTTCAAAAAAATCCTGGAAAAATCCTCGATGTTGACAATGACATGTTCTACCCTTCTGCAAGTTTTCAACTCGAAATAGTTTGTATTCCAGCCTACACGAAAATGACAAATTCTGACAATTTTGAGAGATTTCGAATCTGTCACTGTTCACCACCCAGCTCCAGAAAATTGTCATTTTTACACAGCCTAAAATACAGAATAGCCCGCATTTGTTTTTTGCACACTGGTAGAAATCATCATTAACTACGTCTAGAATTATTTTCAGAATTTTTGGAAACTTAAAACTGTAGGTTTTTGAATTTTCAAAATACAGGGCTACATGTAGCCCGGGAGACAAATCACCGCACTCCATATCATACAGGTAGACATCAAAGCTTTACACGTTGCATGAAGTTTCATTTTCAGTTTTTTTATGTCTTTAAATGCAATTGTTTAATTTATTCTGGTTCATTTGACTTGGACAAAAGACTACAAGAGCTTGATTAGGATACTCTGCCTTTGCTGCAATGGAACAGGGATATTCAAATTAGGCTATCTTCTTATCTCCGTCTAAATCCCACAAGTCATTGTCTTTAGTTATACATAATTTTTTGTTATGTGTGACAATGTTTACAAATCTTGAATGAAACCAGAAATGTTAGACAATGCTTTTATGGAAATTTCTAGCAAGTTGGGGGAGAACGTACTGGTTCTTTTCAGAGATTTAGTTTGCATTCATAAATATGTACAAGTATGAATATGCTTTTTATAGGAGATTTAAGGTACAAAGCAGACATAAAACCAAAAGACACCACCACACGTACACACACCCCGCTGCGCATCTCCAATCTATGCCACAAAATTATCTGAACTACTCGGCATTACAACGACGTGCTATAGTAACTTAATCTAGAGACGACGATATTTGTTAGGGTGTTCCATAAAATCAATTCAAAGATGTTTATTGGCAATAATCTGAAGAAATATCACTGTCTCCATCAACTATTAAAACTTTAGACAACGATAGATGTTGAAAAACAGAGAGTAGATTGCTACGGATGCTGCAAGGTAATTATAATATGAACTGCTCTTGAGTACAACCTGAAACCTTACCTCTCTCTTGTGCCCTTGTTGAGTTTTAGCTTGCAAGTCATAAGAATGCCTGCAATGAAGGATATATTCTTCCTTCAGCACCTCCTCCACCTGTTTGGTCTTATCTTCGCACCCTTGGCCTCCGGTGATGATCAATTTCTCTTCTCCACCTTCAACCAAACCAGCCTAACCGTTGACAGTTGTGCCATAGTCACAGACGGTGGCCTTCTTGATCTATCCAATGGCACAAGTGGTCTCAAGGGTCATGCCTTCTACCCCACTCCTCTGCACTTCCGCAAGTCGCCCGGTGGTAAAGTTCAATCTTTCTCAGTCAATTAGTTTTCAGCATATTCATCATCTATGCAGACTTGAGTGCTGATGGCATGGCCTTCTTCAACGCCCCCACCAAGAATTTCTCTGATGCACGGGCGGCCAAGTACTTTGACCTCCTCAACGAGAAGAACAATGGCGACACAAGCAACCACATCTTCATGCTCGAGCTCGACACCTACAAAAATGCTAAGCTCCAAGACATCAATGAAAACCACATCGGTATCAACATCAACAGTGCAGTCTCCTTTCAATCCAGCACATCTGGATACTATGAAGATGAGGACGGTGCCTTCAAGAACATGACGCTGAATGGCAACAAGGCTATGCAACTGTGGGTAGACTACGATGAAGGTGATACGGAGATCAATGTGACCTTGGCTCCAATCAACGTGGGCAAACCCTCTAGGCCACTGCTCTCTGCAACCTATGATCTCTCAACTGTACTCTCCGACTCAGCTCAATACATTGGATTCTCATCCACAGCTACTCCCATCAATACCGTCAATACGTGATGGGCTGGAGCTTTGGCATGAATAGACCAGCTCCATCCATTGACATCTCCAGCTTCCTAAGTTGCTCTTGTTGGTCCCAAGGCCCAGTCCAAGCTCTTGGCGATCGTCCTACCAATAGCCACTGCAACATTGATCCTCTCTATGGGCACTATTGCCACTCTAGTTGCGAGAAGGCGAATGAAGTATGCTGAGGTATGTGAGGACTGGGAGAGAGAGTTTGGTCCGCATCGGTTCTCGTACAAGGATTTGTTCCATGCTACGGGAGGATTTAAGAACAAGCATCTACTTGGAGAAGGAGGTTTTGGGAAAATATATAAAGAGTGCTTCCATTGTCTAATGTAGAGATTGCTGTGAAGGTGATGTCTCACGAGCCAAGACAGGGGATGAAGGAGTTTGTCACCGAGGTTGTTAGCATCGGTCGTCTCCGACATCGCAACCTTGTGCAACTACTTGGCTATTGCCGGAGAAAAGGTGAACTGTTTTTGGTTTATAATTACATGCCAAATGGTAGCTTGATAAATACCTACAATGTGAAGAGCACAGCGTCATTTTGAATTGGGTTCAGAGATTTAGAGTCATTAAAGGCATTGCTACTGGCTTGCTTTATCTCCATGAGAAGTGGGAAAAGATACTCATCCATAGAGACATCAAGGCAAGCAATGTACTCCTGGACGGTGAAATGAATGGACGGCTTGGTGACTTTGGCCTTGCAAGGTTATATGATCATGGCACTGACCCCCAAACCACACATATGGTTGGGACCAAGGGGTACCTAGCACCCGAACTACTGCGTACAGGGAAGGCATCCCCTTATACAGATGTTTTTGCCTTCGGCATGTTCCTTCTCGAGGTTGCATGCGGGCAAAAACCAGTCAAGAAAAATGCAGAGGAAATGAACTTTTCTTAGTTGACTGGGTACTTGAGCATTGGCACAATGGGTTGTTTACCGAGACAGTGTGATACTAGGCTCCAGGCGACTACAATGTTGATGAGACATACCTCGTGTTAAAGCTGGGACTTTTGTGCTTGCACCCGTCTCCTAGTTCAAGGCCTAGGATGCGAGAAGTTATGCAATACCTCGACGGGACATGCCACTACCTGAGCTGAGGCAACGGAGCTGAGCATGAACATGGCGGCCTTGGTGAAAAACAGTGGATCAAACTCCTTCATCATGTCATATCCGCAAATAACGTCGAGCTTCGGCACAATATCTGGCCTCTCGGGAGGAAGATGATATCCACAGTGTTTTGTCACTGTTACTTAATCTATCTAGTATGAGCACATATATAAATGTAGCATGTCCTAGAAATAAGCATACAAGGATGATCAGTTACATGTCTAAAGTGTCTGTACAAACTTTTCATTTAGGTGCTCATATGGTCTGTATTGTATTTGATGGCTTCATGTATGTTTACCTTATAAACTCTTGTGCCACTTGTTTTAGCCTTTGTATCATGTGAGTGAGTTGTGTTCAAGCTTAATGTTCAAATTGTACCACCTGGATTTCAGAGATGTCTGTGTTCCCAAATTTCAGAGACGTCTGTGTGCAAACTGACTCGAATTTTGTGTGTTACTCCTAACGAGCGATAATCACAGATTCAGAATGGAGCTTCAGAAATCATCGAATTACCTCGTAGCCAGTGTCGTCCTCGTCCCATACAGGCCGCCGTATCTCGTCGGCATCGGGTTGCCGCCCGTCGGATTCAGGTCGCCGCCAGCTGCAGCCTGCACTCGGGCCTCCGCCCATCGAAATCGGGCCGCAGGGGACGCTTTCGAGGAGGCCCCGGCGCAATATGGACACAGATGGCTCCCAGATACCGCCTCAACCGCGGCCTCACCTCGCCCGCACCGAGCTCCGCCGCGCGCGAGCTCGTCGCCCGCCAAACTAGAGTACGAAGCAGAGGGGCGGCCAAGGAAAAGCGTGTACCTAGCACGGCTTACGCTTTGTAGCTCTCAAAGCGTAAAGGTTACACTTTTTTTTAGCTGAAAAAAGTGTAACATTAAATGGTCTACTCATCAACATTGTAGTATTGGTTAGAAACATGCTGTTTTAATTTTTTCATAAAATAATATGACTTGGGTGAAAAAAAATGAGAAATAAGAATGCTATATTTTAAGCTATGTAACTTGTACAATACCAAACTCATTTTCTTATTACGATAGGATACTATCTAGGATAAGAAAATAAACTTCAAACATTTAATTCTCGTTCGGAATTATTTGGCCATTTCTTAAGACAAGTAGACATGCACGTATCATAATTTATACAATTATATAGACATGTCTTTTGAATAATATTTTGTTTCAGCGAATCTTTATACCGAGCCACTTAAATCCACACAAATGTCTTCACTATTATTCGCTATATACAAAATATGTTGCAAATATTAGTTGTAAAATACTTTCAAAACAATGACCAAGTAAACATTATCCATTATTTACTTTTTTATGATGAGGAGACTCGAAAATATCTCCCGTTAAATACTTCATAAAATTTAACATCCATAGACCATTTGATTACCCACACTCTCTACAACACCTTCTCACCTACATTCCACTGCCTCACGAAGACCCGTTGCCCTCTCTCCTATCTCACTTCCGTTCCTGACCAGTTCACCTGGTCCCTATAGCTCCCTCTCTCGACGTCTTCAGGCCACCCCTCCCCCTTCGTTCACCGCCGCTATAGGACATATGTCCGTGCGTTGTGGCCATTTCTTAAGATAACTATTTAAATAAAGAGTGTGTCTAAATTGAATAAGAAATGCATTGCATTGATCATACTCATATGACGAGAAAATTGCATGTCAATGTTAATAATATCGTGCATTTTGTTTATCATCCAGTCATATTTCCCCTCTATTATATGGTTCATTGTTCTCCTTGCTATTCATGTTTTCCAGAATTCTCAGGAAATTTGTTCAACAAGATATACTCATATCCCCCCTCCCCCCGCGCACACACACACGCAAAGGCGGCCTGGCCCTAATTCCTTCTACACACGTGACATGCCCACATTTGATGTCTTTGCAACAAGAATGAAATTGATAACCACATAGTATGTTGGCGATGTTATCTCCAACATAATATCAACACTAGTTGAATGTCTGTGCGTTGCTATGGATTAATTGTTGTAATTATTTTTGTCGATATAATACATGTGAATATTCATGTGTAATAATAAGACGGTAGTAAATTCTCACCGTAAATTGTAGGTTGGACCGTCCCACTCCAGAACCAAGTGAATCGAATATTCATTGGAAGACAGGGGCATACACCTGCCGTCGCCCTTGGACACGACACAAAGCGATTTTTCTAGCGACGTCGTGGGCTACCGGTCAACAATCGACCATTCGCTGCTTGTTTCATTGTTTGCGAAGAGCCACCAGAGGAAGACGAAGATGCGACCGCCACCGTGTCCTTGTGCAGGCTAGCTTTGGGATTCGGCTTTTATATCTGCGGATTTTGATTCGACTATCAACCTGTATAGTTGTGAAACATCTGAAGAGATTGTTGGCCAGGCTTTAGCGAGGTGACGAACTGGGATGGCCGCCCCCATACTCGACCTCTTCAATACGGGGTTCCGGAGGCGCACCGGCGGCACCCACCATGGGCAGGAGGGCCGCGAGGCTAGAACCGAGCAGCTGGAGCAGCAGCACGCGCGTCGGCAGGGTCGTGCACGAGCACGATGTCGCGCCCATCGGTCGTCCCCTTTGACCCTCAACAATAGACACCGGGGGAAGACGAAGTTGCATCTGCCATTGTGTCCATGTGCAGCCTAGGTTTGGAGTTCGATTTATGGATCTAGGGATTTTGATTTTGATGAGGATGCAAATTTGGGCGATGATTTGGGTGGTGGTTATTTTTTTTATCCATCTGAACGCTCCTTTTTTTGTTTGCTCTAAAAAAATCCGTTTATTTGATTATCTATTCTCGATAAATTTATGAAACAATTGTGGTACTGGGAAATGATTGTGTAATCACTTTGAAAATGTTAATGAGATTTGTGAAAATTGTATGAAATATCTATGATTTAATTGTGACATGTTTCAACTTTCATTCTGATGCCGGACAAAAATGAAATGTGTGTGAAAATTTGTTCATTTAAAATTGGTTTATGCGTAAAAATAATGATGTGTAAAATATAATTGGATCATATTGGTATCATACACTTTTTAATAATGATATGACCCTTTTTTCAGTAATCTATGCAATATATGTCATATTTACTTAGCTTACATAGATATGTTAGCTATGTCATATATGGATTGTAAAAAGGATGTCTCATATTTCAATATCACATGACATAATTTGTTGATATGATATTGGTATCCGGAACCAAATAAAAACACAATTGAATTGTATTTGGTATCACCAAATAAAACTGGAATCCATAATCAAAATAATTGATTTCTAGCACATAACTGGATCATATTTGGTATGACACAAATTTTGTACATGTATCTAATATATGTCATATTATTTTGATACCAAGATGTTACTGAAACCATACTTGACAAATATCTTTTTTGAATTGAGTATCTCACAATATTTGATTTTTTTTAAGTTTTTCTAAAATGAACTGGAGTTATTTTGAAAAAAAAATATGGGTGAATCATATATGGAAGTTGTATACAATTTTTAAAAATTATTATGAAGTATAAATTTAAATCAGTATCGGAAATAGTTAGGATAGATTTTGGGATAAGCTAGCTCGGATAGGCGAGGAGTCCTCTGCCTTCAACGTAGGCGGCCGGGATTCTCTGACTTACTGACACTACAAGAAATATGCTAACTGGTGACCCTCCATATTGGTCACTGAATGGTCACGTAGTATCATTTGTGACCTTTTTGTGACCAAAATCATTTGGTCGAAAGCTGGCGGTCACAAACGAACGTACGTGACCATTTGGGTGCAATGGTCATAGACATCCATGACTAAAATAAAGGGTCATAAGTGTTATGACCAATTGTTTTGGTCACCTGCTATCTGGAATGTCCACGTCAGATCCGACGTGGCGTGGCTGACGTGGCAAAAATGGTGACCAATTTAAATGGTCATACAGCAGAATCAGCCCAATCCAGTTTGATAGTTTAGATGGGCCAGGCCCAACAATACAGTTTTTTTCCTCTTAATTATGGCCAACTACATGGGCCAAGCCCAATATTTTGGCCTTTTTACTTTTGGACCGTGCCAACTATTTTCAATTTAACAAATGGGTCCCAACCGTCAGGTTCTGGTTCGTGGGTCCCAACTGTCAGTTTCGGCAGTGGGTCCCGACAGTCAGGCTCTGTTGTGTGGGTCCAAACTGTCAGTTTTATTAAGTGGGGCCATGTTTAGAGTTCAGATGGGTCCCCAGTTGTTAGGACAATTTTCTTCAGATATTTATATGCCATCATAATATAAAAAGAAAATGACAGAAAAAATAATACTAAAAACAACAGCAAGTGTAAATCTGTTATATCATTAACACACATACAATGGCTCTACAAGTGCAAAAATTGTTACATGAGCTAAGTTCCTGATTCTGTTGCCTCTCTCTCACGTGAACTCTTAACACAGGCAACAAAACCTGGGAGTAGACAAATAAACAGTACATCTCATCTGAAATAAACGGTACTATTCTTGGAAGCCTCTTTGCTAATGTACTCCACGTTCTCATCAGTCGCAACTGCCAGCGGATAACCCTTTTACCAATTGGGCACATCAGGGTAGCCTTCAATGTAAGCAAAAGAAGAGTCATCACTTTCCTTATAGTACATATAGCAAGAATTGACAACAAATTTCAGTCAGAGCCATGCAAGAACAGAAGGTAGTAGGCACCTGCTGGTTGAGCTTGATTACCTTCTAATTCTCCTTGATCTTGTCCTCGAATTTCTTCAACGCCAGGTTGTTCCGCTGCAGCTCGTCCTACACCACACAAAACAAATAATTCAGATCGACACCGACAAATATTATCCCTTTTTTACTTATCTAGACCACACACTACAACTGGGAAGCAAGCAAATTATCGTAGGCAACGTAGATGAGCATTTTTTTAATCAAATGTCAGGAGGTAATGCAAATAAAGAAATCTGAATAGAGGTTGATCCAAATAACACCTAGGAAAAATATTTATACAATAGGTTAATACAACATGTGTATAATCCAACCAATATTAAGGATGCATAAGAATATGTAAAGCCTAATAACTGGGAGTAATCATTTAAGTATGGAACATAGGGAGTACTCTAATTTAACTCATGTCTCATTGAAAATAGAATTGACATTGAAATGTATTATTCGACTCTATGCATGTATGGTCAACAATGCAGATCAAATGAGCATAGAACAATAAAAACATAGTGTTGAATCATGCTGACAGGATTAATCAATTAACACAATATCACACATATAAAACATTCCTAGCTGGCCATATCAAGCATCCTATATCCACACACATTAAGTGCCAATTTTCTCATAGAGCAAGGAGAACAGGAGCGCAGAGCAATGGCAGTGCCATACCTGTCGATGTGTGTTCCCAGCAGGCGATGATACATGGCATGGGCTATCCAAGAATCGGAGGTGCAGCTGCAGCCACAGCGGTGACCTAAACTAGTGCATTCTCCTCCCTGATCGACAGAAAGATAAGATTCAATCAGCAAATGAAACAAGCCAAAACATGCATTTGATCACATAGTAAACTTGAAAGTTGAGCAAGCCATGAGATGATGTCCAAATTGCAGCCTCCAGATTTTATTACAAGCACGTCATTCACAAGCCATGTAACTACAAAACAGCACCACTGGGCTGCTATGATAAGTACAACAAGTCTCCTTCCGCTGCTGCTACTACAGAGTACAACACAGAGAAGCAGCATACATTACCTAACCACTAACAGCAATTAAGATGGCAACAATCACACCGATAAGGAAGGAGCGGGGGCATGCGGCCTGTACCTGGAGGACAGTGGAGACGGGGGCGAGCTCGTAGTCCTTGTAGATGAAGAAGCCGTCAACAACGGCAGCGGCTGCCACCCTACTCGACCAGGCATCGACGTTCCCGACCGTGTTTTGCAGCCCCTGCAGCATCCGCGCCCTGAATCATCAGTAAGACAACAAAAGTCAGATATGAGCCTTCTCTGCCCTGGTCAAACGCGCGAAGAAGATGAAGCAGTAGATCTGCGAGTTGTGCTGTCGGGGAAGCGAGAAGAAGATGAAGCAGTAGATATGCGAGGCGTCAAGTGCTCGGAACGGAGGTGCCGTCGCGCTGCAGGCGGAGTCGTCAGAGGCGCTACGCGGCGAGCGTGGAGGGGGGCGAGGCCGTGGAGGCTTAGCCGGTCGAGCTAGGGGTCGAGGCTGCGGTGCCGGCCATGGAGGCAGAGACCCCGGCGCTCCAGATCGGACGCAGGAGGCCCCGACCAGGGCCGCGACGGCGAGGTGGAGCGCGTAGGGGAGGACTCCGCCATGGTGATGGCGGCGGCGGTGCGGTGGTGGATGGGGTTGGACTGTGGGAGTCGGGGGATGCGGTTGTTTGGTGGTGGGGAGCGGCGGTGCGGTGGTGCGCGTAGTCGGGGTCAGATCGATGGCCGATGGAAGGAGAGGAGTGGAGCGATGCGGTTGTTTGGTGGTGGCGGCGCGAGGGAGGCGGATCGGGGTGGCGGCTAGGGTTCAGGAGGAAGTGGGCTTATATATTGAACTCTCACAGAATTACAAAATTGCCCCTGGTTATGTGGTGCCTGCTCGAATCTTTATGGGTATACAAGTCATTTGACGTCAAAAATTGGGTAGCGGGAGATTTGCCGCTGTGTGCAAAATTCAGTTTCATTTTTGGTTGTCACAAATGTTGTATTTTGTAAAGGACCAATCAAATACACGTTGCAAACTTAGAGCACACAAAAGTAAAAATATTATACCACAACTTGTGTAGAAATAAGTGAATAACCAAAAAAATCAGTTGGGTTAAAAAGTTTTGACATCATATTTAGGTACACAAGTACCTATTTCAGCAGAGATACAACCAAGATTTAACTCCTAGCTACGAACAGTCATGTCCCCGAGTTGACCGCATATTGAAACCGGCATACGAAATTCAAAAAAAATCAAATAAATGGGAAACCTTCACGTGGTGTCATTATATGTGTCCTAGTATCCATCAAAAATCATAAACTTGGAATACGGCAATTTTCTTAAGAAAGTGTTCTCAGAAATGAGGTATCATCTATGAAGATTCATGGCTTTAGGCCCAAATGACGAATGTTATGTCCACATTCATGGTATAGTTTGCTTAAATATGACCGTATTGGGTACAAACGTGTATCTTGGAACCGTGAACAATGTTGCCGAAGAAACTTTTCATTTTCCATTCACGAAAAAATCATTTTTCTATTTCCGAATGCGAAAAATGGGTTATTTTGTTAAGCAACTACCAAAAATATGCCGTAAAATAGGAGCGCTAAATTATTTGAAAATACTAGACCACATTGAATTTACAAATAACCAAATGGTCGCGTGTCAAAACGTTTCCATCTACCTCTCGTCAAAAAGACAAACTTCTGTCGATTCAGCTGGAAGCGGGTCAAATTTGAACTACAGCTGCCTCGTGGTTTGCGCATGATTTTTTGCAAAAATCATATTTAGGTACACAAGTACCTATTTCATCAGAGATACAACAAAAGTTTTGCGAGATTTAACCCCTAGCTACGAACGGTCATGTCCCCCGAGTTGACCGTATATTGAAACCGACATACGAAATTAAAAAAAATCAAATAAATGGAAAACCTTCACGTGGTGTCATTATATGTGTCCTAGTATCCATCAAAAATCATAAACTTGGAATACGGCAATTTTCTTAAGAAAGTGTTCTCAGAAATGAGGTATCATCTATGAAGATTCATGGCTTTAGGCCCAAATGACGAATGTTATGTCCACATTCATGGTATAGTTTGCTTAAATATGACCGTATTGGGTACAAACGTGTATCTTGGAACCGTGAACAATGTTGCCGAAGAAACTTTTCATTTTCCATTCACGAAAAAATCATTTTTCTATTTCCGAATGCGAAAAATGGGTTATTTTGTTAAGCAACTACCAAAAATATGCCGTAAAATAGGAGTGCTAAATTATTTGAAAATACTAGACCACATTGAATTTACAAATAACCAAATGGTCGCGTGTCAAAACGTTTCCATCTACCTCTCGTCAAAAAGACAAACTTCTGTCGATTCAGCTGGAAGCGGGTCAAATTTGAACTACAGCCTCGTGTTTTGCATGATTTTTGCAAAAATCATATTTAGGTACACAAGTACCTATTTCATCAGAGATACAACAAAAGTTTTGCGAGATTTGACCCCTAGCTACGAACGGTCATGTCCCCGAGTTGACCGTATTTGAAACCGACATACGAAATTCAAAAAAAATCAAATAAATGGAAAACCTTCACGTGGTGTCATTATATGTGTCCTAGTATCCATCAAAAATCATAAACTTGGAATACGGCAATTTTCTTAAGAAAGTGTTCTCAGAAATGAGGTATCATCTATGAAGACATGGCTTTAGGGCCAAATGACGAATGTTATTGCCACACTCATGGTATAGTTGCTTAAATATGACATATTGGGCACAAACGTGCATCTTGGAACCGTGAACAATGTTGCCGAAGAAACTTTTCATTTTCCATTCACGAAAAAATCATTTTTCTATTTCCGAATGTGAAAAATGGGTTATTTTGTGAAGCAACTACCAAAAATATGTCGTAAAATAGGAGCGCTAAATTATTTGAAAATACTAGACCACATTGAATTTACAAATAACCAAATGGTCGCGTGTCAAACCGTTTCCATCTACCTCTCGTAAAAAAGACAAATTCATGTCGATTCAGCTGGAACGGGGTCAAATTTGAACTACAGGTCCCTCGTAGTTTTCTCATGATTTATTGCAAAAATCATATTTAGGTACACAAGTACCTATTTCATCAGAGATACAACAATAGTTTCACCAGATTCAACACCTAGCTACGAACAGTCATGTCCCCCGAGCTGACCGTATTTTGAAACCGGCATACGAAATTCAAAAAAAATCAAATAAATGGAAAACCTTCACGTGCTGTCATCATATGTGTCCTAGTATCCATCAAAAATCATAAACTTGGAATACGGAAATTTTCTTAAGAAAGTGTTCTCAGAAATGAGTTATCATATATGAAGACTAATGGCTTTAGGGCCAAATGACGAATGTTATGTCCACATTCATGGTATAGTCTGCTTAAATATGAACGTATTGGGCACAAACGTGCATCTTGGTACCAGATTCAACACCTAGCTATGAACAGTCATGTCCGCCGTTTTGACCGTATTTTGACATAAAAATCAAAACAATAGAAAACAATGAAAAATCAAAACAGTCATTTATGTTACATATTTATAAATACTACATTTCATATTTTCTCGATTTATTTGAATATTTTGTATTATTTGAATGTTTCAAATTTAAAATTGTTGTGGATATGGTTTCCAAGTTTTTAAAATGGATAATTTAATTCACAAATTTTCATAATTTCTGTTGAGAAGATTTTAGTTTGAATTAGATGCCTAAAGGAAATTCTGCAAATAGAGAAAAAGAGAGAACAAAAAAAAATCTTGACAAACCTGTGAACGTGGACTAGCAAGCAGCCCAATAGCCAACGGCCCAACTCAACCATAGGCCTTTTAAAAAGTCAACCATTGGCTCTCCAAGCCGTTTCTCCTGATGGGCTTTGGCCCAGAACGACTCAAGCAAATACAAATAGACTTCGTGATAGTTTTTACCACAAGCGATGTTGTGGCCTAGTGGCCGATGCATTCGGCTTCGGCCTCGTTTGTCTGGGGGCGCCGGTTCGAATCCCCTCTGTGCGCATATTTGTTTTAATATGCGGCACCTTGGTGGGTTCTACCTGTCAGGTCGGTGGTGGGACCCGCAAGCCAGTCTGTGGGGCCCACTGTCAGGTCGGTTGTGGGACCCGCATTTCAGTGTTGTGGGGCCTACCAGTCAGAACGTTGGTGGGACTCGCATGTCAGTTTGGTGGGGCCTATGTGGCTCCTGTCCCTCATGTCAGTTTGTGGGTCCTACCTGTCAGGAAGGTAGTGGGACCTGCATCAACCTGTCAGGACGGTGGCGGGTCCCACTTGTCATGCGGTGTGAGGTCTGGACCCACATGTCATGTCGGCGGGCCGGGTCCCACATGTCATGCAGGGTGGGGACAGGTCCCACTTGTCAGGTGGGGTCGGGTGGGTTCTACATGTCATATTTGCGGGTCCCATCTGTCAGGCTTTGTGGGGACGGGTCCCACATGTCATTCGGGGAGGGGGCGGGTCCCACTTGTCATGGCGGTGTGAGGTCTGGACCCACATGTCATGTGGTGTGGGTGGGACCCACCTGTTAGATGGGGTGAGGAGTGACACGTAAGCAAAACTGCCAACTAAGCACTGACACGTAAGCAAAACTGCCAACTAAGCACTGACACGTAGGCAAGAAGCTGAGTTGGCAGTCCACTAATATTAATGACCATTTAAATTGGTCACATGCGGCTAAAGAAAAGGCAATATGTCAGAGCTTTTTAGTTTATGACCAATTCATCTAACCAGGTTATGACCATTAAGACAAGAAAAGTCACCATTGTTTCAGTTTTAGACCCTCCAAAGTTGTGTATGACCAAATGGCTTCAATTGGTCATAGATCTATGACCAATTTTCCCTGGTCACTATAGAAAAGTCACTAGTTGACACATTTCTTGTAGTGTGAGTCAAAGGCAGAGGGGAACAGTTTCTGTACCTTTGCCGAGCTCTCATCCGTCGGATCGAAAACCTGTGGCGTAGATCAAAGGCTACAGAAGCAATGAACAGTGGTTGCTATGGTCCCCCCGCAGAACTGCGTCATCTTTTGTGCGGGTTTCCGCTTTAAGCAATGATTTTAGAATCCGATTCAATAGAAAATGATAAAATATGCAAACAAAATAGAAGGGGAAAATCAAAATGAAATAAATAAATAATAAAGCAAAAAAAAAAAGATGAAGATAGAAGAGCTCAGATTCCAAATGAAGAAATGGAAATTTTTCTGTGAACAGTTTTCCGAACAGTGTTTTGTCCTAATCTACTCTCTTCATTCGGAAATAGATGTCTTACAATTGTCTAGATTCGGATGTAGATAGACATGTTTTAGTATACACATACATCTGAATTTGAACAAATAGAAGACATCTATTTATGAACAGAGGGCGTATATGGTTGGATTTCAATCCTGTGGCAAAGTCACCTCTACCTTTGTCTCACAAAGTCAGAGACGTGGGATGGGACATGGGAGTCAGCAGTTATTCTAATCACGTGGGTAGGCCCCAGGTGAGGAATAAAGGGTGAAAAGAATCTATACAACCAAATGTAGACCCATGTACTATAATCATACTCCAATCGTGGCTTTTTTTTGATCGGCTGAGGGCGCTAGAATTGCATTTTACACTGCTGTCCTGTCACTGCATGCCCACCAATATGACACCCTGCCAACATTGTCGCTACGAATATATAGTTTGGCCCAATCTGCGGTGAGCAGAGCGGTGCCACTGCCGCTACGTACACCGGCCAGTCGAGCTCCTGATCTCGCCGTGACGCCGTCCATGGACGCCCGGTCCTCATCCTCGCCGCTGCGCATCGTGATCTTCCTGTGGCTCGCGTTCGGCCACCTGCTCCCGTACCTGGAGCTCGCCGAGCGCCTGGCGTCGCGTGGCCACCGCGTGTCCTACGTCTCCACGCCGCGCAACCTCGCCCGCCTCCCGCCACTGCGCCCGGCAGCGGCGCCGCGCGTCGACCTTGTTGCCCTCCCGCTCCCGCGCGTCGACGGCCTCCTCGACGGCGCCGAGACCACTCACGACTTCCCCGACGGGGAGCTCCTCTTTAAGGCCTTCGACGGCCTCGCCGCGCCCTTCGCCGAGTTCTTGGCCGCCGCGTGCGCCGACGAGGCCACGAGACCTCACTGGATAGTCGCCGATGCCTTCCACCACTGGGCCGCCGCCGCCGCCGTTGACCACAAGGTTCGATCCAGTCAGGGGCGAACCTACGTATAGCTGAGTGGGGGCAGTGGCCCCCACTCAGTTTTTGAAATTCTAGTGTATTTTGTTCATATTTGAAGTGAAAAAATCACAAAAATTATATTTTGTACTACAATTGCCCCCACTCGTCCGATTTGCCCCCACTGAAGTTTTCTTCTGGGTCCGCCACTGGATCCAGTCCACCAAAGCCACCCAATTTGCGCTCTCGAGTGTATATCTCAGATTCTTATGCAAAACTTCGCCAGGTGCCATTCGCGGTACTTCTGCCGACCGCTGCCATGCTCGCTAGCGTGCCCCGCCCGCCGTCGGAGCACGCCGACCCCGTCGTTGCCTCTGTCTTCGAACGGGCTGCCGCGGCCGCGCGAGCTGTGCCCCGTTACGAGCGGGAGGAGATGGTGCCTTTTTTCGGCGCCCACGGCGAGCCGTCGTCGGGTATGTCCAGCCTCCAGCGCTGTCTCTTGACACAGGAGAGGTGCACGCTCACGGCCATGCGGAGCTGCGTCGAGTGGGAGCCCGAGTCCTTTCCGCTTGTGGCCACGCTCCTCGGCAAGCCGGTGTTGCCCCTCGGCCTCCTGCCGCCTTCGCCAGACGGAGGCCGCCGTGCCGCCGGCACCAATGGGACAGAGCACGCCACAGTGTGGTGGCTCGACGCGCAGCCGCCGGGATCGGTGGTGTACGTGGCAATGGGAAGCGAGGTGCCGCTGCGCGTGGAGCAGGTGCACGAGCTGGCCCTCGGGCTGGAGCACGCCGGGATGCGCTTCCTCTGGGCACTCAGGAAGCCTACCGGCATCGGCGCCGCCGTTCTTGACGACACGGACGTGCTCCCGACTGGTTTCCAAGAGCGCACCCGAAGCCATGGGCTAGTGAACATGGGGTGGGTGCCCCAGATGAGCATCCTGGCGCACGCCGCCGTCGGAGGGTTCCTCACGCACTGCGGCCGGAACTCGCTCATCGAAGGGCTCCTGTTCGGGCACCCTCTCGTCATGCTGCCCATCTTCGGTGACCAAGGCCCCAACGCGCGGCAGATGGAGGCGAAGAAGGTCGGGTTACAGGTGGCGAGGGACGAGAACGACGGGTCGTTCGATCGCCATGGCGTCGCGAGCGCGGCCCGGGCCGTCATGGTCGAGGGAGAAGCCAGGACGGGCTTCCTAGCTGGCGCAGCGAAGATGCGGGACGTCGTAGCCGACAAGGAGCTACATGATTGGTACATTGACGAACTTGTGCGCCAGCTCAGAGCTCGCTGTAAATAGTGCTACTGCTGCACTAAACTCCAGCTGAGACTCTTAAATTCATGAATAATAATGGGACAATGAATCACTAAAAACTGTAGTACTCCATTCCAGTTTATTAGACTAGTCATAGTGGGGAGTATCATATACTAGTATCATGCATATGATACTAGTCTATGTTATTACTTTCATAGTGGTAGTACTCCCTTCTTCTCAGTTTACACTGCGCGCATGTGGATTCTCTTGGACCAAGGTTGTAGGTGATTGGCTGTAAAATAGTTTGCTAATGCACCTAATTGTAAACAATTAACTTCCTAGTTACTCCCGTTAGCCATTATTCTCATGCATGCATTGGTGGACTTCACTTTGGCAGCTGCATGCAGGAATCCTAAACCGCATACACACCAACGAAAGGGAAAAATAGGAGACGAAACTGCCGGCTTTAGCTCTGTTTACTGCCCCTAATTAACGCGCAGTTAATGCAAAGGCGCCTAAAACAGCTCCGGATGTGGAAATGCATGATATTTGAAATGCGCAGTGTAAACCGAGAAGGAGGGAGTAACATATATGTGGTATCATATAGTAGTGTATTTATTAGCATGCACACTCATCTTTTTTTGGAATCCGCTATGTTACGGTATCTACCTATGATACCACTATCACTTCTCTCATCATTAATTGCAGTGACATGTCATCTTTTTACCAACGTGGCATGCATGATACTACCTATGATACTCCCACTATGGCTAGTCTTAGGCATAGTTTCAAATTCAGGAATTCTCATGAGTTAGGCATAATTTTCGTAATTAATGCTAGATTAGAGGAGGGCAAAGAGCAGCAGGCCCACCACCCATTTAATTCTCCCTACATGCAACGAAGGGAGACCTGCATGCAACGAATGGAGTTTAACCGTGGAGTGATTGTTGAGAAATTGCCTGTGGCAAGATGGTTAGGTGGGTGGTTGTACTCCCAGCCCACCAGAGTTCAAACCCCAGGTTTGACGCTGGTGTTTCTCATTTAAGGCGGAATATTCTTCAGTGGGAGGCGACGTTCCCGTCGACAGCGAGGCGCCCGTGGTGACTTCGTCAATCTCAAGACTTGACCCGCCGACTCAGTCTCTCGGAGGTGCTCATAGGGGTAGGGTGTGCGTGCGTGCGTTCATAGGGGTGAGTGTGTGCGCGTGTATATGAGCGCTTGCGTTGTACTGTGTTTCGCAAAAAAAAAAAAAACCGTGGAGTGATTGTTGGCATTCTGCATTTATCATCCGCATCAATTGCTAACAATATTAGGCATAATTTGGGTGATTTACTGCACCAACAACTCTCTCTTTCTCCCAGTCGGTTGTCACTTAGGTTGCGGAGATTTGCAAACTGAGCTGGGTGATGACGATGTGCGAAACCAACCACCGACAGCTAGCAGATCCTTCCAAGTTCCAATTCCAACCGCGCGGACTTACTACAGGGCTCGTTTGATTCAAAGGAACTACAAAGGATTTTTGAAGGATTTTATCCTATAGAAAATTTTCCTACATTGGTCGTTTGATTCATAGGATTGGTTTCTATAGGATTTTTTCCCATAGGAATCATTGTACTACTTCCTATAGGAATTCTTCCATTCACTCCAACCTCTTTTTACAATTCCTTTACTTTTCCTTTGTCATCAAACACAATTGCTCTTTCCAAAGGATTCAACTAGCCATGACATTCCAATCCTATGAGTTTCCTATTCCTACACTTTTCCTATCCTATGAATCAAATGAGCCCTACACGTGTGTTCGTCAGAGGGCTGCTCAGCTCCTCTTTTCCGAGGCGCTGCTTTAATTTGCATCTTTTCCCACAATTCTCTTCCGTCCCTGAAAATTTGGTTCCCCTCGCTGCTGGAGCCAAATCAGGTCCGGAGAGGATTGTAGCCCATGGCGGACCGGAGTGGACGGTCATCTCGAATCGGTCTAGGACTAGGATTGGCCTCTGGCCTTATATATATACATGGAGACGACGCCGCCGTCGCCTCATATTTTCCCAATCCCAAATCCCATCACCACAATCGTTCCATGGCGAGGGTTCCACCGGGAGGAGCTAGCAAGAAGGGTTCCAACATGGGATGCCCCACCAAAAGGAAGGCGGAGACATTTGACATGTTTCCGGCGCAGGAGGAGTAAGCGAGCATCTATGGGCATTGGGCGGATCCACTGCCAAAGATGCCCGCTTCCATGATCGCGAACTCGAATCCGGCGGAGCAGGTTGCGTTGGAGCCTACGGCGGCGGACCTCTTGTAGAGGCGGAGCTACGGAAGAGAGTCAAGGCAGCGCTGCTACGCTTCCCTGAGTCCAAGGCATTGAACTCAACCGAGTTGGATGATGCGATTGAAAGGATCATCGCGGAGTCTAAGCCGGAGACTGCGTCGGCGGTCGGCCTAGGCATGGTCCGGATGTTGAACGATAGAATCCGCATCTGGCTGTTCCTGCTGAAGACCCCCACGGTCGACGACATCCTCGGCGTCGAGGCCGGCGGGGTGTTCCCGCCGGGCTGGATTGAGAAAAGAAGGCTTCAGCTGGAGGAAGAGTGTCGGCACAAGACCATTGGCGGACCGATAATGGTGGTGCACAAGATCCGCATCGATTTGATCACCAAGGGCTACGTCGTGTTCCACAAGGAGTACCTGAGGCCCGACGGCGATGAAGAATCTGAGGATGAAGACAAGGATGATGATGAGGAGTAGGAGTCGGACCAAGAGGCAGGGGCGCTGTGGTGGCTGATGATCTGAATTTTTTTGACTTTGTGAATTCACAACTTTGAAGAGGTTCAGTTGTTTGTAATGGGTATCTTTTTTCCCTATGCTTGCACGTGTGAGTAGGTCCACGGCGACTTTGTTTACCGCGCACAATCAACCATTTGATATTTTGATCATTTGCACAGATTACAAATGAAAATCTTATACTCCTACATCTGTACGAAAAGAACCCATCTTTAAGCCACAACACTACCACACAACACACGACAAGTGAATAAGGGATCTCGCAAGAGATTCTTGTGAAAAAATATGTGAAAAGGAAGTGTATAGCTGGAGTTAAATGGAAACCAGGTGGGTCTCTGTTTTGGGCAGGTTTGATGAAAATTAAAGACCAATTTTATGTGAATTGTCGTAAACAAATTGGTGATGGTATAGGGACACATTTTTGGGAGGACTAGTGGTTAGGGCCGGCTCCTTTGAGTGTGCAATTTGCAGATTTATATGATATCTGTTTTGACAAAGGGATTTTGGTAGCGCCGGTGATTAGCAATAGGGGGAGGAGCGTATGTTTTCGTAGGAAGCTTTGGGGAGAGAGATTGCAACAGTGGAGGCGGATTTTGAACAGCTGTGATGAGATTGTTCTGAGTGAAGAAAGGGATAAATTAATCTGGAACTTGACTCCTGATGGTAAGTTCACGGTTCGATCCTTTTATAAAAAGTTGATGTGGAGTGATAATGATTTCCCACGGAAATTTTTGTGGGAGGTTAAAATTCCACTAAAGATTAGGGTTTTTTGTGGTTAATTACACAGAAAAGCATTTTGACGAAAATGAACTTGAAAAGGAGAGGGTGGCCGGGTAATACGGATTGTGTCTTCTGTGGGAAAGATGAGACTATTGATCATCTTTTTTTTACAGTGTCCGCTTGCTCATTTCATCTGGAATGTGTTGAAATGTGCATTTAGTCTACCCGATTTACCTACGGAGGTGGATCAAATTTTTGATGTGTGGATTGATCGTTTTGCTGGTCAAACACGTCAATTGGTGTTAGTAGGGATAGCTGCAGTGTTCTGGTCCATATGGACGACCAGTAATAGTACATGCTTTCATCGTGTGAAAGTTTCTGATCCTATTGTTGTTCTGAAAATAATTAGTCATTGGCTTCACATGTGGTCGATATTGCAGAGAAAGGAGGCAAGCAAAAATCTTCTGTTGTGGGGAACAAGACATTTTGAGCAGGTGCTAAAGGAGGTATTTGAAGCTTCGCTTGGTTGGAGGCCGTTACAGAGAAGAATCGGGGTGGGGTGAAGGAAATTTTGCTAGAAAGTTTTTTGCTTTCTTGTGAGCTACCTGGAGCTTGTCCAGTGATTTGGAGTGGCTTCTTGGAATTGGATTCTCCGCTAGGTGTGCTAGATGATAGCTCAGTAGCAGGTCTGCTGGTGGTTCCTCTTTCCTGTTTCTTCGATGCTGAGTTGTTGGTGTTGTGAGAAGCTAGGAGGAGTAATACTAGTAGTTTTTCTTTTATGTTGGTTGCTGGACCTGGGACAGAGTTGATCTGCCCATACTTTTGTAGCTTGGTTTCTAATAATAGAAATCGGAGGGCTCGACCCTTTATTTCAAAAAAAAAAACAAGTTCAGGAAATCTGCCATTTTGCTAAACTCACAACTGAAGCCAAGTAATTGAATGACATGTTCAGTTAAGAATTTGATGTCCTAATATTTTTTTTGAAATGTAATGGCACTTTATTGAATTGATAAAAGAGTTACATCATGTAAGATATCATGGATAATAAAATCAGGGGGATCACCATCCCAAACATGCGCCTACTTCGACTCGTAAGCAAATTTTGCTAACTGATGTGCTACCTGATTAGCCTCCCTCTGACATTGTTGAAAACAAACCTTCTCCAAATTACTAGCTTTCCAAAAACATTCTGCCAAAATAGCTGAGTACGGGCTCCAGACCTCAATGGTTCCATTACATGCCTGGATCAACTCCAAGGAAGAAAACCATTTGGAATTGTGGAAAGAGAACTAGAGAAGAAGCACAATCTGGCCTGGTTTTTTTTCGCTTGAGACAACCACATGGCACGTAGCCACGTACGTATCGCCGTCCAGAAGCCACGTGGCCATGGATGACTCGTCAGCCGTCACCTGCGAAATAGCCAAACTGGCCGTACGTGTTTCGCAAGACATCCGAGACTCCCGTGGTGTTTTGCCATCTTCTAGAGCAAACCAAACAACGGATCTACACCGCCAAGTCTAGCTAGAAACCGCCTTCTTCTCGAAGCGGAAGCACGTACTTTGAAGTTCGCCGCCAGGGAAGGAAAAAAGAAACATGGAAATCTTCAGTGCAGCCAAACATCTTCTTTCCTTCGGCAAAAGTAAGTGCGGTAAACTGGATCATCTTAAGAAAGAGTATTAGTAGCGATAATTTCAAAAAAAAAAAAGAGTATTAGTATATGGAATTAATTGCGCGTGCAGTGTAGTAGACTAAGCTCAGATCACACGTGCACAGCCACGCACCACCAAATTAATCAGTGAGCTACGTGATGGGATTTTTCTCTGGATATATAGCAAGTCAACTGCTAAGCCTGAACTTACCCTGGTCGTTGGGACTTTGATCTTGGTACCCACTACCCAGTCCAGTCTGAAGTCTGAACTGAAGCTTCTCCTTTCGTGTTACCCCTCGATCTAGTAGTTGTTGATTCTGTCAAACAACGCCTACTGGTCGACCGGAGGTCGTTAGAACAATCTACAACTAGATAGCTGCTGAACTCAAACGGATTTCTGTGGCTCCAGGGCGTCACTCGCTTTCGTGCTTACCGAACGCTCTCTCCTTTCCTCCCAAAGTCCCAAACTCGTTTTCTTCACACCTTCGTCGCTTTACGGTTTGAGTAGCCACTGTATATATCCAGAAACCAAATATCAAATGGTCTGGAATATATTTAAAAACGGTTTTGCTAATTCTGAATCGAGTGAGAATTAAGTTAGCTCTGACTCGATTCTAGAATTGTCGGATCTGAATCTTAATTCGTGTGGCCTATGAATTTATGGGTTGCATTGCAACTTTTTTCTTACAAAACTCTACACAAAACATAGTAATCAGAAAACAAGGTTGGGTTGAACAGATAGAATACAACAACCTCCCCATGCCTGCCAATGATGCCAAGAAGCATCACCGGAACAAGGACGAGATCGATGAGAAGGATTTATTTCACGCCGACACTGACATCATCGCCGGCAACCGAAAACAAAATTGAAACTCAGACCGCAAAAAACCTTAACCTACCCATTAGGCCTCCGACAAGGAAATTAACACACTGGGAATAGCAGTTGAATTTCCCTTTATCGCTCGATGACAATCTCCCATCAAGCACCTATGCCAGGGTCTCAACAAAAAAAAATCCAAGCACTTGCATACATGGCACGTAGCCACGTAGCCATGTATGACTCGACGCTCGACGGCCGTCTATCACCTGCCAAACTGATCGTACGTGTGTTTCTCATTTCTCAAAGACACCCGACCCTCCCGTAGGCGGATTTTGCACCTTCTAGAAATCGGAAAAGGCAGCATCACGTTGGCATCCCCTGATCGTAAAGTGTTGACGCCAAGAGGAGCTGTTTTGTTATCAAAAGTGGAGGAGTTGATTGATCCGCATACTGGTATGTGGGATGAAGATTTAATCAGGAGTAATTTTAACCCTCTGGATGTTAAAAGAATTCTACAAATACCACTCAGTGTTGAAGGACTAGATGATTTTGTTGCCTGGCACTTTACAAAATCTGGCACATTTTCCGTCCGGTCAGCTTATTACAGAGAGTGGGAGCACCAATTTGGACGTCAACAAGCTCGAGCTAATGAGCAAGGTAAATTTTTTCGTGTGGAAGTCTTTGCATGGGGCCTTGCCGTGTCATTGCGTGCTCTCAAATAGGCACATTGCAACTAGTGCTGAATGCCCAATCTGTGGCCGAGGAGCAGAGGATATTCAGCATGCGTTATTCACTTGCAAGCGTGCAAAGGAAATCTGGAAAAATCTGAACCTAGAAGAACAAGTAAGGCTTGCAACAAATTTTCTTCTACAACTCCTCGTTCCCGTCCCCTGCTACAGTGCAGAGAGGCGGATAGAAGGCGACCTCGAGTTCCCTTCCTCTCGGCGGCGGATCCGCCGCTCCCCTCCGCCTCCGGTTGCCGTTCCGGCACCGTGAGGTGGGGGGGAGCTCCGGCTCTTGTTCGTCCGTGTAGATAGGCTCTGGTAGGCTAGGTTCCTTTTAGGTTTTGGCCTCTGTGCCATTTTGGCTTCGTGCCGATGGGAGCGGCTGCTCCGCTGCTGCGCGGCGGTGTCCGGTGGCCGGGCGACGTCCTCGACTTCCTCTCGTGGTGCGAGTTGGTGGTGCTGGGGCGCGGCGTCGTGGTCGTCATCGATCTGCTCTTCGTCGAGCCTCTGAGGTGGAGGATCTGCGAAGGTGTGTCGGTGATTGCTCTCCTAAATAAGTGCTTCTGGGTCCGATTGCTGGGGATCTTGAACCTTTTCCTGGCCGGCCGTGGCGGCGAGGAGGAAAAGGGAAGTGGAGCTCGGCAGCTGGATCGTCTCCGTCAGGTGGCTTCCTCCATCTTTCTTGCTCTGTCCGACCGTGGTGGTAGGGGGAGAAGGGGGTGGGCGGTGGCGATCTGCTTCTGTGGTGGTCCTGCAGGTGGTTTCCTCTGTTGGCTCTGCTCTGGCCGGCCGTGGCGGCGAGGGGAGCAGAGTTTGCCGGCGGAGGTGGGCTGGAGGTGGTGGTGCTGGCTGGTGCTGCGTCGGCGGGAAGATGTGGTGGTGCTCGGGAGTTGCTGCTGGGGCTGTGATCGTTCATCGAGTCTAGGTTCCGGCGCATGCGGCGGACGACTACTGCAGCTGTCTACAAAGTGTGGTGGTGGTTTCTCTCCGGCGGGCCGTGGTACGGCGGCGGCAGCGTCGACCAGTTGATCGGGAGCGTGGAGGTGGTTCCGATCGTTTTTCTTTCAGAGTGCTCAGGGGGCTCTGTGCATTTTGCAAGGGTCTTTGTGTAATTTCTTTTCTTTGTTGGACCAGTTTGTAAGATGCTCTGAGTTTTCTGAATATAAGAGTCGGACCACAGTTCAAAAAAAAAAAAAGTAAGGCTTGCAACAAAGACAGATCATGATCGGTAACGCTTGAGCACCTGGTCTGCACGACGACTAATCCAGTTGATGATTTGGCCCTTCCGGAGTTGACGGCAGTCGCTGCATGGTATATATGGTGGCAACGAATGCAAATAGTCCAGGGGGAACCAGTGCAATCAGCTCAAAGGACGGCGGTGGCAATCAGGGTGCTTGCAACAAACTATATTCGATCAAAACACCCAAGTACAAACCGAAGACAAAAAATAGGTGGTTAAAACCTTTGCATGGGCCTGTGAAGGTTAATGTAGATGCATCGTTCTCGGCAGATAATTAATTTGGCAGGGGGAACTGGAGCTGTCATCCGGGATGAATGGGGACATTTCATAGCTGCTGCTGCTACATGGTTCATACCGCATGTTAGCCGTGCATGCTCAGCAGAAACCCTGGCACTTCGGAACGGCCTATACTTGGCTAAACACGTGGGATGCAACAAAATCATGATAGAAACAGATTGTGCAGCTGTTTTGGAAGCAATGCAAAACACTGGAGTACACATGGGACAGGATGCTGCCATTGTTGCGGAGTGCCACCAATTGGCTTTGCAATTCGGGAGGATGACGTTTCAACATTGTCATCGCGAGGCTAATGAGGTAGCTGATATTTTGGCTAAATCAGCATTTAGCTCGAGATCATCGGCTGTTTGGGATGATACCGCCCCTGACTTTATCTCATCCATTATTGTAAATGACGCTGCTATTATTTGATGAATAAAGTCATCTACTTTTAAAAAAAAACTCTTTCTAGAAGAGGAAACACGTACACGTACGTGACCGGTGACCGGCCACAGCGCCGCCAATGCAGAAAAATAAGTGGAAAGTTCAGTGCAGCCAAGCTGGATCCTCTTCCAGAGAAAAGGCCGTGGAGTATAGATTATGGTAGAAATTAACTCAAACCAGACGGCAAAACCACAAACAAATAACTGAATAAGTGAACTATGCGTAGTAAGAGCATCTTCAGTCGCGGCGCCCAAATGGCCGCCCAAACGCCTTTCGGACAGGCCCTTTGGGCGCCCTTCGGACTAGTCGCTGGCTTTGGGCGCCGTCGCTCCCCAGTCGAGACGCCCAAAGGGGTCTCCCAAAGGGTTTTTTTATTTGAATTCCAATATTTTGTTAAGTAAAAATCAAACATACATAAATGTATTATAGTTTAAACACATAAAATAAAGTTCCACGTTATCAAAAAACATCAATTCTAAGCTCAAACGTCTTGCTCTTCCTGGTCTGTCGCTGCCATGCCCCGTAGCGCCCACAAATGCTTCACTAGATCAGTTTGGAGTGCATGATGAATATTTTCATCACGAATTTCCAAATGCATTGAGAGATTATCAGCGGAATCTGCCGGCACGTTGTGATCAACATCTGCGAGAGGACCCTCAAAGTCATATGGCATATGATCTTGCACGGGATTAGCGCGCTCACTCTCGATGATCATGTTGTGCATGATCACACAACAGTTCATCATCTCCCACATCTGCTCGTTCGACCATGTCAGAGCAGGGTACCGAACGATAGCAAACCTTTGCTGCAGCACTCCAAATGCCCGCTCGACATCCTTCCTGGCACTCTCTTGTTCACCGGCAAAATGACAAGCTTTGTTGCCGCGAGGGTTGGGGATGCTCTTCACAAATGTTGCCCACCTTGAATAGATGCCATCGGTTAGGTAGTACCCTTTGTTGTACCGGTGGCCATTGACCTCATAGTTGACAGGTGGGGCATTGCCTTCAACTAGCTTCGCGAACACAGGAGAGCGCTGCAACACATTGATATCATTGTGTGATCCTGCCATGCCGAAAAATGCGTGCCAAATCCATAGTTCATGATCGGCCACAGCTTCAAGAACCACAATGCAATATCCTTTGTGGCCTCCTTTGTACAATCCTTGCCAACCAAATGGACAGTTCTTTCAGCTCCAATGCATGCAGTCTATGCTTCCAAGCATTCAAGGAAATCCTCTTGCTGCATTCTGTTCCAGGATCCGAGCTGTTTCTTCTTCATTTGGTCCTCTCAAATAGTGTGGGCCAAACACAGGAACCACCTCCCTGCAGAACCTATACATCGACTTGATAATTGTGGACTCTGACATCCGTAGGTAGTCATCTGCAGAATCAGCAGGTGCTCCATATGCAAGCATTCTCATGGCTGCAGTGCACTTCTGGATTGACGAGAAACCAATAGTTCCCACGGCGTCTTTCTTCAACTTGAACCATGGATCATACTCTCTCACAGCTTGCACGATCTCGTTGAACAATCCACGGTTCATCCGAAAGCGTCGACGAAAATCCTTGGCCGTGGCGACAAGAATCTCGGCAAAGTAGTCAGAGACTAACATGCAATGGCCTTCCATTCTCTGCCTCAGCTTGCTCTTCTTCCTTCCGAACGACGAGCCTCCCCGTTTTGGTGCGGCATTGGCGTCCTCGTCGGCTTGAAGTTGTAGAAGACAAGAGAGAATCGCTAAATTCTCATCTTCCTCCTCGGCGATGGCGGCTTCTTCTTCCAACAACATCGTGGCCATCAACTCATCATCGCTATCCATCTGCAATACAAAGGGGATTGATCAATGGCCCGATCGCCGGCTAGCATCAATTCTGTCGAAAAGTAATTCCGCCGAACACCTTGCAGGCAGGGCGGGTCACGGAGAGGTCGCCGGTGCCGGCTGGAGTCGTCGAATAGCCAGCGGGCCAAAAGCCAACGGCGGCGCCAGCGTCGAGTCGGGGGAGGTGGAGCCGGCGAGCGGCGGCGTTCCAGATCGTGGCGACAATGAAAGTGGGGCGACGAGGAAGACAAGGGATAAATCTGACGAGAAAACAACGAGATGTATAGTCCACGTCTCACTGACAGGCGTGGCCCACGCATCGGAGGCAGACGTGGCGTCGCGTTTCGTTCCGTCCGGGGCCGCCCGAAACCTCCCCAAGTTGAGGGCGTGGGCTGGGCGTGCCGGACACAAAACTGGGCCGCGCCGGACCCAAAACGCGTTTGGGCTGCGCGAGTGGGAGCGAAAACCTGTCCGGCACGCCCCAAAGGGCTTTGGGCGGCAATTAAGTCAATTGTGAAGTCTGAGGACTGCTTTCCCCTGGTCTAGTCAAAAGTCAAAACCTGGAAGGAACAGATTAATCGAAACTTCTCCGTGGACCACGAGTCCACGATAGCCACATCCTGTCAACCTGCCACACAACAAAAATTTCATGAACACTATTGACAAGAGAACCAGCGCGACAAGGTTGCACACAACAATCGGCTCATCATGTTCAAGCTACTCCGCCAATGGTGTCTTCACAACAACATAAGCATGCAACGCTAAGCACTGCCGAACAATGGGCAACGCGTATCGACTCCATAGACAAGCTACAAGTGAGAAATATGAAGCGGTGACGCCGCCAAGAGAGAGAGAGGGAGCAAGAAGAACCACCCGCCACTAGTCATCGTCAACGCACAGACGCTGCCACCGTGACCCAGACATCGCTCACCCCATCATCTGCCACACAACCCCTGACACCAACCACCGAAGTTATCCGCTGGTACTTCCATCCGATGCTAAACTCCAAAGACGATGCCCAAAGGAGAGAGACGACATTGGGATGCCAACACCATCCAATCCATGGATCTAGTGTTTCCCATGGCAGACTTGGGAGGTTGCAAGAGAGCATCCCCTCTGCCATATGTCTTAACGAAGGAGAACGACATACGAGGCGTCGTCATCATCATCCGCTCCGGCTATAGATCGGAGAGGAGAGGTTTTCACGTTGGTCTACCTGACCATTCCTCAAACCTGCACGCACGATTGGCTGCATGTAAAACCCCATTGGACGTATCTAGTCGAGTAGTCAGATCCAACCCCAATTGTGCCTAGCTAAAATCTGGGGCTAGCCCTAGCCAGGCCACCACCTGAAACTACCGCTTGCGCCTGTGGACCACCATCGCAGACAGCAGGACCACGTCGCCACAACCGACTAGGCCTAACCTCTTGCAACCCTAACCGGCTCGTCGCCTGGCTGCAGCGTGTGGCAGACTACCAATATCGGCGGACTCGCTGAAGTGTCTTCGAGCCGCCTCCGCGCCATGCCATACCTATCAATCTCGACCACCACGCGTGCACCGCCCACTGTGTGAGCTGAGAAGACACCGCAACTACAGATTCACGGGTACAGCCCGCTAGCGGACTTTGCTGAACGGCGTATGCCGACGGTGGTAAGGGAGAGAGGGGGGGGGGGGGGGGGGGGTAGCATACCCGTGTGGCCCAGAACGCCAGTGGGGCATGTCTTTTCCTCAAAGAAATAGTCCCTCTTTTTCGTTTAGAAAAAAGAGAAATATTTCTTCCTCTCGTTGTTGTTGAACGTGTCAACTCTCAAGCAACGCTGCTGGTCAACGAACGACCGGAGATTATATATCATCAGAATAATCTACGACCACTGCTCCGTAGATGCCATGCCATAGCTATGAATTTCCAACGATTTTTATCCGCGTAGGAGGGGTAGTTAATTGTGGCTGAGGGGATCTCGCTTTCGTGCTTACCAGCTAAACTCCCTCCTTCCAAACGATCGCCGTCTGGTCCCACCGGAAAAGTCTTCCTCACGATTACATGCTGCCACTCCAAGTCTAAAGTCTTCTTCACACCGATTGATCCACTTTACGATCGAGTAGTCCCTGTATATAGGATATCTCACTCGGATCCATATTAATTGTCCCCGAATTAGACTATATACATCTGAATCGGATGAAATATATAAATCTATTTTTTAAGGCTCAAAAGCAAATGTTTTAGAGTACACGTCCTTTTTATTCACATATTATACTACATTAGGTTTGTCTTAACTCAAATGTTGTAAAGTTTGACTAAGTTAATGAAAAAAACATCTAGAATATCATATCGATAGAATACGAAAAATATGAGTATGGATTTGTAACTCCGAGCTCTAGTGATTTCCTTTATTTTAAAAATAAAAAACATTTGCAAGTTTCAAAAAACTAACGAGCAAAATCTTAATTTGAAATACTATACAAAACTAGAAAAGGTACAGTTCTAAGTATAGCGAACACTTCATCTTTCCAAATTCCAAAATTTATTGGATTTTATATTTTTTGTCTAGCCCAAAATTTAAATAATTTTCTGATACGACTTTGCATGTTTGTAGGATTCATCAATCTACTACATCTAGATATTTTTCCAGTTTTTTCTAAAATTTGTAAATATGGTTTTTTAATAAAGGGAGCACGGTTACAGATCGAATGATATTGATTTGGTATTGCAAATGTTCATATTTTTCATATAATGTTGGCCAAATTTTACATTTTTTTATTCACGACAGCCCTAATGTGCGGAGTAAAAAAAATCAGAGCCGCCATTTTGTATGTAGATATAATAAATAAGTGAGTTAAATTATCAGAATAGTATATGCTAAAGCAATCAATTCCGCGTGGACTTTGAAAACACAAAGAGAGAGATCAATTATTTCTCGGACAGTAACCACTCACCGTCTAGAAACACGCACCAACTGCCCCATTTCCTCACCAGATGTGCAAAACCCGCTAGAAATCACCCCAAATACGACTGGATCTATATGCCATCATCGTTACGGGAGTAAGAGTATATGATAATCGCTGGTCTTCCTCCACAAAACTCCAGAGCCACAAAGATTTAGCTTGCTGGTGGTGCTAATCGCTGGCTGGCTTCTAGAGCGCCGGCGGGAACCCGTGGTCTCCGCGACCCAGCCCACACGCTAGTCTCCCCACCACAGTACAAAGCGCGCAGGAATTCCTCACGAATTCTACTTATTTGATTTCTCCACGCCCGTCGCCTCCTTCGTTGAATCCATTCCTGCTCCTCGCCGGAATCGGGATTTTGCCCCCAAATCGACCCGCTCCGCGGCTCTAGCTAGCTAGCGCCTCGCCATGGGCAACTGCTGCGGCGCGCCGTCGTCGCAGGGCGGGGGCGGGAAGAACCGGCGGAAGCACAAGCCCAACCCCAACCCCAACCCCTTCTCGACCGACTACAACCGCGCCGCGGGGGCCCGGGCGCGGGCGGGGCTGGTGGTGCTGCGGGACCCGACGGGGCGGGACCTGGGCGCGGCGGGCCACGTGCTGGGCGGGGAGCTGGGCCGCGGCGAGTTCGGGGTCACCTACCTCTGCACCGACGCCGCCACGGGCGCGCGCATGGCCTGCAAGTCCATCACCAAGCGCAAGCTGCGGACACCCGTCGACGTCGAGGACGTGCGGCGGGAGGTGGAGATCATGCGCCACATGCCGCCCCACCCCAACATCGTCAGCCTCAGCGCCACCTACGAGGACGAGGACGCCGTGCACATACTCATGGAGCTCTGCGAGGGCGGCGAGCTCTTTGATAGGATCGTTGCTCGCGGGCACTACACCGAGCGCGCAGCTGCCGCCGTCACGAAAACCATCGTCGAGGTGGTCCAGGTAACGCCGCTTGCTTGGTTTTCTTGCCTGTTGCTTACTATGCTTCCAAGTACAATTGCTAGTACTGGACCTACTGGTGGTTGTGCCCATAGATTTGTTCATGTGAGAAGACCTTTCTGGGTACTGCACAAGCTGTTTCAATAGTTGGTACCACTACTAGTAGTATTCTAGATATGTAAGAAGAGAAACTCATGGTAGCTTTGAGCTTAGCTGAGCTTCAGATAAGCTTCTGAACTATTTTTAGTGGTTCAGTTGATAAGGATGGTCTTGGTTTTGTCGTTAAATGTATAACTGAGCTGGCAATCAATGAAATGGCTTTATGGAGTATCCTAATACACACTGCAAATATGATAGTATCCCAATTTCTGACCATATATCCATGCTTGCTCTGGGATGTACATTGCCAATGCTGAATCATGTGTTGCATCTTAGTTTCTTGCATCATTTGATTGTTTTGTGCCATCTGACATGTATTGTTGCCACTCTATTGTGACAGATGTGCCATAGGAATGGTGTCATCCATCGGGACCTCAAACCAGAAAACTTCTTATATGCAAACAAGAAGGAGAGCTCTCCTCTAAAGGCAATTGATTTTGGGCTATCTGTGTTCTTCAGGCCTGGTATGCTCTGGAGACAACTGAGTGAATTACTGATGCTCAAGAACAAACCTTTGCAATAAATGGAATTTATCTTACCTGCATAAGATAAGCGAGTGAAGTGTAAATATAACCCCTGTTTACTCCTTCTATATCAATATAAAAGGCATAGCTTTTGCCTCGTTTCAAAAAAAGAAGTGTAAATATAACTAGTGGAATCTCTGAGCAGCAACATGGCTAGATTCTACAATGTTGAAATAGGACTCTATTTCCTTTTATAAATCTTCCTGTTTTTTCTCCGATTTATGTAGTAATTTAAAGCTTCTCATAGCAAATGTGGAAACCATTTTAAAATTATATAATAGATTGCCAACTGTACATTGCTTGATTTTCCAGCCCTGCAAAATGGAGCTAACTTCGTTGATACTGTTTATTTATAATATATGTACACTATTTTTGCCGCATAATTGAAGGGTTATTCGTCATCTGATCGACGATGGCATCTATATGCAGGTGAACGGTTTACTGAAATTGTAGGCAGTCCATACTACATGGCCCCGGAGGTTTTAAAGCGCAACTATGGGCCTGAAATTGATGTCTGGAGTGCAGGAGTAATACTTTACATACTTCTTTGTGGTGTGCCACCATTTTGGGCAGGTACTTTTCTTCCTTGATTAGACATATGTTGAGGGGAAACTATAGAACGCCTTACAAATTCCTGTGATGTTGTGCAGAAACTGAACAGGGAGTAGCACATGCAATTATACGATCTGTAGTGGATTTCAAAAGAGAACCATGGCCCAGAGTATCTGAGCCTGCTAAAGACCTTGTCAGGCGGATGCTAGATCCAAATCCAATGACACGGCTTACTGCAGCACAAGTACTTGGTGAGCATTACGCCCTTACCTTTTCTATTGCATAACATCATACAGAACGCTGTCTCACTCTCTGACTCTTATGAGGATAAGCGTTTGTTATGTGTTAGCCGTGAACCATTGATGAATAATGGAACTCACCAATTGCATCCATGAGACAGTTTTCCTATTACTTTCTTGACATAGTTAATTGCATGAACAGAACATCCATGGTTACACGATTCCAAAAAGAATCCTGACATTCAACTTGGTGATGCTGTCCGAGCGAGACTGCAGCAGTTTTCTGCAATGAACAAGTTAAAGAAGAAAGCCTTGAGGGTAAGACTCATTACATGATGGTCCCAACTACATCAGCATCCTTTGATAAAAAACTGTTGAGTTGATGGCATAAAAAAATTTACATTCCAAATGGATTTGTATAGTAATAATCAACTTACGTTATGCGTTAACCTTTGCAGGTCATTGCTGAGCATTTATCTATAGAGGAAGTAGCTGACATAAAGCAAATGTTTGATGGCATGGATATAAACAAAAATGGCAAATTAACCTTTGAGGAGTTCAAGGCCGGCCTCCATAAACTTGGAAACAAAATGCATGATTCGGATCTTCAGATGTTGATGGATGCTGTGAGTTACTAACCAAAAATTGTTTATGCTGTAGAAATTAATAGTGTGATTTTGAGAGACTAAATGTTACACTGCTTTGCAGGCTGACGTTGATAAAAACGGCACCCTAGATTATGGAGAATTTGTTACGGTGTCTGTCCATGTGAGAAAAATAGGCAATGATGAACATATCCAAGAGGCCTTCTCATACTTTGATCGAAATAAGAGTGGCTACATAGAAATTGAAGAGCTTAGAGAGGCTTTGACTGATGATTTTGAGGGGCCTGCTGATGAAGACATTATCAATGGCATCATTCATGATGTAGACACAGACAAGGTCAGCTCAATCTTGCCTTCACAACCTACTAATTGTACATCTTTCTCGGAACATTATATATGCTGTTGACTAAGCTATCTAAAACGAAACCAATTTAGTATTGAAAACTTCTTTGAATATTTGTTGCTGGAATAGTGCCACATGCATGGCCCTGGTCAGGATTCCTGCAAGACATGGTTTTATTCAAGGGATTCCCTTTAGCTAACTAAAGTATTGGCGATTGCTATCGCTGCACTATAATAATAATGTTATGAAATCAAAGGAATACCAGATAATCAAGGATACTACCAGACGCTATAAAGTAGAGGACATACCAGCCAGACTAGGATAACCTAACAGGATATGATATAATGCTGTTGGCAGTTGAAAATAGCAACGTATGACTCGTTCTTAGCTCCTAAGGTCAACCCTAACAGTGATGTGGATATGTCTTCTTTGAACATCACAGGACGGGAAGATAAGCTTCGATGAGTTCGCGGCGATGATGAAGGCCGGGACAGACTGGAGGAAGGCGTCGCGGCAGTACTCTAGGCAGAGGTTCAGCAACCTCAGCCTTAAGCTCCACAAGGACGGATCCATCAACGACGACGACGGTCGGAAGTAGACTGAGCATAGAAATAGAAAGTTCCTGATCTTCTCGAGTGTGGGAGCACAGCTTGTGTTCTGTTTCGCTGTGCCGGGGTATAGTCTGTCAGGTCTTTTCTCCCAGCTGGTTTTTTTCTTCTGATCATACAGTAAATGAGTCGGCTATTCCTCAATTCTTGGCTTTGTAAAGATTAGCGTTTTCTAGTGTAATGTAAAAAGTGGAATGCTTTGTTTGATTGATAGAGTTGACGTTTCTCATCATATGTGTGTGTACGTGGCTACGTGCTGAAGCTTCAAGCTTGTGATGTTGTCTTTTGTTGGTGTAGACGTCTTGTCGATTCCATGCAGCAAAGTGCAGCGGGAACTCCACGAATACATTGTTGTTATTTTCTATGTATAGTTTCTGATCCTACAGAGTTCAATAGGATTTTCTTCCTGTTCTTTCATTTTGGAGTTTTGCGAATCAAAGAAGCCCTCCAAGTGAAGCTGTTCTATTGAGGTTGAATGCCAAATACTGTACTCCCTTCGATCCATATTAATGGGCTCAACTTTATCTAGATACGGATGTATCTAGTTAAACACGGTTGTATTAGATTACAATTTGTAAGACGCCTGGATGAGTTTCTACAACATTGAAGGGTTTTTTGGGGTATAAATAAAGGCAAGATGTTTGGACGAAATACAAGGCTTGACGTCTGCTGCTGGGTTGACTTTTTTTTTCGGTTGAATCTGCTGCTTTGTTGGGCCATCATATTATGGGAGTCACTAGCCCATCTACGCCTGGCTTGGTTCAACTACGGCCCAGATAAACCGAACCGACCTGAGTTGCGGTGCAGCGCAGCGCTCTCGTTCTCTTAGGATCTCACCTAAGGTGAGATCCTACCCAAGTCTTCCCCCAAGTCTTCCCCTAGCTCTGGGCTCACAACAGAAGCATACCTTTCTTGTGGAAGAGGGCCCACCACGGTAGCTTGCTACTGGGGCCCTCGAGCGTCGCCCAGTGCGTTGCACTGCTGCATGGGCCTGGCGCACCCCAACCAAAGCAAACTCAAAAAATTCTGTTACCCAACTGCTCTGTCCTCATCATCTTTGGAGGTAGCCTCTCTTTCAGAGCTGAAATTTGGTCATCCGATTTTCTTCAGTTATCTACTGTTTCTTCAGGCTTTGCCATGTTGACTGCTGCAGTTATCTACTGAATCGGTTTCAATCGTGCAGAAGTTGTGGATTCTAACCCAACAAATCAAACAGCCACTCCAGGATATCCTACAGAACGCCATGTCATCATCATTGTTAATTTCTATACAACTTCAAGATGCCGGGATCCAACCAAAGCGTGCACCAACATTCAGTTGCAGCAGAGGCAGTGCAAATGCAGTTGTGAGTTTTCACTATCACAACATTTGAACGAGCTGGGGTTTAAGTTTTCTATAATACGAAAATACACCGACGACGAGTTTAATCTCAGAATTCAGCGGGGAGTTTAATCTCAGAATTTACACGAATTTTCACGCCGATGAGCCGACCACATTGCTATGATGAATCAACCATGAATCAATAGTCAAATCCAGAGCGCCGCAACGTCGAAATCATCGTGATACCTCGACAACCTGTATGAGCGAGCATTCATGGCGAGGATTTTGCAGTTGGTCCATAATTTTAAAGTTTTTAGATGGTTCGTTTGATTGTCGACGTTGTTCTCATCTGAATTTCAGACTTGCCATGTTGCCCTGCTGCTGCCGTGTCGTTTTGACTGTTCCAGTTTCAGTTGTGGGAGCGACACGGCAGAAGTTGCTGCCAAGGAAATTCTTTGGTCAACAAGCCACTAGGAGAAAATCCTAGAGAACGCCGTGTCATTGTTATAAATGACAGACATTTTTTTTATACAAATTCAAGATGCCAGGACCAGACCAAAGCATACACCAACTTTCAGTTACGGCAGAGGAAATGCAGTTGTGAGTTTTTAATCACCACAACATTTGAACAAAAGCTGGGGTTTAATTTTTTAACACTAAAGTAGGTTCACCACAACAGAAGAATCTAAATGCAACATTCCGACCTTCAGTTACAACGGCCAAACCGGTGACAGTACTGTCGAGATCTGAACTCTGGGTAACTAAATAAATCTTGACAGCAGAACATGTGCCGCGAGTTGAGAAACCACACACGGCGTGGTTAGTATCTGGTACTCTCTCCGTTCCAAATTAATTGACTTTCATATATCTACATTTGGATGTAGCTAGACATATTACATGTATATATACATCCAAGTATATGAAAGTCAATTAATTTAGAACGGAGGGAGTATGTCCTTTGCCGACCGCGATGCATCATAGCAAAGTATGCGCATTGCACGTTGGATGAATCAACCATCAATATGACCTCAGAAGTTCCATAATGCTGAGTTCAATCTCAGAATATTTCGCACTAACGATCGACAACACTGTTATCAATCAACCGCGCTCCGCGCTTCAAGCAGGGCCGGCCCTAAGGGGGATCAGGGTGTGCGGCCGCCCCGGGCCCCCGAATCCTAGGGGCCCCGTCGATCTAGATGCGTTGGGAGAGAAGCTCCATGGAGACAGGTCGGAGGTTTTGTTCCCGTGCGTTTCAGGAAGGAGGAGAAGGAAATGCTGGGAGCGTTACATCCAATGGGCTTGATGCTGGCCTTTTTCTATTATATTAGTTTGGGCCTTTTTTCTCCTTGCTTATTTTTTTGATCTGCTCGGCTGCTCCTTTGGTTAGTATACCATATACGATGTGATTTTCCCTAAAAAAAATGTCGTCTGTTTTCATCATTCCCCTTCTATTTTCTCTAAAAAATCCTATTTTTTGCCGGGCTAAAAAATAATCGTTGATTCCTCAAAATTTTGACGAAGACACAACACTCAACACTAGTGTGATAAACAAAGACACGACACAACGCAGCGGATCCGAGAGGCCAGGGTGACAGCCAAAATAAACGATAGAGGCATAGGCAGCATGAGATAAATCAACGACTATCATATGAAGAAAGATAAAATAAAATTTTAGTTTAGTGTAGTTCAAAGAATGAACAAAACTACAACGTCATGGCCTTGTACGGATCTAATCTCCATATCTTGTGTGCGTTTGTTGTGTCGTTCGACTTTTCCCAGAGACGCCCCTTCGCTGGTACTCATTAATCCACGCTGAGAGGAGAGCCCCAATCGACCTCGTTATGCACACCAGCCACCGCGATGACATGATTCCAATCAGTTGCAGAATTGACGTTTTAGGCAGTGGTGTACCCAGAACTTTTCGAAAGCCTAGGCAAACAAGGTTACGATGCTAAATTTTAGGACAAATCGGTCTAATGAATCATAAAATGCATGCGTTGTGCCCTCGACAAGCCTAGGCGGCCGCCCGGGCTGTAGGGACTAGGGACGCTTGGTCCGTCCATGGCGATAGGTGAGTTATATTGATAGAGAACAAGATAACACAAATATTTATTCATTATGTGATATTGATATTATTTCAGATGTACTTAGTATTATAAAATTTTATATATACATATACTAGTTATTGTTATGATGTTTGAATTAAGGGGCCCGGGTTCAAGTTTCGCCCCGGGCCCCGAAATCTCAGGACCGTTCAAGCAGGGTCAAATCCAGAAGGCCCCGACCTCAAAATCATCGCGATACCTCGACACCCTGTACGAGCGAGCGTACCGACGGTCCATGGCCGTGACGAGCTCCCCGTCTTCGCCGTACCTGACGCGGAACGTGGCCAGCCGGAGCAGACACTCGTCTGCGACGCCACTCAGCCGCTGGACGAGGCATTAGTCGCCGCGCTCAGGCATGTGCACGAGCTTGGCGTCCACGTGGCTCCAGCCCCGGAGCTCGAGGAGCAGCTTCTCCCCGCCGACCTTCCAATCCGGAGGCCGTTCTCCAGAAGGGAGTGGAACGGGGCAGGCACAGAGGTGCCCGTCCGTATCGTAGCGGGCGTGGTCGGCCACGTGGAGTCCGACCCAGGCGTCCAGCTCGCTGTCGTAGGCGGCGTGGCCTGCGAACGGTAGTTGCCATGGCCAGCCGGCGGTGGACACCCACTGGCCGCTCGTCGTGTCGTAGGAGAAGGTGCGGACGTCTTGGCCCCACCCCCACGTACACGCGGACACGAAGATGGCATGCCCCGACGGGTGCACCGCGAGCGCGGCGATCCTCTCGGCGAAGAACGGTACCGAATGAGGGTCGGCGCTCCAGAAGCACCTCGAGGAGCCGGAGAAAGGCTGCCAGCACCAGTTTGCCGTCTTGTCTTCGCCGTCCCTGCCGACCGTGCTCATGCAGTGCATGCCTCCCGGGTAGGGACGAACTGGCTCCGTTCTACTGTCCCACGCCCACGGGTACGCCTCCGCCGACTCCGACACCGACTCGAACGCGTACAGCCTGCCCCCGACGGCCACGGCGTCATGGTAGCCGTAGCGCAGGTCTTTTGGGACGTCACACGCGACGGAAAGCGCCGCCGTCTCGGTGTCGTAGACGTAGGTGACGCCGCAGTACTCGCCGAGCTAGTTGGCGGTGGAGCCCATGGTGACGATGCAGTTGCCCAGGGCGGTGAACCGCGCTGGTACATGTTCTATGGCTGTTGGCACCTCCAAGCGGATTACCGCAGGAGGAGGCAGGAGCCGTGGACAGTCCGACCCGGCGTCTTCGTCGTCGTCGGCGGCGTCGACGTCCAGCTTGTAGATGCCGTACTCGTGTTTGTGATCGTCCAGCAGCAAGTACATATGCCGTTTAGCTAGCGCCGCCGTTGGCTCATGTTGCTGGCCAGCTGTGCGGCCTAACTTGCGATCTTGATCCGACCCAAGCCGGTTGGACGTGGCCGACGCGGGAGCCTCCGCCTGCGAATCCCCATCAATGGCGATACCTGAGATGTATCTTCTTGATTTCCGGCTGGGAACGGCGGCGTTGATCGCGTCGTGGCGGCGGACGGATTGGAGACGGGGGCTGATGAGGGGGTTGGGTCGACGGAGAAGCGATCGCCACGCCCACATCGCGTGCCACCGTCGGGGATGTCGATGGGGGATGGCCAGATGGGATCTTAGCCTCTTAGGGCCTAGGGCTTAATGGCGTACAGGGCGCTGGTCGATCAGGTCGCGCGCGTGCGGTTCAGGCTTCAGCCAAAGCGGACGGCAATAGAAGCTGTGCGGTGCGGTGCAGGAGACGTGTAGGCAAAGGGGAAGAAAAGTGCGCATGCACTTGCGTTGGCAAATCGACCCCCAAGTCAAGTCTGACAGAGTACTCATTCGTGGCCGCTCTGACATTGCTCCAACGCGTCCAGTGTGGCAATGTCTTGTATCCACTACCCATGGTTACATAAATATGCCACTAAATCACCAATGTCATCAACAAATAAATAAATAAAATCATTGCATTCACACAACATGCATCTATGCTTGTACTATACAAAATCTCAGGTCTTCACGGTTATTTGGCAATATGGTACTATCCCATTCCAAAAGATGTGTAAAAGAGGAAACTGTTAGGACTAAAACATCTACTCCCTCCGTTCGGAAAAGGATGTCACAAAAATGGTCTATCTATAGTTCATTTTTGTGACATCCTTTTCCGAACGGAGCGAGTGGAATTAACTAGATAAAATGTGACAGCCATCTAAAACACCTAAATGAATCAGATCAAAGGGATTAGGGGATGCTTACAAGTTGTTAAAGAAGACGAGATTGCCTGCTTGGTGCGGGCAGTACTTGTGGTTGCTGGAGTGGTGGATGTAATCGTCGGAGTGTCACAGTTGAGGAGGAAGCCCATGGCCGCCGGCACTGCCCTGCTGGAGGCTGGAGGTGGTTGTCCGTCTTCCTGTTTCTTCAGCACACCCTTAGATCGGAAGGGTCTTAGAGAATTGGGGGGACTCGATAAAACGTAACGTGAACTCACTAGTCATAGGTATCCAAGTCCCCACCCTTTATATGTGTGCTAGCAACAGGGGACAACGATAAGGATTGCCCCAGATCAGGGCGATTCTGTTGGGGTCAAAGGCCACGAATGTTGGTTCATGGCCCATCCCTTTTAACGTACTCGGTGAGAGCCGAGATCACCAACATAAACAACTAGCTGATTCTTCATTTGATATATATCAAAACATGCAGCCTTTGGGAGAACTTTTCACTGTCAACTAGACAAAGTTCTTCTTCAAAGTTAGCTAAAATTTGGAGAAAGTAATGCTTATCAGCCACCCTCACGAATCCACTACAAAATACAGGCTCAAATAAACGTTTCACCAAAGCGACAACAATTACCCGCACGACACAATAGAGTAGCCAAATACTTTTTCTAGCTCATGTATGTGTGTTGAAATGCTGATCAACAACTCTGAAATGCAGCATCGATGGTCCATCAAGAGGACAACCTTTGCCCAGAAATACCATCACGTCTTTGGAGATAATAAGTGGACAAAAATCATATGGGGGTCTGGAGTTTATAGTTGCGAAAATCATATGGGCGTTTGGAGTTTATAGTTGCGGTATTGTTCTACGTACTCTCCTCTGTTTGGCTCAGTTGTCGCCATGTCGTTGGTCCAGAGATGGCATGTATAGAAGACTCCACATGTCGAGGAACCACTAGTACATGTGTCGTGATCTGCAAACGCCTAGGGCAAGCAGCCCATCATGCCACGTTTCGCATGACGTCACTCTAAACGACAACTTTGACATCACCCGACGGTGCTAACAGGTCAATCATTGGTCTGACACACGTGCCACCACATTCCAGACAAGGGTTGGTCTTGCATGATGAACTGTGTTTAGCGGGCCTCGGATGCAGCCGGGCAGTCAACTCCTGTCACGAAACCACGTCGTTCCCTAAAAATGTCGCGGAATCCATTTATGATGGGAGAATGGCAATGGTTGACAGATTCGTCATTATGAGACGTTTACTATGGAAAGGTGATTTTCTACCACTGACCAAAACCGTCCTTCAACATGAGACATGTTTTAGTGATGGGAACATTCACATTAGATTATTCTAAACATAAAATGTAGTATAGGACATAGGAGACTTAGACATCTTCGATTCCAAAACCGTCTCACGGAAGCTTGTTCCACGTCCACTTACCGTTATGAAAAAACATTTAGTTCTTTTTCTGGATTTTGTTTTACTAGATGCTTCACTAGGCACCTAATTACTGCTTTTTTGGGTAATTTGGATCTAATGAAAACAAACCGGATTTTTTTTATGCTCTAGAGGGTTGTAAACCTTACATTTGTTTTAGTGAATCTTTGATGAGTGCGGATAAATGGCCCACAAGCTTCCGGAAGCACTTTATTTAAAAAAATCGGAAACAGTATTTAAAGTTTCAAAAAATCTGGAAAAGGATTTGGATGTAATTAATGATGTACAGTATAAGGGTGCAAAATCACAATGCAAAATTGTTTAGAATCAGGGCTACACAATGCAAAAGTTTTGGAGGATGAAAATACGCACAGATCCACATTCTTGTCATTTTGTGGCCTCGGATACAAAACATTTAATATTGAAACTCTGCACACTTATAGTATATACCATTAAGTACATACAAACTTTTTCAGATTTTTTAATAATTTAAATATAATTTTAATTCTCAAAATAATGTGTTAGATCGAGCTCGATCTCCATTTTGATTTTCTGCTATTGGATTCAAAGATTATCTGAGGAATTCCAGAGGACTGTAATTCTTAAGATTTTTTTCTATGTTTACCATTTAATTTATGTGATTGAGACATAGAAGATCTCTAAAGGTTGCAGTAGAAGATTTCTAACGATTTCAGAGGATTGTAGTACCATATTTTGTAGCAAATTTACCATCGAGTTAAACCTCTTGTGAAGAATCATTTGTTTTCTTTGAATCAAACAAAACAAAATCACATAGGATTTAAATGGGTATGACTAAGCTCCACCATTGTATGACATTGCAATCATCTATTTCTTCGTACTGCAGTGTTCTTATAATGATGTGATTCTGAATTTCTGATTCTCGAAACACAGTAAGAGGAAAAATGCATACCTAAAGAGTAACATCGAGTTGAATACTGCTGTACATGATATGGAACCTAAAAAAATGCGTTAAAAATTGTTTGACGTCACATGAAAAATGTTGAAATTACAATATAAGTTTTGAGTGGATGGATTATAGTGCAGTATAATCCTTAGGAAAAATCTTACGAATTAAACAACCCACGTAAGAAAATCTCAAAAGGAACAAAATCAAATGTCTCCCAAGGGATTGCTCAATTTGTTAAGGAATTATTAGATCGACATATTGGCATTAATTCGCATAATGTTATTGCCAGCTTCTGCAAACGGTACAGTACAGAACATGAATAACCAGCTGGTAGCTCAATCACGGGTGTATCATCATGATCATTCACGCTGCAAACACTTCAGCACAATACAGACAGAACCCATCGATCGATCAGTGGTGCAAGAGTGTCACGTTGTACTCAATGATCGCGTCCCCGTTGCCGGTGTCCAGGTAGTGCGTCCGGAGCAGCGCGAACCCGCGCGCCATACGGAACGCGCCGCGGCCGCCGACGACGGCGAGCTCCCTGCCGTCCACGGTGACCGGGTTCCGCGAGAACACGATGAACGAGCTGCCGTCGTAGTCGGCGAGCTCGAAGTCGATGCCCATGACGAGCGACAGCAGCCCGTCCTTCCCCGTGGACACGTACAGCCCCTGAGCGCTCCCGACCACCCGGGATGTCCTCTCTGGCCCCTCCGTCAGCACGTCGTCGGTGGTGTACACGGAGCTAAACGACGTTGGGTCGCCGGGCCTCGACGTGGCGTTGGCGCCGTGGGCCACGAGAACGGCCGTCGGGTCCTTGCCGCTGAGGGTGTCATGGAGGTAAAAGTGGAGGGTGGTCACCTTCTCCGGGCCCAACGGGTAGTCGCCGTCAGTGGCGGCAGCGTCCCGTTGGAGGGAGACGAGGACAAAGAGGACGGCGAGCACGAACAGAGTTTTCATGGTTATATTCTTCGCTTTGAACTGAACTTTTAGTCGTCCGTGGAATGAAGTCAGTAGCCGGGTTGGGTTGCACTTTTATAGGCAAGGTCGACAGGCATGCGTTTTGGAATATATTTATGGGACTAATAATGGATATATTCGGTGAATAATAATCGATATATTCGGGTCCACTATGATTTGTGTGCAATGAAATTAATAATTATGGGTTGATGATCCAACGCTGGCACTAGGATTTTCTTACTGTTCTTGCATTTTGGAATTTCGTGAATCAAAGAGGCCATCCAGTGAAGCTATTCAATTGAGATTGAATGCCAAATACTAGTACAATTTTTTAAGACGCCTGGATGATTTTCAAAAAAAAAACGAAAGATTTATTTTAGCAAATAAAAGATGTCTGGACGAAATACTAGGCTTGACCTCTGCTGCGTTGTCCTTTTTTTCTTAACGGAGTCTGCTACGTTGTCGGACAGTTACGGCCCAAATCAACTGAACAGAACCTCGCAAAATAACGAACCGACCTGAGCTGCTATGTAGGCGCAGAGCGCAGCGCTCTCGCTTAGAGCATCTCCACACTTCGTCCCCAAATCTCTCCCCCCCATGGGGCGGCGACCAAAAAAGGCTTTCACTCGTGCGTTCCAAACGTTGTTTTCGTCTCGAGCGGCCTGATAATTCTTCCGGGTTTACCAGTCCAAACCCGCACCATGGGGGTCCTTTTGGTAGCCCGGACAACACGAAACGCGCGCGGGCCCGTCCTGTCAGCGTCACATCAAAAGCACGCCAATTTCGTCCTCTTTTTCCTTTCCCCTCCCGCTAGATTTGCGGCCCTCGCCATTTTCTCCTCTCCTCTCCCGCCCTCCTCGTCGCCATGGCTCTGCCGCACGCGCCCAACCCACCGAAGGCGAAGGCAAAGGCGACGACGGGCACCATGCTCCGCGTCAAGCGTCGCAACATGCTGCGCCCTCCCTTGCCCAAGCCGGATGGGATGCCGGAGGATGAATGGTAGAATGACTGCCTCTGTCGCAAGCTTGGCACGGAGGAGCGCAACGGGCGGCGCACCAAGAAGGAGATGACGCAGATGGCGCAGCTGGCAGCGGCGAACCTGGTGTCCATGTCCGAAGGCTTCTTCTTCCCAACTCCGGGTGGGAGCCAAGAGAGCAACGCCACCGGTCGGTCGAGGAGCTCTTCGCCGGGTAACTCGACGTACATCCACGACTCCGCCACGCCTCGGTCCCAGTCTAGGTTTTCCCCGAGCCCAAGGATCTCTCCCGAGTTCGCCGAGACTAGCTAGCACAGCGGCTACAGCGGCTTCGACCCGAGCATCACGTTTTTGCAGCCCTTCACTGTCTATCTCAACGAGGCGTACAACGTTCACCGACGACGGCGAGCTCCCTGTCGTCCACGGTGACCGGGTTCTGCGTGAACACGATGAAGGAGCTGCCGTCATAGTCCGCGAGCTCGAAGTCGATGCCCATGACGAGAGACAGCAGTCCATCCTTCCCCGAGGATACGTACAGCCCCTGCGTGCTCCCGAACACTCGGGATGTCCTCTCGGGCCACTCCGTGAGCACGTCGTCGGTGGCGTACACGGAGCTGAACGGCGTCGGGTCACCGTGCATCACCGTGGCGTTGGCGCCGTGGGCCACGAGGACGGCTGCCAGGTCCTTGCCGCTGATGGTGTCGTGGAGGTAGAAGTGGAGGGTGGTCACCTTCTCCGGGCCCAACGGGTAGTGGTTGGCGGCGGCAGCGTCGCGTTGGACTTGGAGGGAGATAAGAACGAGAAGGGTCAGAACGGCGTGCGGTGATGGAGTTCTCATGGCGTTGGGGAAGACTTGTATAGGATCACTCCTTTAGGTGAGATCATAGGATCAAGTCACAAAACCATATTTTAAAATTGTTGAAAATTCTATAAAAAAATGTACAGCACACCTATGGGCTTTTTCTACAACTCCAAGAAATTTCAGCTCAAATTTCGATCTACATTTAGAGAAACAAAAATGTTAAAGTACACTGTGAATAGTGTCAGTTTTGGGTGAATAGTCTTTCACACTATTCACAATTGAGTTTCTCTTTTTTGTTTCTCTAACTGTAGCTGGAATTTGAAGGAGACAATTTTTGGCGTTGTATATATAACATATAGTGTTGTCAAATTTTTTCAGAATATTTAAACATGTTTTGTCTGTTCAAAAAAATTGATCTCATAGATCCTTTGGAACTGAATTCTGTTTTGGTGGAATGGATCCAACAGCTTTGATATGCAGCTTTTATAGGGGAATATCAAAATGCATGTGTTTTGGAAGTTATTTACGGGAGCAATGATGGATATACGCGCGTACAGGATCAAAATGCATGTGTTTTGCAAAGACAGAAATGATTATAACCCGTTTGTAAAACGCTGCCAGCATGATGATTTATAATGAACAGAATGGAAAATTAGTGGGGCATTGCTAGCTTCAGAATCAAGGCGCCTCAAATGGTGCCAGATCTGCATCGGTATGAATGGCAACGATTACGGAAACAAATCATATATTGGCCCCAAATTCAGTCAGTCAACCGTGAATATCAAAATTCAGTCGCAGCCTCATCTCATCCCGGAAATCATACGATCTTTTCAAGCTTGCAAGAAAAATTCAGAACTATTTTTAGAAAAATCAAAATCCAGAGCTTGAGATTACCATCAGGCAATCGCTAGAACCGTGACACTGAAGTTCAGTGATTGAACTGAAGTCAGCACGTAGAGTGTGCGCCAACCTTCAAAATTAGTACACACGTACCCACAGCATTGCAGCAAGGCAAAGACATTGCTACTCCAGGAATCAACCCGTACGTGCGTGTCTTAAATCCAGAACGCTTGAGCTTCGAAATGCTCTCGAAACCTGGATACTCTGTAAGAGCGAGCGCGCCGCTGGGCCGTGTCCACTATCAGCTCGCCGTCGTCGCCGTACTTGACGCGGAACGTGGTCAAGCGGAGCAGGCACTCGTCGCCGTCGCGAATGCACTCCTGCTTGTTGGCACCCTCGCTCCGTCGCCGCAGCCGCTCGACGAGGCAGTACTCGCCGCGGTCACCCAGGTGCACGAGCTTGGCGTCGACGTGCATCCAGTCCGCGTCGTCCAGGAGCATCTTCTCCCTTCCGACCTTACACTTGAGAGCCCAGTCGTGCAGTGGAAGTGGAACGCGGCAGGCGCAGAGGTGGCCGTCCGTGCCTGTCCCGCCCTCGTCGTCCGCGTGGAACCCCACCCACGCGTCTAGCTCGCCGTCGTAGCCGGCGTGTCCTCTGAACGGCAGCCGCCAGTCTCCAATGGGCGTCCACTGTTCGCTCTGTGGGTCATAAATGAACGTGATGGCGTACCTCCTACACTCGCCGACGATGGACAAGAAGATGCGGTGCCCCCAACTGTCCACCGCGTGTGCCTTGATGTCCCCGGGGTTGAACGGGGGCATCACCCTGTCGGAGCTCCAGAAGCATCGCGAGGAGCCGGAGAAAGGCCGCCACTCACTTAGCCACCACGCGCCGTCGCAGCGTCTGGGGTCTGTGGTCATGCGGTGCAGGCCGATCGACGTCGACTCGAACACGTACAGCCTGTTTCCGATGGTCACGGCCGCTTCGTAGCCGCCGCTCATGCCTTCCGGGAGATCGCACGCGGTGGACAGCGCCGCCGTCTTCGTGTCGTAGACGAAGGTCAGGGCGTCGCCTTGGGTGAACCCGCCAGGGTGATCGCCGCACCTGGCCCCCGTGGTGACGATGCAGCTCCCGACGGCGGCGAACTGCGCGGCCTGGTGTTCCCGGGGTTTTGGGACCTCTAGGCGGAAGAGCGCATGCTGAGGCAGCGGACGTGGAGGGTCAGAGTCGACAGAGTTGGTGTCCGGATCGGCGTCGAGATCCAGCTTGTAGATGCCGTACTCTTGCTCGTGGTCATCCAGCACTACAGATGCCGCTTCGTCGCCGCCGAGCGGCGATCTTGATCCGGTCCGAGCGGATCGTCATGGGCGGCATCAGAGACGTTGTATCCGCGTGAGGAAATCAGGTTCTTGCCGAGAACCGCGGCGTGGGTTGCGTCGTGGCGGCGGCCAGGCCGGAGACGGGAGGTGGACCGACGGAGGAGCGACCGGCACGCCCACATTGCGTACGTGCCGCCGTCGGGGAGATCGGGCAACTAGGGCTTATCGGCGCGTGCACGGGTAATTTCTTCTTGCTTGTTTAGATTAGACTGGATAGATGGGCCGTGATCGAACCATGAGTCCATGACTGGCCGTCGTGAACTCAACCTCGGCTGCATTTCAGTTTGGTGATCCACCAATTCCTTCGAGTATGATAGAGTAGTCAACTATAGAAACATATTTCGAGTTGGACCTGACTACACAGTGCCCAGGCACAATTTTGCGTTACGCGGTGCCCCACCTAAAAACTGAAAGAAGCAAAGCATCCAGGCCCACGCGTTCCGGAAATAGAAATGTCTGCCCCCACGTTCACACAGGTAGCTTGTCGTCACGTGTAAGACACCACTTGCGGAGCCAAAACACTACCTGTCCCTCCGCACGCGCACATTCTGCTTCCCCTTGCTCAGGCTCCACACAAGTTAATTACCGGAAAAAAGATACTACGTCCATATATGAAGTCGGTAAACCTCAAAAAATAGCACATGTAAATGCATCAGCTTTCACAGTTCTTGATGTAAAATTAGAAATAAAGCTTACATCCATTATAACAGTTACACTAGGTTACTGGAGCTAATTTCTTCTATAGTTCTAGGTGTACTTAGTTTAGAAAGTTTCATAAACAAAAAGTAGTTGAATAGGTCTAAGAATATCTACGTTGTCGAAAAATAGTTGAATAGGTGTAAAAATCATTTGAATGTAAGAGGCTGATGGAAATTATACATCACATGTGTGCGGGTGACAAAAAAGTGTGTTAAAAGCAAAATAACACCCTATTATGGTGTTTACGGTCTCATGGATGTAGAAAAACATATACCATTGAACTAAAATTACATCCCAAACGTTGATGACGCATCAGGTTAATGTGAATAAAAAAACTGTGATAAAACAAAAAATTACAGCCAATGGTTGTGTTAAAATGGACATGGCTGTAACAATTATACTAATTATAATGCTAAGTTACAAGCCTCAAGCATGTAGCGACCTATGCCTCAAGGATGTACAAACACTTCGACATGTAATTTTAGTGCAATAGAAACATTAGCATGTAATTTAGAAAAAATAGATACATCATGCGTCAAAACACTCAGAATTACATGTCGTTAAATATGGGAAGTAACAAAACATATAAAAATAATACGATTGCACTCAAAATTACATATAATTGTAGTAAGAAAAACCACACCATAAATGGATTGCGCCATAACCAACACATGGGCATATACAATCCGGCCACAACAAACACCGCACACGACAACAACGTTATGAACATAAAAATGAGGAAAAAAGGGCAGGACCCCTTTCCCCATATGTAAAGATTTCTGTAACACAACGCTCGAACCCATTTTTGTGCGCGATGGTCCATCAAAAGGCAATAGAGAGCACCTCTCCATAAACAACTACCAAAAGATCGACATGGCGAGCATCGAACTGCAGTAGCCGGAAAGACTCACCGGGTAAACTTTAAAGGAAAGGAACAACTCGAAATCACCAAGGATGGCAGGGGATGAAGGGACTCTCTTTCGATAGCCACCCTGCAGCAGGTCGCGTCAGTAGCAGCCCAGCTACTCACGCTTTGCAGCAAGGCAGAGACGCACCCATGTGTGGCCGCCAGGGCCACCCACCTTCAGCTTGGATCCAAAGGACCGTCTCCTGGGAAACGCCTCACTGTGACAACACTAAAAATTACATCTTGAACAAGTAATTTATTGATCACACAAAAAAAGTGAGATCATCAAAATAGTGTCATGTCACAATTTAAGAAAAAATAACATCCCAGACTTGATAAAACGACATCACCACCAAACTGAAAACTACGGGACATCTAGATAAAATACATGTAGTTGATGACCTCAAGTTACATCCCGAAATTCAGATACTACATTTTGCGAAATAGTCCACATAATACCATCTACTATTCGAAACTACATGCAGTTGGCAAAAAATGAAAATTCTATCCCAAACTTGATAAATTATATTTCAACAATTAAAGCAATCTATGCAGCTATATGAGTACGCTACATGACTACGCGCATTTGAGAATGAAAAACCACACTAAGTCATGGGGGAGACCGGTGTCAAAACTACGTCCACTATTTTCAAAAGTACATCTCATACTAAATTCAAAAAAATGAACCTAAAGACTAGATGAACAACATCCGCCATGATAATTGTCACTTCCATCACAAACAACAAGCAAGCCAGTCAGCACTAATCACAGATAAGAGGCATTGGTCTATATGGATCAAGCAAGGAACAAACTGGCGTAGTATAAGAATCGGAGCAGCTCTTTCAGTGTCGTGTAGACATACAGTGAGTTGAAAGTAGCAACAGCGAAAACAGCTCTGTAAGGAAGCTTGAATAAATCTTCTGCGGTAGTACAGAAGTAGTTCAGTTTCATTGTAACGTATCAGTGAACAGTGAGAACCTCCTTAGCCAGGCTGCAAATCATTGAGCTACCTGATTGAGAACCAGGCAGGCTGAAAAAGAACAGGGCAAATTTTGACCCTAAACTACATTCTAAGGAAGCAAAAAAAAGTTAAGAAAAATTGTTGCCTCATCACACAAAGTTTGAGAAAACTACATCATGAATAGTGTGTTATACAACACATAGGTGTAACAAACTTACAAATTCAAACTGCACTACAAAAATCTCACCATCCAATCTAATTGTACTAGGCAAACACATCACAAAACGATTGAGAAAATTACATCTAACTGTACTAGGAAAAACACATCATAAGATGATTGCGCCACGTGTGGAAAAACACATGATTCCTGCTTATCCATCCATACAAGCAAATCACTGAGGAGAAGGCATGCCATGACCATGCAAAACGGTGGCGCTCGATTCGCAAATCTCAGCTGCACTACACGTCCTTTCCCCAAACTGTATCTTGAACGGACCTTATCCGAGATTTAGATTTTGCAAACAAACAATGCTCTACTAGCGTAAAATTTATATTAACTTCGAAAGTTAGATCCCAATATGTGGAATTACATCCATCTATTAGCAAACACATGTATATTAACTTCAGAAGTTACATCCCGAGATGTGGAATTACATCTACTCTATTAGCAAAAAATGTATTTTCACTTCGGAAGTTACATCCTAAAATGTGGATCTAGAAATACTGACCTTAGAACTACTCATGAGCTATCTAAGTACATGCACTCGTTAATATACTGGAGAGTTAGTGTACGTAACTTGGAAAAGTTCAGTGCCAATCATATTGCCCTTTGTATAAACTATATCTATAGCTAGATGAAACTACGAAATTACATTCGTGGATGCATCTCCGCATTGGCTATCTAAATGCATGATCTAAGATAATATAAGATTCAGTGCTAGTGTATGGAACTTGATGAAAATGCAGCCTTCATTAGGAACTCAGTACATCTTAAAATTTCAGAAGTACATTTAAAGCGCATGAAAACTACATCTGTGACATAAATAATCGCTTGATGCATTTCTGCTTTCCCCTAATTCATGACGAATTTCCATGAATTCACTTAATCCGGCAGATTCAAGAAGCTGCCGCACATGAACCTGGACAAACACCTAACAGTATTCTAAATACATCAAAATACTCTAATTTAGCAATACTGTGGTATCATATGCCTAGGGGACAAAATACTGCACTTTTAGAATCCTTTGGCTTTTCTAAATATTTTGCTACCAAGCATAGCCTAGATGCTCCATCAGGCACTCTATAACCATCAAAAGTGGAATCAGAATTCACGGCAAGGGTCAAGTAGGTGGCAATGCCGATCTAGTGATGAGTACAACTCCTAAATCATAGTGGATGGAGAGAGCAAATGAACCCAAACTGCTAGTGATGTGCTCCGTTCGGTCAAAACACCGAACAGGTGGTGTGCGCACCTCATTCTGGTGCAGCGCATAAACCTTCACCTCCTCGCAGAGAACATTACGGAGCTCCAGCCAGACGCCCTCCTCTCCGGGGCCTACGGCGGCGGCGCGGCACGCGAAGGAGGCGTGCAGGGTAGAGGCTCCGGGCGGGAGGCACGCAGTTGTGAACGCGCAGGTCGGGCGCACCGCGTACAGAGACGCGCGCGTCGGAGAGAAAGGCGAAGCCGTCGGCGTAGGGTGACCGTAAGGCCGCGGCTAGGTTTTTGGAGAGGAGGCGGAGCCGCGGAGGGCCTCCACTTCCCCGTTTCCTGGTGGTGGAGACGGCGCCGGGAGAGCAGCAAGTCGAGGGGGGTGAGTCACGGAAAGGCGCCGTCGTCGGGCGCGCGAACTAGGTGGCGGCGGGCTGGCTGGAAGCGGCGACGGCGGGCCGGCGAGAAGTGGCGGCAGGCGGTGAGAAGCTCGAGATTGACAAGGCACCGGATAAGCAACTAGTGGTGGTCACTGGTCGGGAGTCGGGACTGTCTCATGAGTTGGACCACGATCGTACGGTGCAGCTTGTGAGCACTTTGTAAGACCAAAATAATGCCCAGGCACGAATTAGATTTTGCGTTTCGAGTTCTTGACCCAACGTATGCGCCGTACGGAGAAAAGTAACCAAAGTATATCCTAGAGATACGTATATGACCCTTCAAACTCTCGTACGTGCAAGTGTAACATACCGGCCTTCTGAACGATATCCTGGCATGCCATGATCGTTTTTCGTTAGAACAAAAGGGAAAATGAGTTTGGAAAACCAAAATAAATGTTTTTCTCTTAGAAAAAACAGAAAACGAATTATCATCACACATTGGGAAGAATAAAAAAATTGAAAACGATAATAATATTCATTTTTTGTTGGTGTCAATTTTGAATATCTTGAATATTATATGCCTTTAATTTTGTGAATCCGTGGACACATGTCGTGACCCAAACAACATACTTTGATGATATTCTTGTAACCTTACCATATTGTCCAAATAGCTGTACATTTTCCATTGTTTTTGGTGTTATAGGTATTTTCATATTCTGTTTGTTTGGTATTGTAGGTATTGATACTTTCTAATACAAAGTTGGTTAAATTTTACAAATTTTGACTTAAGAGAAACCTCATTTGCGAGAAAATAAACGGAGTATTTTTCTAATAAGTTAGAGGAGAGAAAAAAGCGGGTTGTAGATAAGGATTTTGCAACTCGTGCTACAAAACACTTTGTGAGAGTATAGAGTGGAATGCAGACTTGGTGGACCCGGGCACCAGTGAACCCTTGTGCAATGTTTTTTGAAAATTATAAAATTAAGTTTTAGAAAAATCAAACCTTTTTCCTTGGATACATACGTGTTATAAGGAAATATTCAGTGCAAAAAAAAAGTCGTATTCCGAGCTACAGAAAAATAATAAAATTGTGGACACAAAATAGGGAAAACATTGGGTTGTATTTGTTAGAAATTTCTCTTTTTTGTGTAGGTCAAAATACAAAGTGTTTTTAAGAAATTTCTTGTATACTCACATAATGTGTATATGTATTTGTGTACATAATTTCAGATAGTTTTGATACCTAAAAGTATGAATTTTCATTTTTTTTTTCAAAAAGCGAGCTCCAGTGAACTCGGGTGCCACTACCGATTTTTCTATAGAGTAGGCATGCATATACTAATAAATTGATACTAATAAATTGGTACATGTTTATAGCCAAATTTCGCTATAAGCTTGGCTACAAATAACACTGCACAAAGTTCCATCAACCTTGCTCTTGTCGCGATATTTAAATGTTTGAGTTTGTTTACGTATTTTTCATGTCGAGGTATTGGTAACGCATGCCTGAATTAGGGTGTCATGCGCCACGTGTAGAAGGTGGGGAAGAACGTGGAGGGCTCCGCTGACGGGATTGCACACAAAGGTTTACCTAGCTTCAGATATCACAACGGCGGCGAGATCCTACGTGCTGCTATAATTCACTAAGACGAGTATATGTACAGGTTACAATGAGGGTTATAAAAGAGTAGACCTAAGTCTTCCAGGAGGGCGGCTTATATAGGCGTCGTGCCTTCTGTTAGAAGGAAAGACCTAACCGATCTAGTTGAGAAGACCTAGACCAACATGGCCTCGTGATCTAACTTGCTCCCTAAGACGAAAGTCTCCAGGCCTTCGTCTTGGTCTTCACTAAGCCGGCTTTGAGCTTGGCCTTGCCCTTCTTCCTACTGGGTCGCCTGGTAAGGCTGAAAGCCAGCCTTACCACCCATGGGCCACCCTAGTAGGCCAGGTATATATTTGCCAACGTGGTGAGTATACCCGTTCGACATATCCTTCACATTTCAATTGGTGTATTTTGTATAATTATTAAGTAAAACTGGAGCATTGCCTAGAAAGAAAGAATGTGCACTCAACTCATTACCGAGTATGCACCTTCAACAACGTTTCGAAATACAAGCATTTTCTCATAAAGTTGCAAAAGTATTTTCCAAGAAAGAAATTGCAAGTGTCATGTGGTACTGCATGCGAGGGTGTTTGGTTAGGCTTTTTTACTTGGCTTTGGCTTATAAGTCCAAAAAGCACCTAAATTGGTTTTTTTAGCTTTTGGTTTATGTTTTAGTATGATATAAGCCAATAGTCAAAAGTCAAAAGCACCTACTCAAAGCTGGCTTAGGGAGTAATTAGGTGCTTTTGTGGTTTATAATCCAAAGCCAAAAGCTAGTAAAAAAGTCTAGCCAAACACCCTTGCATGCACAGCGGGTACTAGCCATTCGCAATAATGGACACGGTGACAGTCTATGGACTGGAGCAGTGCGGAGTAAAGGGCTCGCCCTTCTTCAATCCATAATTGCACACGCCAGAGGCAGGCCGCCGCAGAGCAACAGTAGCTCCAAGTCACAAAATGCAAGCAGTGCCCATGGCAGAAGAGTTAGTGCTGCCTGCCAGTCCTTCTCCAAGCACTGCACGCCTCGCCGCCTTAAACTCGCCATCAACTCCACCAGCTGCCTCTTCGTCTTGTGCCTTCAGTGTTCGATTCACACCGCGCCCTTAAAAACACCACGGCTTCCTCCGCCCCTCCACAAGTTTCAGCACTTCCACTGTTCCATTCAACCTTGTAGCTAGCTGCTTCTTTGCCCGTGAAGGTGATGTCCGCCGTCCAGGCCTTGCTGCCGGAGGGGGCGACGCCGTTGGAGATCCCCTCGGAGTCCGACCGCCCGGCCTTCATCAACCGTTTCAAGGGCTTCGATGTGTTCCCGGCCGCGACCGCCATCCGCCTGGACATTCCGAAGCCGCCGCGGTTGGAGTGGGACCCGGAGACCGTCAACAGTCGCCGCCCCATGTACGGCTCCCCCGTGTACCTGAAGCTGTCCCCCGACCCTGAGCTCCAGTATTTCGCGCGCCGCTTCGCGTACGCGTACATCACGCCAGAGACGGCCCCGGCCAGCGCAGACCCGGTCGCCTTCATCCGCCTTGTCTTCCGCACCCTGGCGCTCGACCTTCCGCAGACGTTTGAGCTCGAGCAATAACCCGGAAATTTTACCGGAGCCGGTACCTACCGGCACGGTTGCTGCCGTTCATATCTGCTTTGAGATGCTCACCGAGTAGGTGCGGTTGGCAGCTCCTAACCTGTACGCGTGAACCGGAGCAGGTGGCAGCTCCTAACTGGCTACCGGGACTCCGGTAGGTACCGGCTCCGGTAAATATGCATTCTCGGCTCGAGCAAGCCCTGCACGGCGCCGACGCGACGGTGCGCTTCCGCACGCCCGACGACCGGGAGGCCGCTATGCGCCGGCAGCCGTTCCAGCTGGACGGCGCCACCGTCGAGCTGCGGCGCGAAGGCGAGACCCCCGACATCATCCGGGTCCGGCACGACTACATGGTCCACGTCGTCCTCCGGGACTACCCCGTCGAGCACCGCACGGAGAAGGAGATCGAGGGCAACTGCTGCAATTTCGGGTTCGTGGAGGAGATCGACAATGCCTGCTTCTCGGCGCCCGACCTCTCCGCGGTCCACTTGGTCATTCTGACCGGGAAGCCGAGCGAGATCGCCCGAGAGCTCCGCATCGGCTACTTCAATGGCTTTACCAGCGTCGTCCATGTCGAGATCATGAGTATCTGGAAGTACTCACAGTCCTTCGACGCCAAAGGACAGTACATGCCTCTCTTCCAGAACCCGGCCGCGACAGCTTGATGGCCGGCCAGTCCTGTGCCTGTTGGTTTGGTGGCTCAAGCTCTAGCAAGTTTACTTATGTCGTTGTGGCTGCATGCGGTGGCATTTTCATCAACTTGGTAGTATTATTATGTACTCCTAGGTCAGGTTCTTAATTAATTAGTTCCTAGCTTTGTCAGTTATCACTTACCCAAAGCTACGGCTTTGTTTGTTGCTATGCAACCACTATTACTACTTACTAGTATGTCTGTGCGTGTTTGTTGGAGTATATAGATGAGGTGGTACTTCAGTGAAGCTGCTGCTTGTTTACTGTAGCGTGTTTGGGGGCTTAATTATTGGTGATGCTACTACTACCTAAAATTGTAATGATGCATCCTATGTTATAAATTGTAGCTGCTTTATGTATAAAATTTCTGATTAAGTTTTTTAGTTTTCCGTATTGTCGGTCGATTGGCATTCTGTCATCTTTGTCTTGTTTGTTGTTGCATGACCAAATGTCAACTATGTCGCCGGTTTCTCGTTCATAATTTGTCTTGTTATTGCTAGGACTTGCGACTGCGAGTCGGTGACTCAACACACCAAGTCCAGTTGAACGACACGGACGAGGCCACTACTCCAACAGGTCGCTCGCTCATGCACAAGTGCCCAAATCCGAAACCTTCCCTTCAACCGACTTATGTGGCGGAGGGCTAAAAAATGTTGAAGTGGGGCGAACTCTAAAGTATAAATTTTGTTGATGTAAAACCCTAATTAGTCCTGACACATTAATAATTTATATGATACTATATATAATCACTTAATACAATGAAAATAGAAGCATATTTAAATAGAAGTATAATCTAGAAACATACATATAAAATTTGTACTTTACCCAAAATATCTAAAATACAGAAATTGTGAAGAAAAAGATTATACCAATAAGACACGACTATGTCCACTACTCAAACTGGTCAGTTGCTCGTGCACAAGTGCCTTAACCCGAAGACTTCCGGGAGGAACTCTAAAGCATAAATTTTGTTGATGCCAAAACCAAAGTACTCCAGACCCATTAATGCTTTATATACTAGACGTAATCAATTAGTACAATGGGAATATAAGCAGATTAAATAGAAGTAGAATATATAAACATATCCATAACATTTGTATTTTCACAAAAAATATCTCGTCAAATCTGTATTTCACAACATGAAAAGATGTGAGTACTTTATATAGCTCACAAATTCAAGTTTTCGATTAACCACATTATCTGAATACATAGCAATACCACAAAAGTTTCACCGATAAGACATGCGTATTTCACCCAAAATACAGAAATTCAGGGGGCAAAAAAGATCCCCTTTCTGTTATGTCCATCTTCTACCGGCGGAAGCAAGTTACTAGCAGTACGGCACGATTGAGCACGACTCAGATTGGAACTTTTTTTTTGAAACTACTCAGATTGGAACTTGGGAAGAGAACAATAGCGGTCTTGCGGACAGGGACAGACAAACGACGTCAAGGGACAAGAACGGACACTGTTGCGAACGGATGGCCTACAGCGTGGCCGACTCAACCCAGTGGGTGGTGATGGGCCGTCCCAGCATGCAACCTCGGTGCGGGTACGCCAATTCCTATATATCGCCAATTGGCGACGCGTGCACATCGCGCCGTCTGAAGCCGCCTGCCAATCGGCCGGCCCATCTCGCCGTCTTTTCTTTTTTTTTCTAATCCGTTTTCTTTTTCTTTTTTCTTTTCTGTTTTCCGTTTTCTTTTCTGTTTTTTGTTTTTCTTTTTTTTCAACTTTGTATGATTTTGAAAATGATAAGTTTTAAAAATGTTCAAATTTAAAGAATTATTCAAATCTGAAATTGTTCAGATTTGAAAATTGTTCAAACCTAAAAGTTATTGAAATTTTAAAAACGTTCAGATATTATGAAAAATTGATCAAACTTAAAAAAACAGATTGGTAAAATGTTCAGATTTAAAAATTGTTTTAAATTTGAAAATTGCTCGCCATACTTGTTTGTACTACGGTCAGCTTGCACTGGGGGCATCGTACTAGTTGGTCACGGCATGGATCGCAGTGCTTGACCACGTTCCGCGTCAAGTACGGTGACGACGGCGAGCTAATAGTGACCCATCGGCATGCTCGCTCTTACAGTGTCCAGGTTTCGAGAGTATTTCGAGTCTCAAGCTTTCTGGATTTAACGCACATACGAGCTTCTGCCTGCTGGTAGACAAAATTGGGGTACTAAAGATGGATCATAAACTCAATAATTTGTTTCTGCAATCTGGATACAAATCAGGAACCATTTCTGAAGCTAGTAATGTACCTGTAATTCTGCACCTCTTCATAGTGCCAGCGTTCTACAAACTGATCGTAGTGGACCGGAATATATCCATCATTATTCCCGTAAATATATTCCAAAATGCATGAATCTCTGATCTTCGCCTATGTGCGTAAAAAAGCCGCTCAGTTCATTCCACCAACGGCAAGAAAATCCATCAGTTCAAAACGAATAACGCCATGAGAACTCTGTCCCTGCTCGCCGTCCTCCTTGTCCTCTGGTTTTAAAATTCAATGAAATTTCATCGAAATTCACTGAGTTTCAATTTCAGCGGACACCGAAATAATTACCTTTCGATAAAAATATTTCAGCAATTTCAGTAATACACAGGAATTTCAAAACTATTTAAAATCAATTTAATTTTTCAAATATTTAAATGAATTCTAAGAGAATATTTTGGTCATTTGGCCGAAACGAAAACTGAAATTTCAGTGATTTCACTAGTGGTAATTTTCCCGAAACTGAAATTTAAAACCATGCGGTCGGGTCCGGAGAAGGTGACCACCCTCCACTTCTACCTCCACGACACCGTCAGTGGCAAGGACCCGAGTAGCCGACGGCTGTCATGCAACAGATTAACCTCAGGTATAGTGCATGGGTGATGGGCAGGGTTGATCCTGACAGGAGGGTAATCAAGCTTGATCAGGATTGCGCACTGCAGTTCGGTGCAAAAGACCTGAATATATTGCTTGGTCTGCCTTGTGTAGGCAAACCAATATCACGAGTCTGTGCCGTGTTATCCGATGCATGTCTTGAGTACACACAGATAGCATCGAAACTGAGCAAGAAGGGGACGCATAGCCTGAAGGCCGCAGAGACAATTTTGTTGAAAGAGATCAATGAGGCAGCCTCCCAGTTGGAAATTGACTATTTCAAGATAGCATTTGTCATATTTACCATTGGTCACCTGCTATGCCCATCCACAAAGAACGATTACACCAGCGTCGATTACTGGGGAGCCCTGAATGATCCTTCAACAATAGCTGAATACAACTGGTGCGAGTTTCTGCTGGAACACCTTATGGACGCAGTTAGGAAGCTGGAGGTTGATATGATGACAAGAAACTCAGCAATACAACTAGCTGGCTGCCATCTATTCTTGCAGGTAATTCACAAAACACATCTCACACTACCCCTTCCGGTGATCCCCAAGTCAAATTATCGCTGACCCTTGACACTTTTATTTTATACTAGTTGAATGCCCGTGCGTTGCAACGGGTACGGATTTGTAATTATTTTCTCTTGTCATACATGCAAAATATAGGTATATAATATTGCATAAACAATGAGATTCTACTTTTCTTATAATGCCATTCAATAAACTATAATTTGACATCACATGTGTAGTAAACAACAATTCCAACAATTATCTTTTATTGACTAAGATCCACTTTGCTCACATCCCAGAGACGGCTTCAAGTAATAACTTTCGTAAATCTCGAACCTGGATTGGTGTTGTCTGGTGGCCAAGGATTGTTCTAGGCTAGTATATTACAGGATTTCTTTTTGGGGCCAGAATTGCAACCTAAAAGTAATGATCGGTTTACAAGCTTTGAGATTTAATTTTGAAATGAAAATGAATTTCCTCTACTTCAGGTGGGTAAAGTTAGCCTCAAAGCTAAAATGGTGTTTGGTCTATCATGCTGAAAGATGCCGAACTTCAAATATGACTTTTTATTCACGAATTAAATTTATGCTATTTGGGTGAATTAAACTTAATCAACTCAACTCCTGAATATAGTTGTTGATAGCTGGTTTCCGTCAAATTAATTCCCTAGGCTAGACTGCTCAATGCCAATTTAGGTAGTAGCAATAAAATTTAGTACTGGTACGTCGGTAGAACATCTGTATGGTGCAGTGGAAGGTCATATGAGTGTGAGGTAGAGTGATATGGATCCACCATCATTTTTTTCATTCCAAAGCCTACGCACGACCAATTCCAAAGGAGGGATTGGTTGTCAGAATACAAAATTTAAGGCTAAACCGAAATTTCTTAGGAGACCAGCTGGAAAACTCGACAGCATTGCAGACATGGGCTGAGCAGGAAACTGGGCGAGAGAACACCAAATATGAAATATGTCCACCGATCACCACCGCAAAACTGAAATACCAATGGAAGAATCACAACAGAGTGATTCTGAAAATCCTAGTTTCAAATGCATCTCTCCGATGAACAAGGAGATATTAACAATAGTATAGAGTGATGCGAATATTTCGAGTCAGTTCATCAGGTGGTCTGGCAAGCAAAGCATGCAGACCACATAAATAATAGCACATATAATATTACAGGCTAAAACATCATCCTTCTTGACCATCACCCCTTGTTCTAAGCAACCACTAAACTTGGTTGATGCATGCTTATAGGACAGAAACATTCCACATTACAAGATAACTCATGTTGTTGTACATTTACCCTTTTCCAAGATATGCTGGACTTGCAGATGAGAAAAACCTACCCCATATCACTGCTTTTCTACATTGTACGCCCCCATGGCCATTTGCTAAACTCTGGGTTCCAATGCAAGGGTAATCTTCTTCCTAAGTCCCAGAAAGAACTGCACAGGTATGTAGAGAAACAATGTTTAAACTATAATTATAATTCATGAACTTTTGGGCCCCTAAAACTTATGACTTCGTTGCGAGAAGTACAACAATCCCGTACCACTTGTTTTTCCCCTTGTGAATCTGTAATCATAAATTCATAATGCACATCCAAAATCATGTGTATAAGAAAATTTTGGGCCTAATCTGCTACTTCACGGAGGAATGCCCAGGTTGCTGCTGCCGTTGGTTAATGTACCCGAGTCTGAATTCAGACCGTGTGTTCGACCTATAAGCATTGTAACAATAGAAAAGCTAATGTTGTGTTTGATCCCATCGCTTCTTTTCCACATTTTATGAGAAGACCATCGCCACTTCAATGACTGAAGATGCAATCAAAACAATACTGTTCAAACCAACCTGCTTAGTATAATTGTACAAATCAAATGCAAAGCACACGAATTATACAGAAATAAGTCAGTGAAGAACACCTTAAATAAATCTAGACCAAGGCATCAAGTCGGGGTCAAAAGGAAATCATGTTTTCTCGAGAACTAAACCGTCGGCAACTTCAATACGCAAACAAATTGGTTCAGTCATGGAAGCGTTTTCCCTTTGGATCTCCCATAGTGTACTGTTAATACAAGCATTCACCTATGTTCTTTTCGGTATCTCATTAATAGGGTCTTCCATTTTCACAAGAGCCTGGACATATTTGGCAAGGGAACCCTATAACTGGATCAACAAATGAACAATATCCAAAATGAAAAGAAGCAAGTTTCACATATCTAACCCAAGAAAATAGAGGGAAAATACAGTTTGCATCGTTCATATTTAATTTTGGATAACATAAACTATAAGAGGTCAGCAACTGGAGCTAACAACTTTGATAGATTGTTGAAGAATGATAATAGAGATTTAACAGGCTTGTTACATAGTTCTGCTCACCTTGGGTCTTTAATTTCCTACAGCGTCAAGCACTAAGTTTCCTGCAGTTGCTTTTGGAATAGGCGATGGAGAACAAAACCACCCTGAAAGTACACATATCACACAAGCATCATGAAGAAGCAGGAGCAACCGAGCAGTACAATGTTCATTTCGAGAACAAGTGATTTTGTCTTAGGAAGTAGTAGTTATGACCTTGTAAGCTTCAAATGAGAAAAAACTGTACACTATAAGAAACAATAAGGTATATCAAGAATATGTGCAAGCTTCCTCACGCGCTCCCTTGAGAGCCCCCTCCTTTCTTGTACCTGCAAATGCTTTAACAATTGCAGTCAGGGATGTATCAGAGTACATGATTACGTACATATGTACTACCAGTATATACAATGAAAAAGGCAAACCAGATCCTCCTATCACCCTTCTATTCTCAGTTCACAAGTAGATTTTTTTCTAAAGATAAATGTCCATTATAGCTTTTGTTAAAAAGACAGCTGATAAGAATTCTGTGTAAAAGCGCTTAAATAGGTACGAAAACCAGGCAAAGGTACCGCAAAACCATGTTGGATTATGTATAGTTAATCAAAATACACCAAGCATAGCATAGCAGGATCTAGTTTTGTATTATCAATATCTAAACTAATTAACCATCAAAGTTCTAATTATAATTAAATGGCATGCGTCTTCTGCCAAGTTTGTCAGAATCAAAACCACAATATTAGCAATACTTTTTGTTTCTTCAACACAAACAAGGACAATTACATTTTGATGGTAAACAGTTAGATCTCATTTCTGAATTACACGAGAAAGATAGTAAATTCCATAGAGTTAACTTATGTGAAGCTCGGATAAGATAACATAAATAAACATCACAGGACTCATGAAAACATATTGATAGCAAGATAAATTATAAGGAACCAAGATCCAAGTGACTAATACAACAAAGAAATATTTGACAAAGGTGTGTTATTTAGTCAAATTCTTGTAAGACAAAAGGGCCTGCCAACAACTGGACTCACCATCGGATTGAAACTGATAGCTCCCCATCCTTTTATTCTATTCCAAGTCTTGCTTAAACCATCTTAATTTCTGCATATAAAACATGGCTCACTGGTATTAATTTTCAACAATTGAGAAAAGGATAATGATGCTCATCGGAAATCATTTGTCTTTCTGTGAAGCATTCTGATAAACACATGACAGTCAATTTAAAAATTCCGCGTGTACGCTGGTGGATGCAGTACCTTGAGAGTAGTTGAGGCTGGAGACCACGATGCAAAGGGAGGCGTTAATCCTCAAGTAGCAACTGTACCTAGCTTCTAATAATCAAGCTTGGCAATTATCTCCAAGCAATCTGTAGTATCTACATGAGAAGAAAAGTCAAACAACACAATTTAGTACTCCCTCGTTCGGAATTACTTCTCTCTGAAATGAGTGACCTACACACTAATAAGTGTCTAGATACATCCAACTTTGAGACAACTAATTCCGAACGGAGGGAGTAGTTCAGATAAATAAATTTACGGGTTACAAACAACACAATTTTCACAACATGGAGATCTTCCAACGAAATATTGCACAGAAACACCTATCGCATTTTATAAGAACAAAACTGAAAAGACAACTATATCTTTGAAGGAAGTAACATATTTACAAACTGAATTTGCAGCTATACATGATTTTGTCTAAGAATACCTCCATAGACCCTGTAAACAAGATCTCAGACAATAAAACTACTACCAGAACAGTGGATGAATCATTTTGGCACCTTATTGTACAAGGTCGAAAACATTGTACCATTATTTCAAGTTTGAACCTCCTAGTGACATTTCCTTCAGTTGCAAACAACATGATACTTCATATTTTCCAAATGTAACTTTTTTGCAGAGAAATTTTCAAAATTAACCAAGCTGAAACAACCAAGCCCAGCAGCTACATGACCGTAGTCATGTTTACTGATGCTCCCTCAAATAGGATAAGTATCAAAAGAACATAATGTAAATATACACTTCTTAAATTTAAAAGGTGCTGACCCAGTAAACTATCATTGGCAATTATCAGTGTCACATAATAGCAAGCCTAGCTTCAAAGTAAGGAATGTATATCATGATAAGATAATAATATGCGCACATTCAGAAACTTAGCACACACAATCAACTGACCAGAAAATAAGATAACACAACCTTACCTCACATGTGAAGATATCCAGATTTGTCGGTTTGGTGCTTGCTTGTTTACAACATGTCTCCCTAAATCTCCTAGCCTTGAAATAATCCTTGGTGCTTGCTTGATTCTTAAATTCAGGAAAATGAACAAAATAATATCAGTGATGCAATGCGCGAAAGGATGCAAAAGAGAGAGGACATTTCCTGGGTTGGAAAATCTCCTAGCCTTGAAATAATCATGAGTTGGAAAATGAGGATGACGAGACAGTACTATTCAAAAGGCAAGACATCTGACCCAGTAAACTTGGTGGCTTCTTCTTCATGTAAAGAGAGAGCACATTTCCTGGGTAAATTGCTGCCTGCATGAAACATGTTGGATAATGAGCTGTTCTCTTCTGGCACTTGCAATTTCGAATTTATACTGAAGAAACTTATATGTGGTGTTCATGTAGAATTTATACCTTGGTGACGCTCACTCCATAATTCTTCTCACGAATTTCTCTAGTAGCTCTCTCCGAGGCATATAAGAGAACAGGAACTGCCAAGTACATCCATCCATGTGGAATCACATCTGAAATTGCAATTTCAGTTTCTATGCACGAACTTTAAATTCACAAAATAACTACTCTTGCCCAATAGATGCAGGAACAATACCGTTTTCTTGTACCACTGCTTTGTGGGGAATATGAATTAGGAGTGCATCACGAGGAACAAATCCGCAGGTGACGGCGCACACAATGTTGAGGACGCCGCAGATTTGTTAGGTTCAGTGCACGGTCTCGCCCAGGGTGGGCAGGTCGCTGCACGTCGCGTACACGCGGTTGTTCGAGAACATCTCCGCCGCGGACACGCGCGCCGGCGCCGCGACCACCGCCACCACCACCACGAACTCGAACAGCACAAGAGCCCGCACGACGGATCAACAGGGTTGTTGCTGCAGACACCCTCCCTCGGAGGACGGCGAATCTCTGGGCTGGAGGACTTAACGGGGATTCTGGCCAAGATAGCGCGATGGGGGATGGTTGTGCAGCAGGCCGAGATCGAGATCGAACCGGACTCGACGGCCTCTTGGCGCTCGGCGGATCTAGGGAAGCGATCTTCACCGTGTTCCTCGACGCAGAGGCTCGGGGAAGTGGGGCTTGGGGGGATCGGGGCGCGGAGTGGCGTGGCGTTGGTGGCCGGCGAGGAGGAGCAGGCGGCGGACGGAGGAAATGGAGAGGAGTCAAACATCATTCGTATTCTATTAATGAAAAACGGGGACGACGGCGGGGACGGAGGAGATGGTGAGGACTGCGGGTTGATTTATAATTTTTCGAGGGACTAAAGTGAGAAACTGCCGCGACGTACGACGGACGACGACAGAAGACAGGACACTCCATACTTTTATAGTAGATAGAGATGCATGCCTGCAGTTGTTTCTATTGGACAATATGGATCTCGGCCCCCTCACAATTGTTGATCAAATCAGTCCACGTGTGTCATTATTTGAGTTTTATACTATAAGGAAGATGATTAATGCGATGACTACAAGTGCGGGAGGCAAACAAACATTCTTCATACCACGTGTAAATACCTTGGCTTGAGACGTAATATATCTTTTAGTTTGCGACACCATAGTATGCTAACTATCTGGCAATCCACTCGTTTGCAGGGTCTGAGGGGTGATGACGTTGGCTACACCAAACCAATTTTCGGCGAAACATGTTTTGTTGGATCTGCACCGGACATTCAGCCTCACCCGCAAACCCCGATAGCACCACATTCATCAAAATTGAGGCCGCCTCATAGTTCTGCGTATTTTTTGCCAAATCTGGCCGTTATCACGAACTAATGACGGATCTGACCGTTCCTGTAAACTTTTTCCAAATCTGGCCCCTCGAGGTCGGCGCCACGTTGTGTGGAGCCGAAGTTGTTCATGTCGGCGCCAATCTAACCTGGAGCCGAAGTTGTTCATGTAGGTCGGCTCCACGTAACGTGGAGCCGACGTTGCCACGTCGGATTTTGATTGGCGCCGACATGAACAACTTCGGCTCCACGTAACGTGGCGCCGACCCGAGGGGTCAGATTTGGAAATAGTTTTCAGGAACAGCCAGATCCGTCATTAGTTCGCGATAACGGCTAGATTTAGCAAAAAATACTAGTTCTGCTGGAAATACGACCCGGAGGAGCCAGAACAAGAGCAGCGCAGTAGATTTCGATCGCCATCTAAGTCGCACATACCCAGAACTCGTGAGTATATACTACATGTCTACATATGCATCCATTTTCTTTCTACAACTTATGAGAACACTTTCATGTGCCAATTATAATAATGACACCATCCTTGTAACAGGCATCGGACCCTGTATGCTTGCTGCTGAAAGAGCATAATGCCCGTCACTTGTCCAGATTAGCAGACTTGGAGCAGCAGTGGCAGGATGAGATGCTTAACTACTCCGAGAAGCTGTTGAATATTATATCAAAACGGTATCGCAATTGCAAATGCACCACAACAGTTACGGTGAAGATTCCTGTTGGGCACAACCTTTAGCAGCAAGGTTTGACCACTTAAACATCTGTTACGACCCACCGCAGTGCAACAACAAACATTGCTCATGTACTATTCGGCTTGACATTTTTATTCTTCACATGCAGGGACCAGAGCACACAACATCCAATCAACCTGGCGATGAACAATACATAGTGCTCCGGTCACTAGCCACAAGCAGTCTCTTGCATGTACCTCACACGATGTACGCTAAAACCAGTTTCCCACGAATACAAGTTGTACAAATCATATGTCTCCAAAACGGACATATGTCTCCACCCAAACGGACACTTTTTTGGAGGTGTCGGTGAAGATGCTCTTAGTCCCTAGGCTCGAGCCCAACCGGGATGCTCTGCAACCTGTTGGAAAAGTCACTGACGATGCAACCATGAGTAGCATCGTCCTGCAAAGGACTGCATCCTATTAGCAATTCCAAAATGTAACTAACAATTAGCTTAGCTGTTTTCTAATATAAATTGCATGATGGTTGTGTCTAAGTCGACCTCCTTAGCGGTTCATGTCTCTGCATTGGTGAAATTCATATTGAATAAACGTAACAAAAATTTGGAAGCAACTTCCAATTAGGCAGTCCTTTTCTGGGGAAACTAAATTTGTTTCTACTTACACCTAGCTAAGACATTGGGTTTTAGAAGCTCGACATGCATTCATTCATGGGTAGTTGTACAGACCGTTGGCCACGTCCGTCCTCCATCGTTACTCGACCAGATTAACACTGTCCGGGAGCCCATAGTTCCCGGCGTGTAGGCAGCATCGTTGAAGGTCATTTTGAGTCGATGAAGAGGGGGGCATTTTGAGTCCATGAAGAGGGCCTCCACAAGCGACAACGCCATGGCATTGTGGCACAACCCGATTCCAACCTAGTTTTAGATGTTACTACTCCGGACGACGGCGTCGGATGAGAAAAGTCGGATCCACCCTTCTCAAGCCAGAAACCATGCACCCGAACCATCAGGTTTCCCAAAACACCGATAATGCCACCTTGGTGGGATCCACCGCTCCACCATCAAAGGACACCATTGAGAGCACGACTAATAATATAGCCAGTTGTCGGCTAGCTAAGATCGCCACATCATAAAGAGTCAACACTATCAAGCTAGCTATAAGGTAAATATTAGGTTAGTTATTTTTTCCATTTTTCTCTTCCGTTTACGTCTCATTTACTTTCCTTTTTTACCTAGTAGCACATATAGAGGTTGACTCTTTCATGAGAACCCACTTTTTACAATTTTCATTGTCTCTCTCCTCTACAAACACAAAAGTGCCATATAAGTAGGTTTATAGCCCACTATACTTTTAAAGATTCTGTTTTGATGTGAGCTACCAACTACTGTGTGCAGGCACGCAGTTACGAGAAAAGAAAGAAAGAGAGGCGGCGGCCTAGGGTTTCAACCCTAGCCGTCGCCGTCGGCGTCATCTGCATCTTCATCGTCGCTTTCGTCTAAGAATTGACGGGTCCTCACCTCCTCTAGGTGCCGCTCTGGCACTAGGAGGGGTGGGGACCTCAGACCTGCGCAGGGCGCTATACAAAGGTTCTTAATGTTAGAGCTTGGTTTTGGTTGTTGTCTTCTTCGTCAATGGAGATGGCATCGTCTGCAATAAGTGATCTTCCGCGCTTCGTTCGTCGGCGAGATCTCCTTCCCGACGTCAATGGTGGTTTTGGAAGATTAAGTTTGTCTAGGTATGGTTCTTCAGATCTTGCTTCGCCAGATCAATCTTGGATTGTTTCTCATGGTTGCCGCGAGGAGGTTTGTCCTCGCATTATCTATCTCGGCTACTACGTTTTCGGCAATGGTGATTCGTTCTCTCGGCTCCCAACGACGGCGACAAAGTGGTTCGGTTATTTATCCCTGGAATATCAGTGGCGGTGCTCTTGCCGATGTTGCTTGATTAATTTAATGGCTGCGTGCATGCACAAAGGCTTGGCATTGCGGCTCAAAATTAAAAGGGGAGAACCTTCGTTGGTATTCACAGGTATGTGGTTTGGTGTATTCGACGTTGTTCTATGGCTACCTTCAGAAAAGTACAAGATTGTGTCATGAAAGAAGAAAGGGCTTGAAGATCTCATAGATTTGCTCGTCTCTTTTAGTATTGTTTTTGTAATCGATGTAATCGTGTACTCTTTGTTGGTTTAATATATATGGAAAAATTCAAAAAAAAAAGGTTTATAGCCCACTATTATTGCTCGCTCTGAAAGTTAGACTTGCTAAACTAACCTAAGGGGTGAGAAATTTGCGCCACCGGGCTCTCTCGAGCGAGAGATGCTCCTCATGGTTGGAAGGGGCAAAAATAAACTTATTCAATGTAGCACCACTCTTCCCATTTTTATCGGATGTCCCCGAAGGGACAATGTAGCACCACTCTTACCACCATGTTAACAGCAACCTTGCCTCAACGAAACAATCCAGTTGCCACCAGGAGCAGCAGTTTTGCTCCACTGCGTTGCACTTGTCATAGGTTTGTTCTCTGCAAACAAACCCAGTATGAAACAAAGTGAGACATAAGAAATATTACAGTAGTAGGGTCCTAAGGAGCACTCCAAGTTAAAGCATGCTTTATTCCAGGTCCTGCAGATCACCCAAATTAACTCAGCCTCTCCTGTTCATATCATTAGCCTCACTTTTACAGCGAAAGTATCTAACAAATTAGGTAAATTATCAAAACTTACGGGTACAAAACTGAGCATGAAAGCACATCTAATGACTCCCCAAACATATCTAGCTACAGAGCAAGACAAAAATAGGTGATCTATGGCGGAAATCAGTTTTGGGTAGTAGGAGCATATGATCCCACCACCTAAAAACCATATTTAAAAATGTCAAAAAAATTAAACAAAAATCTCAGGTGTACATCCGGACATTTAATGTTCACGCACGAAGTTTCACAGAAAAATAACATTTTTTGTGGTATATATAAAAAGACAAATCCTGGAGCTACAAAATGACTTTGTACGAGACACTTTTTTGTTTTTTTGCACAGCCCACAAAAATTGTCCTTTCTTTGCCAAACTTTTTGCTAACATAGTGTCTGGATGTGCACCCGATATTTTTGTTTGATTTTTTTTACATTCTAAAATATATTTAAAAAACATTTTCATAATGGGTGCATCTAGACTCACGAGTCAAAACACCGTGTCCTGATCTATGGTCTCTACGGTATTGCAAAACATGCATTTGTTGGAGCCTTCGCATCCCCTCGACAAGAGCACACTTTTGATTATGATATTTTTTCTAAAAGCTAGCCAAAGAAAAATCTTTACTTTTAGAGGACTTTTCAGAAGCCATACTCTACCATATTGTACTATGACCTGAGAATTTTTAGTGCAATATAAAGAGACTTTACTATAAATTTTCCTGATTTTGTTAGCGTCCAACTACATCTATCCTCTACATCTCGTAGTTATACCCCAAAACAAAGGTCCCGTAATATGAACCACATCTCAGCCAAGTCTCCTCACAAGTTTCTTCTAAAATTAGGTATATTCCATCCTTTTGAACAAATGTTCTGCAATGTTCATGCATATTAAAAATAAATGTTCATAAATTAGGGACAAGTTTTTCATTCATGTTATGTATGTATTTATATAGAAAAAGGAAAACATGTGTCCTTACATGTTAACAGAAAAATAACAAGAAATAATTAGAAGGAAAAACAAAGGAAAGAAATGTAGAAACAGAAAAAAGTAATAAAAGAGGTAACAAAATATAAAACTGAATGTTTTCACTCACCAAATAGACAATCTTACAGAGCTACGAAAGCAAACTCTCTTTTCCCCTCTCCCTAAAGGCGTCCGACAGGCGAAAAGGGGGCGAACCCACTTTCCTCGCGCGGCCGGCGGCTGGATCGGCGGTCTCCTCCATCTCCGGCCGTCCTTGTGGCGGCGGGAGGGTGGAGGGGCCTCCGATCTGTGCTCATGGCCTGTAGATAGTAGAGTAGGGTTCTCCGGCGGCGTCGGCAGGGTGGTGGTGGCGACGGCGCTGTGGAATAAAGGGGGTGTGGCCGGAGCTTCTTCCCCATCGCGGCGAGGTCCTCTGGGATGGAGCTGGCGAGCTTCCAGCGGTCCGTGCTCCTGGATCCATGGATCCGGTGGGCTTTGGTGCTCATGGCGTGGTTGTTGCGGCGGTGGTGGCGACTTCGTTGCGGAGCTTTTGTCCCCCGTCTCCGTCTCGGTGAGGTTTGCTCTGGCCTGGCCGTGGAGTTTCTGGGGGTGGTGCAGCGGTGTTCCGGTGGTCCTCTGCTGCCTGTTCAGGGCGCGGTGCTCGGCTCTAGCGCTGGGAAAGGTGGTGCGGTGGTGGTGGTTCTGGCACGGCCTGGCCGTCCCGGCGGCGGGTGGTGCTGGAGCTGGTCGTGGGATGGCTTGGCCGTGCGTGTTAATCGGCAATATCTCGCTGCTTGCGGCGAGTGGCTCCTGCGGTCTTCTTCATCGTTGGAGGTCGTCCCTCTGCCAGGCGGGTGGTGGCTGGCTTCTTCTTCTCCGGCGATCGTCGGCGTCGAGGAGCTTTGGTGGTTCAGCAGTTCGCTGCTGTTGTGCTGTGAGTAGAGTGCTTTCTGTACGAATTTGCGTATGTACTCGTCTCTGTATCGTTTGATTGTACGCAGGTTTGTATTTCAAAAAAAAAATATAACTGAAAAAATTTGAGGAATGAAGGGGAGAAGACGCGGAGGAAATTATGTTTACATCTGTGCGAGGAAAGAACCAAGAAACAGCCACGACACAGGCAAAGAAGATAATGGGCCGGCCCAGATGCGCCGAGCAGGTGCAGGTCGCTGCCCTAACACCCGCTTTAACGCGTTCTAAACAAAAAACAAAATCCTATGTTGTTGGCGAAAAAAAATATTGATGGTCCCGGTGGGGTTTGAACCCACGGCCGACGGCATATAAGACCGGCGCTCTAACCAGCTGAGCTACGGGACCAATTACTTTGTACACCGCTAAATTCCTTAAATTAAATTATTAGGATTTCATTCGCCTCGTGTTTAATCTAGAATCAGAAGATCGCGGACGAGAACCTGGTCTTGATGCGAAAGCGGCTCCCTCATGGAGACCGTCATCTGGCCACCGGCTGATGTTTATCAGGCTCGTGTCTTCTCCCTTTCAAACCCTCAACCCACGTAACCAAAACGGCAAAACCGGTTAACTGGGCAACCTGCGAGTCCCGAGGCGATCTCTGTCCATCGCCCACCACCCCACGACTCGCTCAACGCCACTGGCCATTAACACGTCCATAACGCCGGCTACCAACCTGCAGCCTTCCGGTCACCGTGCGCTTAAATGAGCCATCAGTCGCAAGCCTATCTCTTCCACGCAAGAGCAAAGATTCAGATAGCTTCATCGTCCCACACCACGGCTTGTCTGCTTCTTCCACCTTGAGGATGCAGCTCGCCCGCAGCACCACCGTCCACGCTGTGCTGCCCGAGGGCGCGACAGCGTTGGAGATCCCCTCCGACCGCCCAGCATCCGTCAAGTCTTTCAACCGCTGTGGGACATTGCCGGCGACGACCTCTGCAGTCCGCCTCGTCACCTCGCCTTCGGAGAGGCGCGCGCCCTGGCCGGAGCACGCCATCGTGTACGCAGGGCCGTCTTCCCTCTACCGTGACCTCGAGCGCGACGCGCCGCGCACCGCGTACGCGTACATCACGCCGGACACGTCCCCGCGCCGCGCCTACCCTGGGCCGTTCATCCGCCTCGTCTTCCGCACCCTGGCGCTGGACCTGCCGCAGACCTTCCAGATCCTCCGCCCCCGCTTCGGCGCCGACGCCGCGGTGCGCTTCCGCACGCACGCCCAGCGGGAGGCGGCCATGCGCAGGCAGCCGTTCGAGCTCGACGGCGCCACCGTGGAGATGGTGCCCTTCCGTGTGATCCTCTTCAGCGACGTCTCCGCTCGCGCCGGGAACGACGGCTACATGGTCCACGTCGTCCTGCACGACTACCCGGTTGACCAGCGGTCGCAGATGGAGATGGATTACAACTGCTGCCGCTTCGGGTTCGTGCGGGAGATCGACCCGGCCTACTTCGCGGCGCCCGGCCTCTCCATGGTCCTTCAGCTCGAGCACCCGAGAGCGATCCCCGCGAGCTCCGCATTGAGTACGATGACGGCCTCACCATCGTCGTTCCCATCGAAATCATCAGTGTGTGGGACAGCTCCAAATCCTTCGACGCCAATGGACGGTACGTGCCTCTTTTCCAGCCCTCCAGACGCGGCGGCCTGATGGCCGGCCGGTGGATGCTCGGTTGGTTCCGCGGCTAGTTACGCGGTGGAGTAGTATTAATTAGACTAGTCCCAGTAGAACACCACCGATTTGGAGCTGTCGATGGACGATAGGTTCGTACCTGAAGTAGCAATCCTCCTGTTTTCTTTTTCTTTTCTTTTTGCAATCCAGCATCTTTTGTTCTGAAATAAAGGCGTGCTAGTGAACATAGAATTTCTGATTTACCTGTATGTTGACATCTGACTTAAAATGTTTGAGACAATGATCGTTGGACGACCAAATGTCAAGGTGTATATCTTCCATTACTTGTGTTCCTAGGCCCTCAAAATTTATATATATTGCACTAATTTTGTAGGATTATGTAATTCTGTTCTTACGATTTATTCCTATGAAAGTTCTTTGGATGCTACTCTCCCTCCGGTGATCAATAGACGGAGGAGGATCTTGAAAACTTTGTTCACGTTTGTTTATAACAATAAGTTTGTAATATATTTATATTGACATGTGTTGTTTCTATTATACCACTCTCAGGGATGTAATACTTAGGAAAAAGTCTGAAACAAAGCTTGAACTTATAGATGAAAGTTAAATCGAATCATGAACTTTGAACACCCAAAATTGAAACTTTGAACTATCAAATCCGGTCTATTTGCAACCCTAGACCTGTTTGACGCGTGAAAAATAAATAATTCTAAACTAATTAATTTATTTCTCTCACTGATAATGAAGGCTCACCTGTCATGTACATCTTCCACCTCTGATCTCTCTCCCAAGTCAATCTCTCATCTAATTCCGTACAGACGAATCTACTAACGTTAGCCGACGAACATGGCAACGTCAATTGGAGGCGTGTTGGCCACTGCGAGGCAGTGTTAGACGAACCAGACGTGCATGAGCCTAAAAAGGGCGGCGCTACACAGACTTGCGGTGGAGGGGCTCTTCGGTTTGCACTTCAGCGGCGAAGGGCGAGGTGCACAACGCGGCAGCGCTAGTGAACACGAGAGAGGACGTGAAACGGTGTCAATATTCGCGTGTCTCACCCTGATGTCGCAATGTCGCGTGCTTGCTCGTAGGAGGCGGGAAGCTCAGACGGCGACGAACTCGTGCGGCGAAGCCCTGCCGGAGTCGTGGAAGAAGCGGTTTATTCGCCTGATTCCAGGTGTTTCAGCGAGCGTGACTCAAGGGGGAAGGAGAGGGGAGCATGGCAGAGCTCGAGCCGGGCTCAGTTTTGGTCCGGGGCATCCTGGAATTGCGGCGCTAGGGTTTTGGCTGCAAGGAGAACCGAGAGGGAGAGAAGGCGATCTAAGGGCGGGGAGAGAGAAGGGCCTCTAGTATGTCGCCTCGTTCGTCGTCCGGCCTCGCTGTGCTTCCTACCACTAACAGTGAGTCGTTTTCGCAGCCTCACACGCGCTGGACCGAGGTGGAAGACGAGGAAGATATCGGTTCTGTATTGATCACATCCTTTACAGTGAGTCTGTATTTGTCAGTGGGAGTAGAATAAAATTCCGGTCTGGTTGGTTGCTTTTCCGACGCGCCAAACAGTTCTATGTTGAAAATATCTAATTTTTTAAAATAATACATTTTTAATAAAATAATACGCATTTTTGGAAATTTGCTGAAATAATACACGCTCAGCCACGGCCAAGCCAAGAGCGCCCTGTCGTCCACGGCCAAGCCGACCATACCCTCAGCTTTGCGGAAGCCGACCAGTAGCGTACATGTTTCTTTTCTTCTTAATTATTGGATTAAAACGAAAGTTACTCAACCGTGTCATTGGAGTGGGAAGTTATTGGATATGTAATTCGCCATAGGCGTCTCTACAATTCCTCATTTTGATATGTAATTCGCCTTGTTATTTTATTTCGTACTTCAGACTTGTTTCGGCTGTGTGCATCTTTGCTATGCAGAGGCTGGGTGTAATACTTAAACATTTTAAGTAATAAAGACTCCCTTTATCTAATTTTTTTTTATATTTCATAGTGCCAATTTCCAGAATTCGAAGTCCAGGGTTCAATTTTTAGCTTTCGTATACAAGTTCAAAGTTTGTTTTGGACATTTCCAAAGTATTACATTCCTAAGAGTGGTATAATAGAAACAACACAAGTCAATATATTAAAAAAATCCTTTAACGCAATATCTTTTTGTGGTTTTCAAGAGAATGTGGAGAAAAATCGAGATGAAAAAGATGAACTTAGTAAAGATGACTAATAAATTTGATGTAGCTTCAAATTTAGAGCATCTCCACCGGCTTAGTCGCCGCCGCGGGGCCGTCTCTGCATCGGGCGGAAGACGAAGGAGGAGATGCCCACTCCCACTCCGCCACAGCATCGGCCGATGACGGAGGAGGAGAATGAGGCGTTGTTTCAGCTCCAACTCGCCGAGGCCACATAGCAGTCCTCTAAGACCGTCCACCGGCCACCGATGAATGTGCGGAGGAGTGGTCCGCGGCTGAGAACGGCATCATCACAATCTGCAACGAAGACGAGGACAACGATGCATCGGCCAAAGGCGACGACGGGGACGACGCCGGAGAGGCCGAGGTCAAGACGGAGCCTAGCCTGAACGCGATGTACGCCGCGTTGTGGGACAACCGCTACCGCATCGGCTTGTTTAGGGTTAGATTAGTTTAAATTTCCGTTGAATTTTGTAAAAATCAAGTGTCTATTGGGAGCAAAAGAAAATTTAGGGTTCAATATCGTTAGCCATATCGCTAGCTTAGCTTCTTTACTCCATTGCTGTACACGCCAGACCTCGCACACAGGCGCACAACAAAACTGCCACAGGAGCTGGAAGTCGAAAAAGAAAGAAATACAAACAGTGCGTGCCTTGCCCATGGCCAAGATGCTATCACTCCAGCCCCGTGTATCTTCTCGATTTCAAACCTCACCCTACGTAACCAAAACCGGTCAACCGGCCAACCTGCGACTCCCGAGGCATCACCGCCTGCACGCCTCTCCTCCCTCGACCGCACTCCCATTAACACCTCCAACGCCGGGCGGCCAACCTTGCGCTTAAATGATCCAACCAGTCTCAGCATCTCAAATTCTTCCTCTCAACCCCTGAGATTCACAGAGCCCGTCCTCAACCAGACCCACACCACTGCTTCTTCCACCTTCAGAATGCCTCTGCTTCCGAATGGCGCGACGGCGTTGGAGATCCCCTTCAACCACCCAGCCTTCATCAAGTCTTTCAAGCGCCTTGGAATATTCCCGGCCGCGAGCGCGGTCCGCCTCGCCACCTTGCCGTCCGAGAGGCGCGCGCCCCGCCCGGGGTCCGCCGCCGTGTACGTGAAGCTGTCCAGCCCTGAGCTGGAAGACGACACGCAGCGCATCGCGTACGCGTACATCACCCCGGACACGTTCCCGTGCCGAGCCAATCCTGGGCCCTTCATCCGCCTCGTCTTCCGCACCCTGGCGCTCGACCTGCCGCAGACCTTCGAGATCCTCGGCCCCCACTACGGCGCCGACGCCGCGGTGCGCTTCCGCTCGCACGCCCAGCGGGAGGCGGCCATGCGCAGGCAGCCGTTCCGGCTCGACGGCGCCACCGTGGAGCTCGTGCCCTTCCGGCGGATCAACGTCTCCCACACTAGTGACCACTATATGGTTCTCGTCGCCCTGCACAAGTACCCCATCGAGCAGCGGACCCCAAAGGACATCGTGGAGAACTGCAGAGGATTCGGGTTTGTCCATGAGGCCATCACGGATCGCGACCTCTCCTCGGTCTGCGCCATTCTTCAGCTGGAGCAACCCCGAGAAATCCCCTACGAGCTCCACATCGAATACTTCAATGGTTTCACCAGCTTCGTCCCCATCGAGATACTGAGTGTCTGGGAATGCTCCAAGTCCTTCGACGCCAATGGAGACTACGTGTATCTTTTCTAGGCCCTGGAGGCGGCGGCTTTGGTGGCCGGCGGGGTGCTCGGTTGGCACTACGACCGACCGCATTGGAGCCTGGATGATGTCGATGGACACTTGGAGAGAGAAGATGCTTGTTTAGTGTCCCTTGTCTGGCGTACCGCGTACCTAAAGTTGTAATTCTGCATCTTTTGTTATGAAATGAAGCCGTTCAGTTATAAAATTTCTGATTACTTCGACAGCTGACTACGTGTTTCAGACATGCTCGTTGCTTGACCAAATATCAAATTTCGATTGCATAATTTGATAGGGATTTATATAACTTCAGTTCTTATGAATTTATACTATGAACGCTAATAAAAATTACAGTATGTTTTCTTTACCTAATCTGAGCTCAATTTTATAGGAGGCTGAACATCCACTTCTACATTTTTCTAAGGGAAAATTTGCCACAGGACCGTTATTTTCCGGCGTTTGCTAAAACACACCGCCTGATTGTGACTTTGCCATGTACCATTACAATTTCGCACCGCACTCAGGCGCCTGCCGTCAAATCACCATCTCACGGCTTAAGTAATTTTCCTCCCGCTTCTCTTTTATGGCTAAAATAAAACACGAACAAACTTTGTATATCCTTCTCCTTACTCGCACCTACACCAAAACCGTAGCACTCTTGGCCATCGATCCGTGTAGGGCGCGGCCTCGGGCCGACGTGGATCGAGTTGTAACTTTTTTCTTTTAGTCTTTGTCCTACATGATTGCTTCTACTTTATCAATATAAAAGGCAAAACTTTTGCCTCGTTTCAAAAAAAAAAAAAAAAACCCGTAGCACTCAGACTACACACATGAAGGAGAAGATATCCGGTGCTCCCATCTAAATAGTTGCTCCCAAATGCTATCGTTAAAAAAGTCAAATTAAAAAAATGTTTCAACACAATTATGATTTTTCGTTGTTGTTCACAAGGTATGCTCTTACAACCTCTAAATATTTAAGCTCCAAATTCGAAATTAACATCCAGGAACAAAAAAGACAATTCTAGCATGAACGATATCATTTTTTTCTTTACCTTTTTTTGACACTAGTGATGGTGACACTATTCATGCCAATTTTTTTTTTGTTTCTCAATGTTCATTTCAAATTTAGAACTAAAATTTTTGTATGCTGTATCTTGAGAACATCCACAAATTTTCATATTTTTTTTGATATATTTAAAATGTTTTTTTGCGGTAATGCGCGGAATATCCTAAGTGGTGGGAGCACTAGATACTTCCTTGCGCACATGAAGATCAACTGAACCGGGGCAGAAATTCCTAACCAAATGATCTATGAATTCCACGAATTCCGATATAGGCATCTCTAACCGCTTCTGGCCCAAGAACTCCTTGGAGAAACAATCAGCAAGCGGAATCTTGTTTCAAAATATTAGCTAGCGGAATTAGGCGTACTAAAAGTGGATCGCGTTAGCAACTCTGTGGCGCATGAACTAGCGCAATTAGGCAAGGGTGGTACTTCAGGTTTTTTGCATGACTCGACACCGACCTGCGTGTCGGCCGTGGTCACAAACGATTGTAGTTGTTTGCCTGTTAATAAAGCTCACGGTTACCCTCAAAATAATAATTTAATAACGCTTTCTAGTATATGATTAAGTAAGCATATTTGTAGAAAATTTTAGACTACAAATTGAACCAGTAATACTAGTTTAGCATGGCCAAAATTGTCTAGCAAGTCATAATTTAATAAAGTGTGCAGGCTCTCTACTTGGTTTTAAAACGACATTGTTTAGACTAATCACCAATGAAATAAAACGGTGTGGATTTTAATATGTTTGCATAAGTAAATGTTATTACTCGGTATGCTCTGATGCAATGTACTTGTTATCATCTCGTGTACACAAATCCCCTAGCGGTTTATGAAAAAAAATGTGTTGCACATAATTAAATTTGAGAATATAGTTACATAAATTTCTGTAAAACCCACAGGACTTCCCACCAATAGGAGTAAACTTGTTGTCACCAGTCACATTAATTTTCCCAGTAGTTTTCCCGTGGTGTTTATTTGCTTACACAAATTAGTCCAAAAATGTAAGGCGTGCATGATTTTTCACCAATTTTTATTCACATCTTTCACCACTAACGTATATCAATATGTATTTACTCTATTTTCTAGTCAAAGTTCTATGTTGTTGACCATAAAAAGCAATTCAAGCTTTATTTCTATACGGGTGTATTTAATATTTTCTTGGAGTAATGATTAATATTTATGTTACTATTTTGGTCACTTCTCTTTTCGGGGTCTGCGCAGTCCCCATTATTGCCTGTCCTTGGGCCGGCCTTGCCACCGTGTACACAAGAAAAAGCCACAAGCACCGGCATCTACTCCCTCTGTTCTTGAAAGAGTGTACATCCAACTTTCTTGGAGGGTCAAATTATTTCAAAGTTTGACCGAGTTTGTATAAAAATATATTAAAATTTGTGAAACCAAATAGGCATGTGGTGAACATATATTTTACCATGAATCTAATGCTACCAATTTGATAACATAAATATTGGTGGGTTTTTATATAATACGGTCAAACATATAAACGTTTGACTCTCCAATAAAGTTCGAAGTACACTTTTTCAAGGACGGAGGGAGTATACACAACCGTGGCAGCGACACATGCGACAGTTCATACCGAGTTTTGTTAACTTTTTGAATCAGAGAAGCTCGGTATTTTTGTGACTGATTTTTATCCTCAACTTAGGTGATACTTTCTAAGCTTTTCAATAAAAACGATTAATTGCGTCATTTTTTATGCAGAGGCCATGGCAGCGTTCCCCATTTAGGAAAAAAATCTTTGGAATTAGTTTGTCTTGTACATATTTTTGGGTATTCTTTTCTTAACTAGCAAGTGGAGATGCAAAAATAAATTAGAAACACATTTCAAGAGATTTCATGTAAATTTTGGATACAGTGACTTAGTGGGTATATATCTGTGTTGGTGTTTGGTTATGTATTTCAATCCATGTATTTTGTATTTCATATAGTTATCCGGCAAAGATTTATGTGTTTATTCTGTTAAAAATAAAGTCTTAGTGTTTGCTAGAAAGTACGTGCAGTGACTCTTGTATTTGTTAAAGGTTTCTCACAATACCAACATTTTTCCTTCAAATCCTAATACTCATTTCATACCGAGCAAAGAAATTGCAAGCGTGAGGTGTACAGCAACAAGCACTGGTATCTATACGCGACCGTACACGGCGACAGTTCATACCGAGTTTTGTTAACCTTTTGAACAAAAGAAAATAGAAGGCTCGCTCTCTTTTTTACTGCCAGAACTTACGCACACAGGCGCACAGTGCGTTCCCTGCTCATCGGAGAGGACTGAAGAGAACTGTCTGCCATGCCAAATTCCCGTGTGTTCCTCGCTTTCAAACCTCCCTCCACGTAATCAAAACCGGTCAACTGGACAACCTGCGAGTCCCCAGGTGACTTCAGTCCATGTCCATTGCCCACCACCGCACGCCTCCCTCGCCATTAACGCCTCCATAACTCCGGACCACCAACCTGCCAAGCTCTCTCCGTTGTTCGTCACTCACACCGTGCGCTTAAATGAACAACCAGTCACAACCCCTCCAAGAAGGGGCGGAGACAGGGGGGGGGGGGGGGGGGCTGCCTAATTATGTTATTCAAGCCCAAAATCACCTAGTTGTGCACGCTTTCAAGCCCAGGAAGCAACAAAAATGTAGCCCATTTACACGCCCATCTGTAGACGAGAGATCGTGGACTCCTGGTCGTTCCGTCTGCTCTTGCCTCATGATCAGATCGATCGATCTATCTCGCCGCCATAGCGTTACGACGTCCTCCGCCGGTCCCATTGCCGCTGACCTTGGAGTTAATTGCCGGCTTGCCGACGCAGCGGAGTAGTGGCGAATACGGCAGCTGCCGCTGATGGTCCTTTCCGCTTGGTACCTCCAGTTACATACACGGTATTACTCTATATATAAGATTTGCTAGCATGATGCCCCCCGTCTGCTTTTGTTCAGCTTACTTTGTTAGTTGAAAAACAAATAGATTTTTTTCAGGCCAATTGCCTCAATCTCATCTGTTCTAATACTGAAAATTTGGATCGAGATATTGTTGAATGTGACAGTAGAGCTATAATTTTACTAAAAAATAGCCAAACACATTTGTTTGATTATGAAATTTAATATCTTTTTGGAAACTATGAATTTTATTATTGAGATCATTTGTTGTTGATTTATTTCCAAACATACGTTGATAAGCTATTCCGGTTGATATGTTGTACTATACTTGTGATCGGCGTCACTCGCCCCACAATGTCCAAATCCTGGCTCCGCCCCTGTCTCCAAGTCTTCCTCAACATTTGAGATTCACAGAGCCTGCTCGTCCAAGAGAGACGCTGCTTCTTCCACCTTCAGAATGCAGCCCGCCTGCACCGCCATCCACCAATTGCTTCCGGAGGGCGCGACGGCGTTGGACATCCCCTCCAACCGCCCAGCCTTCATCAAGCATTTCAAGCCCTTGATATTCCCGCCCGCGACTGCAGTCTGCCTCGGCACTTCGCATTCGGAGAGGCGCGCGCCCCGCACAGTGTTCGCTGCCGTGTACGTGAAGCTGCCCACCTCCAACCCTGAGCTGGAAGACGACATGCAGCGCGCCGCGAACGCGTACATCACCCCCGACACATCTCCGTGCCGCGCCGACCCGGGGCCCTTCATCCGCCTCGTCTTCCGTACCCTGGCTCTCGACCTGCCGAAGACCTTCGAGATCCTGGGCCCCCGCTACGGCGCCGACGCCTCGGTGCGCTTCCGCACGCACGCCCAGCGGGAGGCGGCCATGCGCAGGCAGCCGTTCCGGCTCGACGGCGCAACGGTGGAGCTCGTGCCCTTCCGGCTGATCAACGTCTCCCATGCCGGTAACTACTACATGGTTCACATAGCCCTTCACAAGTACCCCATCGAGCAGCGAGCCACAAAGGACATCGTGATTAACTGCAGCGGATTCGGGTCCGTCCAAGAGATCTGCGTCATGGAACCCGACCTCTCCACGACCACGGTCTGCGCTGTCCTTCAGCTCGAGCAACCCCGAGAGATCCCCTACGAGCTCCACATCGAATACTTCAATGGTTTCACCAGCGTCGTCCCCATCGAGATCCTGGGTGTCTGGGAATGCTCCAAGTCCTTCGACGCCAATGGAGACTTCGTGCATTTTTTCTAGGCCCCCGATGCGGTGGCTTGGCGGCCGGCGGGGTGCTCGCGGTTGGCTGGCTGCCTACCGCTTTTACTACGGCCGACCACATTGGAGCCTGGAAGATGTCGATGGGCACTTGGAGTTGGAGAGAGACGATGCTTGTTTAGTGTCCCTTGTCTCGGGTACCTGAAGTTGTAATCCTTCATCTTTTGTTTTGAAATGAAGGCATTTTAGTATAAATTTTCTGATTACCTGTATGCTGAAAACTGACTACGTGTTTCAGATAATGCTTGTTGCATGAACAATGTCAAGTTGTCTGTCTTTGGTTCCTTTTCTTTCTATAGGCCCTCTTAATTTTAATTGCCCTAGTTTTAATGTCTTTGGACAAAACGGTGTCAATGATTTCCTTGCATAAACGAAATTGATATAGCAATTTTGATTTGGTTTCTTAGATAGCCACATCTAAAAGCCATTTCTCCGGCAGCAAAGAAGAGGAATGCAGGACAAATAATCTATGCAACTTACCTGGATTTTTCAAACACAAGGCGCTGGCGTGGATGCTAGTCACCCTATCTTGTTTCTCAGGGTGAACATAAACGTCCTAGAATATAAAGATAACCTGAAACAACTTTCTGTAAGGGGATTAAAAAACTCACGGTGTAACTTAGAGGATTTTGCGTTAGCAGCTCAGAGTGTCTGAAATCGACAACCTTAACCAGGAAATTGTTGTCCTTATTATGGACGAGATGCAAGTGTGAGAAATAAGATGCTAAAGAAAAATTACATGGATTTGGGAGCATATGCTACATCTTCTAGGCTTTTAGCTCCTTGAGTACTCTGATGGCAGCACACAAACCATCAAGGTTCCATATTTTTTAGACTGCCCATTAATTCAAGAATTATTATTCTTTTTATTATAGATTAGAAACTAAATTGGAGTGTATATATAATTAAGCCAGCATACTTTGCTCTTACAATCAAGCCATTGGTAGAACAACTTTCTGAGAACACTGAAATTATGGACTCCTGGTTTGTCAATGCCCATCTATACCTAAATAAAATTCAACACAAATATGTTCGTACGTTCGACACAGGATTCACAAGACCAAAATGCTGGTGTTGAGCAGGAAAATGCTTGCTCATCAGGGCTGTGCAGGAACGGCAATCAAATGTTTCAGATGGCCTAGTTGTTTTGGCTATTTTCTAGCAGTTCCAATTTTTAGCTGCAAATTTCCTTAATTGCATTGTAACAATACAGAATTCAGTTTAGGTTTCAATGTAGTTAAGAACTCAGGTTCCACTTTCACGAAGATGAAAATACACGATTACATGATGATTTCTTGTACAATTAGAGAGAATAAACTGCAATACTTTGTGTAGATAAAGAATGGCAACTATCTTGTTATTATCATGCCGAAACCTGGTTAGGACCAGTTTGGTTTGGGGGGAATTTCTTACATGAGTTTTGGAAAATAAAATGACAATTAAAGCTAACTTTTCTTACTTCAAAATAGTTGAATGACCAATTACATATAGCACCATGAAACTACCATATTTTTATATACTATTTGAAAAAAAAAATCGAGAAGGTTTTGAAGATTTCATCAAATTGGTTTGAACCTACAGTGTGAGCCGAACATTTAGCTGATCACCTCTATAAGGTAGGGCTCCAATCTTACCTTCATGTAATTGATGCACATGAAACAGTCCTCGAAAATAGCTTAGCTGTGGGCCTGTGGTCGATGAGCAACTACAATTCAGCACAGCATCTGAGATCTCTTCGCTATCAGAATTTTGGATATTTTAATAACTACATACCCATTAACCAAATAACTCTAGGATATTTTTTATGTTGTCTGAAAACCTGGGCTTAAGCAAGAGAAACATCCAGACTGACCAATGCTGATACCATTTGCATATTTTCACGGGTTCACTCTTACTACCGTTTCACAATGTTGGAGTATGTAGCAGCTATACTAAGTCGGTTGCTATCACCAAATATATGTTTTTATGGCGAGTATGTTTAGAGAACTATAGAAAAAATACATGAATATGTCAACTGAATTTCTACTGCAAGTGTTTTCAAATTCACAACATGTTAATTGTCTCTCCAACCCAAAATTCATAGCATGCCTCAATTTCATAATAAAACCGTGCATGATTAATGTCAAGGTAGCTTCCACCGCACATTAATGTAGCCCCAAACCAACTTAAAGTACTAAGCATGCATCATCTGCGCTAAAGTACCCATCAACATCATTCACGTACTAACATACTAGCAACTCATGAAACAATAATTTAGAGAACTAACTGGGGAAATAAGCCACCTACAGCTCCAATTAAGAAACTGGCCTACACATATACTAGAGTACCCTATATACTAAGACTACATAGATTGCAGAAAAAAAATCAAGAGAGCAAACTTGTTGGATATTTAACTAGATTCTAAATCTCCCAAGAAAAATACCCTTTACCCGAAAATACTCTAGGATTTTGTCTGAAAACCTGGAGTGAAGCACAAGAAACATCCTCTGACCAATGTTGAATTGCTGATACTAACTGCATAAGGGGTCACTCCTACTACCTTTTCACAATATTGAAGTATGTAGCAGCTATGCTCATTTGGTTGCTATCACCAAATTTATGATATTTAGCAAGTATGTTCAGAGAACCATAGAGAAATACAACAACATGTTAATTGACTTGCCCCAACCCTAAATTCATGATTTTATAACAAGCTTTTTCAAGTTCCAAACAGGTTAATTGACTCTCTCTCTCTCTCTCTCTCTCTCTCTCTCTCTCTCTCTCTCTCTCTCTCTCTCTCTCTCTCTCCATCCAAAAGTTCATATCACGCCTCCATTTCATAACAAATCCGTGCATGATTACGGTTAATGTAGCTTCCACCAAGATTGAACCCCAAACAAGCTACAGTAGTACAGTACTAAGAATGCATCAGCTTCCCTAATATACAGTCGCATACTACCAGCTAATTAAGCGGTAGCTTTGGAGAAGTGACTAAGCCAGCCATGGTTCTTATTAAAAAAAACTGGGCTGCATAAACTAAGACCATAGATTGCAGCAAAAATCAACAGAGCAAACTTGCTGGAGCCAAATCCATCAAGCGGACGCAACGGGGCCTGGAAGATGGGCACGTACTATCCATGGGCGTCGTAGGAGTGTGAGCTGTGCCAGACCCTGACAATCTCGACGGGGACGACGCTGATGGAGCCATCAATGTACTCGATCCGTAGTTGGTGGGGGATCTCTCCAGGGTCCTCGAGCTCAAGGACGACGCGGACGGTGGCGAGATCGGGCGCCGCGAAGCAGGCCGGGTCGATCTCGAGCACGCGCCCAATTTGGTTGCAGTTCCACCTGATCTTCTTCTCGAGGGGGTAGCAGCGCAGGGTGACGTGGACGACATAGTCGTGCGAAACCTTCCGGACGTTGGAGGTTGTTAGCAACCTAATCTAGTCGTTAGACAGTAGCTAGGTTTGTTTTGATTCAGTCAAAGTTTAGTTAGCCATTTGTTTTCAGTTAGAGGCACGAGCTCGCGATCGTTGTGCGTGCCGTGCTTATAGGACTTGGACCCGATCATGGCGTTCGTGGGATGGCACGAACCAGTCAGCCAGGTCGTGGCGCTAAGTTAGGATCGATCGGAGTACAAATAAGAAGAGAAAACCCACGAAAAGTTGCAACGTTTTACGCAACGCAAAACCCCTGTCTCGTGTTCATCTTGTTCTTCTGTCAGAGAGAGTTTCAGAGAGCGATTTCTAGCAGTTGCCATCAGAGCCGTTTTCGATCAGGAGACCATGAGCACCGACGGCGGTCGGACGCCGGTGACACCTCCCAACGCGGCGGGAGGCGGGGCCGGAGCTGCTGCTGCGGGGGCGGCGGCGAGATCGCCTGCACGTGCACAAAGCCCGGGACGCAGTGTCGTCAGGCGGGGCGGCAACGAGGTCGTCGTCCACGAGCGCGTCGTGCAGGAGCGCACGAACTACGGCGGCAACATTGTCTACCCCACGCTGACGGCGATGAACTACATCGAGTGGGCCTTGGTCATGAAGATCAACCTGTGCGCAGGGTCTCTGGAGGCCGTGTCCGGCATGGGCGAGCCGGGCGATCGCGAGGACATGGCGGCGCTCTCGGCGCTGATCCGCGCGGCGCCACCTGAGATGGTGCCGGTGCTCGCCGTCAAGAACACCGCGCATGAGGCGTGGGAGGCGATCCGGATGCTGCGCGTGGGCGTGGACCGCGTACGGGAGGCGACGGCGCAGCGGCTTCGCAAGGAATTCGAGCAGATCGCCTTCAAGGATGGCGAGTCGCTCGACGCGTTCGGCATGCGCATCACCGGCATCGTCAACAACCTCCGTACTCTCGGGGATACGGTGGAGGAGATCAAGGTGGTGCAGAAATTCTTGCGAGAAGTGCCAAGCCAGTACGCGCAGATCGTGTGCTCGATCGAGACTCTACTCGATCTCAACGGCATGTCGGAGGAAGAACTAATCGGGCGGCTGCGTTCAGCCGCTGAGCGCTGCTCCATTCGCACCACCGACAACGCGGGCGGCCAGGTTCTGCTCACGGAGCAGGAGTGGATCGCACGCGGCAAACAGCACGAGTAGGGGCAAGGATCCAGCTCAGGCGGCGGCGCAAAGGGCAAGAACAAGGGGAAGGAGAAGCAGTAAGGCAATGGACACGACGGTGGCCAGCGAGGGCCGCCGAACGGAAATCGCGACATGTCAACGGTAAAGTGCTACAACTGTAACAAATTCGCCGGCCACATATCCAGGAACTGCCCGGAGCCGCGACGCGAACGCAAGGAACGCGTCAACTTGGCGCAAGAAGAAGAGAAGGAGGAGCCCGCGCTGTACCTGTCGAGCGTGTGCGCGCTCACCGTCGCCAACGAGCACGCCGTCGGGCACGTCCTGCTGAACGAGGAGTTCTCCCAGGCTCGGGTTGCAAAGGCGGGCGTGGACTGCAACTCATCCTGGTTCCTGGACACGGGGCGAGCAACCACATGTCGGGACGCCGCGAACTCTTCTCCGACCTCGACACCGGCGTCCGCGGCACGGTCAAGCTCGGAGACGGATCCACCGTGGATATCGAGGAAGGGCACGATACGGTTTCAGTGTCGCAAAGGTGAGCACCTTGTGCTGTCAGAGGTGTACTATATCCCTCGCCTGCAGAGCAACATTGTCAGCATCGGGCAACTGGACGAGCTCGACTACGACACGCGCATCCGCCACGACATGCTGCTGCTGCTGCTGCGTGATCCTGACGGACGACTGCTCGCACGGGTGCCTCGCACCAGGGGACGGCTGTACGTCCTGCGCCTGAACCTGGCACGGCCGGTCTGTCCCGCCGTGGCGAGGACGCATGGCGCTGGCACGCACGGTACGGCCACGTCGGCATCCAGGCGCTACGGCAGCTCGCACGCCAGGAGATGGTACACGGTCTGCCTCTGTTCGACGAGGTGGATCGCATCTGCGAAGCGTGCCTCGCGGGGAAACAACGTCGAGCATCATTCCCGCGAGCGGCGCTGAATCGAGCGGAGCAGGTGCTAGAGCTCGTCCACGCAGATCTGTGCGGGCCGATCTCGCCTCCAACGCCGGGAGGCAAGCACTATTTCTTGCTCCTTGTCGATGACAAGAGCAGGTTCATGTGGCTGCGCCTGCTTGCAACGAAGGACGAGGCGCAAGATTGATACGTCTCAAACGTATCTATAATTTTTGATATTCCATGCTGATATTATATCAATTGCTACATGTTTTGGTTAAACTTTATATCATTTTTATGCATTTTCTGGGACTAACCTATTAACAAGATGCCACAGTGCCAGTTTCCTGTTTTCTGCTGTTTTTGGTTTCAGAAAATCTATTAAGGAAATATTCTCGGAATTGGACGAAACAAAAGACATCGTCAATAATATCACGAGGAGATCACGGAGTCCATAGGGGAGTCGGAGCAGACCCACCAGGGGGCCACGCCACACTAGGGCGCGGCCCAGGGTGGGCCCGCGCCCCCCTATGGCGTGGTGGCCCCCTCGGCCACCGACGCCGCCTCTTCGCCTATATATTCTCCGCGACGCGAAAACCCTATTACGGTCGATCATATTCCACGAAAAGTTCCGTCGCGGCCGTCATCGTCAATCTCAGATCGGAGGAGTTCTGAAGCTCTTCCCGGCACCCTGCCGGAGGGGAGATCATCACCGGAGGGCTCTACATCACCATGGCTGCCTCCGGAGTGATGCGTGAGTAGTCCACCCCTGGACTACGGGTCCATAGCAGTAGCTAGATGGTTGTCTCTCTACCTTGTGCCTCCATGTTTAGATCTTGTGAGCTGCCTAACATGATCAAGATCATCTTATTGTAATGCTAGATATTGTGTTTGCTGGGATCCGATGAATATTGATACCATGTTTATTCAAGTTGTTTATCTATGTGCTCTTGATCTTGCATGCTCTCCGTTGCTAGTAGATGCTTTGGCCAAGTAGATGTTTGTGACTCCAAGAGGGGGTATTTATGCTCGATAGTGGGTTCAGTCTCTAGATATCTGGATCAGTGACAGAAAGGTCTAAGATGGTAGATGTGTGGTGGCTCTAGGTTAATAGTGCCAGAAACAATTGCTTGTACGTCACACGTCAGTTGGGAACCCCAAGAGGAAGGTATGATGAGTGCAGCAGTAAGTTTTCCCTCAGTATGAAACCAAGGTTTAATCGACCAGTAGGAAAACGAGGTTTGCTTCGAAGGTGTTGGTGAGGAGTGTAGTGCGGCGCAACACCAGGGATTCCGGTGCCAACGTGGAACCTGCACAACACAATCAAATTACTTTGCCCCAACTTAACAGTGAGGTTGTCAATCTCACCGGCTTGCTGAAAACAAAGGGTTAAACGTATCGAATGGAAATGATGTTTGTTTGCATAAAACAGTAGAGAACAATGATTGCAGTAGATTGTATTTCAGATGTAAAAGAATGGACCGGGGTCCACAGTTCACTAGTGGTGTCTCTCCAATAAGATAACTAACATGCTGGGTAAACAAATTACAGCTGGGCAATTGACAATTGATAAGTGCATATAACATGCATGTGTGAGCTGTGGTGTCTACTATGAGATTCATTTGGGCATTACGACAAAGTACATAGACCGCTATCCAGCATGCATCTATGCCTAAATAGTCCACTTTCCGGTTAACATCCGTACCCCTTCCAGTATTAAGTTGCAAGCAACAGACAATTGCATTAAGTAATGTGCGTAATGTAAACAATACATTCATCCTTGAATAAAGCATTGCTGTTTTACCCCTAGTGGCAACAACACATCTACAACCTTAGAACTTGCTGTCACTATCCCAGGTTAAATAGAGGTTGAACCCAACTATCATGCATAAATACCCCCTCTTGGAGTTACAAGTATTCACGTGGCCAAGGCTTCAACAAGTAACGGAGAGCATGCAAGATCACAAATGACATAGACATGATAATATAATATTCAGCTCCACATAGGTATCAATATAAGTCAGATCCCAGCAAACACAACATGTAGCATTACAATAAGATGATCTTGATCATGATAGGCAGCTCACAAGATCTAAACATGATGGCACAAGTGGAGAAGACAACCATCTAGCTACTGCTATGGACCCATAGTCCAAGGATGAACTACTCACGCATCACTCCGGAGGCGGGCATGGCGATGTAGAGCCCTCCGGTGATGATTCCCCTCTCCGGCAGGGTGCCGGGAAGAGCTTCAGAACCCCCCGAGTTAGGGTTGACGACGGCGGCGGCAGCGAATATGTTCTGGATGAAAGGCTCGGTGTTTTAGGGTTTTCGCGTCTCGGGGAATAAATAGGCGAAGGGGCGATGTCGGCGGACCCCCGAGGGGCCCAAACCACCTGGGGCGCGGCTGTGGGCCCAGCCGCGCCAGGTGGTTTGGCCACCTCGTGGCCTTCGTCTCTCCTTCGGACTCCGTGTACGTGCTGGAAAAATAGGGACTGGCCTTTTGTTTCGTGCAATTCCGAGAATATTTCCAGAAGTAACTTTCTGAAACCAAAAACAGCAGAAAACAGGGAACTGGCACTGTGGCATCTTGTTAATAGGTTAGTCCCAGAAAATGCATAAAAGTGATACGAAGTGTATATAAAACATGTAGCAAATGGTATAATATAAGCATGGAACAGCAGAAATTATGGATACGTTGGAGACGTATCAAGCATCCCCAAGCTTAGTTCTACTCGTCCTCGAGTAGGTAAAACGATAACAACAAATAATTTCTGAGGAGACATGCTTTCACACAATCTTGATCAATATATTGCAAGGCTCATGTCATGAATGAAGTGACTCAAAGCAATGATCTATAGTTTGCTAACAAATAGATAAAGAGTAAACAATGAATCATATAAGCAAAAACTTTTCATGAATAGTACTTTCAAGACAAGTATCAAAAAGTTTTGCATAAGAGGTAACTCATAAAGCAATAGATTCAAAGTAAAAGGCATTGAAGCAACACAAAGGATGATTAAGTTTCAGCATTTGCTTTCAACTTGTAACATGTATATCTCATGGATAGTTGTCAACATAAAGCAATATAACAAGTGCAATAAGTAAATATGTAAGAATCAATGCACACAAAGTTGACACAAGTGTTTGCTTCTAAGATAGAAAGGAGTAGGTAAACTGACTCAACATAAAGTAAAAGATAGGCCCTTCGCAGAGGGAAGCAGGGATTAAATCATGTGCTAGAGCTTTTTAAGTTTTCGAAAGCATATAGAGAGCACAAAATAAGTATTTGAGAGGTGTTTGTTGTTGTCAACGAATGGTAGTGGGCACTCTAACCCCCTTGTCAACCAGACTTTCAAAGAGCGGCTCCCATGAAGGACGTTATTCTACCAGCAAGGTAGATCATCCCTCTTCTCTTTTGTTTACACATGTATTTTAGTTTCTTTATAGATGACACTCCTCCCAACCTTTTGCTTACACAAGCCATGGCTAACCGAATCCTCGGGTGCCTTCCAACATTCACATACCATGGAGGAGTGTCTATTGCAAAATTAAGTTGCTTACTGATAAATCAGGGCAAAACATGTGAAGAGAATTATTAATGAAAGTTGTAATTAATTGGGGCTGGGCACCCCGTTGCCAGCTCTTTTTGCAAATTATTGGATAAGCGGATGTATATGCCACTAGTCCATTGGTGAAAGTCTGTCAGAAGTAAATGACAAGATTGAAAGATAAAACACCACATACTTCCTCATGAGCTATAAAACATTGACACAAATAAGGAGTAATAAAGTTTTGAATAGTTTAAAGGTAGCACATGAAATATTTACTTGGAATGGCAGGAAATACCACATAGTAGGTAGGTATGGTGGACACAAATGGCATGGGTTTTGGCTCAAGTTTTGGATGCACGAGAAGCATTCCCTCTCAGTACAGAGTTTAGGCTAGCAAGGTTGTTTGAAGCAAACACAAGTATAAACCGGTACAGCAAGAATCACATAAAAACATATTGCAAGTATTATAAGACTCTACACTGTCTTCCTTGTTGCTCAAACATTTTACCAGAAAATATCTAGACCTTAGAGAGAACAAATATGCATCCCAAGTCTCAACAAGCTCTACGGTAGTTCTCCACTACTAGGCTTTAACTACATGATGCAAGAGCTTAAACATGATCTACTTGAGAGCTCAAAACAATTGCAAAGCATCAAATCAAAACAAGACAATGATCTACAAGAATGCATATGTCTTTTCCAATACCAACTACTACATGTAGCATTTTCTTTCTTCCAAACAAACACCAATAATTTATTAAACATAAACTCTCCAAATGATAATATAATGCAGCAAGAGAGTATTTATAAACAAGTGCTAACAGCTCGAAGAGATGCAAAAAACAGGAGCTAAAAGCACTGCAGTAGCTAGTTAAGAATACTCAACAAATATAAGTGAAGAACATGAGTATTCACATGAAAAAGCGGAGCGTGTCTCTCTCCCACACAAGGATTGCTAGGATCCGAATTTATTCAAACAAAAACAAAAATAAAAACACACAGACGCTCCAAGTAAAGCGCATAAGATGTGAAAGAATTAAAATATAGTTTCACTAGAGATGACCTGATAAGTTTGTTGATGAAGAAGGGGATGCCTTGGGCATCCCCAAGCTTAGACGCTTGAGTCTCTCTGAATATGGTTGGGATGAACCACGGGGGCATCCCCAAGCTTAGGCTTTTCACTCTTCTTGATCACATAATATCACCCTTCTCGCTTGATCCTTGAAAACTTCCTTCACACCAAACTCAAGACAGTTCTCATTAGAGGGTTAGTGCATAATCAAAAATTCTCATATTCTGTAATGATACAATCAATCCCAAAGCTTCTGGACATTAGCTACAGCCACCAATGCTTTGTGGAGCAAAGAAATCCACACAAACACAGTAAAAGAGCGAATGCAAAACAAAAGGCAGAATCTGTCAAAAACAGAACAGTCTGGAATGACGAATTTTTTCGAGGCACTTAAGTTGCTCAGATGGATCTGGCCTAAAATAATGAAAGTTGCGTACATATCTCAGGAATATGCGTGATTTTTCTCAGAATTTTTTGAATTTTCTACAGGGAGATAAGCTCAAATCCGTGACAGCTAAAAATCTGTCACTGCGCAGAAATCCAAATCTTGCATCAACTTTCAATATAGAACTTTACTTGGCACAACATTGCGATAAAATAAAGATACAAAGGAGTTGCTACAGAAGTAACAAAAATCCTTGACTCAAAGAAAACAAAAATAACAGCAAATAAAAACGATGGGTTGTCTCCCATAAGCGCTTTTCTTTAACGCCTTTCAGCTAGGCGCAGAAAGTGAAAATCAAGTGTTGTCAAGAGAAGAAGCATCAACGGAGAGTTTAGAAGTTTTCTCAACGATGCATTGCACTTTATCTATGTAAGTTTCAGAAACTCCCCTTTCATTACTTTTAGGTAAACTATCCTCATCAAATAAATTTTCAGGCACAATCCAATTAAAGTTCTTTTCTAGTGCCTCATGCATTCCTGCAATCTTAAAAGGAATTGGTATTTTATTCTCTCCTTCATAACTAGTTTCTTTAGTGTACTTGGATCTTTCCTTCTCTAATTTTTCAAGTATATTGGCGATATCAATGTAATAACCAAGCATCCTATATTGCATAAAAACTTTTCTAGCTTCACTAGCTACATCTCCAAATTCTTTGAGAAGGGTTTCTAAAACAAAATCTTTCTTTTCCCCCTCTTCCATATCATGAAGTCTAAGAAACATATGCTGCATTATAGGGTTAAGGTTAACAAACCTAGCTTCAAGCATGTGGACTAAGGAGGCAGCAGCAATTTCATAATTAGGGGCAAGTTCTACCAAGGATCTATCTTCAAAATCTTTCAGCTTGCTAACATGACTAAAAAATTCTTCAATGTTGTCTCTTCCGATGATAGACCCACTACCCACAGATATTTCTTTTAAAGTGTACTTAGGGAGAGGCATGATAAAATAATAAAAACTAAACAGAAAATAAACTAGATGCAAGTAACTAATTTTTTTGTGTTTTTGATATAGAGAAAGCAAACAAAACAAAAAAAATAAAAATAAACTAGCAAGACAAGTAACTAATTTTTTTGTGTTTTTGATAAAGAGAGCAAACAAACAAAATAAAAATAAACTAAGCAAGACAAATAACAAAGTAAAGAGATTGGGTGTGAGAGACTCCCCTTGCAGAAGCAATTCTGTTTTCCCCGGCAACGGCGCCAGAAAACGTTGTTGGTGGCTCTAGGTTAATAGTGCCAGAAACAATTGCTTGTACGTCACACGTCAGTTGGGAACCCCAAGAGGAAGGTATGATGAGTGCAGCAGTAAGTTTTCCCTCAGTATGAAACCAAGGTTTAATCGGACCAGTAGGAAAACGAGGTTTGCTTCGAAGGTGTTGGTGGAGGAGTGTAGTGCGGCGCAACACCAGGGATTCCGGTGCCAACGTGGAACCTGCACAACACAATCAAACTACTTTGCCCCAACTTAACAGTGAGGTTGTCAATCTCACCGGCTTGCTGAAAACAAAGGGTTAAACGTATCGAATGGAAGATGATGTTTGTTTGCATAAAACAGTAGAGAACAATGATTGCAGTAGATTGTATTTCAGATGTAAAAGAATGGACCGGGGTCCACAGTTCACTAGTGGTGTCTCTCCAATAAGATAACTAACATGCTGGGTAAACAAATTACAGCTGGGCAATTGACAATTGATAAGTGCATATAACATGCATGTGTGAGCTGTGGTGTCTACTATGAGATTCATTTGGGCATTACGACAAAGTACATAGACCGCTATCCAGCATGCATCTATGCCTAAATAGTCCACTTTCCGGTTAACATCCGTACCCCTTCCAGTATTAAGTTGCAAGCAACAGACAATTGCATTAAGTAATGTGCGTAATGTAAACAATACATTCATCCTTGAATAAAGCATTGCTGTTTTACCCCTAGTGGCAACAACACATCTACAACCTTAGAACTTGCTGTCACTATCCCAGGTTAAATAGAGGTTGAACCCAACTATCATGCATAAATACCCCCTCTTGGAGTTACAAGTATTCACGTGGCCAAGGCTTCAACAAGTAACGGAGAGCATGCAAGATCACAAATGACATAGACATGATAATATAATATTCAGCTCCACATAGGTATCAATATAAGTCAGATCCCAGCAAACACAACATGTAGCATTACAATAAGATGATCTTGATCATGATAGGCAGCTCACAAGATCTAAACATGATGGCACAAGTGGAGAAGACAACCATCTAGCTACTGCTATGGACCCATAGTCCAAGGATGAACTACTCACGCATCACTCCGGAGGCGGGCATGGCGATGTAGAGCCCTCCGGTGATGATTCCCCTCTCCGGCAGGGTGCCGGGAAGAGCTTCAGGAACCCCCCGAGTTAGGGTTGACGACGGCGGCGGCAGCGAATATGTTCTGGATGAAAGGCTCGGTGGTTTTAGGGTTTTCGCGTCTCGGGGAATAAATAGGCGAAGGGGCGATGTCGGCGGACCCCCGAGGGGCCCAAACCACCTGGTGGCGCGGCTGTGGGCCCAGCCGCGCCTAGTGTGGTTTGGCCACCTCTGGCACATCTTCGTCTCTCCTTCGGACTCCGTGATGGTGCTGGAAAAATAGGGACTGGCCTTTTGTTTCGTGCAATTCCGAGAATATTTCCAGAAGTAACTTTCTGAAACCAAAAACAGCAGAAAACAGGGAACTGCACTGTGGCATTTGTTAATAGGTTAGTCCCAGAAAATGCATAAAAGTGATACGAAGTGTATATAAAACATGTAGCAAATGGTATAATATAAGCATGGAACAGCAGAAATTATGGATACGTTGGAGACGTATCAATGTGCTGTTGCTACTACGGATAAAACATTGGTGCAGTGTCCAAGGGCACTTGTATTGATTACATTACACACTTTACTTCATGCAATAATCTGTTGTTAGCAACTTAATACTGAATAGGATGCGGATGCTACCTTGAAGGTGGATTATTTAGTCATAGATGCGGTTGGAATAACGGTCTATGTACTTTGTTGTAATGCCCAACTAGATTTCATAGTAGACATCTTGGCATGTATTGCATTGTTATGCCTCTCTATTTGTCAATTGCCCAGCTGTAATTTGTTTACCCAACATGCTAGTTATCTGTTCTGAGAGAGACACCGCTAGTGAACTGTGGACCCTGGTCCAATTTCCTCATACTGTTTACACAACCTGCTGCAATCATCTGTTTCCTGTTACTTGCTGTTTTCCTGCTGTTTTTCACACCATACGTTTAACTCTTTGTTTCTGCGAGACCGGAGAGATTGACAACCTCTCTGTTTCGTGTTGGGCAAAGTTCTGGTTTGTGTCTGTGCAGATTCCACGTTGGTGCAAGCTCCCTAGCGCCAGGGGGAGTCAACATCAACAACCTTCCGATAGATCGTCAAGTCCTACTGGATTGATAACCTTGGGTAGATTATTCAAGGGAAAACTTCTGCTGTCTACATCATAACCTTCCTCTTGGGGTTCACCAACACGTAGCCATCAAGCTGTTTTCTGGCGCCGTTGCCGGGGAAGTACTCATCATCACCATCATCATCATCCTCAAATACTCTCCCGTCAACCAGGCACCAGCTGTTTTCTGGCGCCGTTGCCGGGGACTTGGAGGCTATTGGAAAGGGGAGTCTCTCAGTTCCAATCTCTTTACTTTGTTTTTATCTTGCTTAGTTTATTTTATTTTATCTTGTTTGCTTTCAATATTCAAAAATACAAAAAAATTAGTTACTTGCATTTAGTTTATTTTCGGTTTTGTTTCTTGCTGAGTTATTATGTCTAGCTCTTTACTTGCTATCACTAGTTACTTTCCTTGAAACTAGTCCTATGGCTGAAAACAACATGAGAGAGCTTTATGAAATTTATCTTAAGTTGGGACATGAGGTGTTTGAAGAGAAAATTAAAAAACCTATGGAACTTTATTTGCATAACAATCATGATAGTAGCAATGTTATTAGCATACATTCTTTGAACACCATTATTGCTAATGCCATGGAAAGCTCTAAGCTTGGGGAAGCTGGTTTTGATAAAAATGATATTTTTAGTCCCCCAAGCTTGGAGGAGGAAGAATGCTATACTTTTGAATGTCATGATTCTATTGAAATATCTCATTTTGATAAATTTGAAGTAAACATCCTCCTTGACTCAGTAAAAGAGGAAATTGCAGAAAGTAAAAATGTGCTCCCTAATGTTATTTATGATAATTCTCTTGATGATGGTCCTATATTGCCTGATGATATTAATCTTGCTACTATTGTCAAAAGTGAGTTTAATGACTCCACTGTTTTTGAGCTTAATAAAAATTATGTGTTTGAAGATCATGAAAAGCATGCTTCATGTGATAGCTATATTGTTGAGTCTATTCATGATGCTACTGAAAATTATTTTGAGAGAGGAAAATATGGTTATAGAAATCTTCATGTTATTAGATTTCCTCTCTTTGTGATGAAAGTTTTGAGCTTTCTCTTGTGTTGCTTTTATATGATGGTTTCTTTAAAACATACTGGTCATTATGTGAGAGGGAGACATAGTTTCATATATCGCAATAATATTAAGTCTCCTCTCTTTATGTTGAAATTTTTGAAGTTGCACTTGTTTTGTCTTCCTACGCTAGTCACTTTGTGCTTCATTTACTTGTTTTCTTACAAGGCTCCTATGCATAGGAAGAGTGTTAGATTTAAACATATTTTATATATGCTTCTTGATGCTCTCTTTTACGTTTCAACTCTCATCTTTATGTGAGCATCATAAAAATCACTATGCCTAGCTAAAAGGCGTTAAAGAAAGCGCTTTTGGGAGGCAACCCATTATCTTTTATTTTCAGTATTAGTCAAGGATGTTTATTTACCTCTGTAGCAACTCCTTTGTATCTTTTATTTGCTGTTTTGTTGTGCCAAGGAGAGTTACTAATGCAAAGTTGGTATTTATTTTCGGGACTGCATTGGGACAGATTGCTGTTCGTCACCGTTTAATTCAGTAGAAAATCAGAAAAAAAATCTAAAAATGCAGAAATTTTTGTGCATGTTCTGATGATGTTACGCAACTTTCATTATTTCAAAAGTTTTTCATCTGAGCATCGTAAGTGCCTTGAAAAATTCGTCATTACAGACTGTTCTGGTTTGACAGATTCTGTCTTTTATTTTGCATTCTCTCTTTTACAAGTTTTTAAGTGGTTTCTTTTCGTGTAAAAGTGCCCACTTGAGCCTAGTAACAGTGACTAATGTTTAAAATAGTTGGCTTGTGAGTTTTGTCTTTGCTAGAATTTTGAATATTATCTTTTAGTGCACTAACCTGTTAATGAAAAAAGCTGTTAAGTTTTGGTGTGAAGGAAGTTTTCAAGTGTTGATAGAGGAGAATGATATTACATGATCAAGAAGAGTGAAGAGCTTAAGCTTGGGGAGGCTTACCTCCCCAGCATATTTTAAGAAGACTCAAGCATCTAAGTTTGGGGATGCCCAAGGCATCCCCTTCTTCATCTACAAATTATCAGGTCATCTCTAATGGTGCTATATTTTTATTGCTTCATGCTAGTGTACTCTTCCTTGGAGCGTCAGTGTGTTTTTGTTTTCAGTTTGTTTTGTTTTGTTTGCTGTGCTATACTTGTTGGATTCTAGTATTCATGTTTGGGAGAGAGACGCGCTCCACTTTTTCATTAGAATACTCTTGTGCTTCACTTATACTTGTTGAGTATTCTTGTCTAGTTGCTGTTATTGCTGTTAGCTCTCAGTTTTTCATACATCTCTTGTTAGAGCTTTCAGTTTCTTTTGAAGAAATTACTCTCTTACTTCACTTATATGTGTTTGGAGAGTTGTCAAATAAGTTGATTGGTGTTTGGTTGGACCAGAAAAATGCTATGCATGTGGTAGTGGTATAAAATGCTTACATGAATCTTGTTAGATCGTTGTCTTGAGTAATTTGATGTTTGCCAATTGTTTTGAGCTGTCAAGTAATTAATGTTTAAGCCTGTGCATCATGTAACTAATGGCTATTAATGAAGAACTACTATAAGGATTTTCTGCTATAATGATCTGTTGCATAATTGGAAGTCCATAGTAGTCTAGATAATTTTTGGATGAAGTCTATGTGTTAACAAGGAAGACAGTGGGAGTCTATGGTTCGTCAAACCTTGTGTTTTATGTACACTCTTGCTATTCCAGTTGATAATGATGTTGCTTATAATAACTTTGCTAGCCTAAACTCTGTACTAAGAGGGAATGCTTCTTGTACATCCAAAACCTTGAGCCAAATCCATGCCACCTGTGTCCACCATACCTACCTATTATGTGGTGTTTTCATCATTCCAAGTAAATTTCCTCATGTGCTATCTACTAACTACTCAAAACTGTTACATTTTCTTTTTGTGTCACTACTTGAAAAGCTCATAAGGACGTAGATATGTGGTCTTTATTTCCTGGTTGATCAAATTTTACACACCTGGACTAGTGGCATATACATCCGCTTATCCAATAATTTTGCAAAAAGAGCTGGCAACGGGGTGCCCAGTCCCAATTAATTACAACTTTAACCAAACAATTCTCTTCACATCTTTTTGCCCCTGATTCGTCAGTTAAGCAATGTTCACAAGTGTGTAAACAAAAGAGAAGATGGATGATCTGTCCGCTGGTAGAAATAACGTCCTTCATGGGAGCCGCTCTTGTAAAGTTTGATCAACTAGTGAAGTAGAGTATTGCCTATTTGCTGATTTGTTGACACCTGTATACACCATTACCTTACAAAACAATAATTTATTCTCTCTATATGCCTTCGGCTTCCAGGCGCTACGGCAGCTCGCACGCCAGGAGATGGTACACGGTCTGCCTCTGTTCGACGAGGTGGATCGCATCTGCGAAGCGTGCCTCGCGGGGAAACAACGTCGAGCATCATTCCCGCGAGCGGCGCTGAATCGAGTGGAGAAGGTGCTAGAGCTCGTCCACGCAGATCTGTGCGGGCCGATCTCGCCTCCAACGCGGGAGGCAAGCACTATTTCTTGCTCCTTGTCGATGACAAGAGCAGGTTCATGTGGCTGCGTCTGCTTGCAACGAAGGACGAGGCGCAAGATTGATACGTCTCAAACATATCTATAATTTTTGATGTTCCATGCTGATATTATATCAATTGCTACATGTTTTGGTTACACTTTATATCATTTTTATGCATTTTCTGGGACTAACCTATTAACAAGATGCCACAGTGCCAGTTCCCTGTTTTCTGCTGTTTTTGGTTTCAGAAAATCTATTAAGTAAATATTCTCGGAATTGGACGAAACAAAAGACATCGTCAATAATATCACGAGGAGATCACGGAGTCCAAAGGGGAGTCGGAGCAGACCCACCAGGGGGCCACGCCACACTAGGGCGCGGCCCAGGGTGGGCCCGCGCCCCCCTATGGCGTGGTGGCCCCCCTCGGCCACCGACGCCGCCTCTTCGCCTATATATTCTCCGCGACGCGAAAACCCTATTACGGTCGATCATATTCCACGAAAAGTTCCGTCGCGGCCGTCATCGTCAATCTCAGATCGGAGGAGTTCTGAAGCTCTTCCCGGCACCCTGCCGGAGGGGAGATCATCACCGGAGGGCTCTACATTACCATGCCTGCCTCCGGAGTGATGCGTGAGTAGTCCACCCTGGACTACGGGTCCATAGCAGTAGCTAGATGGTTGTCTCTCTACCTTGTGCCTCCATGTTTAAATCTTGTGAGCTGCCTAACATGATCAAGATCATCTTATTGTAATGCTAGATGTTGTGTTTGCTGGATCCGATGAATATTGATACCATGTTTATTCAAGTTGTTTATCTATGTGCTCTTGATCTTGCATGCTCTCCGTTGCTAGTAGATGCTTTGGCCAAGTAGATGCTTGTGACTCCAAGAGGGGGTATTTATGCTCGATAGTGGGTTCAGTCTCTAGATATCTGGATCAGTGACAGAAAGGTCTAAGATGGTAGATGTGCTGTTGCTACTAGGGATAAAACATTGGTGCAGTGTCTAAGGGCACTTGTATTGATTACATTACACACTTTACTTCATGCAATAATCTGTTGTTAGCAACTTAATACTGAATAGGATGCGGATGCTACCTTGAAGGTGGATTATTTAGGCATAGATGCGGTTGGAATAACGGTCTATGTACTTTGTTGTAATGCCCAACTAGATTTCATAGTAGACATCTTGGCATGTATTGCATTGTTATGCCCTCTCTATTTGTCAATTGCCCAGCTGTAATTTGTTTACCCAACATGCTAGTTATCTGTTCTGAGAGAGACACCGCTAGTGAACTGTGGACCCTGGTCCAATTTCCTCATACTGTTTACACAACCTGCTGCAATCATCTGTTTCCTGTTACTTGCTGTTTTTCCTGCTGTTTTCCACACTATACGTTTAACTCTTTGTTTCTGCAAGACCGGAGAGATTGACAACCTCTCTGTTTCGTGTTGGGCAAAGTTCTGGTTTGTGTCTGTGCAGATTCCACGTTGGTGCAAGCTCCCTAGCGCCAGGGGGAGTCAACATCAACAACCTTCCGATAGATCGTCAAGTCCTACTGGATTGATAACCTTGGGTAGATTATTCAAGGGAAAACTTCTGCTGTCTACATCATAACCTTCCTCTTGGGGTTCACCAACACGTAGCCATCAAGCTGTTTTCTGGCGCCGTTGCCGGGGAAGTACTCATCATCACCATCATCATCATCCTCAAATACTCTCCCGTCAACCAGGCACCAAAGATGCACTGAAGAAATTTCAGGCACGAGCAGAGCTCGAGTCAGGGCAACGCCTCAAGGCTCTGCGCACCGATCGTGGAGGGGAATTCAATTCCACGAGCCTCGGGGAGTACTTCGCCGATCAGGGGGTGCAGAGGCAGCTCACGGCGCCGTACTCACCTCAGCAGAACGGGGTGGTCGAGCGGCGAAACCAGACCATCGTTGGCATGGCACGGAGCCTGATGAAAGCAAAGGGCGTGCCCGCACGGTTCTGGGGAGAAGCAGTGACAACGGCAGTGTACCTGCTGAACTGTTCGACGACCAAGAGCGTGGCGAAGATGACGCCGTACGAGTCCTGGTTCGGCAAATGACCCTCTGTTCGCCATTTTCGCACCTTTGGGTGTGTCGCTCACGTGAAGACGACGCGCCCCAACGCACATAAGCTGGACGACAGGAGCCAGCCCATGGTGTTGTTCGGGTACGAGCCCGGCTCCGCGGCGTACCACGTGTACCAGCCGTCGGCGGGACGCGTCCACGCATCCCGTGACGTCGTCTTCGACGAGGACGCTGCGTGGGATTGGAGCAAGCCGGACGGTGCGGATGAACATGAAGGAGAAATGCCCTAGAGGCAAATAAATATAGAGTATTTATCGCATTATCTCATTAAGTTTATAATATGTTTTGTATCATGCTATAACTGTATTAATCGGAATTGTTAATACACGTGTGATATATAGACAAACCAGAGTCCCTAGTAAGCCTCTATAGAACTAGTTCATTGGGCAACTGTTGATCGAGATTTCCCGGTCATAGACAGTCACGTCGGTTGACAATGAGGTCATCTTATTAGTAGAATAAGGTGGTGGACATACCCAACAAAGTATTGCAATAGGATCGTATCACAATGTTCATCATTTGCAATAGGAAAGAAATATGATAGCTTATTCCTCAGACCGTGAGATCGTATTAATTGCTGCCCCGGAGGATACTCTAAGTGCATCAATCGTCAGTCCATAAATGGGTGACTATAAATGTGTATCTTGTGGATCACAAAAGGGTATGTTGAGGCATACGGATCAAGAGCGGGATTTGTTCATTCTCGTGATGGAAAGATACTCTGGGCCCACTCGGTGAGATTACATCTGAAAAGCTGTGCAACGTATGACTAGGTCATGGGGATGTAATATCACAGAACTAGTTAATTAACCCTTGTCGGTAACGAGATAAAACAGAACATCGGATGTTCACGATCATATCTCGGACTAGGGTAGTATCGAAGGAACAAAAGGAATGAATATCATGTTTATGGTTCAACGACGATATTCGTAGAATGCACAGGGACCGTCACAGGCATCCAGGTCTCCCTGGCGGTCATTGGCGAGCAAAGGGTCTCGACCATGTCTGGAGTGTTCTCGAACCGTAGGGTAACACGCTTAAGGTCTTGCCGACACTTGGAGATCGTTTGGATTTATTGGAATAATAGAAATAGGGAGAGAGAAATAATCTGAAAAGGTTTCGGTAGTATCGGAAGGGTTCCGGGAACGTCCGAAGGAAGTTCGGGTGGTCCGCAAATTGTTTCGGAGTCACGGGAGATTAAATAATATACAAATATATTATTATGAATTATATATATTTTATATTAATTTAATATTAATTAAAAATGGAGAAAATAAGTGCAGCCCACTTAATGGGCCAAAGTGGGGCCCATGTGGGGCTGCACCATGCATAGTGTGGCGCATGGGCCATGCATGGGGCCCATGGCCACCACGCATGCCATGCATGGCACGGCCAGGCCGGCCGGCCGGCCACCCCTGCTGCTCCAATTTTTAGTCCCACACCGGGGAGGCAAGGTGTGTTGCACACCGAAAACTCCTTAGAGTGCCCGAGCGCGTTTGGACCCGGAAATTGCACTACATCCAACACTCAGGATCATTAAAAGTGGTAGGTAGTACTCAGGATCATTACAAAATGTACGCAGAACTGCTAGTTGTATAAAATACCTGTACCTAACGAAACACTGTTAACATGCAGGGTCATTTAATGAGCCAGAAACGGCAGTATTCAGATCCTTCTCCGGCGACGATTAGGAGAAATCTGTACCAAGTCGCCGCGGTAAAAGTGCCCCTTGCGTTTATGCAGTACATCACCATATTTCAATTTCTGGGAGTTCTCGTAATAATTTCATAATACGGAAAAGTTTGGGACATAGCTAGCTTCGGCGTCATGCACAATTTATCAAGTCCTTTTTCGAAATGTCAGTACCAATTTCCATTATCTATTCCCCGTGACGATTTTATATACCGTAAAACCAGCTTGGGTACCTCGAAACTGATATTACGGTTTGGAATTATCTGGTAGAAATGTCTGCTACTGCTAGGGATGCTCTTACGTCACCTCCCTTATCACCAGTACTTCCCACCAAATCTATTTAAATATAAAAACAATGTATCATATATATTTTGTAAGATGATATTGTGTTTTTATTTTCGTAATTGGTACATCCGAAAAGCAGTACTCTAATGCTCATCGCAAATGTACAACCTTTTTCTCGGTATGTAATCAGACAAAATATGAAAAACAAATGTTCACACACATAAATCAACACATGTTTTTTACTTTGAATTTTTGGAAAGTCCTGACATAATTTAAAAATCCTGATAAGTTTGGGACATAATCTGGCCAATGTGCTTTTTGCACCCCCTATCACCTGTACCACCTAGGCACCTACCATTTTTTTGGTTTTTTCGGAATTGCTTCTATCATGAAAGGTGGGCTCTACTCATCGCCCTGCAATTATCTTTTTCCGTCCCGGTATGTAATCCGAAAAATTATGATTTTTTTTGCTAAGGTTCATAATGGTATGTACAAACCCACCATATTTTTCTTTTCATTTTTTTGAAACTCTCGTGTTAACTTAAAAACATGGATAAGTTTATGAATGTATTATATGTACTGATAGTAGGATAATCATATATTCAGAATTGGTGCCGAATGCACCGGATTTATGAATGTGTTATTATAATTAGATTGCGTCTAAAACTCAATCGATTAGGAATTAGCTCAATTCTCAATCAAGTACGCCAGCCCATGATTTTGTTGTATGTGAACATTTTTGTGCCATGTGAATATTTTCTCAGTTCAAACCTATGTTAAAAAAAACTCAGTTGCCCATGTGCAACTTTTAAAGCGCATCCACATGTTAGATGTAGCTCACATTGTTAGATAAAACTCACGTGGTCTAACTATGCGTTTGTTCTGTGGGTAATTGTGATCCGATCTTACATTTTTTACTTTACTATGGTCTGAGGATTAATTTGCAAGAATTGTTTCCGCCCCGAAGGTACTGATTCAACCAATTAGAAGAAAGTCATACGGGAAAGATTCCTTCAAAAAAATAGAAAATCATACGGAAAACAATGTTTCTACCGTCCGGGTAAAAGCTTCTATCCAACAAAAAATATTTCCATGATTCATGGGATTTACTCCACTCTTGTTTTGTTTATAGATCCGGAGAGCTATTATGTTGTGCCTACTAAGTCATACTTTGGTGGGCTAATTCATATCTCTCATGAAAAAGTAACGTCCAATTTCCAATTTCAGAGAGTGGTGTTTTGACTCCCGAGCTCACATGCTCCGGACAGAATATTTTTTTTTGAAAAATTAGTAAACATTTCAAAAAAATTATAAACTTTTTTCCATGAACATATACAAAAGTTTACATACGTGGCAAGTTTCGTGATGGAATTCAATGTGTGGTGCTCCATGAGAAAAAAACGAAATCAACACTCCAAAAAGATATTTCTTAAATCTCAATTCAGCCACTGATTTATTTTTTGGACATAGCCTCACAAATGTTATTTTACCACGAAACTTGGCACATACGTAAAACTTTTGTATATATTCGTCGTCAATTTTTTTCAGATCCTTTTGAAATGCTCGGGAGGCAATGTGAATTTCCGCCAATTTCATTCACTCCATTAGCTCCTGAATTTTCTCGTCCAGCATGATCATCGTGCATGTTGCCAATTAATGATCCGAAGGAAATGCATGCATTGGCCTAGACGTTTTGTCACGGATCGAGGGCAAAACCTCCTCGTCACGATTTTCGTTTGCCCTCGCTCGCCCTCGCTCGGGCCATGCTGTCACCGAGCCTTAACGCACGGACATGTTCCATACACTCATACGGTCATACCCCTCTCAGTAGAAAGTAAAACGCACGCACTGTCACAGCTCCACAATCAATGCCCATGCATTTACTCAAGCCTTTACGCTGCAGTACACGCGCTGTATACCATTCCTGTACCAGAATCATAGACATACACCAACGCCCTCCTACTCCAGCCTGGCACCACAGCCATCCAGTACCGCGTCGGCACGTATGCCAGGAGCGAGCGAGCCGGGCTCACAAAATCCGCGTCCTGTTGCACACCCCCTATATAAAGAAAGACATATTAATTGTTTTAATATATCTAAAAATACAATTAATTTGTATATGCCGGCCTGAGTTAATTCTCCGCCCGCTTTCTTTCTCTCTCTCACTAAAGCTATACCGCAGTGCGCCGTCGTACTGCGGAATTCCACCAAAAGTTTTACTCCTGCGATCTCAGCTGGATCTGAGAGACCGGGGGATGTCGTCAAGCTCCGCACGTGTGTGAGTACTCGGAGGTGCCACACTTGGGGCGCCGGAGGCGTCATCGTCGCGCCGGTCTTCATCTTCGTCGCGTCAAGTTCTTCGCGACCTCAAGGTCGGCTACGTCGTCTACTTCGGCAACGCTTGTGCGGGAGCGTAATTCCCGCTTATCGATCTACGAGGGTACGTTATCGATGTTCCGCTCCGTTACCGCATTACTAGATAGATAAATCCTGGCTATGTTTTGGTATTCGCTAGTTAGAAAAATTATTATTTTCTGCTACGAACCCCTTTAGAACAGACGCCGGCGATGGACTCCTTCATCGTCGAACAGATGGACTGGCAGGAGGCCAGCATCACGAAGTCCACGAGGGACACAACGACCACGACACCTGCGACACTAGCGACACCGAGCGCGTCGACACACGTACCTGCGACGCCAAGCACTGCCGGTGCCACGACCGCGACGCCAGGCTCAGGTGGCGCCATGACTGCATCACCAACAGCTGAACCTGAATTTTCTGAAGAAGTTCCTGCTGCGAACACTGACGGTGCAGCGGCAAACAGGCACGCCATGTGCACACGTGCAAAGGATGGGATCGTGCAGCCCAACACACGACTCCGTGAATACGTCCTTGTCAGTGAGGAGGAGGAGACGCCGTCCTGCCTGCTTGCTGCAGAGGAACCGGGGTCGTACAACGAGGCCAGCTCTAAGAAGGGCTGGCGCGATGCCATGGAAGAAGAGATGAAGAGCATCATCGACAATGGCACGTGGGAGCTGTGCTCGCTCCCGCCCGGCATCGTGCGATCGGACTAAAATGGGTCTACAAATTGAAGAAGCACACTCACGGCGTCGTGGTGAAGCACAAGGCGAGGCTGGTGGCGAAGGGATACGTCCAGCGTCAAGGCGTGGACTTCGAGGACGTGTTCGCGCCCGTGGCGCGGATGGATTCGGTGCGTGTCTTGGTTGCGCTCGCTGCGCATCATGACTGGCAAGTGCACCACATGGACGTAAAGTTCGCGTTCCTCAACGGCGACCTGCTCGAGGAAGTGTACGTACAGTAGCCGCCGGGATACGTCAAGGCCGGCGAGGAGGACAAGGTGCTGCGCCTCCGCAAGGCGCTGTACGGCCTGCGCCAAGCTCCGAGGGCGTGGAACGCGAAGCTCGACGACAGCCTGAACAATCTCGGGTTCGAGCGCTGTCCGTCGGAGCACGCCGTGTACAGACGGGGCGCTGCAGATGACCAAGCTGTTCCACATGAGCGACTTGGGTAAGCTCAGCTTCTACCTCGGGATTGAAGTCCAGCAGGAACGCGACCGGATCACGCTATGCCAGGCGGCGTACGCCAAGCGCCTGCTGGAGCGTGCTGGACTGTCAGACTGCAATCCTGTCAGTACACCAATGGAGGCCAGACTGAAGCTGAGCAAGAACGGCGTCGGGGACCCAGTGGACGTGACGTACTACCGGAGCATCATCGGTGGACTGCGTTACCTGACGCATACGAGGCCAGACATAACATTTGCTGTCGGATATTTGAGCAGGTTTATGGAGGCACCTGCAGCTGATCACCTTGCTGCAGTCAAGCACCTGCTGCGGTACATAGCAGGGACGCTGGATCACGGCTGCGCATACGTGTGTGGCAAAGGAGGACTGAAGCTGATGGGGTACAGTGATTCAGATCACGCCGGGGACACTGAAGACCGGAAGAGCACGTCAGACACATTCTTCTTCCTCGGCGAGAACCCCGTGAGCTGGTAGTCGCAAAAGCAAAGGGTGGTGGCGATATCATCGTGCGAAGCTGAGTACATTGCTGCCACCACTGCTGCATGTCAAGGAATTTGGCTGGCGCGATTGCTCGGCGAGCTTCTGAACCAAGATGCAGAGAAGCCGCAGTTGCTCGTCGACAACAAGTCAGCGATATCTCTGTCGAAGAACCCAGTCTTCCATGAGCGAAGCAAGCACATCGAGATTAGATATCACTTCATCCGTGAGAGCGTGGAGGAGGGGAAGATCGACATTGAGTACGTTCGGACGAATGACCAACAGATATTCTGACGAAAGCACTTGGGCGTGTGGCGTTCCAGGGGCTTAGGAAGAGGATCGGCATGACTGAGGTAATAAGGAAATAAACAGCAACGGCAAGATTAGGGGGGTGATTTGTTAGCAACCTAATCTAGTCGTTAGACAGTAGCTAGGTTTGTTTTGATTCAGTCAAAGTTCAGTTAGCCGTTTGTTTTCAGTTAGAGGCACGAGCTCGCGATCGTTGTGCGTGCCGTGCTTGTAGGACTTGGACCCGATCATGGCGTTCGTGGGATGGCGCGAACCAGTCAGACAGGTCGTGGCGCTAAGTTAGGATCGATCGGAGTACAAATAAGAAGAGAGAAAACCCACGAAAAGTTGCAACGTTTCACGCAACGCAAAACCCCTGTCTCGTGTTCATCTTGTTCTTCTGTCAGAGAGAGTTTCAGAGAGCGATTTCTAACAGAGGTCTCCCCCTCGCGCAGCAGCTTCACCGTGGCGCCGTCGAGCACGAACGGCTGCCGGCGCATGGCCGCCTCCCGGTCGTCGGGCGTGCGGAAGCGCATCGTCGCGTCGGCGCCGAAGGAGGAGGACGCGCGGACCTCGAAGGTCTGCGGCAGGTCGAGGGCGAGGGTGCGGAAGACGAGGCGGATGAAGGGGCCCGGCTCGGCGCGGCACGGGGCCGTCTCCGGGGTGATGTAGGTGTAGGCGATGCGCCGCGCCTGGTACTCAGCCGCAGGATTTGGGGTGAGGTAGATGTACACTACGTCGGAGGCCGGGCGTCCCGTGGGCGTCTCCGACTGTAGGAAGACGGCGGTGAAGGCCGGAGGGCCCCCGTAGGACAGGCCGGTGACGAAGGATGGGCGGTCGGTGGGGATTTCCAGCGCCGTCGCCCCCTCCGGCATGAACCTGTGGGCTCCTGCCGCCAGCATCTTGCTCCTGGTGGACTGTAGAACGCACACACTGGTGGGTTGGAACCGTGGAAGGACGATGGAAAGTGGTGTTTTTTGTGTGCGGCGGCGCGGGGACGATCACGGAAGGGATGCGAGCGGCGGGGCAGACTGTCAGGCAGCGCAGGGAGCCCTCTCCGCCGGAAACATGGAAAAGGTACCCATGAAAAGGGCGGAAAGGAGTAGCACTAGAGGATTTGTGTCCAGTGAGCTGGGTTGCAAAATATTTGAAAACTATAAAATTGAGTTTGAGAAAAATGTTTACAATGTATTTATTCAATATTGTAGTGATTGATATTCTCTTCTATATATTGGGTCGAAATGATTCTTTTGCCAAATTTATATGCCCTGTATATTTGGACAGAGTGACTATTTTCTTTATCACAGCATTGAAGATGAATCGATCAGTTCTCTAGTAGGCAGTCCATTGGTTGAGAAAATCCATACATTTCTTGGAATGGCCAAGGCTGAATCTTAATCCGTAGAATTGTTGGCACTCCTTATAGTTGAGAATGATTCATTTTCCGTTGTTTAACTTGGTCTTCCGGATCTTTTAGTTGCTCCCTCGTCAATCTTCACTTGATCCGGAGCGGATATACTTTGATAGCATTGGATTCAGGTGTCGTTGGTTAAAACCAAACATATGTGAGACTATGTACATGTTATAATACAGTAAATAAGAGTGTGAGTCTCAAAAGAAGTCACGTTTTGGAGCATGTCAACGTTGCCAGTAATGACCACTGTACATTTGAGGTCAACCCAATCTAGATGACAGTGTCCACTAAGAACTACAAGGTTCTTGTCACCAATGAGGTCGACTAAATCTATTTTGTTGACCCTCATTTGAGACAATTGTTACATTTCTACGGGATGGAACCCATGACGAGGTGAGTATTCTATCTCGAGCATGGCGATGACTACATCTATTTCTGTTGCAAGTCCGGTGAAAACTCAGATTCTGACGACCGCAACCCCCAGAGATGATGACAGCCTCATTGTGTATTGCCCCAAGTGTAACTAGCTAATAATATGTTATTTAATGAAAGTCATGTTATATTGTTATTATAGTGTCCTGCCGACTACAGACCACTCGTATCGAATACCAGTTGCATGGACCACTTGTCACCTAACTAGCGTACCTACACTAGTAGAAAAGGGGGCAACGGTGCGCAAAACCGGTACTAAAGGGGGGCATTAGCACCGGTTGCGTTTGTGTGCCAGCAGGGGCACCGCGGCGAGGACCTTTAGTACCGGTTGGTTTTAGCAACCGGTACTAAAGGCTACCCTTTAGTACCGGTGAGTTGGAGGCCACGCGGCACATGCGGCCGCGGTTGGTGGCCCCACGGCGAGACCTTTAGTACCGGTTGTTATTACCAACCGGTACTAAAGGTCTCGGACACTATAACACTTCTTCCACCCGAGCCAGCGCCATTTTGAGCTCGAATTCAATCCATTTTTCCTCTCTCTATGCTCTCCCAAGCTCAAATTCATCCCTTTTTTCTCCAACAACTTCCAAGATTGGTGGCACCTACATATATAAGGGTTAGCAACTTCATCTTCTCTTCCGGCATTTCAAGTTTAGCTCATTTTCGTGCAAGTTTAGCAAGTTTGATTTTGGTGGTGCTTGCAAGGTGTTTGATGAAATGACTAAGTTAGGGATTTCATTTGTTTTATATGCATTTTGAGCTCAAATTAAAGTATAATTTGTGGTTTTATATAGTGTCGTCTCGTCCCCTTCCTCACCGCCGTCGATCGCCCGCGCCGCTCCGTCACCGACACCACCTCGGTGAGCCTCTTTTTTATCTTTTATTTTAAAAATGTTAGTTATATGATTTAAATGCATAATTATTTCTTGTATAATTTTCTTATGTTTTTTTATATGTATAGTGTCATGGTTTTGATATCCGTCCCCGTCGGCCCTCGTCCGGTCTATGATTCGGATGTGGTATATTTTTATAACTATTTATTTTGTTTCGTGTTTATAACAATCATGCGACCAACTTGACATAGATATATTTTTATTTAGGAGGTAGTTGAACCGGAAATTCCAGCCGACCCTATTGTCGAGTTTTTAAAAAAGAAAACAACGATTTGAAAGCAAAATTGAAGATAAGTGAAGATCTTCGTCTCCAATGCCTGGAAGAGAAGATGGTATTGGACTTGAAGATTGCCGACATCGTTGATGCTCACGGGGTCGAGCTTGCCGACGTCGTCGCTGCTCACGAGATGAAGATGGATGCAATGCGCTCAAGCTTAAAAAGATTAGAAAATATGTCATTAGTCAAGAGGCTTGGTATCATTATGCTGTTGGTTCAATAGTTACCTTGGTTGCGATTCTGATCGCATTTGTTGTTGGATTTAAATTCTTTAGATAGTTGTATGTTAGTTTCGATTGATGTATGTTTCGTGAGAACTATGTATTACATTTGGGCACTACTCTACTTTGGTTTTAATGTGATGAACTTGTATTAATTAATTTGGTCACGTATCTCTATTCATTATTTAGCTGGTGTAATGGTTTTTGATGTATTTATGTAATGCAGATGAGCCGAGAATGGATGTACGGTGATCGACGCTGTCCCGAGTTCATTGATGGCATGCATCGTTTTCTCGATGTGGTTAAGTTAAACAAGCTGAAGAATGGTTTTATGATTTGTCCATGTGATGAATGTCGGAATACGAGGAATTACCCGAGCGTAAGAACCATACACTCCCACTTGTTGCGACAAGGCTTCATGCCCAATTATTTTTGTTGGACCAAGCATGGAGAAAGAGGGGTATAATGGAAGACCCTGAAGAAGAGGATGATGACAACTATCCTGTGTTCTCTGAACACGGTGATACTACAATGGGGGAAGACGAAGTTGAGCTCGAGGTCATTGTTGATCAGTCCGATGATGATGATCTTCGTCGGGTCATTCTTGATGAACAGATGAAGTGCGGAAGTGAAAACGAGTGGTCGAAGTTGGAGCGCATGTTAGAGGATCACAAAAAATTGTTGTACCCAAATTGTGAAGATGGCCAGAAAAAGCTGGGTACCACCCTGGAATTGCTGCAGTGGAAGGCAAAGAATGGAATATCTGACAAGGCATTTCAGGAGTTGCTACAAATATTTAAGAAGAGTCTTCCAAGGAATAATGAATTGCCGCACAATACATACGAAGCAAAGAAGATTGTCTGCCCTCTAGGATTAGAGGTGGAGAAGATACATGCATGCATCAATGACTGCATCCTCTACCGCGGTGAGAAGTACGAGAATTTGAATGCATGCCCGATATGCGGTGCATTGCGGTATAAGATCGGGCGAGATGACCCAGGTGATGTTGAGGGCGAGCCGAGCCCCAGGAAGAGGGTTCCCGCGAAGGTGATGTGGTATGCTCCTATAATACCACGGTTGAAACGTTTGTTCCGAAACAAAGAGCATGCCAAGTTGTTGCGATGGCACAAAGAAGACCGTAAGGAAGACGAGATGCTGAGACACCCCGCTGATGGGTCTCAGTGGAGAAACATCGACAGTGCGTTTGGGGAATTTGCAGCTGACGCAAGGAACTTAAGGTTTGGTCTAAGTACAGATGGCTTGAATCCGTTTGGGGAGCAGAGCAGCAGTCATAGCACCTGGCCCGTGACTCTATGTATCTATAACCTTCCTCCTTGGTTGTGCATGAAGCAAAAGTATATTATGATGCCAGTGCTTATCCAAGGCCCGAAGCAACCCGGCAACGACATTGATGTGTATCTGAGGCCATTAGTTGACGAACTTTTACAGTTGTGGTCTGACGAAGGCGTACGTGTGTGGGATGAGTACAAACAGGAGGAATTTGGCCTACGAGCGTTGCTGTTTGTAACCATCAATGATTGGCCTGCTCTTAGTAACATTTCAGGACAGTCAAACAAGGGATACAATGCATGCACGCACTGTTTAGATAAGACTGACAGTATATATTTAGGTAACAAGAATGTGTACCTTGGTCATCGTCGATTTCTTCCAAACAGGCATCCGTAAGAAAGCCAGGCAAGCATTTCAAAGGTGAGGCAGATAACCGAACGAAGCCTACACGCCCTGATGGTGATGTTATATATGGCATGGTCAAGGATTTGGAAGTAATATTTGGAAAGGGTCCTGGCAGTCTAAATGTTCCAAAAGACGCTAACAAGCGCGTACCCTTGTGGAAAAAGAAATCTATATTTTGGGATTTACCCTATTGGAAAATCCTAGAGGTTCGCTCTGCAATCGACGTGATGCACGTGACGAAAAATCTTTGCGTGAACCTGCTAAACTTCTTAGGCGTGTATGGGAAGACGAAAGATACATCGGATGCACGGCAGGACCAGCAAAGTACGCACGAACGAGACAACCTGAATCCAGAGAAGTACCAAGGTACTGCCAGCTACGCTCTTACCAAAGAAGAGAAGGAGATCTTTTTTCAAGTCCTGAGCAGTATCAAGGTCCCGTCTGGCTACTCGTCGAATATAAAGGGAATAATAAACATGGCAGAGAAAAAGTTCCAAAACCTGAAGTCTCATGACTGCCACGTGATTATGACACAATTACTTCCGGTTGCATTGAGGGGGCTTCTACCGGAAAACGTTCGAGTACCCATTGTGAAGCTATGTGCATTCCTGAATGCAATTTCTCAGAAGGTAATCGATCCAGCAACTCTACCAAGTTTACAGACGGGTGTGGTCCAATGTCTTGTCAGCTTCGAGTTGGTGTTTCCACCGTCCTTCTTCAATATTATGACGCACCTCATAGTTCACCTCGTCGAAGAGATTTCCATTCTCGGTCCTGTATTTCTACACAACATGTTCCCCTTTGAGAGGTTCATGGGAGTCTTAAAGAAATACGTTCATAACCGTGCTAGGCCAGAAGGAAGCATGTCCAAGGGCTATGGAACAGAGGAGGTCATTGAGTTTTGTGTTGACTTTATTCCTGATCTTAAGCCGATCGGTGTTCCTCAATCGCGCCATGAGGGGAGACTGCGTGGAAAAGGCACGCTAGGAAAGAAAGCAACAAGATGTATGGACGGGCATTCTTTCACTCAAGCACACTACACAGTTCTACAAAATTCCAGATTGGTGGCTCCGTATATCGTGAAACACATGGATATTTTACGCTCCCAATACCCGGAGGAGACTAACTTCTGGATTAAAGGGAAACACGTGGATACTTTCGGCAGTTGGTTGCGTACACATCTCATTAATAACACACTGTTGGACAAGAGCTATACTTGTTGGCCAAGTCACCATCTTCGACTATATTGACTTTCCAAGGGTACGAGATAAATGGGAATACATTTTACACGGAAACCCAAGACAAAAAGAGCACTAACCAAAACAGTGGTGTCCGCTTTGATGCAACAAACGACGATGGGACAAAGGACACATATTATGGTTGCATACAGCAGATATGGGAACTTGACTATGGACCTTCTTTTAAGATCCCTTTGTTTCAGTGCAAATGGGTCAACCTGTCAAGCGGGGTAGAGATAGACCGGCGGTACGGAATGACTACAGTGGATCTCAAGAATCTTGCGTACCGCACCGAGCCATTCGTCCTAGCCAATGATGTGGCTCAGGTTTTCTATGTGAAGGACATGTCTTCCAGACCGAAAAAAAGAAAAGATAAGCAAGCCGGTACATCATACGATGAGCCAAAGCGCCACATAGTTCTTTCAGGAAAAAGAAACATCGTGGGAGTGGAGGACAAGACAGACATGTCAGAAGATTACAATAAGTTTGATGAAATTCCGCCCTTCAAAGTGAAAACTGACCCAAGCATCGTGTTAAATGATGAAGAATGTCCATGGCTACGCGCAATCAGAAGAAAGGGACACACAAGAAGAAAAAGTGAACACTAGATAGGGATGTTGTTGCTGATGTGTAATAATGTATTAAACCTTTTATGTAACTATGTCCTGAAAACTCAGAAGAGAGATCTAAACACTAATTTTTGGTGCACCAGACATGTTAGAAGATTATAATAAGTTTCATGAAATTCCGCCCTTCACAGTAATAATGTATTAAACCTTTTATGTAATGCATTCTATGGAATGTATTAAACATACGGTTTCCCCTGCCTACCTTCTCCAGTGGCCACTCTGACCGGCAAATCGGCAAATCATCGCGTGGTCATGAGACGGCAAATCGGCCTTCGATCCAAACAGCGGCAAGACGTCTCTGATGATTTGCAACCATCCGAAGAAGTGTTGGGGATGTTGCTAATCATCAGAGATCCTTGCCGCTGCTTGGATCCGACCGAGGGGAGGGTTCACCTTCAGCGTCCGCTCTAGGAACTCCTGCCTCTCAGAAATCTTGCTCTCTGCTACCCCTGTACTGCCAAAATGAACTACAATGAGTAGACACTGAGTGCTGAACATGTCCGGGAGGGGGGGCTATATATAGGGTACGTGTGCTTCTTTAGACCCGGTTGGTAACACCATACGGGTCATGTGGCTCACGAAGTGGTCGTGATACTGCTGATCCAACAGCTCACAATTCCTCAAAAGAAACACACCCCTGATCCAACGTCTCACAAGCGCTTGAAAGAAACACACGATCCGTGTGCTTCTTTAGTCCCGGTTGGTAACACCAACCGGGACTAAAGTCGGGCTTTGCGGTCACGACTCGTGTCAGCCACGTGTTCTCCCCCAGCGCTGCCCTAGCCACGTGTCCTCCCCTAGCGCTGCCCTGGAGGTCTTTATATATTGTCGCCGACGGGGTAAACTCTAATCCACCATTCCTAGCCACGAACGCACCGTCTCCACGAGATGGATCCGCCACGCCCGCCGCAGCGCCTTCTGGATGAGGCCGAGCGTGCTCGGCAGAGCGCGCTTGGGCGCTACTGCGGGAGCCTATCCCGCCGTATGCCCACGAGCCCGGCATGGAGAGGAATGCCCTGCTACCGTCCTCCAGCTCCGGTGCCGGAGGAGGTGCGGAGGACGTACGAGCGCGCGTGGTCCGACGTCCCTGACCCCGACGAGGATGCGTACGCCGCATGGGTGGCGTGGGGATCCGTGGCCGTACCTCCACCAGTCGCCGCCTCCCCTCCCGACGAGGAGGATGACGACGACGACGACTTCGACTGGAGTGACCATGGGGAAGAGCGCGGCGGGCCGCAGATGCAGGAGGCCCTTGAAGCCTCCTTCCAGTCCGTCCACGACGACCGTGTACAGCGAGCCAGAACTGTCTGCCAGCTCAAGGCGAAGGAGGCTTCCGAGCTGGATTGGGCGCTGAAAGACTCATCCTCTATGGATCTTGCCCTCCGCCGCAAACGTGCGCGCGAGAACCGGGCGGCCGCGAACGGGGCTGACTCCTCCCACCGTTCCTCCTAATCCTACGGCCTCCGAGCCAGCAAGTCCGTTTATGTCGAATAATGTTGGTGATGTGTAATAATGTATTAAACCTTTTATGTAATGCATTCTATGGAATGTATTAAACCTTTATGTAAGGAGCATGTGTAATAATAATGAATGTGTATTTCCAATGTGTATTGTCAAGAAGCTTCCCCGTCATACAGCCCAACAGTGGCTCGTGAGTGCCCGCATATCAAATGCACTGTCGAGAGGGGGGGGGGGGGTTTATATAGGGTCCAACGGCTCACAAGCGCTTGAAAAAACACACGATCCGTGTGCTTCTTTACTTCCGGTTTGTGTTACCAACCGGGACTAAAGGCGGGCTTCGCGGTCACGACTCGTGTCAGACACGTGTCCTACCCCAGCGCCGGGGTGGACACGTGCCCCCCCCTACGTATTGACGTCGTTGACAAATAGATAATAGATATAAAAACAGAAAACAAATAGGTAGATAATTATTACAATTTTGTAGACAATTAAATTAAATATATATTAAAGAAAAAGAAACTAGAGAAAAAAACAAAATAGAAACCAAATAGATATAAAAAACAGAAAACATAAGAAAGAAAGAAGAAACTAGAGGAAAAAAAATCAAAAGCCCATTAGTACCGGTTGTTAAGTACAACTGGTACTAAAGGGGTGGGCTTCGCGCGCGAAATTTCGCCGCGGCCCAAAACAGACCTTTAGTACCGGTTGTTACAACCGGTACTAAAGACCCTTTAGTACCGGTTGTACAGAACAACCGGTACTAAAGGGGTTTTGAATGCGGTTAAGTGAGGGGATCGACGATTCGATCCCCCAAAATCGACGAAGTCCCTGCTCCCGCGCGCCGACGCCTCGCTCCTCGACGACTCCGGCGAAGCCCTGCTCCGGCGAAGGCCTCCGCCGCGCTCGGCCGCGCTCCGGCCTCCGCCGCGCCCCCCGCCGTCGCGTGCCCCAGCTACGGTGGCGTGCCCCTGCTCCGGCGGCCCGTCGCGTGCCCCTGCTCCGCCCTCCGCGTGCCCCCTGCTCTGCCCTCCGCCGCCCCTGCTCCGGCGCCCTCCACCACCTCCGCACGCCACCACCGCAGCATCGCGCCGCGCCACCGCATCTCCGGCCGCCGCGCCACCGCACCATCCCCGGTAAGTTTTTTTTTCATTTTGTTATTACTGTTTTTTCATTACTGTTTATTACTGTTTTTTCATTTTGTTAGTCATAGCAATTTTTCATTTTGTTTAGGTTACTACTGTTTAGGTTATTATTAGAAAATGTAGCAATTTTTGCAAAGTTAGAAAATTTGAAAATGTAGCAAACTTACAAAATGTAGCAAATTTGAAAACTTAGCAAACTTAGCAAAGTTAGAAAATTTAGCAAATTTGAAAATTTAGTTAGCAAAGCAAGGTTATATTTTTGCAAAGTTAGAAAATTTGAAAATATAGCAAACTTACAAAATGTAGCAAATTTGAAAACTTAGCAAACCTAGCAAAGTTAGAAAATTTAGCAAATTTGAAAATTAAGTTAGCAAAGCAAGGTTATATTTTTGCAAAGTTAGAAAATTTGAAAATGTAGCAAATTTAGTAAAGTTTGAAATATTGCTAAGTTTGAAATATTGTTAAGTTAGAAATATTCCTAACTTTGAAATATTGCTAAGTTAGAAAATTTTGGTAGCAAAGTTTGAAAATTTAGCTAAGTTTAAAATTTTTGCTAAGTCATTTTAGTTGCAATATTGTTATTTTAGTAGCAAAGTTTTTTATTAGTGTATAAGAATATTAAAGTTGTTTGCTATGAATTACAAATTTGCAGTGACATTGAGCTATGGAGGACGATGCCCCCATCATCGACGCCCCGGCCTTCATCCGAGACTTGGAGAAAGAAGAACGCTTTCAAGCAATTATATTTGATAAGACCCTTGGACCCAATTCCGATGGAGAAGAGACCGACGAAGAAGACGGCGAAGATTTCAGCGCGAAATGTTTGAACGACTCCAGTGAGGGACTTGAGTTACAAAACTTCAGAGACGACGACGACGACGAAGAAGAAGTGCCGTTAGAAAACTCCGGCAAGGTATATATTAAGTCTTGTTGATCACTAGCTAGATGCATTAATTGATTTATATGCGCACTTATTAACGAAACATTTTTCTTTCAGCCCTCTGGATCTACGTCAATCCGTAAACGAGGCCCAGCCCAAGGGTTAAAGCTGCCGGATGGTGCAAAGTTGTCGATCGACGAAGTTAGCATAAAAGGCAAACCGGAGAAATCCGATGGAATCTCCACTAAATATATAGCTCAATGCGGATTTCTTGTAAGGGACATGGTCCCGATCACCGTTGCAGAATGGAATGAGCCGAAGAAAAAAAAACATTGGCGCAAAATATGTCGAGCAAAGAATTAAAGAAACCCTTTGGGAGTCGATATTGGGTTAGCGAGTTTATTCACATGAGGGTCAATGAGAGAGTCAATAGTGTAAGAAATCGAGAGGTACGTAAACATCATACACAACTTTTATTTTGCTACCATCAATTGTGTTTAGTTTCGATCATAACTGATTTGATCTCCTTCTTTTAAAGATGGCAAGGAAGCGGAACCAGCTCCTACCAAAAAACCTAGTAAAAGCTATTGCGGAGGAATTGGCGGGATTCATTCTGACGCATGTCGTAGATGAATTCGGTGAATTCCACTATGTCGATAAATAGACTCCCTCCATGCATGTACTAGCTAGCGGTGATCTCCATTGTAATTATGAGTACTTTATACGTAACGAGAGTACTTTATATGTGTAATGAGTACTTTATATGTGTAGTGAGTACTTTATACGTGATCTCCTCCGAAACCCTGAAAAATGAGCGAAAAAGGAAAAAAACAGAAACCCTAAACCCCGAAAAATAAGCGAAAAAAAAAAAACCGAAAACCTAAACCCCCCTGAAAAAATAAGGCGGGGGCAAAAAAAAGCAGGAACCTTTAGTACCGGTTGGTAAAGGTCCTCAGCTGCGCGCGCAGGTTCGCCCACGTGGAGTGCCTTTAGCACCGGTTGTATATACAGCCGGTACTAAAGGGGTACCCCTTTAGTCCCGACCTTTTAGTACCGGTTGCACAACCGGTACTAAAGGCCCAATAAGACCGGTACTGTTGTCTTGTTCTCTACTAGTGCTACTAGGCATGGGTGTGTGTGGCATGCCACAGGTAGCAAATACCAGCATCGTGCCAGATCCCCGTCACTGGTAGGCATAGGTGTTCAAGTGCAATTAGCTGGGTTCAAGTTTGTGGACCAACACACGTGATGTTGCATTTGTTAGTCGTTTGACCTAACTTGTTTCCTTGTACTTTATAGGCGAATTTCAGCAGAGAATGAGCACCTTAGAGTATCTCCAAGGGATGCCCAAAACCACCGTCGTGCGCCATTTGAGGCACATTGGGCAAAAAAAAAAAACTTCAGCAGATGGCTTATCCCTATATTGTGTCCAACTTTTTTGCAAATGCCCTAAATTTTTTCTACAAGTGCTCAAACTTTTGCGAAACCTCTAACGATTGCCTTAAAACAATAACGATGCGGCGAGGAACCAACCCTCACGGTGAAACTTGTACGACATAGACGGTTACCAGCCCCATGCCGATTCCGTCCGGTTCTTGCTGCCAATTCACCCCGGGCGTTCGGTCTGTTCGGTTTGCTCGGTCCGGTCTTTTCGGTCATTGAGAATTTCGGTCATCCAGAAATGCTACCCATATTACCTTCGGTCTTTTCGGTTATTCTGTATTTGGTGTTCGGTCTGTTCGGTCCGGTGTTCGGTCATGACCATATAGACCAAATAAGAAATGGCAGCACAAAAAATAGCAGCACAAAAAATGACAGTGGCAGCTCAAACAAGAACAAAATGGCAAGTTGGCAACACAACTTGCACTCATATGTACAACAGTACAAGTGTACAACAATGCCATTGCCAGCACAAAAAATGGCAGCACAAATAATTTTATGTGGCAGCAATGCAGCACAAACCAGCACATTTGCACAGATATATAGCAAAAAGACAGCACAACACCTCACGATGGTTGTATGGTAGCACAATCTAGCACAAATAATAGTCGATAATCCAAAGCAAATATCCATATGTTACTGTCTCACACACACAAAGTAAAATGTCACAAACATAGCCAACATTAAGTCTGAATATCACATAGTCTCAACTCACAACACATTGACCAGAAGCAAAGTGCATATATGTCACAGAAAGGTGTTGGACACTGGACAGTGTACAACTCTTCATGGATTGTTGTGCTTGCTTGACTTGGCCGTGGCCAGGGATGATGCAGCAGCAGCCTTGCGCTTCCCGTTCTTTTTTTCATCCAGTTCTTCAAGCAACTCTGCATATGAAGCATACATAAGAATAATATGGATGGTTGTAGCAGCAACAAACATGTAGCAGTAGCAAATAAGAAATTACCTTTTTCTAGCACTTCTAATTCCTCCAAGTTCTCCTTGATGTCGACGGGATCAGTGGACCGTCTCAGCCAGTCTTGTGTACAGACTAAAGCTTGTACCATGAATGGAGTGAGAGATGTCCTGAAATCATCAAGTATACGCCCACTTGTGCTAAAGGAAGACTCTGAAGCCACGGTTGAGATCGGAATAGCCAAGATAGCACGAGCCATCTTCGCCAAGGTTGGAAACCTTGATGCATTCACTTTCCACCATGCTAGGATGTCAAGTGTTGTCTCAGGATCTTCACAATCTTCAGCTAGGTATTTATCAAGCTCGGATTTACTGCTGCCATTTACACTATTACTTTGCTGCCTCAATCTGTTCGCAATTAGTTGCTTCATCATACTACCTCCGCCTTCTGTTAGTGATTGATTAGTTGATGGTGTCTCTGCTGCAGGTAACACAAATTGCATCCTATATTCTTCAAACAGCTCACGAACACATTTGTTAATAGCAGCCCAAACTTTCTCCCCCGTCTCAAGACCATATATTTCTTCTGTAGAAATCTTTGTATAATCAGACAACTTGTACCTCGGGTCAAGAACTGCAGCCACAAATATGAGCAAGTTGATGTTTTCCTTTTCCTTCTCATCCTTCTTCCCTTTACCTCTTTCATTTGTCATCACCCTTGTGTCATCCTCCTTCTCCTTCTCATGCCAAGAACCCCAATACTTGTCAAACTTTTCTTTCATTCGCTTTCCCATTGCAACTTGCAAAGGATCTGTACTAGCCATCCAACTCTTAATCAAGATGTGGACCTCACCAATCTCAAACAAGAAGTTATTGGAAGTGACATGGAGTGAGGAAGACACACGGACAGTAAGATCATAAAAATGACGAAGGAAATCAGCCATCTTCTTTGCGTTTTCCCAATCATCGTCATCCGGATACCCAAACCCTCCTTTCTCTTGTTTGCATCAATGTTCCTATGGGGATTTTTCTTGCAGCTTAACAAATGTCTAAGCATTGACGATGTGCCATTGCCTCCTGTAGTAGCTTGAATTGGGCGGTCACAGTGCTGGCACAACCCTTCAATTAGTACACCCTTGCTATTAAAAACTTTGGTGAAATGCTGCCAAGCTGGTGATCTTGGTGCCATGGGTCTCCTCGCTCTTGGTTTCTCTTCATCATCATCAATTTGAATCACCCCTGCATTATCAAGGATCTTGTTAGCCGCAGCTGCACTTATCTCTTCATCTGCTGCAGCAATCGCTGCATCTGCTTCTGCATCTGCCTCCAAAAGTATTGCATTCAGGTCATTTGCATCTGCCTCCGCAAGCGTACGTGCATTCAACTCATTCTCGTGGTTATATTTCACCAGGTCATCCTCAGATGTCATCTACAGCAAAGAAAACAACAAGAAAATCTCTTATTCCAAATGAAAATAGCTAGCAGTCTTACAAATATCTAAATAGTAAATACAAACGAAAATAGCAGCACAAAATAGACCAAATAGCTACGAAATAGATGAAACAGCAGCACAAAACTATGATCATTTCAGGCATATATTAAACTGTAAGCAAGTATTAGCTGGTACATGGATCATTCGGTTCTACTTGTACAAATGAAAATAGCTAGCAGCCTTCCGTTAGTATTCCTGCTGTCCTGCGGGCTGCTGCGTGTACTTTGTTGTCCCAAGCTCAAGCTCAACAACCCAAGAATCATATGAAATATTTTTCCACATAGGCATTTTACCGAACACCGTTAGTGCACAGATGCTAAACGATTCTTTAGTTGAACTTGAACCGCAAAGAAATCATCGGGATTACCAAAGAGAAGACAATGAAGATATCTCAAAAATCACACTAATCACACATGCGATGCAACATAATCCATCCAACATAATCGGGATTACCAGCTGCGTGTACTGAAACAGAGTGCAGGAAACAAAGCTACTACCTACTAGTCAAGATGCAGATGCGTACCTGCTCAAAGATGTGGCGGCGGACAAGCTGCTGGAGCCGGCGGCCGGAGTCGAAGATGCGCAGATGCAGCTGGCCAGCTGGGTGAAGTCTTGAAGCCGTGGGCGTGGGCAGACAAGTTGCTGAAGGCGGCGAATCTCAGATGCAGCCGCCGGCCGGGGCGACGACGATGGGGCGAGAGCGCGAGGCGAGGTTGACCTGCAGGTCAGCAGGTGGCGAGGTGGAGTGGAGACGACGGTGGAGCCGTGGAGCGGCGATGGGGCGAGGCGAGGTGGAGTTGAGATTTGGCGGCGGCGCGACGCGGCGCCCGTCCCTGCTCTCTAGGTCACTGCCTCTGCCTCACTGGTCACGTAATGAGCTGGGGAATGGAGAGCTAGGCTGCGAATCTGAGATGTATGCTCTCTCTCTGATTTGCTCGCGGGAGAGATGAATTCGGGCATTCCGGGCAAATCGGTCACCCAGCAGAGACAACCGAACAGCCCGCGATTGTTTCGGTCACTTCATTTGCATAACCGAAGAGATAACCGAAGCCCGAATTACCCGGTATTTCGGGTTCGGTCCCGGTTTTTTTCGGTTTCGGTCTTCGGTTTCGGGTTTTTATGCCCGGGGTGACTGCCAATGCTACTATGTCTGTCATCTCCAGTCCAGCTGCAGCTGCCACCCAGCCGCTCGGGACTCCGCCACAATCCCCCACACGAGATGGTCATTGTAACACAGCAGCCGCCCACCGACATCAATTAGCGACTGTCACTGCTCCTTACCGTGCTCTTTGCACTCGGTTGGCGCACCAACGCCGGATTTTGCTGCATCCACCGGCTCCTCTCAGCCCCTTGCCCTTCCCTCACCGCCTTTCTTCGGCCTTCGGCAACCGTCAGACCCGCCTCCCTGCCTCCCCACTAAAAGATCTCATGTTTCGATTTTTTTCTCTCCAAAATTTAGGGCACTAGTTTTAGAGCATATGTTACAACAAAAACTCATCTGCTGCCCAAAACCTTTCTCTCTAACCCTAATTCAGGGTTTAGTTTTAGAGTACGATTTTAGGGCACAACATTAATATCAAACCATGTGACTTTTTTTGCCCACCCTTAACATCAAGTATTGGAGACACTCTTAAGATGTTGACTTGGGCACAAGAGAATATCAACGAACTTAGGTTTAGTAAAACCTAGCTTGTTGCCTTTTTGGGTTAAAATTCATTGTACTAGTAGTACTCAAGAGTAGATGTTTAAAGGAAAATGCAGACGCCGCCAGTCTTAGTTCCATCCTGGACGGGGGCAAGTTTGTTCAGGTGGAAGCAAGTTCGTCAGATTCAACTCAATAACAGGTTGAAGGGAAGCATCCAGGGTTGGCTCGAGGGGAGGGAGTCGTTCGAGTAATGGTGGCACAATGTTCCACTCAATTTCATCAAAACAATTGTCAACAGCTCCCGCACTGATTAAGAGCCTGGCCTATTGCAGCAGTAACAAATAACAGAAAAGAACACAGCTTGAAATCCATCAATCGTCCGCAGGCGGGTCCTGGAATATCCGCACGTACTGTCCGTTGGCGTCGTAGGAGTGTGAGCGATGCCAAACCTTCAATATCTCGACGGGGACGACGCTGGTGGACCGATCAACGTAGTCGAGCCGGAGTTCGTGGGGGATTTCCCGAGGGTGCTCGAGCTGCAGGACGACGCGGAACATGGCGACGTCGGGAGACGAAACGCGGACGCATACCCTGCTGATCTCGCGCACGTACCCGAATTGGTTGCAGTTGTCCTCCACCTGCTTCATGGATAGAAGCTCCACGGGGTAGTTGTACAGCACGGCGTAGACCATGTAGTCGTTTGTCACACGCCTCACGTCGGGGGTCTCACCCTCCCGCAGCAGCTTCACGGTCGCGCCGTCGAGGACGAACGGCTGCCTGCGCATGGCCGCCTCCCGGTCGTTGGGCGTGCGGAAGCGCACCGTCGCGTCGGCGCCATGCTCAGGTCGGAGGAGCTCGAAGGTCTGCGGCAGATCGAGAGCCAAGGTGCGGAAGACGAGACGGATGAAGGGCCCTGGCTTGGCGCGGCACGGGGCCTCGGACGGGGTGATGTACGCGAACGCGTAGCGCCGCGCATAGTACTCACCCTCCGGACTGGGTGTGAAGTTGAAGTACACCTTTGTTATGGCCGGGCGTCCCGCTAGCATCTCCGGCGGCAGGAAGACCGCGCTGGCGGCCGGAGGGCCGTCGAAGCAGGGGCGGTTGACGAAGGCCGGGCGGTCCGATCGTGAGGGGTTCTCCAGCGCCGTCGCCCCCTCCGGCATGTCGCGGAGGACGCCAGCGCGCGCCGCCACCGTCTGCATGGAGAACGTACGGAGCGGCAGGGTGGAATCACCGGTGTGACTTTGATGGCGGCGTTCGTTGCGGGACTAGGGCGGATTGCCTGCGCCAGCCGTCCCTGCGCCCTTTTTCCCTTAAATCACCATCCCACGGCTTAGGTAATTTTCCTCCCGCGTCTCTTTTATGGCTAAAATAAAACACGAATAAACTCGGGATATCCTTCGCCTTAATACTCGCACCTACACCAAAACCGTAGCCCTCAGACCAGGACGAGACTACCCAATCTGGAGACTGAAGTGCATCATAGAAGAGTTAATAGCACTAGCGGTCACTGAAGTCGTCGACTGGGTGTACTTAAGTCACCATTTTCAAAAATCTTCTGAACCCGTCACTCAAGTCGACATCCATGTGCACTTTGGTCACTCGGCCGGTTTTTGATCGGTTTTTGACCGAGAGTGACAGGAACTTTTGCAGATAACCCCTCACTCGCTTCGTGCTCTCCACAGGACCGCCCCCGGCGACCCCTTCCGCGTCACGGCCATCTCCGACGGCTTCGACGCCGGCGGCATGGGCTTGTGCGAGGACCCGGTCGAGTACTGCCGCAAGGCTGAGTCCGTCGTACACGAGCACCGGGCCAGCGTGTCTGACCCGGCGGCTTCCATCCGGCGCAGGTACTCCGCGGTGGTAGCGTACGCCGGCGTCCGCGTTCATGACTCAGATGTGCGCGGTTGACGTGGTCTACGGCGAGGCGTGCGAGGCGTGGACCTTGGGCCCGAGGATGTCCCGCCGTTCGTCCGGAATTAGTTTTTCCGGGAGGATTCCAAAACCAGGCAGCACGTGAAGAAGACACGGCCAGCGACGAGCCTCTTTCCGACAAGATTTTGCAAATTCAATCGCGTCATATTGTTTCCCGTGGTTCCCTCCTCCGTCCTGACCAAATTTCCCCAAATCTTATGATGTAATCGAAGAGATCGACTTCATCTTCCTCGAGTCCGGCCATCACCGCCGCCACTCCTCGTGCGCTCATGGTGCAGCAAATTAGTTCGATTCCTTGCAGCCGAACACTATATTCTACGTGCTAGAGTCATTGCGCACCTTTCCACAGCATTTAGATTACGTTGGCCATGGGGACGGTGACCAACGTGCCTGCTCGTGCGCCGCTCGCCGTCGACAGGTCGTCTACTTGTGTCTTTGACCAAAGATAAGCGCGTCATAAGGATTGCCTCGTGACCGGCAGCGTCATGTGGCCCTGCGCCGGCAGCGGCACCAGGAGGACGCGAGCGCCGCCGTGTCTCCGTTCATCGCCGGAGACGTTTGCTTGGCCTCTAGTTGACTTTATGTACACCAAAATGAAAGAAAGAAAAGCGAGTGAGGGGTTATCTGCAAAAGTTCCTGTCACTCTCGGTCAAAAACCGGTCAAAAACCGGCCGAGTGACCAAAGTGCACATGGATGTCGACTTGAGTGACGGGTTCAGAAGATTTTTGAAAATGGTGACTTAAGTGCACCACTCAACGACTTCAGTGACCGCCAGTGCTATTAACTCATCATAGAAGATTAACCCCGGACAGAAGCCAAAGAAAATCAATTTGCACACAGAAGATCGATCGTATGCACATGAAGATCAACTGAACCGGTGCATAAATTCCTAACCAAATGGTCTATGAATTCCACGAATTCCGATATGGGCAGCGTTACGATAACCTGTAGGGGCGGTCCGGTGCGAAGAGCTTCTTGAGCGCAGGTCTTGCGTATCTCCTCTCCGGAGCCCGTCTTCAAAATTGGAGCTGTCTTTCACCGTGCGAAGAGTCATCTGTTTGGCATAGACTGGCGTGGGCTTCTCGCTGCCGCTGCGGTGAGGCTTTCTTAGGTGGTCGTTTCTTCGGTGAAGTCGGAGTCGCTTGCTCGGGGAGGAGTGATGACGATGCCGCCGGTAGACAACCTCGACGACAGTCCTTCTTTTTAGCGGTGTGCGTGTTGTTCGTGTTGGTAGTCAGTGTGGCTGTGTGTGCCCTCGAAGCGGTCGTGTTCCATGACGACTTGCGAGGGTGTTTGTATCGGTTTTAGGCCGGTTTCCCGTTAATTAACCGGTCAATTCTCTCCTACTTTTTTAAATAAAATGGGGCAAATTGCCCGTTGTGCTTCAAAAAATATGGGCATCTCTACTTCTCTAATCGCTTCTGGTCCAAGAAATCCCTGGAGAAACAATCAGCAAGCAGAATCGAATCAACAACGCCGCTATTTCTAAACTGAAACTGATACTGGGCCGGCGAGCGTCCAGTCCTCTAGGAACGAGTAGAGAATCAAAATGCCCGGATCACCAAGATGGCATAAGGCCCGCCACCGCGGTCTTCCTGCCGCCAGAGAGGCTCAAGGGACGCCGAGCCCCGGTGTCGGCGTACCTGGAATTCACGCCCGATCCCGAGATGGAGTACAGAGCGCGGCGCTACGCGTATGCCTACATCACCCCGGTGGAGGCCCCGTGCCGCGCCGAGCCGGGCCCCTTCATCCGCCTCGTCTTCCGCACCCTGGCGCTCGACCTGCCGCAGACCTTCGAGCTCCTCCCTCCCCAGCACGGCGCCCACGCCACGGTGCGCTTCCGCACGCCCGACCACCGGGAGGTGGCCATGGGCCGGCAGCCGTTCGTGCTCGACGGCGCCACGGTGAAGCTCCTGCGTGACAGAGAGACCCCCGATGTCTGGCGGGTCTCGCACGACTACGTCGTGCACCTCGCCCTCCACGACTACCCCGTCCAGAAGCGCACCGAGAAGAAGATCCAGCGCAGCTGCCGCAGCTTCGGGTTTCTGCGCGAGATCAACCCGGCCTGTTTCGCCGCGCCCGATCTCGCCACCGTCCATGTCGTCGTTCAGAACCAGGACCCTGGAGTGATCGCCCCCTTACTCCGGATCGAATACCGGGATGGCTGCATAAACGTCGTCCCCGTCCAGATTGTCAGGGTCTGGCACCGCTCACACTCCTACGACGCCCATGGACAGTACGTGCCCATCTTCCAGCACCGTACCCGGCCCTGGCAGCTTGATGGATTTGCTTCCAAAGACTTTGCTGCAATCTATCTAGCCGTAGTTTTATGTAGGCCAATTTCTTAATAAGAAGCATAACCGGCTTAGTTCCTCAGTTAGTTCTCTACTACGTACCACTTAATTTAGCTGCTAGTGGGTGATGTCGATTGGTATGCTAGGCAAGGTGATGCATGCTTAGTAGTACTGTAGCTTGTTTGGGGCTAGATTTATCCGTGGTGGAAGCTACCTTAACTGTAATCTTGCACGGTTTCTTTTATGAATGGAGGCCGGCTATGAAATTTGGTTTGGAGAAAGGCAATTAACATGTTGTGAACTTGAATACGCTTGCAGAAGCAAATCAATTTACATGTTCATGTATTTTATTTACGGTTATCTGAGCATACTCGCCATAAGAACATATATTTGGTGATGGCAACCAAATGAGCATAGCTGCTACATACTCCTACATTATGAAAAGGTAGTAAGGGTGAACTCATGAAAATACTGCATGTAGTATCAGCATTGGACAGTGTGGTCGTTTCTCTTGTTTAAGTCCAGGTTTTCAGACAACAGAAACAGAAGATTTCCCAGAGTTGTTTGGCTAGAGGAAATGTAGTTAAAATATCAAAATTCTGACAGCAAAGAGGTTGTAGATGCTGTGCTGAATGGTAGTCCGTTATAGCGCACACCTCAATTATTTTCGACGACTGTTTCATATCCATCAATTTCATGAAGGTAACACTGGAGCACTACCTAATAGAGGTGATCAGCTGAATGTTCGGCTTGCACTGTAGCTCAAACCAAATTGACGCAATCTTTAAAAATCCTATTTAATTTTTTTCATAAAAGTATATAAAATAAGCTAAATTTAAATTTCATGGTGCAATCTTTAATTGGTCATTCAACTATTTTGAGCTAATAAAAGTTTCCTTTTATTATCATTTTATTTGCCAAAACTCTTGTGAGAAATGCCCCCCAAACCAAACTTTCCCTAACCAGGTTTAGGCATTGTAAAAACAAGATAGTTCCCATTCTTTACTTACACAAAGTATTGCAGTTTATTCTCTCTAATTGTACAAGAAATCATCATGTAATCGTGTGTTTTCATCTGCCTGAAGGTGGCTGAATTTCTCAACTACATTGAAACCTAAACTGAATTCTGGATTGTTATAATGCAATTAAGGAAATTTGCAGCAAAAAACTGAAACTGCTACACTAACCAAAACAACTAGGCCATCTAAAACATTTGATTGCCATTCCTGCACAACCCTGATGAGCAAGCATGCTCCTGCTCACTGCATTTTGATCTAATGAAATCACCAGTTCCTTGAACATATTTTGTTGAATTTTATTTTGGTATACATGTGCATTGACAAACCAGGAGTCCATAACTTCAGTGTTTTCACAAAGTTGTTCTACCTATGGCTTGATCCTAAGAGCAAGGTGTGCTGGCTTAATTATATATACACTCCAATTTAATTTCTAATCTGTAATAAAAAGAATAATAATTCCTGAATTAATGGGCAGTCTTCTAAAAATATGGAACCTGCACAGTTTGTGTGCTGCCATCAGAGTGTTCAACTGTCAGGTTGATAGAAGGAGCATATGCTCCCAGATCCATGTAATATTACTTTAGCATCTTATTTCTCACACTTGCATCTCGTCCATAATAAGGACAACAATTTCCTGGGTAAGGTTGTCGATTTGAGACTCTCTAAGTTGCTGATGCGAAATCCTCTAAATTACATCGAGAGTTTTTGAATCCCCTTGCAGAAAGTTGTTTCAGTTTATCTTTATATGCTTAGGATGTTTATGTTCACCCTGAGAAACAAGGATCGGGTGACTAGCATCCACGCCAGCGCCTTGTGTTTTAAAATCTTGGTAAGTTGCATAGATTATCTGTCCTTCATAATTTCTCTTTGCTGCTGGAGAAATGGCTTTTAGATGTGGCTGTCTAAGAAACCAAATGGTTATGAAGTCAAAATTGCTATATCTATTTCGTTTATGCAAGGAAATGATTGACTCCGTTTTTTCAAAGGTATATTATTTGATTGGTTCTTCTACCCCTTGCGCAAAAAAAAAAAAAAAAAAAAAAATTGGTTGTGGGCTGCAGAGGACAACAATGATCTGCAGTTTCTTGTCAGGTTAGTAAATGTGTATCGATCAAGAGGAAGTCCGAAAGGGTACGGGTAAGAAGGAGCAGATGCTGCTAAAATCCAAATTATCCGATGAAATGTCCTATTTGGTGATGAACATGCATCAGTTTCGTGCCTAGTCGTCAATATGCACTCTTTTTTTTAAGGATACACCCTGGAAGGTGTATCAGTTTCATAGAAGAAGAGGCCTAGACGGCCGATACAAACGCACACACAGCTTACAACGCAACCCACACAACCAAACAACTAAGCCTCGCCTTGCATCTCATCCACCAAGAATGGCAAGGAGGAGACGCATCAAGCTACCAAACCGCGTCACGACCGATAGAGGGAACTCCACTAGGCCAACTTCTGCTCCAAAATGGCGCAGCCAACGCAACCGCCCGCCCTTGAGCGCCTAAGAGTCGGCGGGAGAACGGTGGGACCGGAACCAAACCGGAGAAGGCGTCGACCAAGGAGCATCCCGGCAACGGTGTACATAGCGCCTTGGAAGCTCACACTCTGAGCGGCAAACAAGCATCAACTCCATCTGACGCCCCCAAGGACTCCACGAAGAACCAAAGCGACACCTCCAAGGAGGAAACGACGCTACCGTGCCGCTGCCGCTCAATCCGATGAGACGAATTAGGGTTTCCCCGGTGCTTGAGGTGGGGAGCACGGGCAGGACCATGACGACGCCTCCAAGAAGGTGACGGCGCCCACAGGCGTCGCCGTCGTCAGCATCACGCAGGGATTTCGCCCCGGCCTGTCGTCAATCCCAAATCCATTGGAAAGCGTAGAAAGGAGTCGCCTTGAAACCTCACCGCCGACGAGAAACGAGTTGGGACGTCGTTGGCAGAGCAGGAGACGGGACTGGACGGTGGAGGTCCAGCCCGCCGGCCGCCGGGACGTAGCCGGCACCACCATGGCAGCAAATAACTCCGGCCTCCAGATCTCCACGGGGAAGAAGATCCCCTGTCCGGCCAGCCTACCGAGCCGCCGCTGGCCCGCGGCAGGCCCAAATCTGGCCCGAACCCACGCGTTGACAAGCATGGAGCTGCGACCCCGACGGATCCCAACTCGAGCTTGCCAATGCTCCGCCCGGAGGCCACCACGCCCGCCAGGAGATGCCGTCTCGCCGCCGGCCGAACCACAGTCGCCGAGTCTGCACCGCCGCCAAGCGCGTCCGCCCCGCGAGGCCGCCCTAACGCGCGGGTAATGGAGGTCCCGCCGCCGCCGGAACCGCGCGGACTTTGCCGGCGGCGGCGGCGGAGGAGGAGGGGAGGAGGGAGGCTGGCTGCGGCGCGCTAGGGTTCGCCCCGGTCGTCGCCTGCGGGGGACGACCCGGAGCTCTCGGGGGGGGGGGGGGGGGGGGGGGGTGTAAAGTTTGAAGGTCAATATGCACTCTTAGTTAAATCATTCTCATGGTTGTTTCCTTTTTACTACACAGTTCCAGTGCCAGAAACAAACGGACAACTTCTGAACTTTTCTATCTGTTCACTACACACAGTTTGGTTGTTTAGAAATTGTGTGAGTAGACCTGTGCATTACAAACAGCCTGGTCCTTTCTAAAATTGTGCATATCCCGACCTAGGATTGCCACCTGAGTGGTATGGAGCTTCAGGATGGGTTTCCAGACTAGGCCAGGAGGCACTTTTAAAATCATATTGAAATTTCATCAATCATATGTAAAAATAAGGTCAGTTTAAAATTTCATGGTGCAAACTTTGATTATTCATTAACTATTCCAAGCTGATAAAAGTTTCCTTCCATTGTCCTTTTTTGCCGACACTGTTGTGAGAAAAACAACAAACCAAACTGGCCCTAATTAAGCATCTTTAGGCATGATGATAACAAGATAGTTGCCATGCATGTATTTTTGTTCATAGGGCATCTCAATTTGCTCTATCTAATTGTACAATAAATCATCGTGTAATCGTGTTTTTTTCATCTGCCTGAAGGTGAAACCTGAGCTTCTCGACTAATTTGAAACCTGAACTGAATTCTAGATTGTTTTAATGCAATTAAGAAATTTTGGAGATAAAAATTGGGACTGCGAATCTAACCAAAACAACTAGAATGTCTGGAGCTTTTTTGATTGCAGTTTGCGGCTTCCTGCACAACCTTGATGAGCAAAAATGCCTTTCATATTCATATTAGCTGCATTTTGGTCTAGTGAATCCACCAGTTCCTTCGAACACGCCTCACTGCATGTCCCTAAAGTACGATCATTTTTTTCTCTGAATTATATTTTGGTATAGATGTGCAGTGACAAACCAGGACTGCATAATTTCAGTGATAAAACTGTTCTACCAAGGGCTTGTTCTAAGAACATGGTATGATGGCTTAATAATAATATATACACACTCCAATTTAGTTTCTAATCTATAACACAAAAGAATACTAATTCGCCTATTCATGTGCAGTCTTCTGAAAAGATGGAACCTGGACAATTTGTCTGCTGCCATCTGAGTATTCAACTATCAGGGAAGCTAGCTAGGACAAACTGGGAAGAAATATCACATATTCCCACCGCTATTGATATAACGAGCCATGTCTCGCTGTCAGATGTGGATTTTCTTGTGTTGAGAGAATCTAGTATATGCTTCTAGATACATGTAATTTTTTCTGTAGCTGCTTATGTATCACAGTTGCATCTCGTCCATAAGTACCGGCAACATCTTGTAACCATGTTCTGTGTTCCGCATTACAGATTTCTCTTTCAGGGCTTTAGAAGGACCAAAGTTTGGAGGTTTTGTTGTCTACCATAACATGTGATTTCTACACCTTATTATCACAGATAAAGGTCAGACTTCTCTACACACTTCAGGAACATTCTTTTATTTATTTTAATATGGGAAGTCCTAAAAGGTACATGAGGGAGAGGAGAGAGATCCAAAAAAAAATTTCCTTGTGGGTGACCCATAGACTGTAGGATTAAGCACGACAGCCTGTTCGTTTACGACTAGGAGTAGAATACCATGGCTGTTCCGAGTCGGTCCTAGCTAGAGCTGCTATATAAGCACATGTAGTAATAGACCCCTTTAATCACCAGAGTTTGGAAGCAATACACAAACACGCACGATACGGGCGTGTGGCAATCCAATCGAGTTTCTGTGTCCAGCGATTCTGTGCCTATGAAAGCTAGCTGAACAATTGATCGATCCATTGAGGTGGCTGCTTGCCTGCGCGCGTTGCCGGAGTTCGAGTTTTGCTGCGTACGTGATAGCCGGCGACTACGTCAGAAGATCGGGCCTTCGCAAAAAACCTGGGCGGGCCATGGCCCGGTTTAGCCCTAACTAAGCTCCGCCCCTGATTGCATGCACATGCAGATGCAGTCAGTCGCCCCGCAACGAACGCCGCCGTCTACTTCGCCTGCCATCTAAACTACGCACCACCAGTGCTATCGCAAACTCCGCCTGTGATATCCAATAGTGCTAGCTTCTTCTTCCTTCAATCACCGACTCCTTCCTCAGGATCCGATTTTCCCAAGCAAGCTTCATCCACAACCCCTAAATCCTCGGAATCATCTCTTCTTTCCACCGCTCAAGACCTGTTTGAGGAAATGGGGAAGGCAACCCGCAGCAGCGTTCTACACGTCACCATTACCCACGCGATCTATCCAATCACGGAGACAGTACTTGGCCAGATCTTTGATGTGTATGGGGTGAATGAGAAGTGCCTGCTGCAGAAACCAACTCATGTGGAGGCGTTCGTGGAGTTCCGATCATGGCGTCAGGCGAGCAAAGCTCGAGGTGCGCTGCACGGTCGGAACATCTATGATGATTGCTGCGCTATGTACATTCAGCACGCCCCGCCTAATTCCGTCAGCGTTCACAGGCTGTCCAACTCTTCTCCGCCTCCACCGGCTTCCACCGCCGCCCGCAACAGCAAGAAGGTTGCTGCTGCGCCCCACAGAAACTCATCTGTTGCCAAGCCTTCGACCACCTTGGCGCTCAACACCAATCCCGACACCGATGCCCACATGTTCATGCCCGAGGGGGCGACAGCGCTGGAGATCCCCTCCGACCGCCCGTCCTTCGTCACCCGCTCGTCCTACGGGGCCCCTCCGGCCTCCACCGCAGTCTTCCTTCCCCCGGAGACGCCCACGGGACGCCCGGCGCAGCGCATCGCGTACGCCTACATTACCCCAGCCGAGGCCCCTTGCCGCGCCAAACCGGGGCCCTTTATCCGCCTCGTCTTCCGCACCCTGGCGCTCGACCTGCCGCAGACGTTCCAGGTCCGCCCGTCCTCCTCCTTCGGCGCCGATGCGACGATGCGCTTCCGCACGCCCCATGACAGGGAGGCGGCCATGCGCCGACAGCCGTTCGAGCTCGACGGCGCAACGGTGAAGCTGGTGCGCGACGACGACATCCCCTGCGTCAGGCTGGCCTCGAACGACTACATCGTCCACGTTGCGTTGCACCGCTACCCCGTCGAGCAGCGTGCCGAGAAGACCATCGACGGGAACTGCACTGGCTTCGGGTACGTGCGCGAGATCGACCCTGCCTGCTTCGCGGCGCCTGATCTCGCCACCGTGCGTGTCGTCCTTCAGCTTGAGGACCCTGCCGAGATCCCCCACCAACTCCGGATCGAGTACCCCGATGGCTCTATCAGCGTCGTCCCCGTCGAGATTGTCAGGCTCTGGCACCGCTCACACTCCTACGATGCCCATGGACAGTACGTGCGGATCTTCCAGCACCCGGCCGTGGCAGATTGATGGATTTGGCTCCAAAGAGTTTGCTCTGTTGATTTTTTGCTGCAATCTATCTAAATTTAGCTTTATCATGTAGGCGAATTTCTTAATTGGAAGAATAATCTGCTTAGTTCCCTACTACTTCCTCCGTTCCAAATTAATTGACTTCGATTTGTCCACATGTGGATGTATCTAGACGTGTGGACAAATCGAAGTCAATTAATTTGTAACGGAGGGAGTACCACTCTGTTGCTAATGTAGAATAGCATCCACGGCACTGCCCACAAGGGTCAGTACAAGCTTGGCCTCCATTCTAGCTTCTAATATGTGAATGCCGTGGTATTAGATTTTTGTCTACGATTTTTTAGGAAGTCTTTAATTTGTACTTAAGCCTTGGATGTCCATTGCATTCATTTGCATTATTTGTGGATTTTTTCTTTGACCTCGAGTAAATAATCCGATTCACGATCTACCACAAAATAACCAGATTTTAGTATTGAGCAATAAATTTGTTCTTACTATAGCTTCCCAAATAATCAAATGGATTTATTCAATTAATGATTTCCACAAATAATCCGTGGTACAGGGAGCTTGTTTTTTGAATAATTTTGAAATCGACACTTTTAAGTTTGAATAAATCGAGAAAGATATCTAGATGTGTATATAATGTCGAGATCTACAAGAATGCAAATCTAAACTCAAAATTCGTTATACTTTGGGTTGCACAAAAAAACAAATCAGGAAAATTTCAAGTTTTTGAAACCGTGTACTTTTCATCACCACCAATTTGTCATTTTTGACCAGCCCACTATACAACGTATTTTGATTTAAAAATCTGTATACTCGTAGATCACATCAGTATCAACATCTGGGATTGTTTTCTCGATTTTTGGTAATTTTAAAGTGTCATTTTCGATTTTTTTTTCAAAAAACGAGCTCATATGGAGCAATTTGTCCTCTCTCTCACTCCCTTGTGCGCCACGTATTTATGTTCGGAGAAACGTGAAAACACAAAACAGTACCCGCATGCAGGTGCAGATGCAGTCGCCCCGCAACGAACGCCGCCGTCTACTTCGCTCTCCGACTCCTTCCTCAGGATCCGATTTCTCTCCTGCTAGCTTCTTCTTCCTTCAATCTCCGACTCCTTCCTCGCGATCCGATTTCCTCAAGCAAGCAAACTTCGTCCACAACCCCTAAATCCTCAGAAATTTTCTAGCGAATCATCTCTTCTTTCTACCGCTCACAACCTGTTTGAGGAAATGGCGAAGGCAACCCGCAGCAGCGTTCTACACGTCACCACCACCCACCTGATCTATCCGGTGACGGAGGCGCTACTTGGCCAGGTCTTTGATGTGTATGGAGCAAATGAGGTGTGCCTGTTGCTGAAACCAACTCATGTGGAGGCGTTCGTGCAGTTCAGATCATGGCGTGAGGCGAGCAAAGCTCGACGTGCGCTGCATGCTAGGAACATCTATGATGGCTGCTGCCTTATGGACATTCAGCACGCCCCGCCTAATTCCGTCACCGTTCACAGGCTGTCCAAGACCGAACGGGTAGTGGTGGACTGGGGTCGACTGGAGGTGGCGACTCCACCGGCTTCCACCGCTGCAATAACCTTCATTGACAAGGCTCGCAAAAACAGCAAGGAGGTTGTTGCCTTACCGGCTACGCCCCACGATAACTCATCTGTTGCCACCTTGGCGCTCAACACTAACACCGATACCATCGACATCAGCAGTGATGTTGCTGCGCCGACGCCCACGAGGTGTTCAAAGGAATGCTCTGAAAACGACAACGACGACGCCAACAGGTTCATGCCCGAGGGGGCGACGGCGCTGGAGATCCCGTCCGACCGCCCCTCCTTCGCCACCCGCTCGTCCTACGGGGGCGCTGCGGCCTTCACCGCAGTCGCGTACGCCTACATTACCCCGGCGGAGGCCCCTTGCCGCGCCCAACCGGGGCCCTTTATCCGCCAGGTCTTCCGCACCCTGGCGCTTGACCTGCCGCAGACCTTCCTGGTCCGCCCGTCCTCCTCCCTCGGCGCCGACGCGAAGATGCGCTTCCGCACGCCCGACGACAGGGAGGCGGCCATGCGCCGGCAGCCGTTCGTGCTCGACGGCGCCACGGTGAAGCTGGTGCGCGATGACGAGATCCCCTGCGTCAGGCTGGCCTCCAACGACTACATCGTCCACGCTGCGTTGCACCCCTACCCTGTCGAGCAGCGTGCCGAGAAGACGATCGAGGGGAACTGCAGTGGCTTCGGGTACGTGCGCGAGATCGACCCTGCCTGCTTCGCGGCGCCCGATCTCGCCACCGTGCGTGTCGTCCTTCAGCTTCAGGACCCTGCAGAAATCCCCCGCGAACTCCGGATCGAATACCGTGATGGTTCCATCAGCGTCGTCCCTGTCGAGATTGTCAGGCTTTGGCACCGCTCACACTCCTACGACGCCAATGGACAGTACGTGCCCATCTTCTTCGCCCCTGCGTCCGCGTGATGAATTTGGTTGGCTCCGACAAAATTTTCTCTGTAGATTTTGCTGCAATCTCTATGTAGCCTTAGTTTTATGTAGGCGAATTTCTTTACTGGAAGAATAATCGGCTTACTGGCTTAGCTCCTCAGTCCTTCGAGTGTAGCTGTGTGGGTGATATCGATAGATATGTTAGGCAAGGTGATGCATGCTTAGGACTGTAGCTTTTTTGGCGCTAGATTAATACTATGTGCTGGAAGCTACCTTAACTGTCATCATGCACGATTTTTTTTTATGAAATGGAGGCGTACATGCTATGAAATTTGATTTAGAGAGAGGCAATTAACATGTTTCAGACCTGAAAGTGCTTGCAGGAGCAAGTCAATTAACATGTTGTTGTATTGCTCTACGGTTTTCTGAATCTATTCTATAAAAACATATATTTTGTGATAGCAACTTAATGATTAGCTGCTACATATATCTACAGTACTGTGAAAATATAGCAAGAGTGAACCATGAAAATTCTGCAAATAGTCCGTGGACTAGTGGTAGCCGTGCATATGCGCATAAGGGCCAGGTCTCGGGTTCGAGTTCTCACTTCTACCTTAATGACAAAGCCGGGGTGGAGTCCCCCCTCCGGTCTTGTTATTTTTGTATCAGCATTGGTCAGTGTAAATGTTTCCTTTGCGTAAGCCCAAGTTTTCAGACACCAAATAATATCCTCGTTCCTCGATTTGTTTGGTAAAAGGTATGCATAAATATCCAAAATTCAGACAGCACGGAGATCGTAGATGCTGTGCATAATGGCAGTCGCTCATCGATCACAGCTCATCTATTTTCGAGGGCCGTTTCATGTCCATCGATTTCATACAGGTAACATTGGAGCTCTGCCTTGTAGAGGTCATTAGCTGAATGTCCAGGTCATACTGTAGCTCAAGCCAAATTGGTGCAACTTTTACAATCATATTGAAATTTCTTTAAAAATATAGAAAAAATAATTCCATTTTGAAATTTCATGAACCAATGTTTAATGATATGGCTGTCCAAGAAACAAAATCGTTCAGTCAAAACTGCTATGACCAATTTCGTTTATGCAAGTAAGAGATTTTCACTGCGTGTTCTCAAAGATATATTATATGATTAGTTGTGGGGATGAACTACAGAGGACAACAGTGATCTGCAGTTTCTTCTTAGGTTATGCGAAATGATCAAGATTCAAGAGGGAGTCTGAAAGGGTACACGTAAGAAGGAGCAGATGATGCTAAAAGCTAAATTATCTGATGAATTGAGCTATTTGATGATGAACTTGCTCTAGGGAGCATGGGCGGAGCTAGACCGACGTCGCCGACCGTGGTTCACTGGTGTCTTTAAATGTCAAATTTTAGTCGCGGGGATGCATTTTTCATGGTAGAAGGGGGTGCACAGGCTGAATTTTTGGCACAAATACAAATAATTGTTTTCCTACCTTGATGCATGTGCGGGTGAGCAAATGTAGCTCCGCCCAACGTTCCTGCCTAGCTAGTCGTCAATATGCATTCTTAGCTAAAACCATTCTCATGGTTGTGTCCTACTACTCAGTTCCAACATCTTCTCTCCTATCTAATCTTTCCTCTTTCCTATCTAAAAGAAAGATTTTGTTCCTCTCGTACGTCGTCCGTTTCGTTCACCTCTTCGTCACACCTTCCTTGGACAGCGGGAAAATGAAACGCATCCTCCTCGCGTCTACTCCCCTCCGCAATCGCCGGCGGTTTCTGTCGAGAAGATCTCCCTTCCCGTCTCATCTACAAGCCGCACGACAAAACAAAAGCGTGCTCTTGTTTCATTTCAACAAAACCCTAGCAGTTTCTGGGTCGCCCCAGGCCACTCCAAGGCGCCCGCGCCGCCGCCGCAGAACCCTCCCACATATCGCTGGAGGAGGTGTCCCACGGCATACGGTGGCGAGGGCATCTCCTACAGTCGTTCAATCCTAAAAATCGGCCCTCCGTCCGCTAGCTGGCCCGTACCGGCGGCGACTGTGCGCCGCCATGGATGCCGTGTGCGCATGCCTCGGGCACCATGATCTCCGCCCCGACGGAGACTGCGTACGTCCCTGCTCCACCGCGGAGCTCCCTGTCGATGGTGCTCCACCTCAGCAGGCGTGTGCGCGCGGCTCGGCCACCATGTCCTCGCGCCAATGGTGTGCCGGCGTGCTCCTCCACGGAGGGCATACTGCTCCCCTCTGGCGCGCGTGGCCTCGGCTACGTCGCCCGCTCGTAGGTTAGCGCCGGTAGCTCAGGTCCGCCGATCTGTCGCCCGCAAGTCAGTTGGCACAGCCTCGGCCTGGCTTCCGATCTCATGTGTCGTTGGTGAGTTTGCTACTCCCCTAGAAACCCGTGCTCAAACTATGTGTGAGAGCTGACCACGGCTTATTTTCTGATTGTATTGGTACAAGTCATCTGGATTTTTCATTCCCCAATTATGTCTCTCTTCAGTCCCAGGCGACATGAAGCAAGTGTTTCTTTATGTTTGTGTTTGATGTTAAATGAATTGTACCAATTTTTCATGACTAGGGGCTGGCTGATTGTGCCTGCACCTACCAGTCTTTGGATCCAGCGCTCCCACACCCTTTGTGCTTGTGGATTTCAAAGACAATAGTGTGGGTGGAGGATGTACCTATTATGAGCTTCTGTAGGTGCTTCTCAGCAACAATGGAAGCCGATCGACAGCGTCGGCAGACGATTGAAGGCAATATCACCTACTGTACAAGTGGAGATAGAATGTTATTCCTTGGTCGCCTACACGATCTAAGGTTTGTCCAATATGTTGTTCACCACTGTTCTTTTATAGCCTTCGAGACTATTTTTCTGGTTATTGGCTGTAGCTATCACTGCACCCTCTCTAATATTTACACGAAGTCCGTTCAGCTCAATGCCTTATAGTAATACAATTCCTCTTGACTTCCATGGACAACATGGATCATTTTCTTGTTGGTCATGCACGTCATGGCTGTGCGTTGGGAACAGGCATGGGATACGCGGAACTAGCTTAATTTTGTACCGAATTAATTGTTTTATATGCAATGTTATAGGCAGTTGTCAGAAGTTAATCGAGCATGATACTTTTGTCAGATACTCAATTTGTTCATAATTGTCTCGAGGTGTTCTATGGTTAGGTGCTCATTTCTGCAACGGGGATATTGTTAGAGAGGCTCCCTCGCGCTCCACAATATAGCGTATCCAAAATTCCCTCCATGAACACACCAATTAGCTCATCGCTGTCTTCTCAAGGTTTATCTTTAACCTTTTTCAGACTAGACTCTGGAATTTTGTAGAATATCTGCATACACCATATGGTTAAGTGGTGAATTATGTTTGACTTGTGTATTTCTAAATTATATGGGTCCTCTTCCCCCTCCGGTCTATATTTTTATTTCTAAATTATGCTAATGGTATGTTATAGTGCAGTTCTTGGTAGCCCGACCGTCAATTCATAATTTATGTGGCATTCCGATTTTCTCTTACATCTAAATTTTCCATTGGGATCTGTTTCACTGTAGGGTCTGAAATTGCGAGCCCTGTTTCTCCGCTGTCGGGGCAGCTCTGAAGTTTAGGTGTATGTGTCGATTGCATGCCAATTTCACAGTTGGATGTTGTTACCAGTAATTTCTTCATCGATCTCCTCCTTGGCCAGGTAAAATAGAAGCTCATCATCAGTAGTTTTATTCCGACAACAGATGACAACAAGCTGCCCTATTGGTTTCCCGAGCTCTTTGTCAAACAATCACTCGCCAAAGGCTTTCACAGTCTTTACAGGACCCATGCCCTCTCCACCTCCCATCAGTAACACGGTAGGTAGCTCAGGATCCAATTCAAGTTCCTTCCGTAAATCATCCTGGTGAATAGTTGGTTTAAGATAACGTGTTAGTTCGAAAGAGAGTAATAGGCATTACGTTAGACAACCAAAAATGCTTGACATTTTTTGTTACGCAATACTTGGCGGTTAATGAATAAGCGAGAGATAAAAAATAAATACTGCAAGTGAACCATTGTGCTTTCAAAGATCATATAATTTTTTGAAACCAGTTGGGCATAGAAACAGCAGTCCTAATGTTAACCAAGGGGTATATACCTTAACAAGAACAACACGACAAAATGATGGTCGAATGGGAAGACCAAACACATGGATATGAAGGTTTGTAGGTCATCCAGTGCTGCCCTCTTGGCTACTTCTTCCGACGGGCAGTAACATCTATTCACAGTAGGATGGAACCTGTATATATTTTTTGCAACATTTTACTCTAGGTTTAAGTGTATCAAAAGTAGTGATTTTCCTGGAATAGAAAAAAGTATCCAGGATTTCCCCTTTTTGCTAGATGAACCTACCATGTAGGGTGGCAAGTGTTGAGGTCGGTGATGACGGTGGTGAAGATTACTCTGTTCTGCATGCCTTGCCATTTGACTACCCATAGAGAAATGCCTTGCATGAGGGGTTTGACACTAATTATTATAGCTGGCTTGTACTTCTATAATCCAGCCTCAACCTTCCTTCATCACCCATAAACAAGAATTTTTTTAGTGATCTTCTAAAACACCACGCCTACAGTTTACAAGGTGACACCAGCATAGAGTGGGTGTTTTGATGGATTGATGCTCACAAACTGAACATCTTGGTATGATACCATGTCCAATTCTATGCACTGACAAACCCATACGTGCAGCCTGAACAAATCAACATGACTGAATATCTGACCCTGGTACAGGTTTATTCAGAAATCAGTAGGAAATTACGATGCATTACATGACAACAAATTTAACAGACATATTGTATTCAAAAAACTGTTTGCCAAATTGCATTCGAAATTACTCCATTAGTGTTCCATTTTTCAGAAGATTAATATAATAATAACTTGATTACAAACGCACTCTCTTGGATCGAAAGACAATGCTGTACCTCCTATGGATGGATTAATTTGTGTTCACTGCTGATAGGATCTATATATGCAATTAAATTTATGTGGACAACATGAATGTAATATTGGCATGGTGGGCCTCCTTAGGTTAAAAAGTAATAATATTCCAATGTTAGTTTTTCGTAGTACAATTTCTACAGAATTACAGTTATTGGTTATGGTGCCATATAAATTGGAGGCTTCTTATATACTCCCTCTGTTTCAAAATGTAAGATGTTTTCGCCTTTTTGGCCCACTCTCATTTAGACATGTTTTAGTGCAAGATTCACATGAATCTTGCACTTAAACATGGCTACATACATTTGGGCCAAAAGAGACTAAAACATCTTACATTTAGAAACGGAGGGAGTACCTTACATGTTTGTAGCTAAACCATATTGCAGACCAAAGTCCGCATGAGGTACATTGGATCCACATTTTTTTTCTATAGTCTTCTAGATCACATAATGCATTAATAGATATCATGAATATTCAGCTGAAGTTATTTTGTCCCATATTCAGATATCTGTTGTTGCGTCTGTATTGAACACTCCTTTATTTCTGGAGTTTTTTTGTTGCACAGTCAATACAGTTTCAGTTTAGTTTTGAAATTAATTGCCTTATTGGATGCCATTTTTATATCCTTTATAATTTCAGGAAGTTTGGACAACTCTGAGCAGATGTAATATGAGGTAGAGCCAGAGGGACAATCTAGAGGTGAGAGGCGTAAGGAGAAGACATTGTTTGGAGTAAGAGAAGCCCCAATGCATTAGGGCGATCGAGAGATAGAAAACACAAGTTTGTCGCCATGTCCAAGGAGCTAGAGTGTGTGTCGTTGTGGAATAAAATGATCTTTCAGTTGATGTTTGTGAGCACATTTGCTGGTTTTTGGTTGGTTGGTGCTTTCTATGCATATGGTATCAAGCAATAGCTTTTTATGGAAGAACATATTTAGTAAAGAAGAATCTCGTTGTTTTTGAAATATTATATGTGGCAATCTTTTTTTATATACATAAACTTTTTTATGTGCATTATGTTTACATGTGTGATGGAAAAACTTGGATCCCATAGCAATGCACGGACATTTAACTAGTTACTAGTATTAAATGGAGTTCCTAGTACCTAACTAGCAGAAATTTTGTCCATCCTTCGTCCCATCGCGCACATGGGCCTTAGGGCCATCCGATCCCCCGCAAGCCTGCTCCCCCTTTCACACCGAATCGCCGATCCAATCCCTCGCGACATGGCGGCGCCCCTCGCCCTTCTCGATGCCTTCCACCTCGTCCGCTTCCGGCCTACCTCTGCTCCCTCTGTCGGCAGCCGCTCCATGTTCTCCCCGACGTGTATGCCTCGTAGATCCCCCCGACGCACCCCCAATCCCCACATGCGCCACCAAATTCACTACCGCCGGAAGCCTGGCCCTCCTCACCGCTGGTCGATTCCGTCGATCTGATCTTCTCTCGTGCAGCTCCCTCGAAGGAGAGAGGCCGGCGAAGCTATGGTTCCGCCGCCCATCCCTCCGTCCAACGTTTGCACTGCCCCACTCACCCGGACGCGCGTCGCCTCACCACCGACCAAATTTTGTCCGGCCTCTCCTAACCCAGGCATGCCGGCCTCGGCAGAGGCACTAGCGGCAGCGAGGATTGGGTCCATCCCGGAGGTCGATGAGGCGGCCGCCCATGGGGAGGAGGAGGGCTACGAGAGGGACGGGCTTCCTGGCCCGGACAACGACCTCGTGGCTTGCCCCTGCCGGCCGCGACCTCCTCGCCATCTCTGCCTCCGAAGAAAGGAATTATCAAAGAAGTGATTGGTGGATTTGCCCGTCGCTTGGCCTGGAGAAAACTGATCCATGCTGGAATCTGAAGAAAGAGGAGACTTTTTAGCATCTAGGTGGGGAGGCCGGTGATGAGGCGCTGTAGCAGCTCGAGAACAATGACCACGACTTCTACGCCTTCAGGAACATGCATACGGGTAAGTACTTCATTGTATTTGCTTTGCTCGATGAAATAGTTTTTGCTTACATGATTGGTACCATGTTTGCAACTGAACTTAATTAAACTGAGGTTGTCTGAACTGAACTTATGCAATGTAAATCTATATACTGAACTGTATATGCACGGATTTTTTTTATGCTTAGTACGTACCATTGCAATTTTCACTATATATGTTCTGTACTCTGTATTTGTAAGGTGGTATGCTGACAGCAAGCGTACCACTGCATTTTCTGTATACCATGATCCCCAGGTAACGGCGAGGTGATTGGTGTCGGCGTAACTTGGCAGCAGCTGGGCAGGTTGATCGCAGGAGAACTGAGGGCAGAACCGAGGAAAGGGAATGCCAAAGATGCAGATGCAACTGCATGCTCAACGATTCTTCGTTATTTATGGAGCCATTTTTTTGTGTTCCTTTTCTCAATCGTGCCTTAACATTTAAAATCCTAAGAGGGTGAGTGCATATATCACATCATGAATTGCGTCTTACTTAATATCAACACTATGACAAGATCTTCCATCTCCACAGGTTAGCAACAATATACTATGCATATGCCTACGAGATGAGTATAGTATTTCTTTTCCATGATCGTTACAGATTGGTAAAACTATGTAAATTACAGTTTCACTATCTGAAATCATGTGTATTTATTTTGTAGCTTCCAACCAGGTATTGCTGCATTTCCGCAAGCATTCAGGTACTGGGGTTATTTCCAATCGACAGCCCTCGCTGCTGCATATAATATCCAATCGATCCAGTTCATGGAATTCTGTTAGACTGTTACAGTTTATGAGAGATCTACCTAAATGTATCTTTTGCATACACTGAGCAATGCCTTTTCTTGCAATGGTATCCGATGCTTGAATTTTATGCAAGAGAATTTTATTGCTAAGGCATCTGGAATGTAAAGAAATGATCTATGTTAAATTAAGGATTCCATACCCAATGTTATTTTCTTTGGGATAATACGCGTTCTTGGTGTATGGCATATTGTGCCTTTTACCATTTCTGTTATTTTTTTCTAAACTGTAGCTTATTGTCGTTAATATATTGTTTGACATATATGTTGGCTACAAAGGTTTTAATCATGCCAGGCCACATCCGTCCATTCCAGGATTAATTGTCTCGACTAACAGTCGAGAAGTATGAACCTTTGAAGTACATTGGGAGAAATTTGTTGCTCTATGTATGAAGAGATGACAATCAAATGTAGGTATATGTGTGCCCCTTCATATTATTTACCATTTATGTCAGCTCATAGCTACTTCTGCTTACCACTTTACAATTTTTTTTGTTTCCTACTAGCCGCTGAAGAAATATGTTGTTATATTATGCAGATCTTTGACACCAAGCAAACCTGTAACTGAAGGTAGAGGCGGTCGCGATAGAGAGGCAGAGTGTAGAGCCGGAGGTGAAGGGTCGACAAAAGTAGACATTCCCTGCCATTTGTTGCTATATTTCTATTTCTTTGAATCAGAGATAATGCTGGAGCAATTGTGGAGCTGGCATGTATGTCGAGGTAAAATTTTAGTTCACTGCACTGATCATGACCCTTAAATATGTTGTGTAATATGCATTGAGATCTTTTCAACTTACGGGTTCCTTCGGTTGTTGACATATTAATGTTTTGCAGGTCATGGCATGAATGTGAGTAAAGTGAGTTTTGAGGGGTACATAATAGATGGCATTATGGCAACGAAGAAGTGGTAGATGCGGCGCTTTTCTCCATTGGTACAGCTTGCAGTTTGTGACAACATCAATGCAAGAGAAAGACATAGACGAAACCTTCCTAGTGTTAAACATGTATTAATTTATTTGTCATACAGTACAAATGTATTTATGTACCTTGAAGAATTCTGATCCACACAGATAGATTATAATGTTGTAGATGATTGATTTAAATGGAATTCAATGCGTCATGTCATTTTGTCTTGACTCTTAAAAATTAATTGTGTTGAATGGTTAATTGTTCATATACATTTTTTCAAATGTTTTGTTTTGAGGGCGACATAAAGTTGAGGTGGAGTGGGATATACGAAGAAGATATTATTTTTTCTTATTGCAAGGTGAGGTAAACATAAGCTTGAGATGGAAGCAGAATGCATTCTTGAAATAAGATGATGATCGATATATTTGGACATAATACATCCGTAGCAACGCACGGGCATTTAGCTAGTAATAAACAAATGGACAACTATATGCTACACACAGTTTAGTTGTTTGGAAATTGTGTGAGTAGACCTGTGCACTACACAGAGTATGGTCCTTGGAAAATTGTGCATATTCCGACTATTATTTTAGTGTGATCCAAATTCATATGAAGGATACTAATAAAGACTAAGTTCTGTCGGAGAAAAGGGAGGCCCGTCGCCGGGAGGCTTGGGCCAAGCGAAGCCCCCGCGGTACACGTCGTTACCGAGACGGATTGTTACCGACTTAGGGTTTTGCCTCTATATATAACTCCTGTAGGCCGGCCGATTTGGGATAAGTCAAAAGTTGAAAATCTTGTGTCCACGTTGCTGATTGTGCCCGTGTTTTCTTCTCTTCCTCCTTGGAAGGGTTTTACACGTTAAAATATTGTGTCCACATTCTGCTGATCTTACTTTTCTTCATTGTTTATTGCTTGGAGTTCCCGGCTCGCCATCGGGCTGCACGACCTCCTTCCGGCAGCACGACCTCCTTCTCCTCTGGCTACAGCCAAAAGGCCCCATCTCCGGCAATGATGTCGTGTGCAGAGGCAACTAATGTGCGGTTGCGTTGGTGTGGTCCACATTTTAAATCGCCTACGAGGAGGCGACACGATGTTTTCATGCCTTCCCCACGCGAGCATTTACTCTGATATGAAAGGCGACGCGACGGATATTAACACCGGTGTGTAAGGCGATGAGACGGCCTTGCTTCTTCCCCACGCAAAGCATTCACGCAAGCGATGTGGCGCCGTTGCGCCATTCATACTCGGCCTGCCTCAACCCTACATCAGAAGGCCTCCTCCCACCTTCACCTTCACCTTGCTCGCCTCCCACCCTCTCCCCAATCCCATCCATTTTGGACAGGAACACCACCACCGTTAACATGAAGTGGTTGTCCTACCACGAGGCCACAGAGTTCACCGAGCACGGCATCCTTGCGCGCTGATGGCAACCTTGCCGAAGGGCTTTGCCATAAATTTGGGCGGGTGCATGTGAGGCCAACCCCCAAAGCCGCCTTTGCCTTCAAGTGCACTGTATACGAACGCCAGAGGAAGCTCCGGATGTACTCAAAGCCGTGGGTCGATTCAGATAACCACTAGTGATAGACCTTCATCCAGTAGGATCGAGAGGCGGCGCTCAGCAAATACATCGACGAGCAACCACCGCCAGACAACAACATCGACGAGCGGAGGCAGTTCTGGTTAGAGCCCGGTCGCACCGTCTGGGGAGAAATCGAGGCCGCCCGGGCAATAGCGGCCCGTCGTCAAGCTATGTTTGCTGACCTCGAGGCCGGCGGCTAGGACGTTCCCTCCACTGCCAATGCCACATCCAACAAGGCGCCGCCAAAGAAGCGGCGGTTCATTTAATTTAGGTTTTTATTTCGCTTACTGTTGTATTTTTGTTGGTATGGAATGAAGTGAAATATATTTCGTTGCTATTTTTATTTCGTGTGAATATTTTTCTTTTTTATTTGGGGGTGTCTCTGTGGACATCACCATGGAGCCAGACAAGTGTAGGGTAGATGGCTAGGTGGAGTCCAGATAAGGGGAATCGTATGTCATTATCCGCGCCCAAAAACGCAATTCTCCTAATGTATCGCTCTAACCGGGTGCGTGCCGGAATCGTCCACACCGCACCATCTATAGGGCCGGTTTGCTCGAGCCCACTAAAACGAACAGGTTTGCCTTTCTTAAATTTAAACTCCAAAAATATTATTCGTAATTTAAGTATATGGATACTATTAATAATTGTGATACAATTAATTGCAAAAACATGAGTAAATGTTTGTACATAAAAAGGCATCATACTTTCCAAAATTGGTTACACATAATAAAAAAGTTCACGAATCAAAACATGTTCACGGAGTTAAACAATTCACACAAAAAACTTCCGTGAATATTTTGAAACATGGAACCGTTTTCCGAGATGTATGAACAATTCAAAAATTAAAAAAAAGGTTCAGGATAAATTAAAAAGTGTTTACTTGTAAATAAAAAAGTTAATGGTAAATTAAAAACTGTTCACCTATGATAAAAAATGGTCCACATAAAGTAAAAATATTTACCCATAATAAAAAATGATTCACGATAAATTTTAAAGTATTCACCCATAATAAAACATGGTTCACGATAAGAAAATATTCATACATTTCCAAACAAAAAATATATAAAAGAAAATATGAATAATAAAAATAAAAAACAGACAAAAGCAGGAAAGAAAAACAAAAACAAAAGAAAACAACCCAAAATAGGCTGGCCCATGTGGGATGCACTGCAGGCGAGGGGGTACTCCAACTCGCGTTAAGCGAGAAATAGTGAATGCGCCAAAACGTTACGTGGACGACATAACCCGACGTTCCATGCAGATGCAGCCCACGAAAACTAGCACGCTTCGCAAACATGCCGGAGGGGGCGGCGGCGGCGGCGCACGCGGTGTATGTTGACGGTGGCGCCGCGCGCGGGGGCAGTGATTCCACGACCCTGCCGTTCCGTATGTTGACGGTGGCGGCGCGCGCGGGCGTCCTCCGCGACATGCCGGAGGGGGCGACGGCGCTCGAGATCCCCGCTCGATCGGACCGCCCGGACTTCGTCAACCGTCCGTGCTTCGACGGCCCTCCGCCCGCCAGCGCGGTCTTCCTCCCGCCGGAGATGCTCGAGGGACGCCAAGCCTGCATGAAGGCGTACCTGAACTTCACCCCTAATCCCGAGGCTGAGTACCAGGCGCAGCGCTACGCATTCGCCTACATCACCCCGTCCACGGCCCCGTGCCGCGCCCAGCCGGGGCCCTTCATCCGCCTCGTCTTCCGCACCCTGGCGCTCGACTTGCCGCAGACCTTCGAGCTTCTCCCTCCCGAGCACGGCGCCGACGCGACGGTGCGCTTCCGCACGCCCGACCACCGGGAGGCGGCCATGGGCCGGCAGCCGTTCGTGCTCGACGGCGCGACGGTGAAGCTGGTGCGGGAGGGGGAGACCCCGGACGTAAGGCGCGTGACGAACGACTACATGGTCTACGCCGTGCTGCGCAACTACCCCGTCGAGCTTTTATCCATGAAGCAGATCGAGGACAACTGCAACCGATTCGGGTACGTGCGCGAGATCAGCATGGCCTGCGTCCGCCGCGCATCTCCCGACGTCGCCTCCGTCCGCGTCGTCCTGCAGCTCGAGCACCCTCGGAAATCCCCCACGAGCTCCGGCTCGACTTCGTTGATCGATCCAACTGCGTCGTCCCCGTTGACATTGTTAGGGTTTGGCATCGCTCGCACTCGTACGACGCCAGTGGACAGTACGTGCGGATCTTCCGGACCCCGCCTGCGGAAGCATGATAGATTTCAACCTGCAATCAGTAGTTCTTTTCTGTTAATTTGTGGCTGCTGCAATAGGCCAGGATCTTGATCAGAGAGAGAGCTATTGACAATTTTTTTGATCCTGCAACTTTTTTGTGATGGAATTAATAGTCAATTATTGTGTCTTACCATTACTCGAACGACTCCTCCCCTCGAGATCAACCTAGATGCTTCCCTTCAACCTGTTCTTGAGTTCAGGTTATAAAAATAAAATGTTGTTGAGTTGAATCTGACGAACTTGCTGCCATCTGAACAAACTTGCTCCCGTCCAGGATAGAACGATGACTGGTGTGGTCAATTTCACGACTGCGTTTTCATATAACGATCCACTTCCTCTAAACACCTACTATGAGTAGTACAAATTTATTTTAACTCTAGGTTACGTATGCCTAACCCAAAATAAAGCAACCAGGTTCTTTGAGATTCTCTAGTGCTCAAGGCGCTCAATTTTTCTGTGTTTATAATTTGCCCGTCACAAACAAGTTTAGGGCCAGTCGACTAACTGGAGCCCCCAAATTAGAGCGTGTGGGCTTGACTGAGGCTGTGATACAAGACACTATGTACACAGATTTTTATTGACTTTGGAAGATCTGTTTGAGGACAAAGAGATTGTTTGGCTTCAAAGAGGGAGAGCAAATTGGTCGTGACAGAGGATGACAGAAACACAAGCTTCTTTCATCATTGTGCTGGTCGTGTAGAAGGTTTAGGAGTGTAGAGAGGCCTCCATCATCTCAAATTTGTTCTTAGCCGATGATTCTTTTATTCTTATGAAAGCAAATGACCAAAATGATGCTTCTTAATTTTTTTTGGAGGATTATTGTGAAGCTTCGGACCATATGGTAGGTCATTCTATGGATACAATGCTACTTTGTCCGATATACATGTATTATTTCTACACAATTTTAAGATTGAAGCTATTACATAATTTTCTTATGTATTCTATTATCAGAAATAAGCGCCACATGTTCCCGCATTAGCAACGTTGAGCTATTTTTAGTTAAAGTTTATACTTTGTGTGAAAAGAAGGACTGCTAGTACTACCAAGATAAATATGGGGTATTCCACTTCCACACGTGGTCTGTGATCACTCCCCAAGAGGGATCCGGTCGTGCGTTGCGGTCCAAAACTCAACACACGTCTTCTTAGGGCGTGTTTGGTTGTGTGGCTACGAAAAACTTACTAGGGCACCCCAAAGAACTGGTTGGTGGTAACCATTTTTCATGTTTGGTCGGTGGGTTGGTTGAGTCAAGTTTATATTTGTTTTGAAGGGATAAAAAGTGCTTATGGGAGAGATGAGAGATGTATAGGGTGATATGGTCACCTCTATCTTATGATGGTGCGAATATCCTCATGGCACGAGCTTTGGTACTGTAACTTAAATCAATCAAAATATGGCATGGGTGATACGATTCTAAAAAAATGAATCATATTTTGACATCACGTCCCATTAGAACATATGAAAACAAAATTGTAATGTCACACTTCAGTGACGTAGGAGATTTGCAAATGGTATATGTCATAGTGCAATATCAATATAGAGTAGTAGTAGTTCAAATATAAAGTTATACATCCCATAATTCAATGGTTCAAATCAAAAGCACAAGTCCGTAGAACTATTAGTTCAATGCTTTGGTTGCATTGAAAGCAGAAGTCAAACATGGCATAACCGACCACTAATTATGTTTATCTTCAAGATCACCGGTTTCAGGTGGAGCTTGATATGTGCTCGATCCCTCGCCCTGTTATCTGGTATCTATTTGGTATCGACTGAAAAGGGACGGTAAATAGATAGGGCTTCGCGGGCACAGGCGGAGCTAGGTAGGTACTTGGGTGTACAAATGTACACCCATTATTTTGGGGGTGAAAGCTATATCTCTAAATAATATGTGTATAATTAACTATAGAGTAGAGCAACGTTTTGGCTCCCGGGTGCAAATGCACCCTATATTTAAAACACATTTTAAACTCATTTAGAAATGTTAAAAGAATTCAAAACAAATGTCCGAATGTACATTTTGCATCTTTTGTGTTCACAAAGTTGTTTGACGAAAAACCGAATTTTTTTTGTGGTCTATGTAAAAAGACAAAATTTGGTGCTAAAATAAGCCTTTGATGTGACATCTTTTTGTCTGTTTAATACAAGTCATAAAAAAATGCCGGTTTCTCGTGAAACTGTACATGCACACATAGAGTATGAAGATGTATGCTCAGAATTGTTTTCGAATTTTTTCGACATTTCAAAATATGGGTTTTGAGTAAATGGAGCATATGCTCCTGGAGCCAAAGTGAATTTCTGACTATAGACCTTTAACAATTTAGAATAAGTTTCACTATTTCTTAAACCATGTACACCCCTATCTAAAATCTGGCTTCGCCAATGTTCGCCTGCCTTTTTTCTGTCTCGGAGGGAGGTTGATCGCCCAAAAAAATGGTTTGCGGGTGATTCTAGCGATTCCCCGCGGGGGTGGTTGGCTTCAACCGCCAGTTTTCTGGTGGATTAGCTCAACCATTTTTTGGTGGATGAGCTCAACCTGTTTTGGGACCCAGATACACTTCTCTCTTTCATCAGATGCATCCGACCCCACCTGATAGGTAATCTCATAAAACGAGATGGTGCGACGAACAAGACGATTGTTGGCTATACAAAATTGCAGCTAAGTTCATATTATGTCTTTTATTAATGGTGGTGCACATGGAAAGTATTTTAAATATGCTTTAGTCATTAATCAATATTACATGCATACATACCTTCAGATCTCACTCTCATTACCAACCTCTGATATGTAAGATGGTCTGGTTTTATCAACCAACGACATAAGTTCTTGGCAGCAAGGTATGGATAGGAAGCATGTTTTAATCGATTGATCTCGGCCATGGTCGTTGGCGGCGATGATGTTCACTACGCGTCGGCATGCCACTGTCTGTCGCCATGGTTATCTGTGGCGCCGCCGATAGGATACTCTTCGAGGTCCAGCAGAGAAGTTAGGTATTCAATAGCGATAGCATACTCATCAATCGGTCACCTACACGCATGCATATGCCAATAACGGAAAAACGTCATTTGAATGGGTGCATATGCTCCCGGTGTTGGAAAAAAAAAACTTCCTATATTTTATTTTATTTTGAAAAAAGTTGCGCGTATACATCTGCACAATTTTTATGTGCGCAAAGATTTTCGCAGAGAATTGACATTATATTTGGTTTGTGTAAAAATACAAAAATGTCAAATGATATCTGCTATATAGGAACAAATTTATCCTTTTATGGAGGCAAAATAAGTAGAAATTTTCTCACGAAACTCATGTGTAGTGCACATATTTTATGAGGACTATATGCACGGAGTTTCGTTTTAGATTTGTTTTGTCATGTTTTATAAGACCTATGCACATTTGAATAATGCGAAGCTGTTATTCACACTCCATAAAAATAGCTACACTAACTCCCTAAAAACTGGCTACACTGACCACCCGAGGGACAGCCACAGGCCGCTGCCACGAATCCATGAATCTACATCATTTATTGTGTATTTATTTACAAAGTTGTTATCTAACCAAAATAATTTCAAATTTGACCTCCAACGAAACCATTTTCGGAATCTGCCGGCTCAGCGTCACTGATCATGGCGCCGAAGTTGTACACGTAGAGATCAGCGCCAAAGCCATTGGCGTCGAACTGTTGAACCAGTTTTTCTTCAAATTTGGTTGGCGCCTAACTGCACAAGGTCGGCATAGTTCTCGACGAGGCTGATTCCAAATTAGTTTTTCTTCAAATTTGGTTGGCTCGGAATTAGTTGTGGTAGGTGGCCAAATTTGGCAAAAAAAAAGTACATGTATCGCACAGGAAACACATCCCGTCGTCCTGCCTGCCACACGCACGCATTACGAACTTCTCCCGATTCCACTTCCACACACCCAGCCGCCCTTTGCCTTCTCCGGGCGCCAGACACCAAAAGATGCTGGCAGCCGACGCCCGCCGCACCATGCCGGAGGGGGCGACGGCGCTGGAGATCCCCTCCGACCGCCCGGCCTTCGCCACCCGCACATCCTGGCACCCTCCACCCGCCACCGCAGTCTTCCTGCCGCCGGAGTCGACGCCCACGGGACGCCCGGCGTCCCCCAACCACGGCCGCCGCGTCGCGTACGCCTACATCACCCCCGCCGACGCCCCGTGCCGCTCCAAACCGGAACCCTTCATCCGCCTCGTCTTCCGCACCCTGGCGCTCGACCTGCTGCAGGCCTTCGAGGTCCGCCCGTCCTACTCCCACGGCGCCGACGCCACGGTGCGCTTCCGGACGCCCCACGACAGGGAGGCGGCCATGCGCCGGCAGCCGTTCGAGCTCGACGGCGCCGCGCTAAAGCTGGTGCGCGACGGTGAGACCCCCGACGCCAGGCTGGCCTCCGTCGACTACGTCGTCCACGCCGCGTTGCACCGGTACCCCGTCGAGCAGCGGACCGACAAGAAGATCCAGGGGAACTGCAGCGGCCTCGGGTACGTGCGCGAGATCGACCCGGCTTGCTTCGCAGCGCCCGATCTCGCCACCGTCCGTGTCGTCCTTCAGCTCGAGGACCCTGGAGAGATCCCCCACCAGCTACGGATCGAGTACGGTGATGGCTCCGTCAGCGTCGTCCCCGTCGAGATTGTCAGCCTCTGGCACCGCTCACACTCCTACGACGCCAATGGACAGTACGTGCCAATCTTCCAGGCCCCGGTGGTTGCGTCCCCGTGATGGATTTCAAGCTCTAACAAGTTTGCCCTGTTGATTTTTGCTGCAATCTACTATAGCCTTAGTTTTATGCAGCACGGCCAGGTTCTTGATTACAACCATAGCCGGCTTTGTCAGTTCTCCAATGCTACCGCTTAATTACCTGCTACTATGCGAGTTTATATTTAGGGAAGATGATGCATTCTTAATACTGTACCTACTGTAGCTTGGTTGGGGCTCAATCTTGGTGAAAGCTATATTAACCGTAATCATGCATAGTTTTGTTATGAAATGGAGAAGTAATATAAATTTTGGGTTGGAGCTTGCAAAAGCTTGCTACAAAATCATTAATTTTGGGTTGGGGAAAGTCAACATGTTGGTGTATTTCTCTATGGTTCTCTGAACATACTTGCTATAAATCATATATTTGGTGATGCTACATACTTCTATATTGTGAAAAGGTAGTAGGGGTGACCCCTTATGCAGTTAGTATCATCATTGGTCAGAGGATGTTTCTTGTGCTTAACTCCAGGTTTTCAAACAAAATCCTAGAGTATTTTCGGGTAAATATCCAACAAGTTTGCTCTCTTGACTTTTTTCCTGCAATCTATGTAGTCTTAGTATATAGGGTACCCTAGTATATGTGTAGGACAGTTTCTTAATTAGAGCCATAGCTGGCTTATTTCCTCAGTTAGTTCTCCAAATTATTGTTTCATGGGCTGCTAGTATGTTAGTGCGTGAATGATGTTGATGGGTACTTTAGCGAAGATGATGCATGCTTAGTACTTCAAGTTAGTTTGGAGCTACATTAATGTGTGGTGGAAGCTTACCTTAACTGTAATCATGCACGGTTTTATTATGAAACTGAGGCATGCTATGAATTTTGGGTTGGAGAGACAATTAACATGTTGTGAACTTGAAAACACTTGCAGGAGCAATTCAATTGACATGTTCATGTATTTTCTCTATAGTTCTCTAAACATACTCGCCATAAAAACATATATTTGGTGATAGCGACCAACTTAGTATAGCTTACTCCAACATTGTGAAAAAGGTAGTAAGAGCGAACCTGTGAAAATCTGCAAATGGTATCAGCATTGGTCAGTCTGGATGTTTCTCTTGCTTAAGCCCAGGTTTTCAGACAACATAAAAATAATATCCTACAGTTATTTGGTTAAAAGGGTAGTTATTAAAATATCCAAAATTCTGATAGCAAAGAGATCGTAGATGCTGTGCTGAATGGTAGTTGCTCATCGACTACAGCTCAGCTATTTTCTAGGACTGTTTCATGTCCATAAATTTCATGAAGGTAAGATTGGAGCCCTACCTTATAGAGGTGACCAGCTGAATGTTCGGCTCACACTGTAGTTCAAGCCAAATTGATGCAATCTTTAAAATCCTCTCGAGTTTTTTTTCAGAAAGTATCTAGAAAATATGGTAGTTTCATAGTGCAATCTGTAATTGGTCATTCAACTATTTTGAGCTAAAAAAAATTACTTTTATTCTTATTTTATTTGGCAAAACTCTTGTAAGAAATTCCCCCCAAACAAACTGGCCCTAACCAGGTTTAGGCATGGTAATAACAAGATAGTTGCCATTCTTTATCTACACAAAGTATTGCAGTTTATTCTCTCTAATTGTACAAGAAATCATCATGTAATCGTGTGTTTTCATCTTCCTGAAAGTGGAACCTGAGTTCTTAACTACATTGAAACCTAAACGGAATTCTGTGGATTGTTGCAATGCAATTAAGGAAATTCGCAGCTAAAAATTGGAACTGCTAAAAAATAGACAAAACAACTAGGCATCTGAAACATTTGATTGCCGTTCCTGCACAGCCCTGGTGAGTAATTATTTTCCTGCTCAACAGCAGCATTTTGGTATTGTGTATCCTGCGTCTAAAGTACAAACATATTTTTGTTGAATTTTATTTATGTATACATGTGCATTGACAAACCAGGAGTGCATACTTTCAGTGTTCTCAGAAAGCTGTTCTACCAATGGCTTGATTGTAAGAGCGAAGTATGCTGGCTTAATTATATATACACTCCAATTTAGTTTCTAATCTATAATAAAAAGAATAATAATTCGTGAATTAATGGGCAGTCTTCTAAAAATATGGAACCTTGACAGTTTGTGTGCTGCTATCAGAGTATTCAAGGAGATAGAAGATGTAGCATATGCTCCCAAATCCATGTAATTTTTCTTTAGCATCTCATTTCTCACACTTGCATCTCGTCCATAATAAGGACAACAATTTCCTGGTTAAGGTTGTCGGTTTCAGACACTCTGAGCTGCGAACGCAAAATCCTCTAAATTACATGGAGAGTTTTTTTAATCCCCTTGCAGAAATTGTTTTATATTTATATGCTAGGACGTTTATGTTCACCCTGAGAAACAAGGATAGGGTGAATAGCATCCACGCCAGCGCCTTCTATTTGAAAAATCCAGGTAAGTTTCATAGATTTTTGTCCTTCATTAATTCCTCTTTGCTTCCCGAGAAATGGCTTTTAGATGTGGCTGTCTAAAAAACCAAATCAAAATTGCTATATCAATTTCGTTTATGCAAGGAAATATTGACACCATTTTTTTTCGAGGAAGACGGGGGGGTGGGGGGGGGGGGGATTGGTCCCCACCGGTATATATATAACTCGAAAGAGGGCTTGGATACCCATACAAATGTGATGCAGAGAAAAACATGGGCGGGGGGGGGGGGGGGGGGGGGGGGCAAGAGAAAAATTATGGTTTACACACTGTTGTTTACAAGGAACGCACGAAGGCGCTCAAGCAGGGGGCGATCAGCAGCACAGAAACGCCCGGACCAAAGAAGAAGGTCATCAGCTACGCGACGAATGATCTCAGTCGGAGAAAGAATCTTGGCGTTGAAGACGAGGTCGTTACTTGCCTTCCAAATTTGCCACAGAACAGCAGCTAGCCCGACATGCCAAATATGCGGAAGAGCTATGGTAGGGGCGGCAGCAGACCAGAGAGAGATGCCGCCGCAGGGGGCTGCACCTGGAGCTTGCGCCACACGGCCGTGGCCGCGCGACACGCAAGGAGGAGGTGATACCCCGTCTCATCTTCCCCGCGGGTCTCGCACGAAGCCGAAGGAGCACAGTTTTTGTGAAACAGGTTGGCTCGGTTGCTTAACCTGTCAATGGCGGCGAGGTAGGATAATATCTTGATCTTCGTGCGGACTCGGAGGGCCCAGCTGGTGTAGGCGTCGTAGTCAGGGCTCGAGGAGGAGCGAGCAGGCGGTAGGCAGCACGCGACGTGAAGGGCGGATGCCCGTCGCCGCCGGAGGCCATGAAGCGAATGTCGGCACCGTCGGAGAGGAAGGTGGCGTCGATGATGGACTGAACGTCCACAAGCTCAGTCGCGGCCACGGCAGTCAGATGGGGCTGCAGCTCCAGGCCGGACCCGATGACTATGGCAACTATCGCATGAGGACGAGTGCAGTGGGAGAAGAGAGCGGGGAACCGCAGGTACAGTACCCCGCCGGGTGTCCACCTGTCCATCCAGAAGGCACAACGTCGGCCATCTCGCAATAAGATACGGGTGAGAGCACGGTAAATTGGAAGGCATGAGGCCACAATTTTGTCGAGGAAGGAGGGTTTAGGAGAGGTGTCGCCGAGGTCCCGAGCTAACCGGTGGAAAAACCATGTTTTCCACGGTAGCTCACCAGGTTGGTGCAGACAGTCCACGGAGTGAAGGAGTAAGCACAAGTTTTGCCTTCGTAGATCCCGAATCCCAAAGCCACCGACTTGCGTAGACAAAACAACTTTATCCCAAGCAATTAGACAACGGGCACCAGAAACGAAGTCCTTTCCCGTCCAGAAGAATGCACGACGTCTTTTGTCAATGCTCTCGATCACACCAGCGGGTAAGAGGAAGGAGCACATGAAATAGGTAGGGAGGTTGTTTAGGATAGAATTACAGAGGACAAGACGTCCACCTGAGGAGAGGAGTGACGCCCACCACCCCGAGAGCCGTTGTCGATAGAGGAGAGGGGCAAAAGCGGAGGAGGGCGGTTTGAGAGGGGAGAGGGGGAGACCGAGATAAGGTTGGGGGAAGGACGAGATAGGGCACCCAGAACAGAGGCCATTTCATTAGCGAGAAGAGGACTGACATGAATGGGGACGAAGCAAGATTTGTGAAAGTTAATGGATAGGCCGGTGGCGGCCGCAAGGTCATCGAGAACCCGCTTAAGACAGGAGATGGACTTGGTGTCGCCACAACAAAGGATGAGGGTGTCGTCTGCATATTGCAGAACCAGACTTGGGCTGGAGGGGTCTAGAGGGTGGGAGAGGGCATGAGTGTGGAAGGATCGACGGATTAATTGGGGGAGGACATCAGCGGCGAGGATAAACAGGTAGGGTGACAGCGCGTCCCCCTGTCTCAGTCCATTACGACACTGAATCCAGTTACCGGGGACCCCATTAAGGATAATGGAGGTATGGCTAGAGGTGAAGATATCCGTCATCCAGCGGCACCAGCGGTCGTCGAACCCCCGGGCCCGAAGGATCATGATGAGACTGTCCCAGTTGACAGAGTCAAAAGGCTTTGTGAAAGTCAATCTTAAAAACCACCGTAGGTGTCTTGCGGAGATGGCAGCAACGTACCAGGTCAGCCGCATAGACGATTTTTTCAGAGATACGCCTGCCTTGGAGGAAACCAGTCTGATCAGCGTCGACCAGGGAGTGGATGGTGCGTTGGAGTCTACTGGTAAGAACTTTAGTGATAGTTTTCATGAGAGCAAGGATAATAGTACCGTTGGCTGCCGGCTCTAAGCCGATTCCATGTCATCAAAAAGTGATCTTATAGCCAAGCCATACAATAAGCTAGCTATACACTGGCTGCTAGGTTGGAATCTTTAAAAAATTAATCACTAAGCTTGCATGTAGCGGACACAAACTATTGGATGAAAGAGCCAAAGCTAGCATGCATGGCTGCATGCAGCTCTAATCCCTCGGGCCTTGTGCTGCAGCCCGACGCTTCACCAAGCGCCCGCGCGCTCTCTCTTCTGCTTTCTCTCTCTTACAGCTCAGATGTTTGCTTACATGGATTATGGATTCCCTTGTAGCCAGCTGACTCAGCCTATTGTACTTGCTCTGAGACAGTTCTGAAGAGAGATGGAGCGGAAGTTGTTGGGGGAAGTTTCCGAATCCACCTTTGGGAGGAGGACGAGGAAGGCGCGGTTGATGCGGGTGAGGTCGATGGAGTGGTCAAAAAAGTCAGAGAACATGGGGATGATATCAGGGCTTACAAGGGGCCAGAACTTGACAAAGAAAGCAGGGCCAAAACCGTCAGGTCCAGGGCCAGAGTTCGAGTTCATGTCGTGAAAGGCATTTTTAATTTCGTCCAAGGAAAAAGGGGCCTGGGGATGGCTGATCTCTATGGAGATCATTAATGTCAAAGCTCCAGGAGCAGGGTTGGGCCGACCCCAACAAGGCAGAGAAGAAGGAATGAAGGATCGCAGCTTTGTCGTCGTGGGAGGAGAAAGAAGCCCCATTAGAGTCGAGGGTGGGGATTGAGTTTCTCATGTGGTGAATAGTGGCAGAGGCGTGGAAGAAGGCTGTGTTCTCGTCACCCTCAATGGCGTGGCGGATTTTAGCGCGGGTTTTCCAGTAGACTGTCTGCTCCCGAATGGAGGGGTGAAGATTGACACCATTTTTCAAAGACATATTATTTGATTGGTTCTTCTACCCCTTGCTTAAAATATGTTAGAAACTATCGAGAGACAAACGAGAGACAACAAAATGATTCAACTGTTACTTTCATTGATCGATTACATGGTATATATATACAGGGACAACCGACTATTCGGTACGTCGGTGACACGAAAAGGCGTCTCTAGGAGGCGACGGTTTGCATGTCGGTTTGGGCATATTACAACCGTTTAAGACGGTTGTTTCTATTCCTAACACTCCCCCTTGCACAAACTACGTCTTGTATGTCTTGTATCCCTTGTATAAACTTGATAATATTCTATGTAGTCTTGATGATCTTTGAAGTTGATAATATCTCCCCAAAAACCCTGTGGGAAAAATATGAGGAGAGTATTGTGTATGATATGTTGCTAAAACTCCTTAACCCAGTGGGAAATAAGGAGAAAATGATGCAACATATATGTTTATTGTCTCTTTGATAACTCATATGGAAAACCTTAGAAAGGAAAACCCATAGTGAGTTTAGAGAACAATAAATATGCCTTGTATACTTCCTTTAAAAACCCCGGTGGGGAAAACAGAAAGTATGACATATGATGTTTGAAGTTCTCCCCCAAAAACCCTTTGGGAAAAATGTGAGGAGAATTGTATTTGATATGTTGTTAAAACTCCTTTAAAACCCAGTGGGAAAAGTAAGGAGAAAATGATACAACATATAATGATTATTGTCTCTGTTAACTCAATATGAATGAAATCCATAGAGTTTAGAGGACAATAAATATGTCGTGTATACTTTCCTAAAAACCCCGGTGGGGAAAACAGAAAGTATGACATATATTTATGTTGATACTACCTCATTAAAAACCTTGATGAGAACCTGAAAAGTAAACTCATAAAGGGAAAAAGAGTGTAATATGATGCTTTGAACAGGAATAGTTCAGGAAGATACTCCCCCTGACTCTTGCAAATCCCGAAGCCGTCGCATACCAATCCATGAATCATTTCTGGAATGTTATAGTTGGTAGAGACTTGGTGAATAGATCAGCGAGGATATCGCATGATTTTAATTGCAAGATGTTTATTCCCGACTCGTCATGAGTTTATGGGGATAAAACAATTTAGCGCAATATGCTTAACGATATTGCTCTTTATGTAACCTGTTTTGCATCTATGCAACATAAGCAACATTATCTGTGTAGATAATGATAGGTGATTCGAGAGAACCAACACCACATGACTAATGTATGCGGTTTGTCATTCCGTGAAGCCACGTGTTAACATGAAGCATTGCATCTTAGAATGATCGTGGTAGTATAGTCACCAGAGTCTATTTGAAGACATCAATGGAGTGACAGATCTACCATGTATGTACACATTGTAGGATCATGTAAGTAGCCAATACCAGTGTCTAAATTGGAGTTCAGATTTCTCCGAAATTGATACAATATGTCAAGATATTTGGTGCCTTGGAGATATCGAAAGATATTCTTGATCCCCTAACCAATTATGTTGGTAGGTCCAATGGCATTGAGATATGGAACATTATGTGCCAACATCTCTTCTCCATCTTCCCATGGATCTTTCTCTACGTCTAGAGATCGAACAATCCCTAGGAGATGGACATGACTTGTCTATATCAAGTTTCTCCAATTTTCTGGATATAGGCATCTTAGTGTACCATAATACTTGAGTGAAGGTGCTCGAGTTGTAGTCCCAAGCACTATTTGGGTTTATCCAATTCTTCATCTCAAATCCGTCTTTAGATGATCATGTGTTTGTCATTTAGGAGTTATCCTTATCTATGACAACACGCATGGGTAATCATCATGTAGGAGTAATCCTTGTGTATAAGGAACTCACTACGTCGGTTGTACCAAAATATACCGACAACAATAAGACTTGGAGTGACTTATTGATTTTTACACAATACATGTTGCATTTGTGTTTCGATTCGGACAGAGATTCCATCGGGAACCATACATGTCGAATCTAGTGATCCACATGGATATGTTGTCACTACACCTATCAACTGCACAGATAGATGATTTTGTACTGCCAATGATATATGTATCGGAACGAGATTTCACTCATGTCTGGAGAGTAGGTCTCGGATCTCTGCGGAAACCCGACCTTATGCTACAAGCCTTGCTTTCTCACCACCTTGTATTTCTCATTCCGTTTCGGAAGAAAACACATTGAATAATCCCATAGGGAATTCATTTGGAAGAGCGAGGCTATATCTGCTTGGATTGCATCCTTTGATGAGTTCAGTCCTAGCAAGTGTGTTCACACTCTGCCATGGCCATGGTCTTTGGATCTGAATCATTGTGAAGGTTGTTTGCAATCATACAAGAGATGTTTGTCGACAGTTGTAGGCTTTGGTTATATGATTCTCCAGAATCGATATAGTTGGAGCAAATATCATGCACCCTGATGACTCTTCGTGATTTCCCAATACGCGTGAGTCTGGGTGTTCCGATGTCCCAGCCAGTGTGTGCAAGCTGGAGCTGGGGTTGTGGAGGTTTCCCTTCCACTGGGTGTATACTACCCATTAGGTGTTCATCAACGCAAGGTTGACTTGCATTTACTGATTTAGAGGATTTATCCTCGATTTCCTTTGTTGCTTTGCGAAAAGCTGGATCCTGGTTAGAGGCCGTACTACTCCCCTCTTTTTATAAAACAGGGAGTTGAGTGGTTTTTATTGGTACCTCCACTCTTTCGGGCGCATTTCTAACCGGATTGAAGGATTTTGTAACACCTTTGAGATCAGTAAATGAATCTGGCAGGTTATTTGCATGTGTTGCAAATTTGTGAATCGAACGTAGAGTCCAGATTCTTGAGTACGTGGGTATGAGGAGGAACGTGAAGTCCCAATTGATTTCCTGGCATTCGATGTGGTACTTGAAATCTCCCCCTAATGCCTGGAAATAATCCTCCTTAAATATAAGCAATCAGCGTACTGGGCTATGAATACATCCCTTATGAGGGGTTCAAGGTACTGGTTATCGACGGATATCTGTACCCCACATAGATCCCTCATATGTGGGCCCATGATGTACGCTGCGGTGGTGAGATCGGTACGCGTGAAGCGCTTCCGAACTTACGCAGATGGGAAATGCTCGGAGGATTTCCACGTATCAATTGCAGAGGGGAAGTACTGCTATATGCAGTTAGTCAGTAGCAGCGTGTAAAACTGCATGACTCCAACGTAAGTTGGTAAATTGCAATTCATTAACATGGGTCGTGCAATGAGAAAAATCCTTTTGATCAGAGACGACCAAAAACAATTGTGTATGGACACATAGGACATTGTGCTGAACTTCGATCCTCGGAGCCATGCACTAAATAGTGGAGGCATGTGAAGAGAATTCTGCAACAATATTTGTCCATTCGAATTGATTTAATTCGATTTTAGTCCAAACAATGGTTGGTTGGGACCACAAATATCACCTTGAATGTGTTCAAGGGACTGAAGTGATCCATTGGCACAATATGTGCAAACTAAATCTCATGACTAGGAAAGTTTAGCTCATGCAAAACATGACCGATGGAATTGCATTATATGCAACATGTGCTACGAGTTGGATGTACGTGTAGTACAATCCAGACAATAGAGGGGTACATTTTCATATACTTGTTCCACATCCATCGGATTGGCACTCGTAGAAATCTATATATAGAATTGAAGAAGTTCCAATATGGAAATCTTTATCAGATATATAGAATGTATACAATCTTATTTATATCAGAGTGCTGATACAATATATGTTCTACTACAACACAAATGGACATTAATAAAGTGACCACCAAGGAGATAGTGGGACTAGACGATCTCCAAACATGTAGGTTGAGGCGTACTCAACTATCATGTCCTCCGTTTGTAGGGTCCTCTGACGGCTGGAGAGTTACGGTGTTGCGAGGTCCAGAAGGAACGTCTCGCGAACTACCAGCTCCATCGGTGCCATCTGGATGAAGGTTGAAGTTGGCTTCAAACCTTTTCCCTCGAGGTGCGTTGCGGCCATGGGATTGCTGGTAGATAATGGCCAGATGCTTTGGGGTTGCACTTGTCAGTGGGGTGCGTGTAGCATCCACACTTGTCGCAAAGCTTAGTTTTGTCAAACTTGGGCTTTGCGGTGCCTTTCCCACGGTCTGAGTTTCTGGGCTTCCTGTTCCGGTTACGCTTTCGCTTACCATTGAAGTTCGAGGGCTTGCCTTTGAAGCCACCATCAAACTTTCGTCCGTTCGCGACATTCATATGAACTTCAGGTAGAGGTTGAGAACCAACCGGGCACTGAGAGCCATTCTTAGCGAGTAGCTCATCATGCTTTCAGTATGAAGTAAAATATGAATAAGATCGAATAGACTTGGTAGTCGCGAGCACGGTACTGCTGCTGGAGGATCCTGTCAGATGGGAGCATAGTGGACAGAGTTTTCTCTATCTTCTCCGCATCAGTAGGTTCCTTCCCGCAAAAGCGCAGTTTGGAACTGATCTTATGAACCATTATTGTACTCCCCGACAGACTTGAAGTCCTGGAGTCGAATGTGTCCAATCATGGAGTGCTTCAGGCATGACAACTGCCTTCTGCTGGTCATACCTCGTTTTGAGGGCCAGAAACAAGGTACTGGGGAATTCTTCCTCCAAGTACTCAGACTTGAGTCTGGATGAACATGGTGCCTTATGATGTACAAAGCAGCATATTTTTGCTCATCTGTCAGCGGCGTGACTCCAGCCGGGAGTGGAACATCCGAGCCTGGATTGCACGCACTAACCCATGGGACGCAAGGGCGATCTTGATGTCCATGGTCCATATAGGATAGTTGTGCCGTTGAGAGCGAGTGCATCAAACTCTCGAGCCATCGTTTATCTATATGGTAAACCAGAGAATAAATTTCCATTTGGTAAATTAAAATCCATCATGGTTATGTCGTAATGAAATGCAAAATAATGAAGTTTCAAGAAGTGGCTTGAACTCATTAGTGTGAACCTCAAATTGTTAAGTATGACACGTTGTAGATAATCTCCAAAAAAATTTTGGAGTAGATCTAGCAGCATTAGCGGAGTATAAATACTCACACTTCGAATGCCTTATGTCATAACTTAATTAAAATGTATGGGAGAGCACATTGGCAATCATAATGTCAAAAATGACAAAATGTAGGCTTAAACAGTGGTAGATAAATCTACACACCACCTCATGATCCCAAAACATCAATTCGAAGAAATCACTTTGATTTTGCATCTTATTTGCAAGAAATTGAAAATCTCAATTGCAAATAGACATGTTAATCTCGACATGTGACGAACATGGAAATATATATATCTTAGAAAGATTCTGGAATACATCGTACTCGACAAAGAAACAGTACTATAGAGGTACTGAATTTGTATTTGCAAGAAATTAATAATCTCAATTGCAAATAGACATAATTATCTCGACACGTGACAAACGTGAAAATATATTACATCAATTTAGGATCTGGAATACATCGGTACTCAACAGAAAACCGTACTAAAATGTATGTACCGAATTGTTAGAAGTGTTGTTAGAACACTAATCTGCTAAAAAGTCAACCTATACTAGTATAGCAATTTAAGCAAATGCAGTAATACGTGCTGGACCTGCTGGTGGCCCGGATCGCATGGAAATGGGCTAAATAGCAGCCCATATAGGAACGGCCTGCCCAGCGATCGGATAAGGGTCAACGACCGAACTGGATAGCCATCTCAGCGAGTCACCATCCCCAATCCACACCGGACAGGCGCAGGTCCTCACGACCGATCGGCCGCATCACCGGCGACGGGCGCTCTCGCCGCGCTCGTCCTGGGAGGAGTAGTCACCGGGGAGGTGGGTGCCGGGCGGGACGCCGTTGGAGGCGCCGTTCGCGAGCTCGAGCGCTGTCGACCTCCAGGCGTCGGTGCGGGCGGAACGGCTGCTCGCCGGTGGGACGTAGAGGGCCACGAGGCAGCGGCGGCGCCTGTGCGCATAGAAGGCGGAGGTATGGCAGGGGAACTGCGGCCCACGGAGGATGGCGTGCGCGGTTATCCCGGCGGCACGGCATCATCCTCGACTGTGGGTGTTGGCGACGGGAGGAGCGTCGGCGCGGCGACCTCAACGACCGCTGGGGTCGGAGATGACACCGTCGCGGTGACCTCGAAACGGCAGCGACGGCCGTCGTCGTGAAGAAGACGAAGAATCAGGGAAATAAAATCCTTAGGCATTGTTGTTATTTATGACCTTTTGCCTGTTGTTTTCCCTATCGATCTTGTTCTATTCCGGCGATTTCTCCGGCGTGTTCTTCATGATTTCTCCGGCGTGTTCTTCATGAAGGAGTGGGATAGGCAATTTTCCTTACCGATTTGCATGATTTTCCAATCCCCTTCTTTTCTTCCATGGACGATTCTTCTTTTAAACGATGGAGACGGACGCCCCTGTTTTTTCTTCGTTCGTCTGCTATCGTTTTCTTCCAGTTCTTCTCTTGATCAAATTCGCTCAGCAGCGAGCGTGCTGATAACGTGTTAGAAACTATCGAGAGACAACAAAATGATTCAACTGTTACTTTCATTGATCGATTACATGGTATATATATACAGGGACAACCGACTATTCGGTACGTCGGCGACACGAAAAGGCGTCACTAGGAGGCGACGGTTTGCATGTCGGTTTGGGCATATTACAACCGTTTAAGACGGTTGTTTCTATTCCTAACAAAATAAACAATTGATTGGTTGTGGGGCTGCAGAGGACAACAATGACCTGCAGTTTCTGCTCAGGTTTGTACTCCAAAAGGGTGCGGGTTAGAAGGAGCGGATGCAGCTAAAAGCTAAACTATCCGATGAAATGTTCTTTTTAATGATGCACCTGTGTTCCTGCCTAGTCGTCAATATGCATTCTTAGCTAGAATCGTTCTCATGGTTGTGTCCTTCTTAGTACATAGTTCCAGTGCCATGCGTAAACAAATGGAGAATTTCTGAACTTCTCTATCTGTTCACTACACACGGTTTGGTTGTTCAGAAACTGTGTGAGTAGACCTGTGCACTAAACAAAGTCTGGTCCTTCTAATATTGTGCATATCCCGACCTAGGATTGCCACCTGAGTGCTGTCGAGCTTTTTTTTAGGGCAATTAAAACTATGAGGGCGTATAGGAAGACAAGGAACCAAAAACATACAACTTAGACATTGTTCATGCATCAAGCGTTATCTGAAACACGTAGTCAGCTTTCAACATAAAGGTAATCAGAAGTTTTATACTAGCTAGGATGTCTTCATTTCATAAGAAAAGATGTAGGATTACACTTGAGACAAGGGACACTAAACAAGCATCGTCTCTCTCCAACTCGAAGTGCCCATCCACATCTTCCAGACTGCAATGTGGTCGCCCGTAGTTACTTGCGGTAAGCACCCAGCCAACCAGCACCCCGCCGGCCGGCCCTCAAAGCCGCCGCGGGGGGTTGAGAATATGCACGTACTCTCCATTGGAGTAGAGGGACTTGGAGCATTCCCACACACTCAGAATCTCGATGGGATGACGCTGGTGAGACCGTCAAAGTATTCGATATGGAGCTCGTACGGGATCTCTTGGGGCTCGTCGAGCTGAACGATGGCGCAGACCGTGGAGAGGTCGGGCTCCGGGATGGCCATCTCTATGAGGGACCCCAATCCGGAGCAGTTAAACACGATGTCCTTGGGCGCCCGCTGCTCGATGGGTAGTTGTGTAGGGCGATGTGAACCATGTAGTTACCGGTGTCGTAGACGGGTAGCAGCCGGAAGGCCGCGAGCTCCACCGTGGCGCCGTCGAGCCGGAACGGCAGCCTGCGCATGGCCGCCTCCCGCTGGGCCTGCGTGCGGAAGCGCACCGCGGCGTCGGCTTCGAAGCGGGGGCTGAGGATCTCGAACGTCTGCGGCAGGTCGAGCGCCAGGGTGCGGAAGACGCGGCGGATGAAGGGCTCGGGATTGGCGCGGCACAGGAGCGTGTCCGGGGTGATGTACGCGTACGCGGTGCGCTCCGTGTCGTCCGGGAAGATGGACCGCTTGACGTAGAAGGTGGCGGACTCCGGGCGGGGGGCGCGCCTCTCCGACGGCGAGGTGGGGAGGCAGACTGCGGTCGCGGCCGAGGATATCCCAATGCGCTTGAAAGACTTGATGAAGGCTGGGCGGTTGGAGGGGATCTCCAACGGCGTCGCGCGCTCTGGAAGCAACCGGTGGTAGAAGATGCAGGCGCGCTGCATTCTGAAGGTGGAAGAAACAGGTTCTGTGAATCTCAAATGTTGGGATACTTCGAGCGCGGCAGGTTGGTGGCCCGAAGTTATGGAGGCGTTAATGGCGAGTGAGGCGTGCGGTGGTGGGCAATGGACTGAAGTCGCCTGGGGAGTCCCTGGAACTTTACCAGACGACAGCGCTGCCGCGGTGCCGCCGCCGTCGCTCCCAAACAGACGAGAAGGATTTGATTAGGTTTGTGACCGAGCGAGGGCTGAGGACGAGTGCGCGTTGCTGTGTTGGACTTTCTATTTGGGCCGATGGGCTTCCATTCATTTCCCGTTTTTTTTTTTTGAAAGCCCACGTATATTCAACAACAAAGTACCACATACAAAGTACACAGTACAAATATAGAAGGAGAAGTACAATACGTAGGGGAATCAGAACCAGATCGGAGATTAGCAACTCCACCGGCGCCGGCGACGAAGAACATCAGCCGTTTTTTTTGTAGCGCCGCTACACGCTATTTAGCGTGGTTTAGCGCGAATATAACGTGATTAGCGCTGTAGCGCGCATTTTAGGCTAAATATAGCACATCCTCCTCAAATACGTTATAGCGCGCTATTATCGGAGATATATCGCGCTATTTTTTTCGTGGCTGGGGGACTCGCAGGTTGGCCAGTTGACCGGTTTTGATTAAGTGGAGTCAGGTTTGAAAGCCAAGAACATACGGGAGCTTGCCATGGCAGACAGCTCTCTCGCTATTTTTTTTTTAAATAATACATTTTATTACAGAAAATCGAAGAATATTACACGGATTGAGGGTATTTCAAAAATAATGCGGCCTAATTTGCGGCCAAGACGATAGGTACCTATCGTCGGGGGCCAAGACGATAGGCCCATCGTCTGTCGGCTGCGTGCGACAGAGTGCGACAGAGAACCTGCTCGTCCAGGATAGGACTTATCGTCTGAGGCCAACACGATTAGTTCCAATCGTCTAGGGCCAAGACGATAAGTTTTGATCGTGCACGACCACTGCATGGCACTGGTCTGTTCTGTTAAATCCGATTAGTGCATGCAACTCCTGATCCGAATTTGTTTCGCGCTCCCGGCTTTTATTCCGCACTTCTTCTCCCGCCATATTTCTCCCGCCATAGTTCTCGCGCCATTTTGTTCCCGCCATTTTCCTCCCGCCTTTTTTCTCCCGCCATTTTTCTCCCGCTCGTCTTCTCCCGGGTGAGCCTATATATATACCCCAGTAGATTTGGTGATGGAGGAGGGGTGTGGTGCGTGGTTATTTCCTCAGTCGGATAGGAACGATGTCTGGTAGTTCGGGTCCTAGTTCGGAGCATAGGTCGTGGTGTGTTTTGTATCACGCCGCAATATGGACTGAAGGTAGTATTAGGGAGGGTAGGCCGAAGAGCTGTTATAGGGAGCTAATTAGTGAGTGGGGCAACATTCGTGAGGTGGGAGAAATTATAGCCAAAAAAAATAAAATCCAGATGACCCCTGAAGAAATTTCAGATGAAATTGATGGGTGGCGGTGGAAGTGGCAGAGAATTAATGAGCTAAAAGCTATTGAGGCGGGGCTTAGGGACATGCCTATGACACCTAAGTCAAAGATAATCCATTTTTCGCCGGAGGCCTATGCATTTCACGTGAAGGTAACTGAGTACCGAATTTATATTATGTTAGAATCTAGTGTTATCGTACTAACTTTTTTCCTTGATTTTGTGAATGTCCAGCACTGGCCTGCCGATGGACAGTTTGTGAACAAAGAGATCCCTCATTTTGGTTGGATGGAAATGCTTTTTGGCGCATGTCGTGATGGGCCTGGAAATCTCCTTCACGCTGAAACAGTGAAGAGGGCTATATCAAAGGCGAAGAGTGGTGGATCATCCAAGAAAGCCGTTCAAGATGATAGTGATGATGATTTCATGCCTCCTAAACGAGCCAACTCTAGACGTAAGTTGAAAAGTGTTGGTGCATCCAAGGCTGTCGTCGATGAAAATAGTGATGACGACTTCATGCCTCCAACACGAGCACATGGCAGAGGGAAGTGAAGTCGTTGATTCGAATTAGTTATCGTTGAGTTGCATGTAATATTTGTACGAGTAGTTGTTCTATGCAGTGTTTAGAAGTAGTGAAGTTGTAACGTGGACGTGTAGTGCTGTATGTTAAATTAATTTATGCAATGTGGAATGTTTCGTACATAGATAATAATATGTCTCGTACATAGATAATAATATGTGTGGTACATACGAACATAAATATGTCTCATACAGAGATAATAATATGTCTCGTGCGTAGATAGACAAGTCTCAACGACGTCTGCCACGACGCGGAGGTGGTGGGTTAGGCGGCGTCGTCCATCCTAACCTGTGCGGTGGCCTAACGTGACGTGCAGAACCAGGGACTCGTCGTGGTCCTGCTGTGTCTCCTGTGTGGGCTGTGGTGGAGGAGTGTTGTACATGCCCATCCATGCGTCGTGATAGTTGTACGCATCCTGCTCACTCCCCCACGTTGATCCAGACAATTGTTGGCCGGACATGGAAGACTGATACCCTGTCAGAGTCAACATAAAAACTTAGTAGACGAAATTGTACCATGATTAATATCGAAAACAAGATATAACAAAATACATACCCTGTGGCTGGGGTGGTGGACGAAGAATGAAGCCGCCCGACGTTGGGCTCTGCTGCTGCTGCTGCCACGACAAACCTCCAGCCTGGTCAGGCGGCGGTGGTCTGGGCGTAGGCTGCGTAGGTAGATGTGGTCGCGGCTGGTGTCGGTGTCGCTGCGGCTGCTCAGGAGTGTGCTGGGGCTGCGGCTGCTCAGGAGTGTGCTGCGGCTGCTCAGGAGTGTGATGCGGCTGCGTCTGTGGCTGGGAACGACGAGGTGGCCGCATTGCTGTCTGCGGATCAACATCGGAACGTGTGCAAGTGATCACCTCGTAGATAGCTCGGAGCCTCTCCTCCAAGCGCCGCACCCAAGAGTAATGCGGCGGGCGCTCAAGTAGTGGTCCGCTCGAAATCGAACGAGCGTAGGTAGCCACATCAGTCTGCAGCTCGTGTGTCAACTGAGCCTGTAATTTGGACAAGAATTTTTAATGAAACGTAGGTGAAGCATACATGCATTCAATAGGGGGAATGAACTTACGGCGTACTGTCTGGTGCCTGCAGTAGACTGGCTTGGATACATATCCCACGTAGAAGGGGCCGGTGTCTCCTCTGGGTGCTCATGATGCAGGATGCGCACTCGTGTCGAGCTGCTATAAACCGCTAAATAGGAATCGAACAGTGCGGGATCAAACTCGAGAGTCTCCACCCAGACTTGTTCCGTGGCACTGTGCCACTCTGCGGTGTACGGCTGAAGCCTCTGAAGCCACTGTTGCCTGGTCTTGTTTGTTCCTTTTCTTGAGAACCTACATTTGTGATGCGTGCTCGTCATTTAACTAGCTGTAACATGTGGAAAAGTTTGGAACGCATAGAAATACATACCCGTGAATGATGGGTGGGACGGGATTATCCGTTGGCGGAGGAAGTGCAAGTTGTCGGAGACCAAATTGCCTCATAATTATACTTCCATGTCTGGTTCTGCTTGCAGAGTTTTTTGAATAAATTCATCAGATCCTTGTTTTTGAATTGCGAGAAAAAATTGGCCCCAAGATGGCGCATGCACCAACGGCTCTGCAAGTCCACCCATGGCGTTTCTTCCTCTGGCCCGGGATTTGTGAGTGCCTTGATGGCATTGAGTATACCTGCATGCCTGTCATGAAGGATGCACACATTCGGCTTATCCTTCACTACTGCAATTTTTAGCTGCCTGAAGAACCATGTCCAACTTGCAGTATTCTCGCTCTCCACAAAAGCAAAAGCGAGCGGCACGATCTGATTGTTGCCGTCCTGACCAATGGCGGTCAAAATCTGCCCTTTGTACTTGCCAGTGAGAAAAGTTCCATCAACACAAATCACTGGCCGACAATGACTGAAAGCTTCAATGCATACACCGAAAGAGAAGAACAAACGACGCAACACTTTTACATTTGGGAACTCTTGCATATAGAAGTGTTGGACGTCCACATGGGTGCCTGGATTACGGGCCTGCAATGTATGAACGAGCCGAACAACTGAGTCATATGAGTCCATAAAAGAACCAAATCTGATCTCAAGCGCCCGCTGCTTAGCCCTCCAAGCCTTGCCATAAGAAATTGTGTACTTAAACCTGGTCAACACTTTTTGCACAATGGCCTTAACGTCCACATCTTTGCCCACCACTAACTCCGAGTAAAGCAACCGAGCAAGAAGGATGGACGAAATATTGGCATGATCTTTAGGTATGGTTTGAAGTTTACATGTGTGCTGTACCAAGTCACTGACCTTCCAGTTTAGTCCAAACATAGGGAGATAGCCATGCACCCTCACTGGACAGCTCGGTACCTGGCATTCCATTGTCAGATATTTCTTACTAGACACCTTTGTTCTGAAAACCCTCGCCGTCGACATTGCCCACTTAATGATCGCGTCCTGCAAATGTTGCTTGTCAGGATAGAGAGCACCAACGGCAATATTATTCTCGTGATATTGCCATGCAGAATCATGACCATCATTCACGGTCATCGCAGAAGTATAGTCATGATTCCATGACGCTGGATTTGGCACCTCCAGCTCGTCATCTGACTCATCGGAATCATCGGCGTCAGCACTATCACCATCCGTATCTTCCTCTTCCATCTGGTTCTGCATATGCCCAAATTGATCGTCCGCATCTGCCTCACCAGTATAATCATCCTCCGCATTAGCCTGACTGTTCTCGCCGGACTCGTAACCGCCGCCTCCAACATCTCCTGACTGGCTATAATCATATTCTTCAGTATGCATCTCTTGACTGCTCTGCCCAGGTTCATGACCACCCTCCCCGACATATGAATTCACTTCCTTCGCGACAGGAAGCAGAAGGGCGACTGGGTTTGTGCCCCTGGTTTCACAGGCTTGCAGCCAGCGCACCCACTGAGAGGTCCGATCTATCGGCCTCAGATAGAAGAATGTGTCTGCCCTTGACCTTGACTTCGACCACAATGCATGCACGCCAACGGTGTCTATTTCAGGATTAAGCCCTAAACATCCTGCCAACCAGTCTTTCACCTGACTAATCGACCATGTCTGCGGGGAATTAAGTTCCAACTCTGAGTTCTGAAACTGACTCAAATCTGCCCCCAATTCATTTGTTAACACAGTACCATCACCGTAGTAGAACGTACACTTCACTACACCAGACATATCTCTTTTGCCTAGAAAAATATTAAGACTCGTCAACAATTAAGTAGAACGAAATACCCGGACTCGTGAACTAATAATCTTAACCTAAAATAACCCGAACACCACTAAATATATATACCAACTCTCCGAAAAATTATACCGACTCTCCGAAAAATATTAACTACTTAAACGAGCTAAATAATCTAAACCTAAACGCAAACCTAATTAATCCTAAATGCAAACCGTACTCAATACTACCCGGACTCAATACTACCGTACGACAAACTAAACCCTAAACGCAAACCTAATTAATCTAAACCTAATTAGACAAAGAACACGTACCCTTGACGCGTGCCTTGATTCACCGGAGCAACACCACCTCCACCACCACCGAAGCAGCAGCCGCACCACCACCACCACCTCCTGCACGAGCTACCCCAACCTCCACCATTGCTTCACACGAGCTCCACCAAACGGCCATCCCAAGCTATCCCATGAGTAGATCGAAGTTTCCTCTGCTCCCTACTACCTATAGGAGGTTCTAGGATGAAGATTTTGTGGTTGTTTCGAGTAAAACGGCCGGGAATCGCCGGAGCTAAACGACCAGCGGCGAAACAGAGAGAGAGAAGATGCGAGGAGGAAGAAAGGGGCCGTCGGTGGATATGCTGGGACTAATCGTCCAGGGCCAAGACGATTGGGCCTGTCGTCCGCGACGTGGACGATTGCCGTCCACTCGAGCACGAGTGGCTCGTCGTCCGCGTGGGCTGGCCCACCCTGCATGCAATCGTCTGCGGCCACCACGATTAGCACCTATCGTCCTGGCCCCCGACGATAGGTGCCTGTCGTCTTGGCCCCCGATTAGGCCGCATTATTTTTGAAAAACCATCAATCCGTGTAATATTTATCGAATTTCTGTAATAAAATGTATTATTTAAAAAAAATTAGCCAGCTCTCTCTCTCTCTTTAGTCTTGTCCGATGAGCAGGGAACACACTGTTTGTATTTTCTTTTCGTTGCAGTGTTGGTGTAAAACAAGAGAGCGAGACAAATATTGGTACTGTGAGAAACTTTATATCAAATATAAGAGTCGTTGCACGGAAAACCTAAAATGGAAGCCGAGCTATATGGAGCTCTCTTTTTTTTCCAAAATTCGAAATCGACATTTTTTTAGTTTCCAAGAGTCGCAAAAAAAATCCAGATGTAGATATTATTTAGATCCACAATCTTGAAAATTTAATCTGCAAATTCGTTGTATTTTAGACTGCACAAAAAAGACAAATGAGAGGACCTGAATGGTGAATAATACACAGTTTCAAATTTTTGAAATTTTGCCCGATTTGTTTTTTGTATAGGCCAAAATACAACGTTTTTGAGTTGCAAATTTGCACGATTGTAGATCTAGACAATATCTACGTCCGGGAATTGTTTTGCGATTTTTGAAAACTTAAAAATGTAGATTTCGAATTTTTGAAAAAACAAGCTCCATGTAGCTCGGCCTAAAAAAATCTACTCTATCATTGCACTATCATTGCACGTACTTTCCACCAAACACTAAGACTTGATTTTTAACAGATTAAAATACAGAATACATGGATTACATGAATTACGCCTTTACATGAAATCTCTTGATTCTTTCCTTTCTAGCAAACACTAAGGTATTATGAGAAACCTTCAACAAATAAGAATCACTACATGTACTTTCTAGCAAACACCAAACACCAACACAGATATATACCACTAAGTCATTGTATCTAAAAATTTACGTGAAATCTCTTGAAATGCATTTCTAATTTATTTTTCATCCGCACTTTGTTAATTAAAAAACGAATGACCAAATGTGTGCAAGACAAACTAATTCCAAAGGTTTTACGAAGAATTCCCGCTCAATAGATTTTTTTTCCGAACTGGGGAGTGCTGCCCTAGCCTCTGCATCAAATTGATGCAATCAACCATTTTTTATTGAAAAGTTTAGAAAGTATCATCTCATCTCAACTCAGGAGTCACCTAAGTTGAAGATAAAAATCAGCCACAAAAGACGGAGCATCTAAACATCTAGTCTTTTAGAATGTCTCCACTCTCCACCCATCCAGGTTGAAGATAGATCGAACTATCGTCATAAGCCAAGAACATCCGGAATCCATAAGATCATGTTGGGCTATACATAGGAGGAATATCAACACGTGGATCCAGTAGGTAGCCATGTTGATCACTTGCAGATAGTGAGCAGAAGCTCAACCTTTTTACAAACAATATCATTACGACAATTCCAAATTGCCCAAAGTAAAGCATAGACGTCTATACTTTTATCTAATTCAAATTCTTGTGGTTTGATAATCCTATAGAATTCAACTGGGCAACCCCTATTATCCAGTACTTTTTTATGTTCCTGTGTTTTTTCTATGAATCAAAGAGTCCCCTAGCCTTTTACCTGAAAAAAAAGAACTATTTGGCTTTTATCATGCGCAACATCTCTTTCGCCTTGAGACGTCAAAATCTATGACACACAAACTTATAACAGATAAGGAATTGACCAATAGACAATCCCATGTGCAAAAAAATAAAAGAGAGCGTGGTCTCCATGGAGCCTGATTAAAAAAAATTCTGGGCTTTAAAAACTCTCAAACAAAAATCCTAAATGTAGATAGTGTTGAACTATACTAGTGTTCAAAAAACCAATATGAAATAAGTATTCTAGGCCACACAAAGAAAAAAAGCCATTGATCTCGAACTCTTGAACCAGTTTTTTTTTCCAAATTTGCTTGGCGCCTACCTGCACAACGTCGGCACTGGTCTCGACGAGGCCGAGCGCAAGGCCAGATTCCGACGAGGCTTGAAGCGGAATTAGTTTTGGTAGGTGGGTAAATTTGGTAAAATAAATAAATAGGTGTAACTCACAAAAAACACATCCCATCGTCACCGCAGTCTTCCTGCCGCCGCCTTCGCCATCCACGGGAGGATGCCCGGCCTCCCCCGACCACGGCCGACGCGTCGCGTACACCTACATCACCCCAGTCGACGCCCCGTGCCGCACCAAGCCCGGGCCCTTCATCCTCATCTTCCGCACCCTGGCGCTTGACCTGCTGCAGGCCTTCGAGGTCCGCCCGTCCTACTCCCACGGCGCCGACGCGAGGATACGCTTCCTCACACCCCCACGACAGGGAGACGACCATGCGCCGCTAGCCGTTCATGCTCGACGGCACCACGATGAAGCTGTTGCACGACAACGAGACCCCCGACACTAGGCTGCCCTCGGTCGACTACATCGTCCACGCCGTGTTGCACCGGTACCCCGTCGAGCAGCGCACCGAGAACAAGATCCATGGCAACTGCAACGGCCACGGGTACATGCGCGAGATCGACCCGGCATGCTTCGTGACGCCCGATCTCGCCACCGTATGTGTCGTCCTTCAGCTCGAGGACCCTGGAGAGATCCCCCACGAGCTACGGATCGATTACCCCGATGGTTCCGTGAGCGTCGTCCCCATCGAGATTGTCAGCCTCTGGCACCGCTCACACTCCTACGACGCCAATGGACACTACATGCCAATATTCCAGGCCCCGGTTCCGGCCCCGTGATGGATTTCAAACTCTAAGAGCATCTCTAACAGCTGCCCTATATTAGGAGGGCTATTTTCATGTATAGGGCACCTATTTTAGCGTTTTAGGGCACGAATTTTTTCTGCTTTACCAGCTTCCCTATAATTGGGCACCTCCTCTCGAACAGCTGCCCTATTTTAGGGCAACGCGGCCTCGCCCGTCCATCCATCTTTTTACACATTCATATCAAACAAATAATATGATAAATGATCTCAAATAAAATTTAAATAGTACTTACTTATTACAACACAACAGAAATAGTTTATCAAATAGTTCATCAAGCAACACACAAATGTTTATATAATTGTTCATCTCGGATACAACAACACCGAATCAAGTACAACACCGAATCAAGTACAAGGCCTTGATCTTTGCCTTCCATTTCATGCCCACCACTCCTCAATGATATCCTTTTGAAGATCTTCATGCACATTGGAGTCTCGAATGTTGTGGTAGGAGTCAACGAAGCGGAAAACTCGGTCTCCACCTCGCCTCGGCCGAACCGGCCGTTCCATAAACTCATACGTGTTGTAGACAACATTTTGGCGACACTCGTTCTCTATGATCATGTTATGCATGATCACACATGCATGCATGATATACCAAAGAATCTCTTAATCCCAAAACCTAGCCGGTCCTCGCACAATTGCAATTTGGGCTAGTAAAATCCTAAATGCTCTCACCACATCTTTCCTAGCCGCTGCTTGAGCCTTATGAAAATCAAGTTCCTTCTTACCTTCGGGGCTTGCACCGGCTTCACAAATGTCACCCACTAGGGATAAATCCCATCAGCAAGATAGTAGCCCATCTTGTATGTCTTGCCGTTGGCTTGGAACTCCACAGGTGGTGACTCTCCATTGGCTAACTTGGAAAATAGAGGAGACCGTTGGAGGACATTGATATCATTGCAAGAACCAGACATGTCAAAAAAGCATGTCATATCCAAGTCTCATGATCTGCCACAGCCTCAAGAATAATGGTGGAATCCTTCTTGTGTCATCTGAACTATCCATGCCACGCTGGAGGACAGTTCTTCCACCTCCACTTCATGCAATAAATGGAACCGAGCATACCTGGAAACCAACTCATGTGGAGGCGTTTGTGCAGTTCAGATCATGGCGTGAGGCGAGCAAAGCTCAAGGTGCGCTGCAGGCTCGGAACATCTATGATGGTTGCCGCCTTATGGACATTCAGCACGCCCCGCCTAATTCCGACACCGTTCACAGGCTGTCCAAGACTGAACGGGTAGTGGTGGACTGGGGTCGACTGGAGGTGGCGCCTCCACCGGCTTCCACCGCCGCAATAACCTTCATCGACAAGGCTCGCAGCAACAGCAAGGAGGTTGTTTCCTTACCGGCTGCGCCCCACGGAAACTCAGATGTTGGCACCTTGGCGCACAACTCTAACACCGATATCATCGACATCAGGAGTGATGTTGTTGCACCGACGCCCACCAGGTGTTCAAAGGAATGCTCTGAAAACAACAACAACGATGCCAACAGGTTCATGCCCGAGGGGCGACGGCGCTGGAGATCCCGTCGGACCGCCCCTCCTTCGTCACCCGCTCGTCCTACGGGGCGCCGCGGCCTTCACCGCAGTCGTGTACGCCTACATTACCCCGGCGGAGGCGCCTTGCCGCGCCCAACCGGGGCCCTTTATCCGCCTCGTCTTCCGCACCCTGGCCCCGACCTGCCGCAGACCTTCCAGGTCCGCGCCCGTCCTCCTCCTCCTTCGGCGCCGATGCGACGATGCGCTTCCGCACGCCCGGCGACAGGGAGGCGGCCATGCGCCGACAGCCGTTCGAGCTCGACGGCGCCACGGTGAAGCTGGTGCGCGACAACAAGATCCCCTGCGTCAGGCTGGCCTCCAACGACTACATCGTCCACGCTGCGTTGCACCGCTAACCCGTCGAGCAGCGTGCCGAGAAGACCATCGAGGGGAACTAGAGTGGCTTCGGGTACATGCGCGAGATCGACCCTGCCTGCTTCGCGGCGCCCGATCTCGCCACCGTGCGTGTCGTCCTTCAGCTTGAGGACCCTGCAGATATCCCCCGCGAACTCTGGATCGAATACCGTGATGGTTCCATCAGCGTCGTCCCTGTCGAGATTGTCAGGCTTTGGCACCGCTCACACTCCTACGACGCCAATGGACAGTACGTGCCCATCTTCCACGCCCCGGTTGCGTCCGCGTGATGAATTTGGTTGGCTCCGACAAAATTTTCTCTGTAGATTTTGCTGCAATCTCTATGTAGCCTTAGTTGAGATAAAAGGCCAGAGGCCCTGCTTTTATAAAGCATAAACGGAACAATCTGGGGTTACCAGTTTTACAGGGAGAGCAAACAAAAGAAAACAGCTAACTGGCTACCAGAACTACTTCCGGTCGCCAGCCCCCACACCACACCAACCCCAAACCGGGTCGATGAGACAAACCACAGGGGAACAGACCTCACACACGACAAAGGGCGAGCGACCAAGGCAACGCCTCCAAGGAGGAAGCGACGAGGAAACGCCGCCGTTGCCCGCTTCGAAAGACGAAGCTTGGGCTTTCACCCGGCGCGCTCAAGACCTCCAGGCGGGAGAGAAACGGAGCTTCACGGCAGCGCCTCCAAGGAGGAAGACGACACCCGCGGATGCCGCCGCTATCGGTTCCGACCGAGGTCAGATCAGAGTTCACACTCGAAGCACCCGAATCCGCCGGAGGTTGGCCGGACCCACGGTCCGGCCGGCCCGGCAGCCCATAGTACCAAGCCCCCCTCGCGCATCGAGACACCGTCACCAAGCAGCACCGCCACCGTCGACCACCACCAAACGCAGCCTCCGCCACCACCACCAGCCCGCCCAGAGCGGCGAGACGGCACCATCGCCACCCGCGCAGCGACCGCGCCGACCAGCACACCCCCAAGCGCCTCCAGCAGCCGAGCGCCAACAGAACGGACGACCGGCCGCCATCGCAGCCGCCGCCGCCACCCGCCGCGCCACGGACCTCCGCAGGCACCACCACAGCCGCGCGCCACACCAGCCGCCGACCAGCCACCCGCGTGGCCGAGCCGACTACGGACGACGAGGAGGGGAAGGAGAGGCGGCCCGCGCCACCATCCGACCCCAGCAGCCCCCGCCGCCGGACACGCGCGCCGCCAAGGATCTCCGCCGCCCCCAGCCCGACCACCAGCCGCCGCGCCGCGGCCACTCCGGACACCGCCGGAAGAGCCCCGCCGCCGGTGCCCCGCGCGCACCCCGTCCTCCATGGGGAAGCGTCCCGCGCCGCCGGAACCCACGCGAGGAGACGAGATCTCCTCCCCCACCGCCGGCAACGGCGGGCTTATGTAGCCTTAGTTTTATGTAGGCGAATTTCTTTACTGGAAGAATAATCGGCTTACTGGCTTAGCTCCTCAGTTAGTTCTCTACGACCACTTAATTTAGCTTCTAGTGTAGCTATGTGGGTGATATCCTTTTTTTTTTTGCGCAGGCAAACATGACAACATGACCAAGCATCTTACAGTTAAGCCCAGAAACAAAGAGAAATTACAACGAGGTCCTTCTGAGCTCCAGCGCCTTCTTCGTCGCGCAGCACGTTCCGCCGGCGGAACCCGCCGCCACTCCTCCAGAACCTTGGACTGGGAGGAGCCCTCAGGCGGCCAGGAAGTCGACGGCACTCGGCACCTGAGCACCTCCATCCCGAACGACGAGCAGCACCAACTTGGTCAACGCCATCATCTTCACCACCATCTTCAAACTCCGGCTCCGCCACCACGGCCGCCGGACCGAGGGAAAGCGCCACGCAGCTCCGAGAAGCCGCGCCAGCGCTGGGGACGGCAGATCTGCCCGGAGCCTCCACCGGAGCGCCCAGAGCAGAGGAGAGGACCGCCGTCCACAAAAGCTTCTCCGGCCACGCCACCGCCTCCACAGTGCCGCCGTAGGCAAGCAACCTACGCTATGTACACGCCGAGATCTGCCGATTCCCCAACCTCCCGCCGCCGGAGGCGAGGAATCGAGCAAATCGCCGGCAGCGAGGTGGTTGATGCGGGGGGGGGGGGGGGGGGGGGTGTTGAAAAAAATCGCCTTTCACTGTAGATGGGAAAGGAGAAGCGGTCCAAGCTCGCTAAGCTCCAGCTATGTGGGTGATATCGATAGGTATGTTAGGCAAGGTGATGCATGCTTAGGACTGTAGCTTGTTTGGGTCTAGATTAATACTATGTGCTGGAAGCTACCTTAACTGTCATCATGCACGATTTTTTTTTATGAAATGGAGGCGTACATGCTATGAAATTTGATTTGGAGAGAGGCAATTACCATGTTTCAAACCTGAAAGTGCTTGTAGGAGCAAGTCAATTAACATGTTGTTGTATTGCTCTACGGTTTTATGAATCTATTCTATAAAAAACATATATTTTGTGATAGCAACTTAATGATTAGCTGCTACATATATCTACATTGTGAAAATGAAGCAAGAGTGAACCATGAAAATTCTGCAAATAGTATCAGCATTGGTCTGTGTAAATGTTTCCTTTGCTTAAGCCCAGGTTTTATGACATCAAATAATATCCTCGATTTGTTTGGTAAAGGGTATGTACAAATATCCAAAATTCAGACAGCACAAAGATCGTAGATGCTGTGCAGAATGGCAGTCGCTCATCGATCACATCTCATCTATTTTCGAGGGCCGTTTCATGTCCATCGATTTCATACAAGTAACATTGGAGCTCTGCCTTATAGAGATCATTAGCTGAATGTTTAGGTCATACTGTAGCTCAAGCCAAATTGGTGCAACTTTTAAAATCAGTTAGAAATTTCTTCAAAAATATAGATTAAAATAATGCCATTTTGAAATTTTATGAACCAATGTTTAATGATATGGCTGTCCAAGAAACAAAATCGTTCAGTCAAAATTGCTACGACCAATTTCGTTTAAGCAAGTAAGAGATTTTGACTGTGTTTTTTCAAAGATATATTATATGATTAGTTGTGGGGACGAATATGTGAAATGATCAAGAGGGAGTCTGAAAGGGTACACGTAAGAAGTAGCAGATGATGCTAAAAGCTAAATTATCTGATGAATTGAGCTATTTGATGATGAACTTGCTCCAAGGAGCATGGGCAGAGCTAGACTGACGTCGACCGTGATTCACTGGTGTCTTTAAATTGCAAATTTTAGTTGCCGGGATGCATTTTTCATGGTAGAAGGGGGTGCACTGGCTGAATTTTTGGCACAAATCCAAATAATTGTTTTCCTACCATATGCATGTGCACCAGGGTGAGCACATGTAGCTCCGCCCAACGGTTCCTACCTAGCTAGTCGTCAATATGCATTCTTAGCTAAAACCATTGTCATGGTTGTGTCCTTTTTACTACTCAGTTCCAACATCATAAACAAATGGACAATTATATGCTACACGCAGTTTAGTTGTTTGGAAATCGTGTGAGTAGACCTGTGCACTACACAGAATATGATCCTTGGAAAATTGTGCATATCCCGACTATTATTTTGGTGTGATCCAAATTCATATGAAGGATACTAATAAAGACTAAGTTCTGTCTGAGAGAAGGGAGGCCCCTCGCCGGGAGGCTTGGGCCGAGCGAAGTCTCCGCGGTACGCGTCGTTACCGAGACAGATTGTGACCGACTTAGGGTTTCGCCTCTATATATACCTCATGTAAGCCGCTGATTTGGGGTAAGTCAAAAGTTGTAAATCTTGTGTCCACGTTGCTGATTGCGCCCATGTTTGCTTCTCTTCCTCCTTGGAAGGGTTTTACACGTTAAAATATTGTGTCCATGTTGTGTTGATCTTACTTTTCTGCATCGTTTATTGCTTGGAGTTCTCGGCTCGTTGGCCTCCGGCTCGGCATCGGGCTGCACGACCTCCTTCTCCTCTGGCTACAGCAGCAAGGCCCTCTTCTCCGGCAATGATGTCGTGTGCAGAGACAACTAATGTGCGGTTGCGTTGGTGGGGGCCACATTTTTAATCGCCTGCGAGGAGGCGACACGATGTTTTCATGCCTTCCCCACGCGAGCATTTACTCTGATGTGAAAGGCGACACGACGGATATTAACACCGGTGTGTAAGGCGACGAGACAACTTTGTTTCTTCCCCACGCGAAGATTCACGCAAGCGACATGGTGCGGTTGCGCCTTTCATACTCGGCCTGCCGCAACCCTACATCAGAAAGCCTCCTCCCACCTTCACCTTCAACTTGCTCGCCTCCCACCATCTCCCCAATCCCTTCCGTTTTGGACAGGAACACCACCGCCGTTAACATGAAGTGGTTGTCCTACCACGAGGCCACAGAGTTCACTACTGAGCACGGCATCCTTATGCGCTGATGGCAACATTGCCGAAGAGCTTTGCCATAAATTTTGGTGGATGCATGTGAGGCCAATCCCCAAAACAACCTTTGCCTTCAAGTGCACTGTATACGAACGCCAGAGGAAGCTCCGGATGTACTCAAAGTCGTGGGTCGATTCAGATAACCCCTCGTGATAGACCTTCTTCCAGAAGGATGGAGAGGCGGCGCTCAGGAAATACATCGACGAGCATCCACCGCGAGACAACAACATTGACGAGCAGAGGCAGTTCTGGTTAGAGCCCGGTCGCACCGTCTGGGAAGAAATCGAGGCTGCCCGGGCAATAGAGGCCCGTCGTCAAGCTGTGTTTGCTCACCTCGAGGCCGGCGGCGGGGACGTTCCCTACACTGCCAACGCCACATCCGACAAGGCACTGCCAAAGAAGCGGCGGTTCATTTAGTTTAGGTTTTAATTTCGCTTACTGTTGTATTTCTTGTTGGTATGGAATGAAATGAAATATATTTAGTTGCTATTTTTATTTCGTGTGAATATTTTCCTTTTGATTTGGAGGTGTCGCTGTGGACATCACCATGGAGCCGGACAAGTGTAGGGTAGATGCCTAGGTGGAGCCCAGATAAGGGGAATGGTATGTCATCTATCCGCGCCCAAAAACGCAGTTCTCCTAATGTATCGCTCTAAGCGAGTGTGTGCCGGAATAGTCCGCACCGCACGATCTATAGGGCTAGTTTGCTCGAGCCCACTAAAACGAACAGGTTTGTCTTTCTTAAATTTAAACTCCAAAATTACTATTCCTAATTTAAGTATATGGATACTATTAATAATTGTTAATTGCAAAAACATGAGTAAATGTTCGTAAATAAAAAGGCTTCATACTTTCCAAAATTGGTTACACATATTAAAAAAAGTTCATGGATCAAATCATGTTCACAGAGTTAAACAATTCGCCTGTGGCAAGATGGTTAGGTGGATGGTTGTACCCCAGCCCATCAGAGTGCAAACCCCAGGTTTGACGCTGGTGTCTCTCATTTAAGGCGGAATATTCTTCAGTGGGAGGTGACGTTCCCGTCAACAGTGAGGCGCCCGTGGTGACTTCGTCAATCTCAAGACTCGACCCGCCGACTCAGTCTTTCAGAGGTGCTCATAGGGGTAGGGTGTGCATGTGTGCGTTCATAGGGGTGAGTGTGTGCGCGTGTATATGAGCACCTGCGTTGTACTGTGTTTCGCAAAAAAAAGAGTTAAACAATTCTCACAAAAAACTTCCATGAATATTTTGAAACATGGAACCGTTTTCTGAGATGTATGAACAATTCAAAAACGAAAAAAAAGGTTCATGATAAATTAAAAAGTGTTTACTTGTAAATAAAAAAGTTAATGGTAAATTAAAAAGTGTTCACGTATGATAAAAAATGGTCCACGGTAAAAATATTCATGTATTTCCATAAAGTAAAAATATTTACCTATAATAAAAATGATTCACGATAAATTTTAAAGTATTCACCCATAATAAAAAATGGATCGTGATGAACTAAAAAGTGTTCACCTACAATATAAAAAATGGTTCATGATAAAAAATATTCATACATTTCCAAACAACAACCAAAAATATAGAAAAGAAAACATGAATAATAAAAATAAAGAGACAAAAAAAGAAGGAAAGAAAAACAAAAACATAAGAAATCAGCCGAAAATAGGCCGGCCCATGTGGGATGCACTACGCCAAAACGTTACGTGGACGACATAACCCGACGTTCGATGCAGATGCAGCCCACGAAAACTAGCACGCTCCGCAAACATGGCGGAGGGGACGGTGGCGGCGGCGCGCGCGGTGTATGTTGACGGTGGCGGCGCGCGCGGGGGCAGTGATTCCACGACCCTGCCGTTCCGTATGTTGACGGTGGCGGAGCGCGCGGGGGTCCTCCGCGACATGCCGGAGGGGGCGACGGCGCTGGAGATCCCCTCTCGATCGGACCGCCCGTACTTCGTCAACCGCCCCTGCTTCGACGGCCCTCCGGCCGCCAGCGCGGTCTTCCTGCCGCCGGAGATGCTCGAGGGACGCCAAGCCTGCATGAAGGCGTACCTCAACTTCACCCCCAATCCCGAGGCTGAGTACTTCGCCCGCCGCTTCGCGTACGCGTACATCACCCCGTCCACGGCCCCGTGCCGCGCCGCGCCGGGCCCCTTCATCCGCCTCGTCTTCCGCACCCTGGCGCTCGACCTGCCGCAGGCCTTCGAGCTCTTCCCACCCGAGCACGGCGCCGACGCGACGGTGCGCTTCCGCACGCCCGACCACCGGGAGGCCGCCATGCGCCGGCAGCCGTTCTTGCTCGACGGCGCCACGGTGACGCTGCTGCGCGAGGACGAGACCCCGGACATAAGGCGCGTCACGAACGACTACATGGTCTACGCCGTGCTGCGTAACTACCCCGTCGAGTTTTGTTCCATGAAGGAGGTGGAGGACAACTGCAACCAGTTCGGGTACGTGCGCGAGATCAGCCTCGCCTGCGTCCGCCGCTCATCTCCCGACGTCGCCTCGTTCCGCGTCGTCCTGCAGCTCGAGCACCCTCGGGAAATCCCCCACGAACTCCGGCTCGACTTCGTTGATCGGTCCACCAGCGTCGTCTCCGTCGAGATTCTCAGGGTTTGGCACCGATCGCACTCCTACGACGCCAACGGACAGTATGTGCGGATCTTCAGGGACCCGCACGCTGGCGATTGATGGATATTTCTTCAGGTTATATAACAAGTTCTTTTCAATTATCTGTGGCTGCAATATGTCTATCCGTAGTTCATATAGGCCAGACTCTTAGTTAGAGCAGGAGCTACCAACAATATCTTTGATCCTACACCTTTTTTGTGATGAAATACAGCCCACTATTGTGCGACCATTACTGGAACGACTTCCCTTCAACCTGTTGTTGACTTGAACCTGACGATCTTGCTGCACCTGAACAAACTTGCTCCCGTCGAGGATGCAACTATGACTGGCGGCGTCAATTCCAGGACTGCATTTTCATACAGCAATCCAAATATTCCTTCAAACAACTACGCCTTGAGTAGTGCAAATGTATTTAGCTCAAGGTCACGTATGCCAAACACAAAAAAGTAAACCAGGTTTTACTAAAACTAAGCTTTCTGATATTAATTCTCTACCGCTCAAAATTCGGGTGTCAATGTCATACAAGAAACTATGTACACAAAATTTAATAAGCCTTGGAAAATCTGTTTGAGCAACCAGAGATTGATTGGCTTCAAAGAGGGAGAACAAATTTGTTACGACAAGGTGACAGAAGAAGAAAATTTTAATCAAAGGCTTAATAGCCGACGGTGGTCAAGGTGACCGAAACACAAACCTTCTTCCATCATTGTGCAATGGCGAGAAAAAGAAAATTTTAATCAAAGGCTTAATAGCCAACGGTGGTAATTATATTGAGGGAATGATAACCAAGGTCCTTTGATAATTGATTATTTCATCAAACTTTTCACATCAGAAGTACACGAAACAGATGCTACAGTTCTGAATAAAGTGGATGTTCGAGTTAAAGCTATGAACAAGATGTCGTTAGCTCCTTTAACTCTGGAGGACTTCAATAAAGCTTTATGGGGGATCGGTGATCTCAAAACTCCAGCCTCGATGGTCTGCACGTCGTTTTCTTACAAGAGATTCTGGATGATGCATTAGAAGAGGATTTGCGGAACAAGTCTTGGCGCCTCTAGTAATCTTACAATCGACTCAGGCAGAACTGCGTAAAGTGATCAGCTCCTCTCGTTCCCGTGTCGCTCCCCAGGCGACACCGGGGCGACCCACGCGCCGCCTCCAAGACCTCCTCCTCTGGCCCCCTCGCCGCCGCTGCCGCCGGCGCCTGCCGCGGTGGCGGCGGGCCCCCTGCGGACAAAGGCTGTGGGGGAGGTCCTGCTACTCGTCGCGTCGGCTGCTGGCCAACTCTGCTGGGGAGAGGAGGTTGTCTCGCCGGCGTACGGAGGCCGGGGCGGCGGCCCCGGAGCTGGTGGTCACCGCTTGCTTCGTCTTCCTCGACGGCGCAGCGAAGGGAGCGGTTTTTTCGGCCGGGGCGCAACCGGGCTACCTCTTCAGATCTGGGGCCCGGTTGCCCCTCTCAGCGGTCGGCGGCCGTGGTGGCTGTGCAGGCAGCGCCACGACCCGAGCGGGCGGCGAGCGCCATGGGCGCGGTGACAGCGCGAGCTCGGCCGTGCGGGCCAGATCTGGGCCTGGGAGGGCCCGATCTGGGCCTGGCGGGCCCGAGGCCACGTCGAGCTGGCGGGGTCTTGGCCTTCATGGAGTGCTAGCGATGCACTCTGCTGGTGGCCGTGGGGCAGCAGCCATGCGCTGGCTGCTCCGGCGGCGGGTCTCTTCGTTGCGGCAGTACGGCTGCAGCGACTCATCAAAGGGCCGGGGTGCGCAGGTGCCGTTTACGCCGGCGTGCCCCTGGCTGGGTGGTCGGGGATTCAGACCCCGGCCGGCGGAGTGAGCTGCGCGGAAGAGCGTCGGGGACCAGATCCCAATTGGTCTACGACATCGAGATCTTCGGCTTCTCGACAGTGCAACAGGTGGTCGGCGACAGAACCATGCACCTCGGCTTGCTGCTCCCTGGCCCAAGCTCTTGAGCTTGGGCGGTTGGGATCGTTTCTCCAGGTGAAAACCTCGCACTTAGGTGCCGACGGCGGCGGCGCCCTAGGGTGTCGTTCTGCTTCTTGATTGCGCTGTTTGGGAGCAACGATCCTCTACCGGCGCGACTGCTAATAAGGCTCTCCTGGTGAAAACCTAAACTCCTCTGGAGTGGGTGGCGGCGGCGCACACGTCGCTACCTCCTTGGAGGCGTCGCCTATGGAGTGTCTTATCCCTCGTCGAGCTTTGGGTTCGCAACGGTCGTGCGGGATGGCTCTGAAGTCTGGACGGTGGATGCCGGGGCGGCGGCCCCAGACGGTGGACGTGTGCCGAGGCGGCGGCCTCGGGAGGCATTGCGGCCATGGCTCTACGTGGCTGGGCCATGGTTCTGCATCGCAGGAGCACCGATTCAGTGCCACAAGGGTGGCTGGCTCGTTGCCCACTTTTTTATTTTCTTTTCTCGTTCGGAGGCGACATCGGTGTACGGCTGTGTACAAGTTTTCCCTCTGCTAATACATACAAGAGCCAGCAATTGCTGGACCTTTCGAAAAAGAAGAGGATTTGCTTACTAAACGTTTGAATGCACTAAATTCTGGTGTGATACCCAGTGGATGGAATAACACAACTATTGTCATGATACCTAAAACGGATAGCCTAGAGGGGGTAACTCAGCTTCGCCCGAATAGCTATGCAATGTCATTTACAAAATTATTAGTAAGATGTTGCCTAAAAGTCTGAAAAGAATTTTGCTGCAGATTATTAGGGAAAAGCAAAGTGTGTTTGTTCCTGGAAGATTAATAACTGACAATGTTTGGGTGGCGTATGAGAGGAATATGCAAATAGAGAAGAAGTCTATGAACAATATTATGTGTGTGGTGAAGCTCAATATGCACGAAGCCTATGACATGGTGCAGTGGATCTTTTTAGAAGGAATTATGGTCCGACTGGGCTTTCACTAGAGGTGGGTCAATCTGATTATGGGGTGTGTTCGATCATTCAGATAAACAGTTCGGTTTAATTCCACAAAAACTACTTGCTTCTTTGAATCAGAGGATTAGAAAACAAACCAATTTTAAAAACACAAGAATTTGGTAGGATGCAGTGCAAAACATAGGACTATAAAACAGAGAAAAACTGCAGTAAAGGCCATTTGTATGGAACACAGGAAAAGTGTCTCGCTCCTACGCGAATGAGTGTAAAAAAGAGGTAAGAGTGGATGTTGAAATTACTATGGGCCGGATTGGGGTGTAGGAATGCATCCATAAGAATTCTGGAGGTGTCATTCCTTTGATCCAAGGGTATCCTTAGGAAAAAACCCTATGGATTAGAATTCTCCAATATTTTTATGAAAATCCTTCAATCCAAAGATGCCCTACATGCTTTGAACCAAAACGAGAGGATTGTGCCAGACTGATCCATTGAACTCATATCTATTCCTTTAGTGCCTGGGGGTTTATCAACGTTAATATCAGATGTAGAGCATGCAACTTGTTGAGGGTCATGTACTAGGGCCACATGTCTGAGAACTTTCTGCTCACCAACAAGGACAACGCCTTCTCAGTCAAAGCTGTCGATTTCAGACTCTCTGAGCCGCTGATGCAAAATCCTCTAAATTACATCAAGAGTTTTTGAATCCCCTTGCAGAAAGTTGTTTCGGTTTATCTTTATATGCTAGGAGTAGGAGGTTATATTCATTCCAAAAAACAAGGATCGCGTGACTAGCATCCTCGCGAGTGCCTTCTGTTTGAAAAAGGCAGGTAAGTTGCGTAGATTTTTTTTCACTCATTAATTCCTCTTTACTTCAGGTGGAGAAATGGCTGTCCAAGAAACCAAATCGTTATGAATTCAAAATCGCTACATCAATCTTGTTTATGCAAGCAAAATGATTGACTGCGTTTTTTCAGAGATATATTATTTGATTGGTTGTGGGTTATTCATTAATCCACTACCGGAAAATCGAAATGTGCCGTGTGTGCAGTCCTCTGCCGAGCGCCTCCAAAGCCCGGAACACGGGAATGAGAGCTTTGCCGTGTTCCGAAAAAAAAGATCACGGCAAAGCAAACACACACGGCTTAGGAGTTCGCGTGCACACGGCAAACAAAACGTCACGGCAAAACGGCAACAAAACGCACGGCACACATAGTTACTTAACATCACGGCAAACGAGTTGACTAGGATCCGCAAGTTCGCCGCCCTCCCAAATATTTCGCGGGAAAATTTTAAAAAAATTCCCGCGCTATAAATATATTGGCGGGAACCTCTTTGCCGTGATCCTTCTATAAAACCGCACGGCAAAGCACTCTTTGCCGTGTTCCTTTTACAAACCAACACGGCAAAGCGAGCACTTGTACTTACACCTTTGTTTGTTTTATTCTGCTATGCTTGTTTTGTTTATTTTCTTTGTCAAGGCTTCTAGTAGGTTCATTTACTTCACCTAACATAACCAAGGTAAAAACTATACTGGCCTACCCCCTTTCGACGCCGTTGAAGGGGTAGACGAAAAAGTTAGGGTTTTTCCAGCGGATCTAGGTTTTCGTCGAGTCGGAGCCCCGGAGCGTCGGAAACCCACCCAAACCTAGGTTGTGCCATAAAATGTGTGTACAAGTGTGTTGGGTGTTTTGGAAGTGCAAGAATTTACTCCGGTGTGTGACCTTCTTCACCGGCCGCACTCTCTCTCCACTAACTTTCTAGACTTATAGGTGAAATCTCCCGTTTCGGGGGAACCGGGGGCAATCTTGTGAGAACCTGTGATCCTAGTTGGTTTTCCATGTTCCTATGTCCTTACCTAACACAACCAAGCAAAAAACTATACTGGCCTACCCCCTTTCGACGCCGTTGAAGGGGTAGACGAAAACGTTAGGGTTTTTCCAGCGGATCTGGGTTTTCGTCGAGTCGGAGCCCCGGAGCGTCGGAAACCCACCCAAACCTAGGTTGTGCCATAAAATGTGTGTACAAGTGTGTTGGGTGTTTTGGAAGTGCAAGAATTTACTCCGGTGTGTGACCCTCTTCACCGGCCGCACTCTCTCTCCACTAACTTTCTAGACTTATAGGTGAAATCTCCCGTTTCAGGGGAACCGGGGCAATCTTGTGAGAACCTATGATCCTAGTTGGTTTTCCATGTTCCTATGTCCTTACCTAACACAACCAAGCAAAAAAGTCCACTGGCCTACCCCCTTTCGACGCTGTTGAAGGGGGTAGACGAAAACGTTAGGGTTTTTCCAGCGGATTCAGGGTTTCGCCGAAGCGGGGCCCCGGAGCGTCGGAACCCCACCCAAACCTAGGTTGTGCCATACCATGTGTATACAAGTGTGTTGGGTGTTGTAAATGTACAATATCCTACTCCTACGTGTGACCGGCTTCATCGGCCTCACTTTCTCTCTAGTGAGTTTCTGCACTTAGAGGTGAAAACTCCCCTTTCGAGCGAACCGGATGGAATCTTGTGTTGATTTGGGGTAGAATTTGGTTTCTCACCTTCCTATGGCCTAACCTAACACAACCAAGCAAAAAAGTTGTAACACCCCAAAAATTCGTCCCTAATTTTAGTGGTGTTCTCTCACACCTGGAAAACTTTTTCGGGTTTCAAAATGTTTTCTTCGAACCTGTTGGTCTTTGATTTGACTTTGGTTTCGCTCTCTTAGAAAAATTTCCCGATAATCCTCGAGTCCTTGTCAACCTCCACCCTAATTCCATGACATTGTTTTATCTGTCAAACATTAGTTCCATTTGGTGATTCAAAAATCCTTTCGATCTATCCCACTAAAGTCTCCACCGCAACTCCTGCTGGAAATAAATTCCACCAAGCTACCAAATGGTTCCCTCATACATATACATCACTCCTATGGAAAAATATTTCATAGTCCCATGCAATATTCCAAAGATAGACCCTATTTCCTATTATGTCGTTCTCGATCCAGAATTTATCTAGACACCTTCCACTCATCCAGAAATTCTACAATTTTGGGGAGATGCATAAATCCACCTCCTGAACATTTCACTTCACTGTCCGAACCTCATTTGAGCAATATTTGAGGTACTTCCTTTGTAATGCTCTTTTCATGCCTATTAGCAAATTCCAAGGAACCCCTATTTTTATGTCTCCAAAAATTCTGCAAAAATTTGGGAATGATCCCTAGGCAGTGTGCAACCCATGTATGCAAAAATATTGGATACCTTGTTAAGAAATATTTGACTTTTCCTCTGTCCAAGTTTCTGCCCTAAAATTCAAATGTTTTCAAAACCAAGCCAAATGATTTTTGTAGTGGGAGGAGAACACCTAGATGCAAGCACTAGGAGAGCCCACACCTCTGGGCAAAGTCTTGACCAAACCAAAAATCATTTGCCTCCTCAAACAATCAATATCAAATTTGACCAGTACTGTTTTTCAAAACTTCTAGTCGCACCAACTTTCGAAATTGCAAAAACTTTAGTCACCAAAGTTGTAGAGTTTTGAATTTGGCGTGCAGTGGTGAAAACCCCATCGCGTTTGGAGCTCCGAGTCGCCGGGAACGCGACGATGTCACTGTGTCGCGCTCTATACGTCGCGTACGCACGCTTTGACATTACCTTAATCTTGTTTAAACCTTAATCTCTGCGTACTATCCAAGCTGCAGTACGAGCGCGTGCTCCACTGCACATCCAGCTCAGCCTCTCTATCCTCTCCTCTTGCTTATCCTCTTCCTTGTAGCAAGAATATCAACCGTGACCTTACTCTCCATCGGTGGACGAACAGCCACGACCTACCTCTACGTCCATGCATCTTTTTTTTTTGGAGCAGGGATGTTTACGTGTTGCACTGGGGTTGGAGCACCGACACTCTTCACTCCTTCCATCTCCAGCTATATAAGAGTAGCCCCAGCCCTCTCTGGCTGCACCTCACCCCATTCTCTCCTCTTCCTCCTGGAACTCTGTGAACGTTTAGCTGAAGAACAGCATGGCTCTGCTTCTCCTTTGGCTGAGGCCGGCGTCGACGGTTTCCGACCATGCCGAGCGTGAGCCGGAGCTGTTCTTCGTTTAAACATATCTAGAGCCTCCTACCATCCCCCTCTACCTTCCCGTGCAACCAGAGCATCAAGTAGTAATCTAGCACGTCGTGTCCGTCCTTGCGTCCGCCATGGCGTACGAGCAAGCTCGCGAGCGATGCGCGCAACGGGCGTCGCTACCGTCGGCTTCGTCTCCCCTGGCCGCGGCACGGCGCCGCCGTTCCGTCCCCGCTGTTGGCTGGTGGCCAAGCCGTCCCGGCGGCCGGCGGCCATGCTCTCCCATACCAGCTCCCGTACGTGCTGGAGCTAGAAGATGGCCAATCATACAAAACTGCACCAGCAGCTCGAGCTGACTATTTGCTGCACCGTGCGGTATATAGCTATCCTTCGCTCGCTCATTTCTCCCAAACCGTAGCTCCGATCGGAGTGATTCAAATGTCTAGATCTTCGTCTCGACGAGCTCTTTCCGGTAGTACTGATTTCATCTCATTCCAAAATAGTTCTATGGGGTGCCCTTTTGTACGTGCATTCCGGAGTCCGTGGAACGGGGCTATCACTGCCCTACGCCGCGGAATCACCCCGACCTCTCCAAACCCGGTGGATGCCCGTCTTCGCAGGCAAGCTAACCCTTGCTATGAGCCGTCCCGCAATGTTGTTTGTTATTTGCTTATTGCCATGCCTAGTGATTATATTTGTCTGCGTTCGGTATATGTTATGTCAGGCTGTTATTGTTGTGTTCAATATGTTACTTTGAGTATTGCTCCTGCCATGTTTCATTCATCATCCATGTATGCATTAGAATGATGTGTGAATTAATTGTGCGCCTCGCACTTGCGCGGCTTTGTCGAACCCTCTAAATAAACAACTATAAAACATGTGTCCCTATAATTGTTTGCTTCTTCTTCTTCGCCGAGGTGAGGAGCGGACGAATGTCGTCTTATGATCCTCGGAGTTGGGGGCATTTGCCAAAAGAGTTATTTGCTTCTTATCCCTCCGTCAAATATGGTTGGCGTAATCCACCCGGACTGCGACGCTTGGGAGCCAACTTTCCATTGGGTTCTTTTTGCCAAGATTGCTGACACCACGTCAGGTTAATCCTCGAGTGGAATGGATGCTTTCTTTCTTATGATTGCTTTTCGGTTCATTGTTTGGAGGCTACATGCCTCACCAACTTTGTAATTAATCTGCGAGGGCGCTGGCTGGAGGAACCGCCACAGTCGTCCGATCAAACCAACTAAGCTATATTTTGTAGTTGATCTGTGGTGGCGCTTGTTGGCGGGATCGCCACGATAGTCACCCGGTCGACGCTAACCAACTAGTTGATCTGTGGTGGCGCTTGTTGGCGGGATCGCCACGATAGTCACCCGGTCGACGCAAACCGACTAAACCATAATTCGTAATTGATCTGTGGTGACGCCGGCTGGAGGAACCGCCATAGTCACGCAGTTAATACAAACAAACTATTGCTTGAATTATGATGTCGCTAATGTCTTGTTGTTTGATATATATTATTATGATATTGTGATTGTTGTGTTGGACTAACCCTCTGTTGTTTGGACTTGTTATGATGAAACTTGATTAAATGAAACACCCCTCCAAACTTTGATAGGGTCAGTCCATAGTGCCACTAATCTGAACATCGAAAACACTACCACTGTCGCTCACATGAGCGGGCCTTGACCTACGTAATCCTATCGAGCCTCCTTTGATGCTGCCATTTTGGCAAGGCTAGTCGGTTACCATAGTTGGTCGGGGCTAGTCTTGCGAAGGTTCCGGAGCTAGGCGTCTGATACGTCTCCAACGTATCCATAATTTCTGCTGTTCCATGCTTATATTATACCATTTGGTACATGTTTTATATACACTTCGTATCACTTTTATGCATTTTCTGGGACTAACCTATTAACAAGATGCCACAGTGCCAGTTCCCTGTTTTCTGTTGTTTTTGGTTTCAGAAAGTTACTTCTGGAAATATTCTCGGAATTGCACGAAACAAAAGGACACGTCCCTATTTTTTCAGCACCATCACGGAGTCCGAAGGAGAGACGAAGATGTGCCAGGAGGTGGCCAAACCACACCTAGGCGCGGCTGGGCCCACAGCCGCGCCACCAGGTGGTTTGGGCCCCTCGGGGGTCCGCCGACATCGCCCCTTCGCCTATATATTGCCTCAGATGCGAAAACCCTAAAAAACGAAGTCATATTTCCAGAAGAGTTCCGCAGCGCCGCCGCCATCGACGACAAGTTTCGGGGGACAGAAGTCTCTGTTCCGGCACGCTGCCGGGACGGGGAATTGCCCCCGGAGTCATCTCCATCTCCATCACCAAGGGCAGCCGCCGCCTCCACGGGCCGCCGCCGCCGCGCCGTGGCTGCTGCGGGCTTCCGTCTCCTCTCCGGGCTGCACCTCTTCATCAACCTCTCCATCAAATGTGCTCACCATGACCATGTGTGAGTAGTCTCCCCCGAGGCTGAGGGCTCTACCGGTAGCTATGTGGTTCATCTCTCTCTCCCATGGTGTGATCTTTATGTGATCATGAGCTTTGTAATCTAGTTGAACAAGTAGATGTTACTCTTTATCTATTATGCACTCTATAGGTTACTTTAATATGAACTCCGGTACTCTCCACGGTGTAAAGGTGACAGTGTGTGCACCGTGTGTGATTCCTTTATGACGTTGTGGCGCTTGTTTACTCCGGCTTGAGGTGTGCTTTTGTAGCCCTACACAATGAATGGTGTTTGTTATCCAACAAGAGAGTGTTTAAGAGTAGCTTTTACTTATTCAGTTATGAGATCATTGTTGAGAGTGTCCACTAGTGAAAGTATGATCCCTAGGCCTTGTTTCTAAGCATTGAAACACCGTTTACAACAAGTTCTGCTACATGTTTGCTTGCTGCCATCTTTATTTCAGATTGCAGTTACTACTTATAATCATCCATATCACTTGTATTTCACTATCTCTTCGCCGAACTAGTGCACCTATACATCTGACAAGTGTATTGGGTGTGTTGGGGACACAAGAGACTTCTTGTATCTTAATTGCAGGGTTGCTTGAGAGGATATCTTTGACCTCTACCTCCCTGAGTTCGATAAACCTTGGGTGATTCACTTAAGGGAAACTTGCTGCTGTTCTACAAACCTCTGCTCTTGGAGGCCCAACACTGTCTACAAGAATAGAAGCACACGTAGACATCAAGCTATTTTCTGGCGCCGTTGCCGGGGAGGTAAGGTAAAAGGTATTCACATCCTCTGGCTACTAAGCTATTTTCTAGTTTGTTGCTAGTGTGTGAGTGCTCGAAGTTATTTCCTTTAGATTCTGCAATTATTTCTTTTTGTTTCTTGTTTTTATTTTCACTAGTTAGGCTTAATGGAAAACAACAAAAAATTAGAGATCTTTATGAACTTTATATTGAATTAGGACATGATGCTTTTGAAGAGAAAATTAAAAAACCTATGGAAAATTATTTGCATGATGGTAGCAATGTTATTACTATAAATGCTTTGAACACCATTATTGCTAATGCTATGCAAAGCTCTAAGCTTGGGGAAGCTGGTTTTGATGAATATGATATTTTTAGTCCCCCAAGTTTTGAGGAGAAAATTTTCTTTGATGATACTTTGCCTCCAATTTATGATGATTATAATGATAGTGGTATTTTGGTGCCACCTACTATGGAGGATAAAGTTTATTATGATTATACTATGCCTGCAATTTATGATGAATACAATGATGGTTGTGATAGTTTTACTCTCACTATTACTAATAAAATTGATTATGCTTATGTGGAGAGTAATGATACTTTTGTGCATGTGGATCATGATAAGAATGCTTTATGTGATAGCTATATTGTTGAGTTTATTCATGATGCACTGAAAATTATTTTGAGAGAGGAAAGTATGGTTATAGAAATTTCATGTTACTAAACACCTCTTTATGATGAAGTTTTGAGCTTTCTCTTGATTTGCTTTTATTTGCTGGGTACTTTAAGACCTACTGGTCCTTATGAGAGAGGGAGACACGATTTCATATATCACAATAATATTAAGTCTTCCTCTTTATGTTGAAATTTTTGAAGTTACACTTGTTTTGCCTTTCTATGCTAGTCACTTTGTTCTTCATTGACTTGTTTTCTTACAAGACTCCTATGCATAGAAAGAGTGTTAGATTTAAACATGTTTTATATATGCTTCTTGATGCTCTCTTTTATGTTTCAACTCTCATCTTTATGTGGGCATCATAAAAATCACTATGCCTAGCTAAAAGGCTTTAAAGAAAAGCGCTTATGGGAGACAACCCATTGTTTTTATTTTCTGTTATTTTTGTTTTCTTTTGTTTTGAGTCAAGGTGTTGTTACTTCTGTAGCAACTCCTTTGTATCTTTATTTTATCATTGTTGTGCCAAGTAAAGTTCTTATTGAAAGTTGATGCAAGATTTGGATTTCTGCGCAGTGACAGATTTTTAGCTGTCACGATTTGAGCTTTTCCCTGTAGAAAATTCAAAAATTCTGAAAAATCACGCATCTTCCTGAGATATGTACGCAACTTTCATTATTTTGGCCAGATCCATCTGAGCAACTTAAGTGCCTCGAAAAAATTCGTCTTCAGACTGTTCTGTTTTTGACAGATTCTGCCTTTTGTTTTGCATTCGCTCTTTTACGTGTTTGTGTGGATTTCTTTGCTCCACAAAGCATTGGTGGCTGTAGCTAATGTCCAGAAGCTTTGGGATTGATTGTATCATTACAGAATATGAGAATTTTTGATTATGCACTAACCCTCTAATGAGAACTGTCTTGAGTTTGGTGTGAAGGAAGTTTTCAAGGATCAAGCGAGAAGGGTGATATTATGTGATCAAGAAGAGTGAAAAGCCTAAGCTTGGGGATGCCCCCGTGGTTCATCCCAACCATATTCAGAGAGACTCAAGCGTCTAAGCTTGGGGATGCCCAAGGCATCCCCTTCTTCATCAACAACTTATCAGGTCATCTCTAGTGAAACTATATTTTAATTCTTTCACATCTTATGCGCTTTACTTGGAGCGTCTGTGTGCTTTTATTTTTGTTTTTGTTTGAATAAATTCGGATCCTAGCAATCCTTGTGTGGGAGAGAGACACGCTCCGCTTTTTCATGTGAATACTCATGTTCTTCACTTATATTTGTTGAGTATTCTTAACTAGCTACTGCAGTGCTTTTAGCTCCTGTTTTTCATGCATCTCTTCGAGCTGTTAGCACTTGTTTATAAATACTCTCTTGCTGCATTATATTATCATTTGGAGAGTTTATGTTTAAATAAATTGATTGGTGTTTGTTTGGAAGAAAGAAAATGCTACATGTAGTAGTTGGTATTGGAAAAGACATATGCATTCTTGTAGATCATTGTCTTGTTTGATTTGATGCTTTGCAATTGTTTTGAGCTCTCAAGTAGATCATGTTTAAGCTCTTGCATCATGTAGTTAAAGCCTAGTAGTGGAGAACTACCGTAGAGCTTGTTGAGACTTGGGATGCATATTTGTTCTCTCTAAGGTCTAGATATTTTCTGGTAAAATGTTTGAGCAACAAGGAAGACAGTGTAGAGTCTTATAATACTTGCAATATGTTTTTATGTGATTCTTGCTGTACCGGTTTATACTTGTGTTTGCTTCAAACAACCTTGCTAGCCTAAACTCTGTACTGAGAGGGAATGCTTCTCGTGCATCCAAAACTTGAGCCAAAACCCATGCCATTTGTGTCCACCATACCTACCTACTATGTGGTATTTCCTGCCATTCCAAGTAAATATTTCATGTGCTACCTTTAAACTATTCAAAACTTTATTACTCCTTATTTGTGTCAATGTTTTATAGCTCATGAGGAAGTATGTGGTGTTTTATCTTTCAATCTTGTCATTTACTTCTGACAGACTTTCACCAATGGACTAGTGGCATATACATCCGCTTATCCAATAATTTGCAAAAAGAGCTGGCAACGGGGTGCCCAGCCCCAATTAATTACAACTTTCATTAATAATTCTCTTCACATGTTTTGCCCTGATTTATCAGTAAGCAACTTAATTTGCAAATAGACACTCCTCCATGGTATGTGAATGTTGGAAGGCACCCGAGGATTCGGTTAGCCATGGCTTGTGTAAGCAAAAGGTTGGGAGGAGTGTCATCTATAAAGAAACTAAAATACATGTGTAAACAAAAGAGAAGAGGGATGATCTACCTTGCTGGTAGAGATAACGTCCTTCATGGGAGCCGCTCTTGAAAGTCTGGTTGACAAGGGGGTTAGAGTGCCCACTACCATTCGTTGACAACAACAAACACCTCTCAAATACTTATTTTGTGCTCTCTATATGCTTTCGAAAACTTAAAAAGCTCTAGCACATGATTTAATCCCTGCTTCCCTCTGCGAAGGGCCTATCTTTTACTTTATGTTGAGTCAGTTTACCTACTCCTTTCTATCTTAGAAGCAAACACTTGTGTCAACTTTGTGTGCATTGATTCTTACATATTTACTTATTGCACTTGTTATATTGCTTTATGTTGACAACTATCCATGAGATATACATGTTACAAGTTGAAAGCAATGCTGAAACTTAATCATCCTTTGTGTTGCTTCAATGCCTTTTACTTTGAATCTATTGCTTTATGAGTTACCTCTTATGCAAAACTTTTTGATGCTTGTCTTGAAAGTACTATTCATGAAAAGTTTTTGCTTATATGATTCATTGTTTACTCTTTATCTATTTGTTAGCAAACTATAGATCATTGCTTTGAGTCACTTCATTCATGACATGAGCCTTGCAATATATTGATCAAGATTGTGTGAAAGCATGTCTCCTCAGAAATTATTTGTTGTTATCGTTTTACCTACTCGAGGACGAGTAGAACTAAGCTTGGGGATGCTTGATACGTCTCCAACGTATCCATAATTTCTGATGTTCCATGCTTATATTATACCATTTGCTACATGTTTTATATACACTTCATATCACTTTTATGCATTTTCTGGGACTAACCTATTAACAAGATGCCACAGTGCCAGTTCCCTGTTTTCTGCTGTTTTTGGTTTCAGAAAGTACTTCTGGAATATTCTCGGAATTGCACGAAACAAAAGGCCACGTCCCTATTTTTCCAGCACCACGGAGTCCGAAGGAGAGACGAAGAGGCCAGAGGTGGCCAAACCACACCTGGCGCGGTGGGCCCAGCCGCGCCACCAGGTGGTTTGGGCCCCTCGGGTCCGCCGACATCGCCCCTTCGCCTATATATTGCCTCAGACGCGAAAACCCTAAAAACGAAGTCATATTTCCAGAAGAGTTCCGCAGCGCCGCCGCCATCGACGACAAGTTTCGGGGGACAGAAGTCTCTGTTCCGGCACGCTGCCGGGACGGGGAATTGCCCCCGGAGTCATCTCCATCTCCATCACCAAGGGCAGCCGCCGCCTCCACGGGCCGCCGCCGCCGCGCCGTGGCTGCTGCGGGCTTCCGTCTCCTCTCCGAGCTGCACCTCTTCATCAACCTCTCCATCAAGTGTGCTCACCATGACCATGTGTGAGTAGTCTCCCCGAGGCTGAGGGCTCTACCGGTAGCTATGTGGTTCATCTCTCTCTCCCATGGTGTGATCTTTATGTGATCATGAGCTTTGTAATCTAGTTGAACAAGTAGATGTTACTCTTTATCTATTATGCACTCTAGAGGTTACTTTAATACGAACTCCGGTACTCTCCACGGTGTAAAGGTGACAGTGTGTGCACCGTGTGTGATTCCTTTATGACGTTGTGGCGCTTGTTTACTCCGGCTTGAGGTGTGCTTTTGTAACCCTACACAATGAATGGTGTTTGTTATCCAACAAGAGAGTGTTTAAGAGTAGCTTTTACTTATTCAGTTATGAGATCATTGTTGAGAGTGTCCACTAGTGAAAGTATGATCCCTAGGCCTTGTTTCTAAGCATTGAAACACCGTTTACAACAAGTTCTGCTACATGTTTGCTTGCTGCCATCTTTATTTCAGATTGCAGTTACTACTTATAATCATCCCTATCACTTGTATTTCACTATCTCTTCGCCGAACTAGTGCACCTATACATCTGACAAGTGTATTGGGTGTGTTGGGGACACAAGAGACTTCTTGTATCTTAATTGCAGGGTTGCTTGAGAGGGATATCTTTGACCTCTACCTCCCTGAGTTCGATAAACCTTGGGTGATTCACTTAAGGGAAATTTGCTGCTGTTCTACAAACCTCTGCTCTTGGAGGCCCAACACTGTCTACAAGAATAGAAGCACACGTAGACATCAAGCTATTTTCTGGCGCCGTTGCCGGGGAGGTAAGGTAAAAGGTATTCACATCCTCTGGCTACTAAACTATTTTCTAGTGTTGTTGCTAGTGTGTGAGTGCTCGAAGGATTACTATTGTCTTTGTCGAGTCAGGAGGTTAAACATAAGTTCTGTTTGAAAGAAAGATGAACAACCTGATTTCACTAAATGAACAATAAGTTGATGCAGGGAATGTTACTTGAGAAGTGATTGTGAACCAAGTTTAGGGATGGCGGTGTGATGCGTTGGGAAGCCTATAGTTAGGCCAGAGCCCACATCAACTGTGCATGCCCAAGTGAAAGGATGAGGCCAGTGGGCCTAGCAGTTGACAGATGTAGCAAGGCCGTTGGGCCTAGTTGTGCTGACAGGTATTGTTATGTTACTTGGTACCAACTGGTACACCCGTCTACTCGCCACAGGTAAGCCCTTGTATGATTGCTGGTACACGATCCAACCCCACCTGGCTTGGACTCTGTACCGGTGATACCCCCGTTGTCTGCTTACGACATGTTTGGTTGTCAATGCCATGCTACTTTTATGTCATGTATCTAGTGTACACCTTGCCATGTTGTAGGATTTTATTTCCAGTGTATACCTTGTTGCATGACTGTTGGATTGTTTGTGGTGAGGGGCGATACTTGCTGAGTGCATAATAATGTACTCACGGGCCTTGTGATTGTGGCCAGATTTTGGCGAGGACTCAACCTCCACCTTAGCAAGGACAATGAGCAGAAGCGTGCTAGGATCAGTAGCCCAGCCAGATACCTGTGGAGTGGAGCCGCTCCAAGCCGTTGCCTCATTTATGTCTTCTGCTGCCAGTTAAAACTCTGAGTTGGGCCATGCTTGGCTTGATATTTTGTAAAGCCTCGACGGCCTTGTAAACCCTTTTGTAGCACTTTGTGCCTGATTGTGTAATGATTTCCGCTATGTTGCATTGTCGTAACGTGCGGCCAGATATCTTGGCCTGGCGCACGGGGCGACCGCCCTTCTGACAAGCTGTGCCAGAAGGGGGTGCCACAGAGCATGGCATCAGAGCACCAGGCTGGCTGTAGACTACCCTAGCATTGAAAGCCCAGCCTTACTTTTGCCCAACAAGGAGCCCGATGGATTTGACCATCTCCGCCTAACCGGCATGGCTATTGTTGGTCAACAGTATGGTGCAGTAGGACTTGTCCCAATCCCTGAGTGAGGCTCGCCGGTTTCTTCCATGAGAAGGAATCGACACTACCCATTAGTATGAAACCCAAGTCCTGGCTACCTATAAAATCCCACCCTCGCTTGCTATCCTTTGCAACCCAACTCTCTTGGAGCAGATCCCGCTCAGGAATCTTGCGCTCTCCTCTCTCCCAAGTACCTTAGCTTGAGGTTGTAGATGGAACCTACCCTTGTTTTCGAGACCACCGCTGAGTTTCGCCCTGGTTTTCCACCTCTGCTATGGGAAGCTGCTCGCGACATTCTTGGTTGGCGGGTTCGCCGCCGTAGTCTTCCGGTTGACGTTTCTTTTTCCTTGTCGAACGAGAAGGCGCTGGTCGGCGGGTTCGCCGCCGTAGTCTTCCGGTTGACGTTTCTTTTTCCTTGTCAAACGAGAAGGCGCTGGTCGGCGGAATCGCCGCCGTAGTCTTCCGGTTGACGTTTTTATTTTACTAAGTTTGGATTTTGATACATGCCGGTTGTTACGATTTATTTACTGCTGATATTGTTATGTTATTGTGGTTGTTGTGTTGGACTAATCCTCTGTTATTTGGACTTGTGAATAATGAAACTTGATTAAATGAAACTCCCCTCCAAACAACATTAGGGTCAGTCCACGGTGCCACTAATCTGAACTTTGAAAGCTGAACCATCGTCGTCTCATGGAGGACCGTGACCTAGTAGGTTGTTGAGCCCCTTTTGTGCCATCCATTGGGCGCAGTCGTTCGGTTGTGCTGTCCGAGGGTAGAGGTAGACAGGCACGGGTTCGACTGTGATAGGGAGTCCGGAGCTAGGCATACTCGGTCGCGCCGGGGGATGTGCCGGACTTACTTGCCCGTTGTGCCACGCGCATAGGGTGGTGCAGGAGAGTGTCTTAGCAAGTGGACCGTCATGTGAGTTTATTTTGCTTAGTACGACTTTGGGCGTGAGAAACCTGGAGCGTCGGCTGAGTAGGGTGCATTCTGATAGGTGGTAAAGCAAACTCTCGAGAGACTCAACCTAGCAAGCTAGCCCCGTTCATGGGATATGGAACAACAGTTCAGTGTCGGTCACACTGTGTCTTTGTCGTGTCAGGAGGTTAAACTTAAGATCTGTTTGAAAGAATTAATGAACGACCTGATCTCACTAAATGAACAAATAAGATGATGCAGGGAATGTTGCCTTAAGATGCTGATGGTTCCCGTGACATAGTATGGCGGTGTGATCGTTGGGAGCCTAGAGTTAGGCCTGAGCCAACATCAACCGTGCATGCCCAGAGTGGAAAGATGAGGCCAGTGGGCCTAGCAGTGATCACAGGTGCTGTTGTGTATTATTTGGTACCAACTGGTACACTCGTTTACTCGTCACAGGTAAGCTCTTTGTATGATTGCCGGTGCACGATCCAACCCCACCTGGCTTGGACTCTGTACTGGTGATACCCCCGTTGCTTGCTTATGACATGTTTGGTTGTCGATGCCATGCTAATTTTATGCCATGTATCTAGAGTACACCTTGCCATGTGTAGTATTTTATTTCCAATGTATATCTTGTTGCATGATTGTTGGAATGTTTGTGGTGAGTGGCGATTCTTGCTGAGTGCATACAAATGTACTCACGGGCCTTGTGTTTGTGGCCAGATTTTGGCGATGAATCATCTTCTACCTTATCGAGGAGATAGAGCAAGAGCGTGCTAGGATCAGTAGCCCAGCCAGATACCTGTGGAGTGGAGCCGCTTCAAGCCGTTGCCTTAGTCGTCTTCCGCTGCCAATTAAACTCTGTCCTGAGCCATGCTTGGCTTGATATTTTGTCATGCCTTGATGGCCTTGTAAACCATTTGTAGCACTTCTTGTGCCTGATTGTGTAATGATTTCCATAATGTTGCACTGTCGTGACGTGCGGCCAGATATCTTGGGCTGGTGCATGGGACGACCGCCTCTCTGGCGAGATGGGCCAGGGAGGGGTGTCACAAATCTCCAAGTTTGACACAAAATCTACCATACTGGATAGCCCTTTACAAAATACTTTCGTCCATTAAATGAATTTTGATTGATAAAAACAGCTAAATTCATATTCATGTATCGAACTAAAAGTATTATTATCGCTATATTAACTTTAGGTAATAGTATAAGTCAATATAATAAATTCCAATGCAAACCTCTATGAAATATATATAAAGGTTTGGCGAGTGTTTTTAGAAGTACACTAGGAAAATACCGTGGGACGAAAATGTTGGCCGAAAAGGATCATCGAATCTAGGTTAGCCCCCCTCAGCAGTAACTCTCTTTCATAATTCTGGATTACCCCACCCTGATCGACTCCCACCGCACCTCATCCACCCCGATCTCCTACTCTCTCATAATGGTCAATCGCCATCTTCTTCTTTGCTCCATATCGACATCGTCGCCACCATCAGGATGGCGGTTTCTGTTACCGCAGTCCATAATACGAAGTTGTTTCAAGTTCCCGCCCGCTAAGTGCCTCTGTCAGGACTCAAGACCCAATGTACATTGTTTTAGGTATCAAATCCAAATCGGCCAGTGAAACAGAAATGTTTCAATTAAGTAGTTAAAAGAGAAATGTTATAACACACTTCCATTTCATACCAAGCACTTGCATGATTACAATTAGGAAAATTCTTTCCATCACTCGAAGGAGGGAAAATTACATTTGACTATCACAACTAGGGCTAAAATAATGGGTCCGTAATTATTTTGAAATTCTTGCCTTTTTTTTAGTAACCTCTCGAGAAGGGCAGGGCATTCCTGCAATTCGTATAGAAGAAACGAATTGACCCAGTTTATAAGGAAGACGGGTCCGAAAACCATACAAATACCTGTTTATGAGTAAAACATGACCAAAAAACCATACAAGCGAGGGGACTGTCATCCACACGACGTTAGCCCACCGAACGCCACACAACACACTACCAACTGTGTACCCATAGGTATACACATACCCTACCCGTTTATACAGGCATGTGGAGCTCCTACGTATGTAGCCCAACAGCCTACCATGCGACTCGTCTATGCTCGTTGACTTATGGGTTATGTGTATGAGATCGTGGTTTCTAATTTTTTTTAATTGTCTGTTGAGATAATTGATTTTTTTGTCAAAGGTGTTATCGATGAATGCAAAATTATTTGCGGATTTGCTTTTCTTTGCCTCGAGTAAATAATCTGATTCACCATCTACCACAAAATAACCAGATTTTAGTATTGGGCAATAAATTTGTTTTTACAATAGCTTCCCAAATAATCAAATGGATTTATTCAATTAATGATTTCCACAAATATTAGTATCTTGAGGGTATATATGTAGTTAAATATCCAATATTCTAGCAGCAAAGTGATCGAAGATATTGTGCTGAATGGTAGTACCTCATCGAGCACAGCTCAGCTATTTTTGGGGACTGTTTCATGTCCATCGATTTCAGGAAGGTAACATTGGAGCACTGCCTTATGGAGGTGATCAGCTGAATGTTCAGCTCACACTGTAGCTCAAACCAAATTGATGCAAAACTTTAAAAATCTCATTGAATTTCTTCAAAATATATATACATGGAACCTTGGCCGTTTGGGGCTTTATACAATAAAACTGGGCGCAGCTTGCGCTTTCCTTCTACTCCCTCCGTTCGGAAAAGGATGTCACAAAAATGATCTATATATAGTTCATTTTTGTGACATCTTTTTCCGAACGGAGGGAGTACATGTTAGCTGCTGAGCAACCAGCAGTTCTCTCTATTTTACTAGTCGTGCTGTGCTGTGCTGCAATTTTCACACAGCCGCACAGAATTCTGATATCGTGTAATTTGAGTTAGCATGTTGGACACTCTGTAGCGCTCATGTACAAGCAAGTCCTGCAACAACAAGCAGCACGTTTGCATAGCGCCGAATAAGCCGTTTGCATGATTCAGAGCTGAAACTAGCGACAGGCAACAACCTATAGCTAGAACGTTACACTGAGGAGAGCAGCATTCATGGTGCAGCTAGCACCAGTCTCAGAATTACACAAACCTTTCAAACCGCACCCCGAGTGACTACAACACCTACTAGGAATCATACCGTACATTCATAAGTTTAACAGCTTTAATCGGAACGCTAGACAATATCCCGTGATCCATGAGTAAACAGAGAACTAACATTAACGGCTCTAACTAAAGAACCTGAACTACTTCATGCTACTACTAAACCAAACAACTTCATCGCATCATTACTAACTATATATAAGACCGCCCATTTAGCGATCCCTCAGCGCTCGGCACTGTTTTAATAAACAGTAGCTACAGTGTTGAACAGTGCCTGTGGCATTTTTGCAAAACGGCCCCTGACTTTTCCAAAAATTGCGACTACGTCCCCCTCATCCTCTCATTTGCACTCTCCTCTTGCTCTCGCTCTCGCGCCTCTGGTCGCCGCCGCCGTCGCCCCTTTAATCCGGCGAGGTCCGGCCACCTCCGCCGCCGTGCTGTGGCGCGAACGACGCGCCTCGCAGTCCTCTTCATTCCTACCCCGGCGATTCATTCCTCCTCGCCTGATGCGGCCGTGCGCAACCCAAACCCGAGGGTTAGGGTTCGGTGACGGCGCCGCTCCACCGTGCTTCCTCGCCTTCCAGCCTCCTTCTCCTCCTCCTCGCCTTCTTCATCCTCTGCGGTGGAGCCGTGCTGGAGATGGCGTCTGAGGGAGGAGCTGCAGCGTCTCTCCACGACGGCCACGAAGACGAGGCTGCAGGACGAACACGAAATCGACCGCATCGAGTATGTCTTCCCCAGCTCTGGCCGAGCCCGCTGCCGCCCGATTCGCCGTCGCCGGCCGCACCAGCCCTTCCCGACCAGCTCCTTGTGCTCTTGGTGAGCTTGCCGACCTCCTGGACCTCTTCCCCATCTTCTTCGCGTCATACAACTATGTCAATGTTTTCATATTTGATTTATATGTTGTCTTCAGGGATTCAATCCAAGTATTACATCGTATAATGATTATTTTTTGAACCCGCTTACACCTATGCCTTCTGAATAACTACGGTTCTAGCTCTTTTTTAGATCTTCATTTCTATTGTACAACTCAATTGGTTGTCAATTCTTATGTCTACGAGAATGTCGGCCAGTGCGAGATCTATATGACCATTTAGTTATGTGCATTTTGTCCTCTAAAAAGTTCACAGTAGAGCATTTACATTTGTTGTATAAATGCTGCTAGCTCAACGAAATGAGTTACTGTTAGGCCAAAGAAGTGAGTAGTCTATATTTTTTGTGTCTTTTGTGTAATTATTTCTTCAATCTATTTGCTTAGCTGCAAAACAAGTTTACAGTGCTTACTATATCTTTGTATTGCTCCGGGGAACTTGGTTCAACAGTGCTAAAATATATTCTCAAGTTCATTATCACTTCAAGTTTAACAAGCATATAAGAATCTGAATATCATTAGCTATGGTTTCTTTGTTTTTTTATGGACTCCTCTCCCTCTATTGTTCAACAAATACTAAATGTTACTACTGGTTGCATGCCTTATCCTTTGGTTTACAGTTTCTACAAAACCAGATTAAGTATTATGTTTCATTCTTTCCATCCAAAATGTATCGGATAGAGACATGATTCAAATCCAACCATGTGTATGTTTCTAATACTACTGTTTATGTCATTGCAGGTGCACCTCACTGTAATTTGTGGTCTTATCATGCATGTGGATAAGCCCTGCCAAGGAGCTCTTTGCATTATACATGAGTCGTGCATTATATTGTTCAGTTTGGTGTTGCTTGAACGGATTTGGCATGAAATTTCATGCAGGAATGGTGAGAATAAAATGGAAATAGTGTTTGTCCATCATGCAGTTATGTATTGTCTTCTTCTTTGTTATTGTTTTTCTTCTTTGCTGCTGAGAGAAAATAAAAATGCAGGCTTTGTAATCGAGCTATTAATGTTATGTAACTTCCTTCCCTTTTTTTTTGCGGGAACTTCCTTCCCTTTAGAGGTGTTACTCCCGTCCATCCTCATAAGTGATGCAGCCAGATAATAACTTTGTAGACATTTGAATGGACCACAATTATTTTTCACGAACCTTGGCCTAGATTTGAATCTGCATCGCCTAAATCTATGATGGTTAGTGATGTGATAAGACACTATATACAATTTTAAACTCTTACTGAATATAAAAAGTGCAGACATTTTATGTTCTTACTTACTTTTGCTTTTAGTATTTAAAAATTGATGTGTGCAAGAATATAAATTTATAGTTAAGTGTGTAGGATCCCAGTCCATCTTTCACTGCAATGGCTAATATTCTTGCAACAATTTTTCAGTGTGACTTCTTCTACTATAAGTGCTCTGTTCGCATCATGAAATTGCTCTCCTGCCATATTTTTCTCTCTAATAAATGAAACATGCAGCCATATTTTGTATTTATTTATCCAGTTTAGATTTATTGATAAACTTTGGTTGAATTTGATTGTACCAAGATTTCTTTGCAAAGATTTCATTTAAACATGATCTGTTAAAACAACCCGACAACAAAATTTCACACCAAGGACGCCGCATGCTGCCGCGCCAAATTCAACTAGTAGCATCCCACGACCAAACCTAACAGAGGCACCGCATCGATCTATCCATCAGTCCGCCGAAGCCGGGTCCTGGAAGAGGCGCACGTAGCGTCCATTGGAATCGTAGGAGTGTGCGCACTCCCAGACCCTGACGATCTGGACGGGGACGACGCTGGTGAAGCCACCAGTGTAGCCGATGCGGAGCTCGCGGGGGATTTCACGTGGCTGCTCGAGCTCAAAGACGGCGCGGACCGTGGCGAGGTCGGGCGCGGCGAAGCAGGCCGGGTCGACCTCGCGCAGGAACCCGAAGCGGCGGCAGATGTCCTCGGCCGTGCGGCGCAGCTCGATGGGGTAGTCGTGCAGGGCGACGTGGACCATGCGGTCCGGCGGGGCGACGGGGTCGTTGGGGACGATCTCGTCATCCCGCAGCAGCTTCACCGTGACGCCGTCCAGGTCGAAGGGCTGCCTGCGCATGGCCGCCTCTTGTTCCGCGGGCGTGCGGAAGCGCACCGCGGCGTCGCCGTAGCCGCCGGTGTTGGCGAAGACCTCAAACGTCTGCGGCAGGTCGAGGGCCAGAGTGCGGAAGACGCGGCGGACGAAGGGGCACGGGTCCGCGCGGGGCGGGGTGATGTACGCGTACGCGAAGCGCTTCGCGTAGAGCGACTGCTCCGCGCGTATCGTCACGTACTCGCACTCTGGGCGTTCGCTGCGCCTCTCCGACGGCGGGACGGCCAGGCGGACGGCGGTGGAGGCCGGACGGACCCCGAAGCCGGCGAAGGTGTCTACGAATGCCGGCGGTCGGTGGGGATCTCCAGCGCCGTCGCGCCCTCCGGCAGCAAAGCGCTGGTGGCGCGGGCGGGAAGCATCTTGCTTGACGCTGGACGAGGTGGTTGAGTAGTGGTGTGAGCAAAGCTGGGGGAGCCGCAGTGGTTTTAAGGACATGGATCACTCGAAGGAAACGAGCAGGTTGGTGGTGCGCATCCATGAATGGCAAGGTAAACCAGAGAGTTTATGGTGGCGTACGTTGCTGGTCACTGGTCAGGTTTAAAGCAAACGCAGGCTGCGTTGATGTGATACGACATGCCCCATGCTGGCATGCACCACACTACTGGACACGCCGCGCTGACCGGACTGCAGATGTCTTGACACAGCTAGCAGCACCAAATCGAATCCTTGGGCAGGAATCTTTAGGCTCCTTTTATTGTTTGATTTCTAAAGGATTTGTGTAGGATTCAAATTCTATTGGAATTTTTCCTTCGGATACCGTTTGATTCATAGACTGTTGAAACTGTGCATCTTCACGGAGAATTTTTCTTCGGATGCGGTTTGATTCAGAATCATATCCTATAGAAACATATCCTATAGGAATCTTATAGTGTAAACATCATAGGACTGTAACATGAGGTCGAACCTCATGGAAAATTCCTTCACCACAAAGAAACAATTCCCATATAATTCAATTATACATGCCATGTCACTTATAGGATTCATGTTACTACACTTTTCCTAACATATCCCAATAAAGCTTATAGACCACGAGTTCAACACAACAAAAGCACGACAAACTTGTTTTAGCATTTACCTAATCATCACTTGCGCTAACAAAACAACCATGAGATTACAACAATTGTTTCTTCGTTTATATACTCCAAAAAGAAAAACGATCATCATTTGGGCTTACAAAACCTCGTTTGTCATGATTGTCTTCCATGCTTCGTGATGTGTTTTTCAGGAGCACATCCAAAGGGGTTGATAGGGATTTTGTTTTATCGACAACAAAGATGGAGTATTTTCACAAAATAGACCCAAAATTCAAGGTAATACAAGAAATAGGAGATGGTGCTTTAGTACATCCTTTGGGGTTAAAAAAGAGCCTTTGCCTATCTGCGTGAAACGGGAAATACTATGTTATTTCCTCTTCTTATATTACTCATGTTGACTCCGTCTTTGTTTTATTGAATAACCAAGTCGTCGTGTGTAAGCGATCGATCCATCACACAAAACGTCCCTCTAAACTCAATAAGCCTCACATGAGTAGCGGAGGTATGATCTATAACTTGGTCACACCCCCAACCACACCCGAAAAGGAATCCTTAATTCTTGTCCAAAAGTAACAACGCCTGCATGCAACGGCTTTGGAGTCAAAGTGTCATCACCAACCAGGTCTTTGCCCCGTAAGGACTGGAGACAGGAGAAGTACAATTGAAGATAATTACTGTAATTCTATCTTGTTTATTGTGATTTGATATTTTTTTCTTCAATTTCAGAAAGAGTTACTCACTTCTTTATTTATTGTCACTTTTTTCCAAGATGGTAGATGGTACAAACATATGTGAGTGACATTGTCGAGCATAAGTGTTCTATGCGAAAATTGATTACATTTCATAATGGTATCATGTGGAAAATAACTGAATCTTCTTGCTAGTCTACTATATTTGGTCACTTGAAACTTCACATTATAGTCTGTAGACCGTTAGCTGCTGGATTCTCTGGATGCATCAAGTTGTGGTATCGGGTCGTAATTTGCAAACGTGAGTTGCAAACTTAACTTCAATGTATTTTCCTTAGTTATCTCAGTTAAAATACACACAATCCAAGTATTCGGCTACTTTGGAATGCTTGAATCATGATCAAATATCAAGCATAACTCTCCATTTCTGTACCAAATGACTTGAGGTGAACAATGATAGTTGTACTTTACGGTGGCATGGGTTTTAGGTTTATGTATGTTCTTCAGCAATGCACAGTTGCACATACATTTTGATGCATAGCGTAAAAACGAATCACTATTTTTTTTAAATAAATAAATCTTGTTCTTTGATTTCAGGTCAAGTTGCACCTTCTTACTTTGGTTAAGAGGGCATTGTCCAAACATCTGAAATGGAACCGTGGCAGCTTATTTGTACAATGTTTTATTTTTAACATGTAAACAGAGGCATACGGCTATTATGCAATTTATAAATGGTCTTTCTTGTGATAAATTGCTTCAATGTAATCTGAATTCAAAATTGGAAATCAACTTAGAGGTTTTAATTTAATATCAGTATGTTTATGAAAATTCATATTGTTGTGAAGTCATAATCCAGATGGCAAGAGATATACATTTTTTTACATGTCTGTGTCAGTCCGGCATCAACCTACATGCTCGACTCTGAAATTGTTACTCTACCAGCAAAGCAAGAGTCACTGCAGGGTGTGCAACTCGATGATGGTGACACGGGGGTCAACCTCGACGACGACTCTTACTTCAGTGGCGTGTGTGTAGTTTGTGTGGGTAGTCAGGGTGGTTGTGTGTGTCCTCGCGACGGTCATGCTCCATGATGGTCGTCGAGTGTGTTGTTTCGGTTTTAGACCGATTTCCCGCTAATTAACCGTCCAATTCTCACTTCTTTTTAATTAATGAAAATGACAAGTCTTTTGTCTCGGTTTTAAAAAAAATCAAGTATCTCGATCCTTTGAATTGTGCATGATTGATAATATAGTAGTCAAGGTCAGGTGACTGAATAGGAAATGTTACTGACAGTCAGGTGACCAAAAGAGAAAAAAGAGGCTCACATAGCTCATATATGATGGAAAAATTTATAATTAAAAACCGTGCATGATTGATAATATAGTAGTCAAGGTACTCTCCGTCAGGGATTATGAAACTACAGTAGTAGTACTAAGCATGCATCATCTTCCCTGAATTACCCACAGACATCATTCAGGCACTGGCAGCTATTTAAGCAATAGCTTCGTGATAAACTAAGCCGGCTATGGCTCTATTTAAGAACACGACCTGCATAAAACTAATGATAGATAGATTGCAAATCATATTTAAACACAAGCAAATTTGTACTAGCTTCAAATCCTTCAAGCGGCCGCAGCCTGGTCCTGGAAGATCCGCACGTACTGCCCATTGGCGTCGTAGGAGTGTGAGCTGTCCCAAACCCTGACGATCTCGACGGGGATGACGCTGGTGGAGCCATTATTGACATACCAGATCCGAAGATCGCGTGGGATCTCTCTCGGGTGATCGTTATGCAGGACGACGCGGACCGTGGCGAGGTCTGGCGCCGCGAAGCATGCCGGGTCGATCTCGCGCAGGAACCCGAAGCTGCTGCAGTTGCCTTCAATCAACTTCTCCGTCCGCAGCTCAACGGGGTAGCGGTGCAGTGCGACGTGGACGACGTAGTCTTCCGTGACACGCCTGACGTTGGGAGTCTCCTCCTCGCGCACCAGCATCACGGTGGCGCCGTCGAGCTCGAACGGCTGCCTGCGCATGGCCGCCTCCCGGTCCTCGGGCGTGCGGAAGCACACCTCACGTCGCCGTGGAAGCAGGGCGTCTGGAGCTCGAAGGTCTGCGGCAGGTCGAGCGCCAGGGTGCGGAACACGCGGCGGATGAAGGGGACCGGCTCGGCGCGGCACGGCGCCGTCTGCGGGGAGATGTACGCGTACGCGTGGCGCCGCGCGAAGTAGGACATCTCGGGATTGGGGGTGCGGTTGAGGTACACCTTCACGGACTGCGGGCGGGACGTGCGCCTCGCCGGCGGCAGGAAGACCGCGGTGGCGGCTGGAGGGCCGTCGAAGTAGGGACGAGTGAGGAATGCCGGGCGGTCCGAGGGGATCTCCAGCGCCGTCGCGCCAGCCGGCATGTCGGTGGTGCCGGCCGCCGACATCTCGATTGCTGGGGCCGATGTGATGGGAGCACGGTGACTATTAGGGTTGATCACGCGAGGGGAGATGAGAGGTTTGGTGTGCGTGTTTAAAGGGAGGTCGGGATTTGGCAGCGACGCAGCGTCATATATTCAACGCGGTTTTTCCACGCCGCGGTGTACGCATCGGTCCTATCCGACGGCTCAGAAGTTTCTAAGATTCGCGCTGGCTCAGAAATGTAATCGTGTACAAACAAAATCTGAATCTTCTCTCCTATCTAAAAGAAAATTTTGGTTCCTCTCGTACGTCAAGGTTTTCGTCCACCATCGCGTTTCGTCCCACTTCTTCGTCGCGCCCCTCACGCTCGCCTCTCTCAAAAAAATCCGTCCGCTCCTCTCTCTCCCCGACTATCTTGTCCATCATGTCGATGACGCCACACAGAGTGAAATCGGAAGAAAGGGCGATCCGTCCCCCGCGCCCTGTAATGCACTTCCTGCCGCCGCCGCCTACCCACGACGTCCCGACACCTTCCTCACCAATCCATCCATGTACCATCGATCTGCTCCGCCTCCCTCTCTTCATCCGCCTTTATTTCAGGATTCTCTCCGACGGTGGTAGCCGTGATGAAGGAGGACAACTCCTTCTCCTCCGCCTGGGACGGGAACACCACCCAGTCCGCACCAGGGGCGACAAGGAGAAGCACCGCCTCGAGTGCGTCAACGTGGACGCCGAGATCGGACACATCCAGACCGCCATCCGTCTCCTCTCCTCCCGCCTCCACCACGTCCGTACGTCCAGGGGTTCGAAACCCAGCGGTATCCCGTCCCTGCGGCAGCGAATTCTCAGCCGCGGCCAAAGGAAAAGAGAAGCTCAGCCTCGACCGCCTTGACGTCGTCTCCACCGCTGGAAACCCTAGCAGCTCACCCCCGAGAAGAAGCCGCCGCTCGCCGGACAGAGGGTCAAGCTCACCACCAAGTAGCAGGTTTATTTCTCATCGTTTGCGTCATTGTGAGGCTGGTCTACATCTGGGGTTGGACCTACGTGCTCATTCCTCTTACCGTGCTGGATAGGAATTGAAGTATTGGTGGCATGTGGATTACTGCATCTGGTTATTGAGCTAACAAAAGCCTGATCTTCAGGTTGCAGAAAGCACGAATCGGAACATGGGTGAGTCCTGTACCCAAGCAAATCCTTTTTTTTTTTTTTTTTTTGAGAACTACCCAAGCAAATCCTTGGTTGCCCTTCGATTGCTACAATTAAATATTGGATGACTTGTTGTTTTTCTTTTCTCAGGGCGGAAAGTGAAACGTACAAGCCAGCTGTTGGATTACTGATCCTGGGATCAATACGTGACATGCGTTACTTGTGACATTCGTGTGTACCATTTGCAGTGATACAGGTGAACCTCATAGTGTAACCAGATGTGAAATAAAACGCACATTCTAGGCTGTCTGTCTAGATCTTCGAGTATGATAGTTTAACTCCTGATTGGAGGACAATGCTGAGGTAAACTCTGGATTCCTGCTTTGCTATACCACTCAATGCTCATGCACTTTTTTCTTCTAAAATATGGGAGACTGGTTTTACATGTTCTCTTCTCAAGCCTACGTGTTATTTATTTTTATGATTCAGAGCTGCCAGATTTCAGTATTACATTAGTGATCATGCATGCAGCGCAATTGTATTCAATCATTTTCTTTCTCCATGTGGGGCTGTGAGACGTTTCGCTTTTTTTTCATGATGATGCCTTAGGAAAATATAGGTTACACATGCTTACAAAATTTTCAGTTATCAGCATTAATCTTAGCTTTATCTGTAATGCTACATTGGGTTATATGGATTTAAAACGCCTTTGAAATACATACAATGTGAAACGATTTCCAGTACTGCTGTAAATTTTCTTTAATGAGTAGGAGCAATCTGATGGGTTGCAGGAGTTGTAACTTTTTGGTTTTTTTTTCCTTTCTTTTGGACTATATGAGAGGAACACATCAGTACAATAGTCTGATAGAACATGCTATCATCTTTATTGTGTTTGCATAACATATATACATGCCTCGTACAGTCGTACTGTTAACATGCTATATTCACGGGAGCATATCTAGGCTGTGTGAGTGTCATGCTGTGTTTGCTTTCCTGTTTCCTATGCTCTTTATTCCCTTCTATTTACAGATACTCTTTCTATTATGTGGATCTAATGCTAGCCACAGTAGCAACTAGCAAGAAGATGAGGGGCTTTAGCTATTATTGGTAGCTGCAGACTGTGAGAAATTTTGGGAGATTTTGTTAAGAGTTTTCGTGAGGTCATGTCGCATTGCCAGAGGTGCAGTGAAAGTGTGCACTGACGGCTAGGTCTAGGTCTTGATTATTGTCCTCTCACGCCCACTCTTGGGCATGCCTACATGGCACATTGTTTATTTTTTTGGTAATTTTATCGTTTTGTATTGCAGAGATCGATCCACGTGTTTCCTTCTCAAATCATTGCGCAAATTCTTGAATGCCATTGGTTTGTTGTTATTGATGGATAAAATTGCCATGATCACGGTATTAGGAAAGTATATAAGCATCAGGTGCAGCACTATGGGATAAATTGTTGATATACATACATGAATTCCTTTAATGATCGTGGCCTTTGGTTGTACACATGAGATTTCAACTATTTGCATGTTTAACCTAATTTGAGGGATGCGTCTTCATGTTGTGTCCCGTGTTGAGGAAGACGTGAGGGTTGTAGCAAAAATTCAGTGTTATAACTGATTTGTGGATACTAGGGTAAATAGTTGATGAGCTTTATGAATTTTCTTAAGGTTTCATATAATTGGTTGTTTTAGTGAATTGTTATTGTTGTTTAATCCTTTTAATTGTTGCGCCAGATTAGCAGAATGGCCGGCGAATGAGTGAAGATGGAGAAAGAGAAACATATTACCACTAAGGAACACGACAACAAGTACCTCAATTGAACGGCGACTCGTCTGGCAGTGGGGAAGCCCTATTTCCGTCTTGTACGAATAATGACATTGATGTAATTTATATACACATATATTTTCTCTAATTTATCATGAGCATTCAATGTCAATTAGCAGCAACTCCAAATATCAATTGACCTCCCACCCTACCCCACGTCAATTAACTATTTATGCCATGACCTTAGCAAGTTCGGCATATGTATGTATTTCATAGTTAAGAAAATTTGTAAAATCTGTCCATGTGAAATCTTATGTGGAAAACTAGAACTATTAGAGGCTCATGATAAATTGAGTAGTAACATTTGAGCAAATTGATTTTCGGGTGCCAGAATCTTTATTCAGATACATTTGCAACATTATACTGATTAAAGGAGGTATGTGGTGGTGCTGGTAAGTTGTGATACCGCATTATTTCACACATTTTACTACCCAAAACGAGATATTCATCTCCATTGATTTATCCCTTGTCAAGCATATGCTCAATTGTAATTTTTTTAGGTTTTACTCTAGCTTACAGAAATTTGATGATTGTGTGTATTGGTAGCCGATGAACTATTAGAAGGACATGTGATGGGACTCGAGCAGAAAGATGCGGGGGTAGGGAAAAAACATCTTGACCAAACGTAGAACGGATTCTAGGTGACAAAATCACTAAAGGCGACTTCAAATAATTAGCAAAATGTGTGTGCGCTACGAAGTAATGGCACGTAGTGGGATGTTGCTGGTTGGAAGCAAAAACCATTAGCCATAGACGATTAGAGAGGGAGAAAAATAGCTAAATGGATGAAACAAAAAAAACATTTAGATACATGAATATTGTATTTCCGTAGCAACGCACGGGCATTCACCTAGTTGACACTATGAAACTGTTTCTTGACACATCTCTGGCAAAATTCTGTGAAACTGAATTTATATGACAAAGAATTTATATGCCTTCTTCTGAGAAATATGACAAAGAATTTATATGGGATGGATCCAAATTATATGATGTAAACTATGTTGTATTTGGACGGATCAAAACTAGTGTAGCAAGTTGTGAATGGTGAAATGGAATAATGTTCGTAACTTCTAATTTTGCTGGGAATATATGAACCATGAAATATTGCATAAAATATGTGAATCACTTTCCTAATAAAATATGGCTGTAATCAATTTTGATTTTATTTGCTTCCATATTTTTCTGAACGCAGTAAATTCTGGCCCAAAAGTGTTCTGCATGTTGAAGAATAACATGGCCAGTCGGCGCCTTTCCTAATATAATCTGACCATAATTAGTTCTGCCAAAAAAATTCCTTTCCTTTAATTTAGGTGTCCATCCTTAACATCTGATTGCTGAAAGCGGTGCAGAACTAGATATGAAACATATGTGGACCGACAGACTTAGAGCATCTCCAACCGGCTCCCCCAAATCGGCCCCAAACGCCCGGGCGGTCCGCCCGGACAGGGTTTGGGCCGAAAACTGCCACCCAACGGAGGCCCCCATAACCTCCCGAAACGACCGGGCGGTCCGGCACACCCCAAACCCAGCCCATATCTGGGGCGGGTTTGGGGTGGCCCGGACGCGTCCGCCCCGTAGTCGCTGCCAGGGCGGTCCCACGCTTTGACCGCCTGGCGGAGAGGATAAGCTAGCTTGACCGGCGTCGGCATTCATGGCCCACCGGCCGGCATTCATGGCGTACCGGCCACCTCCGACTATAAGTGGAGGGGCCGGAGCAAACCCTAAACTCTGCACCGCACTTCCGCCGCCGCCGCCGCTCTCTTCTCCTCCTCCACATCGACCAGTGCCGAGTTTTCTCTTCCACCTCATCCACCATGCCTCGCCGCCTCCCCACCACATGCGCCAAGCTGACGGCGGAGAAGTGGGCGCAGCTCCGCCGCGAAGCGGAGGCCGCGGAATCGCGTGTGTCCGCAGAAGTGTTGGCGGCGGAGGGGACAGACGTCGGCTACGGCATCCTCCGCGAGGGCTCCGACATCGTCGAAATGACGGGTTCGGAGTATCTCCGGCAGATGCACGAATCAAATCGGGCGCAATCGGACGTGATGGCGGAGGAGTGGAAAGAGCAGACGGAGGCAGAGCTGGCAAGGATGCGGGCGGAGGACGAGGCCACGCGGGTTCGGGCTGAGGAGCGCGCAGGGGTGAAGGCGGAGCACTGTTTGGCCGAGGAGCAGCTCAAGGCCGAGGCCACGAACCACATCTTCATCGGGCAGATGAAGAACAGGGTCGGCCTCGTCGAGAAGCAGAAGCAGGCGGAGGAGGCATTCCGTCAAGGCTGCATCTACGTGCCAGAATCTTTCGGATCTGGCTCCTTATACACCGACTCTGACGAGCAGGGGTCTTCTCCGGACCCTCCTCCAGCTGCGGCACAGGGCGGCTCCGGCTCCGGCGCCGGCGCGGCAACGGTCATCGTCCTGTCCGACGATGAGTAGACTAGGCTAGGTGGCTATCCGGTCGCATGAACTGCATGTAGGATTAAGTAGCAACTCGTATGCACCGTTGCATGCTTTTGTAGTAATTTGGTATCTTAAATTAGAGGTGTGTAGTTGTAGCAACATGTTTTTAAGGGGTGCCCGGTCACTGTCCGTGGACGCGTCCGCGGACAGTTTGGGGGCGGATTTGAGGGATCCGACTGGAGATGCTCTTAAAACGGTTTTTTACAAGGGCATATGGCGCCAAGGGCATATCTGGGCCGTCCGTTTCGGCGATCCGACGGCCCAGATTCGCCGTGGAACGGTCAATTTTTGTCCCGGTCAACGGCGAATCTGGGCCGTCGGATCGCCGAAACGGACGGCCCAGATATGCCCTTGGCGCCATATGCCATTGTAATGTTCATTTTTGCTTAATTGGAGATAGTTGAGCAAGAAAGACAGCACGGATCGTACAGTTGGATTGGACGGCACGGGATAAGCCCGGGGCGTAGACCGCGGCACGGTTTGTGCTTTTCGATTCTCGTTAGGTTTAACGCAAAGGCTGAAATAGCGAGGCAAGGTAAAAAGGGAGCAGATAAAAGAAAAAGGGAGCAGATAAAAAAAAAGTTGAAATAGCGAGCAACGCAAAGGCTGGGCTGGCTGGACGCATGCAGCGCGAATCCTTTATATCGCCCCGCGGCGACGCTTCCCGCTTGCGCCTGAAGGGGACACGCGCGTCGCTGTGGGTGGGCCGGCCCAACAGTCGATTTTTTTCCCTTTTTTCTTTTTCTTTTTTCTGAGTCTGTTTTTCTTTTTCTTTTTTTCCTTTTTTCTTTTTCCTGTTTTCGTTTTTCTTTTTGTTTTTTTGTTTTTTGTTTTCTTTTTATTTTCCTTTTACGTTTTATTTTTCTGTTTTCGTTTTATTTTCTTTTTCATTTTATTTTTTATTTTTATTTTTGAACGATTTTCATTTTCTTTTTCATTTTTCTTTTCTTTTCTGTTATCATTTAATTTTTCTTTTCCTATTTCTTTTCTTTTCTCATTTTTCACTTCTCTTTTCTGTTTTTGTTTTTCATTTTCTTTTCTTTTTTCCATTTGTTTTTCACCCCCATTTTCTGTTTTTAAAATTCGTGCAAAAATAGTATCCGGTCACCCCCATTTTCTGTTCATTTTTTTAAATCGTTCAAAAATAGTTTCCGTTTACTGGACTTTTCCGTTCAATTTTGAAATCGTTCAAAAATAGTTTTCGTTCACTTTTAAAAATCGTTCAAAAATAACTTTTCTTTCATAAACAATTTTTTGCTCACTTTTTAAATCTGCTCAAAAATAATTTTTGTTCACCGACATTTTTTTGTTCACTTTTTAAAACCGTTCAAAAATATTTTTTGTTCATTTTAAAATCATTCAAAGATAGTTCCGTTCATAAACCTTTTTTGTTCATTTTTTAAAATCGTTCAAAAATAATTTTTTGTTCCCCAACATTTTTATGTTCACTTTTTAAAATCGTTCAAAAATAATTTTCGTTCACTTTTAAAATCGTTCAAAAATAGTTTTCGTTCACTTTTAAAATTGTTCAAAATAACTTTCGTTCATAAACTTTTTTTGCTCACCTTTTAAATCTGTTCAAGAATATTTTTTGATCCCCGACATTTTCCTATTCACTTTTTAAAAATCGTTCAAAAATAATTTTCGTTCACTTTTAAGATCGTTCAAAAATAGTTTTCGTTCACTATTAAAATTGTTCAAAAATAACTTTCGTACATAAAATTTTTTTTGCTCACCTTTTAAATCTGTTCACTTTCGTTAATAAATTTTTTTGTTCACTTTTTAAATCTGTTCAAAAATAATTATTGTTCATCGACCTTTTTCTGTTCAATTTTTAAAATCATTCAAAATAATTTTTTCATAAACCTTTTCGCTGATCACTTTGTAAATCTGTTAAAAAATAAAAAAATTTCAGCGACCTTTTTTCACTTTTTAAAATCGTTTAAAAATAATTTTTGTTCACTTTTAAAATCTTTCAAAAATAACTTTCGTTTATAAAAATTTGTTCAAATTCAAATTTTGTTCCGATCCGAATTTTGTTGCGATTTTTGAAATTTGTTTTGATTCGAGATTTGTTCCGTTTCGAAAATTGTTCTGATTCAAAAATTGTTCCGATTCGAAATTGTTCCTATTTTGAAATTTGTTCAAATTCGGATTTTGTTCAAATTTGATTTTTGTTCCGATTCCAATTTTGTTCAAATTCAAATTTTGTTCCGATTCAAAAATTATTCAGATTTGATTTTTGTTTGGATTTGAAAATTGTTCAGATTCTAAAATTGTTCAAATTTAATTTTTTGTTCGGATTTAAAATGGGGACGAGCTAGCTAGCTAGCTCAGCGAAACCGACCGAGACAATCGATTACCCAGGACGGAGTAGAGTACCAGTACCGACCCATATGGGCGATATAAACGAGCTCGAAACAGTCGACGAAGTCGAAGAAACAGTACGCGCGAAATAGAGCCGGCCCAATTAGTAGTCGTAGTAGGCGACGACGCGCCGAACGGTCGCCGTAAGGCGACGTAGAGGACCTCCCCGCATGCAGCAGGTCTCCTCTTCTCTGCCGTTCCAATGGGCCTTGTTTGGACGTTTGGCGTCCTATGAACATCTCCAAGGCCCAATTAGCCCTCATCCCGCAGTTTTTTTTAGGCATCTAAAGTACAAGCAGGCGTACTGCTTAGCAATGTCGTGCGCTTGGAAATTATGATGACGAATTTCATGGACGAAAACACCACCCATCAAAAGAACTAGATGGGTGATTTATATCACGAATAATAGCTCCATGTTTACCCATCGAATCATAATTGAGTCCGCAATTAGAGGCAAGGTGCATTCTATGGAGGGAGATCCTTATCCGTTAATTGCGTTCCGGATGAAAATTTAGCCTCCAAGAGAGACCTATCGGTCTAAAATTGGTACGAAGTAAACGGATACCCTTGCCTGTTGCCAACTTTCGGGCTGCTTAGGAATGTCTACTATGTCTAATCGGGCTACATTTGGACTACTAGTGTAGTAGGCGACTTCAAGAGCGAGACACTACTCGCCCACTCAAAAACCTAAACACATAGCGCGCTAACACAAAAAGGCGTGATTTGATTTGACGAACGATGAATTTGTCTTCTTGGTTACTCTTTTGTTTACGGATATTTAAGCGTAGTCGTCTGAGGTGTGTTCAAGGGATGGGTGGATCTGTAGACCAAATGCAATTGTGGAATTTACGATTCTGGTCGTGATTCCATATATAGTCCAGCAGAAGGGTCTTCCACAATTGCATTTGATCGCCATGGAAAAACGTATGCGTTGATTGGACTCGATGTGGCGACCCACGTTCGAATGGTGTGCCACGGATTCGGTGGAGTGCTCCCGGGTTGTGCCTTTGTCAAGTCAGGCTCCACTGTCCCGTTTCCGTCTCCCGACTGTCCTCCACCCATCTATCGCATCCTCGCGCTGTGGAAAATACCTTTGGACGCGTCACACGAACCGGATATATGGGTACCCTCAAATGGTTGCACGGACATTGTGCACAATGCTGCAAAACTGCACGTAGAAAAATAAAGTAGTAGTGGTCTAATAAAGCGCATGCTAGTTGTCTTGTTAAAAAAATTATTTTAATCTTGTACATTTAGACGGGAGGCTCAAGACGAACCCGACTTTTAATTAACGAAACTATCAACCGGACAAGGATTACACAAGTGCACCAATACCATCACAGACGGCAGGTACGATGTGCTGAAAAAACAGCTAACATGCAAAACAGTTATAAGCATAAAAGCTTATGTGACTTTTCCTTTGTACGACTGGATCTGAAATTCATTTCGCAATTGTGGCCTACAATAAGGATGCCACGGGGAGAAGGACAGGTGAATTAACCACGCGCGCGGCGCAACAGCGACGAGAGGACGCACATGACCTCTGTACGTAGTATTGCTTTCTATAGGAAAATGAAAAATATTCATTTCAGCACATGAACATCCACAACATTTCATAGAACTTTTTGAAACATTTAAATTTAATTTTTTTTTGTAGTAACACGGTAGCTCCGAAAGGGGTGGGATCACTAGATATCTTCTCGGTGCAACTCCTCTCCTACTCCACGCCAAGTCAAAGCTGCAAGCTGAGTTCACACCACACCACACCTGGTAGAAGAAGTAGCTGGGGAGAATATCTAGTGATTCCAACCCTTTTCATGCTCCCATTTTGGACAAATCAATTTTACTTGTTTTTAAAATATAGAAAAAATGTGAATGTTCGCCACCGAGGGAGAGGTTCGCATCGGACGACGAACGAGCCCGCTCTAATGACGACGAGCTGCCCGATCTTCCCTTACCAGCGGCAGCAGCGTCATCAGCACCGGAGGAGGGGGCACATGAACCTGCCCCACCACTGGCACATGCACCGGAGGAGAGGGCGCATGATAGCAACGACGACTGGCCAAAGCCGGAGTGTGAGGGAATGTAGGCCGCCATCGAGCCCTCCCTCCGCCGTCGCTAGATCAAACCCCACCACACTCGGCAATGGTGACGAACCGGAAAATTTCCTCGATGACGGCGAAACCAGAAGTCTCAGACGCTGCCGTCAATAGCGCATGACATTTCCCGGTGGCAGATCATTGAGTCATGCAAGTTTCTTGATGATGTTCCCGGGATAGGCCTCCTTCTCTCGCCGTAGCCGCAAGCGCTGCTAATTGCTATCTAGGCCTAGGGTATATATAGGGTTTAGTTTAAATTTCGTTAAATTTGTTTTAATTTTGTTAAATGTCGTTTAAGTTTGCTAAATGTCTTTCGAATTCAATGAAATATCATTGGTTCGTCCATATTCGAGATTCAAAAGATTTTCGACAAAAACTTATTACGAGCCACCGGTAGGGTGAGACGCTCCCAATAGCTCGACAACATGTGCCGGCGCTCCCAATAGCATGTGTGTCGGACGCTCTATTGAACGCGGCGGTGGAGATGCTCTTATCTGCTTAGGAAGCTGCAGTTCTCTCTCTTTTACTAGCTGCGCTGTGCTGCAATTATCATAGAGTTACATACACACAAATTTTGATATCGTGTAATTTGAGTTAGCATCATGTTGGACACTTTGTAGCGCTCATGTACAGGTAAGTCCTGCAACAACAAGCAGCACCTTTGCATAGCACCCAATACGCCGTTTTGATGTTTGCATGATTCAGAGCTGAAACTACCGACAGACAACACCCAGCTAGAACGTGACACGCTGACACTGAAAGCAGCATTCATGGTGCAGTTAGCACCAATCTCAGAATTACACTGAACTACAAGTCTACAACACGTACTAGGAATCATACCGTACAGGAGTTTAACCGGAAGGCATCATATAGAACTAAGATCGAGATCCAGGATTCAACAGAGAACTAACATGAACAGCTCTAACTGAGAACCTAAACTACCTCATGCTACTACTTTCTGACATCAAGCAGATCATTGGGATTTGGGAACGATCCATCAGGCCGCTGCAGCCGGGGCCTGGAAGAGACGCACGTACCGTCCACAGGCGCCGTAGGAGTGTGCGCTGTTCCAGACCCTGATGATCTGGACGGGGATGACGCTGGTGGAGCCGTCATAGTAGCCGATCCGGAGCTCGCGGGGGACTTCACGAGCGTGGTGGAGCCTAAAGACGGCGTGGATGGTGGCGAGGTCGGGCGCGGCGAAGCAGGCCGGGTCGACCTCGCGCAGGAACCCGAAGCGGCGGCAGCTGCTCTCGATGTCCTCGGTCGTGCGGCGCAGCTCGACGGGGTAGTCGTGCAGGGCGACGTGGACCATGATCTCGGCCTGGGGGACGGGGACATTGGGGACGATCTCGTTGTCCCGCAGAAGCGTCACCGTGGCGCCGTCGAGCTCGAAGGGCTGCCTGCGCATGGCCGCCTCGCGCTCCGCGGGCGTGCGGAAGCGCAGCGCGGCGTCGCCGTAGCCGCCGGTGCGGGACTGGGGGAAGACCTCGAAGGTCTGCGGCAGGTCGAGGGCGAGGGTGCGGAAGACGCGGCGGACGAAGGGGCAAGCGTTCGAGCGGGCCGGCGCCTCCGGCGGGGTGATGTACGCGTACGCGAAGCGCTTCGCGTAGAGCGACTGCTCCGGGCTCTGGCGTATCGTCACGTACTCCATGTCCGGGCGTCCCTTGGGCCTCTCCGACGGCGGGACGACCAGGCGGACCGCGGTGGCAGCCGGAGGGACCCTCATGCCCGCGAAGGTGTCGACGAAGGCCGGGCGGTCGGTGGGTATCTCCAACGCCGTCGCGCCCTCCGGCAGCAAAGCGTTGGTGGCGCGGACGGGCAGCATCTTGCTTGAGGCTGGCTGGACGAGGTGGTGGAGTGTAGTGGTGTGAGCAAGGCTGGGGAGCGGCTGTGGTTTTAAGGACATGGATCACTCGAAGGAGACGAGCAGGTTGGTGCGCAATGAATGGCAGCGAGTTTATGGTGGCGTGCGTTGCGGGTTTTGGGCGAGCGACTGCATCGTCCAGGTTTTAAAGCAAACACGCAGGCTTTCGTTTGTGTGATACGACATGGCCCATGCTGCGCACGTCGCGCTGACCGGACAACACATTGCTAGGATGACTCCAAAGGGCCGACGCGCCTTTGGTCCGTGTTTTATCCGTTTGCGTCGGCAAACGGACAGGCTCAGTCTGCCCCTGTTCGTCGTTGGTGGCAGTGCGTCCAACGGCCCGACGCATTGAGTCCGCTGGTAATTTTTTTTAGCTAAACATGTCATATATGAGCCTTTTGTATTTATATATAGGGGGTGGGTCACAAACGGCCTTTTTACATAATATTTTTAAAAGCAAAAATATATAAAAACTCTAATATTTGTCCTTCGCGGGCTTCTACTCCTCTTCGTCATCCCATCGAAGATGACGTAGTCCGGCTGCTTCCAGAGGTGCGCCGGTGGTCCGCCTCGCGGTGGGACGACGGCCGGCGGCGTGGGCGGCTGCTCCTGCGCCTGCTCGACCTCCCAGGCGCCGTCATTGAAGACCCAACGCTGCCCTAGCAGGCCTTGTGGCAGCGGAGGCGCCGGTGGCAGGTCCACATCCATGGCCTTCCACCATGTGGTTCCTCCAGGACCGCCGCCTGCTGCGCCTGCAGAGCCGCCTCCTGCTCCCTGGCGACGTCGGCGAGGACCATGGCCCAACGCTTGGCATCGTCCTCGACCATCTGCTTGCGCGAGGCCTCCTTCGCGGCCTCGAGCTCGGCGTCCTCGGGATCCACCTCCATCTTCACGCGCGGCGGCGGCGCAGACCCAATCCGCAGCGCGTGCGGCACTGGTGGTGCGTCCCGCCGCCGTGTGTGCGGCGGCGGTGACCAACGCCCAGATGGTGTCGGAGCCCGCGTGTAGAGAGCCTGCCGCCGCAGGTCGTGCTCGTCGCGGAACTACTCCGCCCAGTTACGCGACGTGGCCGCGAAGGCGGGGTCGTTGCGGAGCGAAGCCGGGAGGCGCCGCCGGAGCCGCTCGATCTCCAGATCCCGTGCCCGCTCGCTCGTCGGCATCGGTGGCACCGGGATGCGCTGCGGGTTCAGGTGCCAATGCTCGGGAGCTTGACATCTGGCCACGGCAGCGGGGTTGCGTGGTCCCAGTACCACTGGCAATCCACCTTGCGCATGTAGACGCGGGTGCGCAAGTCGCCGCATGGCGGCGCGAGCTCGAAGACGGCGGGGATTTAATAGCAATGTTTTTTCAGTTTCAACAAGAAAATTTGCCGTTGTTTTAAATAGCACATGCATGCTTAAGTAAAGACTACATGGACTACAAGAACCTCTACATGCCGCACAAACTAAGTCCTATTTTGTAGTCAGTGAACTTGTGTTTTAGAGCTATCTACAATGAAGTGTTTTTACTAGTAAAACTTCACCCTTGAACTTTATAAACCAATGCATCATGGATAATTCAAAGTTGCATCTTGGCAAAATATACATTCTCAAAAGTTAAAATGTTTGGAACTATCCACCGGTCTAGTTTGTGGCCGTGTCCGTCTCCCCTCCTCTCTCTACAGTGTTCCGAGGCGAAGAGGGCTAGTCGTCCAAGATCCCCTTCCGCCGACGGCGAGGGCGTGGATCCTGGCCTCCTCCGCTTGCTCCGGCGGCGTGAGGAGGTCGGGATCTCGTTTCTCGGCGCCCAGTGTGTAGATAGGGTAGGTTTAGGTCCTTGGCGCATCGATTTTGAGAGGAGATCGGTGTCGTTGAGGAAGAATAAGTCCGCCATCTCTCCTCTCCCTGGCCGGCGACGACGGGCGGATGGCGTCGTAGATCCACCGGCCTCTGGGTCGGGTGGTTGGTTTTGTGCTCCAAGATCTGCGGATTTTGTGGGCTCCTGTTCTCTGCGCGCGGCCGACGAGACGGCGGCGTCGTCTGCGCGTTTTGGAGTTCCCGTCCTCCGGCCCTGTCCTCGTCGTGGCGTCGTCTCCTCCGACGGCGCTGCAGGGCTCGTGAGGTGCTGGTGTGTAGGAGGAAGGCTTGGTGGTGGAGCTCGGTTCTGCGTCTCTCGCTGGAGGGTGCTGCGGGGTTTCGAGGAAGATGGGTGGAGGTTTCGGCACAGCTGGGCTGCTGGTGGTGTCCGGAGCTGGTGGAGGAGAGGGTGGCCTGCTGTGCTCGTTCATCGTCGACGATCCTGGTGCTTGCGTCAGGTGGTTCATGCAGCTATCAACTTTGTTTGGAGGTGTTCTCTCTCTGGTTTGTGGTGTTGCCGGTGTTGTTGCATTTTTCTTCAGCGTGTGGGTGTGGTTTCTGTGTTCTGTTTCAAATCTGTAGCGTGCATGTGTTCCAATCTTGTTCTTGTTCGTATGGTCAATGAATACACGCAAGCTTTCTAAAACAAAAAATGTTTGGAACTATTTGGGCAAGTACAGCTTCGTGTCATTCGTGCACCCATAATTTTCGTTGAAAGTCTATTTTATATTAATTCTGTCCACGCACAAAAGAGTATATTTTTTCAAAAATATAAAATACTTACACACACTCACAAGACGCATGAACATGTGCTTCTGTAGAGATGGTTTGGAGCACTACTAAGTATCTACTTTGGATCACGTAGTGAACAATAAACAAACAAAAAGATTCCATAAATGAGAGGGTGATGAGATAACACCATTGAAGAATCAAATGGTCTTATTTTGATCCTTCAGCAACAAGTTGGAATATATTTAATATCTTGGCTTTTGATCCCGATATGTTTTCCTTCAAGTCTTAATGAGGTGTGTATTTTTTGTCCATTAACTCACCTTTCTTTGTTTAAATATGACACATCTCATATATCTTCATAGAGATTCCATTAATGTAAGAAACACACAATAAACTATGAAATACAAATGTAGAGAAAAAATATTATGAAAAATACTATGAAATACAAATGTAGAGAAAAAATTATATATGAATAAACTATTAAATATCAGAATTCAAGAGAACGAAAAGATTTGATAATTGGAAATAAAATTATCTATGAACTAACGAATAACATTATAGGGTAGTCTACTTTTATTTTTTTCACAAATTTTCAGCACCGGTTCATTGTTTGCTTTAAAAAAATCAACTTTTATGTTTTACTATTTACCTATTTTCAAAGTATTATTTGTTCACCACTTGTTGACCACTATCATGGGTTTCACCTCAGCCGTATCGGACGAGTATGAGGAACACTCTGGAATCATGTCAATAATAAAAAATAATTTGTACTAAACTTTTATACTTCTTTGTAACTTATTTTCATCATGCTAGAGTATAAGCGGAAGTACAACTTCTTATTATAAATTGGCACATTAACCACACCACTATCAAAGATAAATATTGGGTACAATATTTTTGTGTTATATGGTAATTTATCTGGTTGAAAAATACAGTTGCATTTACATTATTTTATAATCAAATTTCATCCTTGATTTTTTTTTTACAAGTGCATGGACTACACTGTATACATTGTACACCTCCTAAAATATTATGCTACACATCTCTAAAGCTTAATGGGGGGTTTCTAGTAATGCAAGCATATTTATTGAAACTTCTAGAGTATAAACCACACCATTGAAATGATTATTTACCGGGTGTTCGTAGTCATGTCCCTTGCAAGTTGCATTATAAGGTTTAGTAATAAGCTGATAACCTGTGCATGTTGTGTACTCGGTATGGAAGTAGCATTGCTTACTGAATAAAATATATTCAATTGAAATACTAGCATTGAGCTTGTTTAAATGAGAAAGATATATTTAATTGTGATTGTTTCTAGGTTTATTACTTATCCTTCATGGATCCAAGAATCCTGTGGTGCGGACCCATGGATGGCTAGAGCATAGCATGGCACTCGAACGGAAACTGTGAACGGCTCGTTTAAAAAATTCGTAATTGACACTTTTTAGTTTCCTAAAATAGAGCAAAAATTTCTAGGTATAGGTAGTGTCGAGATCTACAAGCATATAAAAATTGTAAGTTAATGACGAGGTTTTAACTTATCAAATCCATAGTTAGCCACCTAGGGTTGAATCGGGAGAGAGATTTGGTAGCGCTGGTAGTAACTACGGCTGACAAGCGAGGTTTACCCAGGTTCAGGCCCCGGAGAGTAACACCCTACTTCCTGCTTGTCTGGTTATTGATGGTTGTGAACAAAGGAGCTACAATGGAGTTCCGACGAGACGTCGATCTCGCTGGGTTTTGGTGGCTAGGGTATTGCATGACCTAGATCGGCGGCCCTCCCAGTCTTTATATAGGAGGCTGGGTCCCGGGATTCGCAACCGATCGGTTTACAAGCAAGGTAAGTCTAAACCGACCTAATCTACGCTTGACTTGGAGGGTACTCCTTCTTCATGGGCCTCGGTCTTGATCCTCTAATGGGCCTTTGCGCACGGACCCGGTACTATACGTGCACCAGGTATCTTCAAGATAGAGCACCCGAAGGGTAGGTCCACATCAGTTAATTTACGGTACTTTAGGCTGCACATGTGTATTGTGCACCATCCAGATCAAACCATTTGTCTTTTTTCGAGATCACAATACAACAATTTTTGATTTAAAATTTTGCACAGTTGTAGATAATACATCTGTGTTTTTCTCAATTTTTAGAAAAATTAATCTTTTTTTTTTTTAAAAGAGCTTCTGTAGCTCGGGAGCTACTTGTCCTCTCTCTCAGCACTCGAAGTCAAACTTGGAAACGACCGCCACAGAGATGCCACCGCTTAACTGCGATCACTCCACACCTGTACTCCTCCCAACTTCCCGCGCCGCTTAACTCCCCCCACAGCGCGAGCTCGCGTCGACACGAGTCGCGCACTACTCGCGCGTAGTGGCGTGAGCATTTCATCGCTCCCTCCTCCTCCAGCCATCCCGTGTCCAGCCATCCGCCATGTCTTCCCGCTCCGTCATCCTCTCCACATCCATGCTAGTCGCCCGCGCCCACACCACCGCCGCCGAGGCCACCTCCGACGCCGACCGCCCAGCCTTCCACTACGTGTACAAGCCCGCCGACGTGCCCGCGGCCGCCACCGCGGTCCCACCGCCATCGCCGGAGTACTCCGCCGCCATCGCCGCGCATGCCGCGCGCCCACCCTCCGAGCAGGCGCTCCACCCGATGTGCTTCGCCTACGCGCGCCTCACCGTGCCCAACCGGAACCCGGGGCGCGTCATCTTCGAAACCATCCTCGAAGCGGCTTTCGACCTGATCTGGACCCTCGTCGGCCTCCTCCCCTCCGCGCACGGCACCATGGTCCTCCGCTTCCCCACCCCCGCCCACCGCGAGGACGCCATGCGCCTGCAGCCGTTCGGGTACGCCGGCGGCGCCGTGACCCTCGTGCGCGCCTGGGACACGTCCATCCTGGACGACTACCTCATCCACAGAAATCCCCAGCACCTCGTCCGGAGCCCCGATGACCTGCTCGTCCACGTCGCCCTCCACCGCTACCCGGCCGAGCAGCGCACGGAGAGGGACATCGGCGCCAACTGCCGCGGCTTCGGGTGGGTCCTCGAGGTTGACCGTGCCTGCTTCGCCGCGCCCGACCTCGCCCCCGTCCACGCCGTGCTCTGCGTCGGCCACCCGAGGGAGATCCCCCGCGAGCTCCGCATCGTCTACGGCGCCGACGGCTCCACCAGTGTGGTGCCGGTGCAGATTCTCGGCGTCTGGGACTGGCCCGCCGCCTTCGGCGCCCACGGGAGGTACGTGCGGTTCTTCCAGCAGAACCAGGCTGCGCCGGCGCCGGCGGATTTGCTAGGCTCAAGGATGCAGGCGATTAGCCTCTCTTAGGCTGCAATGCGCGCCATGACAGTGGGAGCAAAAAGTAGCAGTAGTAGTACACTCTTATGTAGTCCAAGTATGTAATTAGAGCCGTAGCCGGTCAGTTAGTAGGTAGCCTAGTTAGTTCCCCAAAACTACTAGTATGTCTTATGTGTTGTCGAAGGGTACGTTGGAGAAGATGGTGATGCGTGCTTGTTGTGTAGCTTGTTTTGGGGGCTAATCTGTTGTGGAAGCTACCTGATAATTGTAATCATGCATCAATATGTTATGAAAGAAATGGAGGCGTCACGTGTTATCAAATTCATGTTCGTGCACATTGGTGTCAATGTTATATTCTGTGTGGAGTGTGGATGTTTCTCTTGTTCAATCTGTGGAGGAGCAAATTCAGTCGAAATTACTCTTTTCTTGTCTTCTTAAATTGTTTGATTCCCAGAAAAGTGTTTGATGTAAAATGGAGTGTACTGATAATTGAATGTCTAAAGGAAATAAAATTGTCTAAAGGCATGTAGGTGAGCCCGTGGTAATGGTAATTGAATGTCAAAAGGGGAAAAATTGGCTGAAGGTGGCAACCTTTGCAAATTCTGCAAGCATTGTATGGCGGCTGACACAACACCGGGAACAATGTCAAATTGAGTGCACTGGTAATTGGGTATCCAAACGAAAAATGTCTTAAAGCCTCACAAAGCTACACATGATGCAACCTGTAGATATTCTGAAGAAATTGGGCGTGGATGTTCCTCTTGGTTAATAAAGTTCAGGTTTTTCAGATAAAAGGAAAAAAAATTATACCCAGGTAAACAGTGAGACTAAAGATGACAGCTGCCATTTATTTATCTCCACAAAAGATCAGTACAAATTATTGTCTCTCTAATTGTACAAAACAATCATCGTGTGTACTATAGTGCGCTTTCTGTCTGTCTGAAGAAGGTTGTGGAACAGCCTAACTGACCAAAAAAAAAGCTAGGCTAACTGAAGCAGCTGACTGGCTGCTAATTGCTGGGCAGCCCTGCTGATAAACATTTCTGTCATATTCACATAAGCTCCAGCTCCTTGGCGCTGGCCGCCAACCTCGCATTGTCACGGTCACGCTTGAACACGAAGTACAGTGGGGTGTAGAACAAGAAGCACAAACCAAAAGGAACAATCATCATGGTCAGCAGCCCCCTCGAGAGCGCGTACGCCCCCTCCACCGATCCGTTTTCAAGGTTGACCGTCTTCGAGTTGTAGCCATAGATCTTCTCGGTCACCATGCCAACGGCGGGGGGGCCAGGGAGGCGAAGGAGCCCTCGAATGCACGATCGAAGGCGTAGATCATCGTGCGGTGCTTGGGAGGAACCACCTCCGCGAACATCGGGTTGTTTGCGCAGGTGGCGCACCAGCTGATGGTGAGCCCCATCAGGAACAGGGTGACAGTGTAGCTGTACCAGTAATCGACTGACTGGGGGATGAGCGTGAGGAGAATCCATGAGAAAGGGATGCCCATGAAGGCGCTGAACTGAGCACACATGATGCGGCCTGAATCCGGGTAGCGTCTTGAGAGGCGATCCGCGATTACCCCACCGAGAAATGATCCGCTGGCGCAGCCGATTGCGAATAGGCTGTTCAACCCAGCTGAGCTTTTATTGTCAAAACCTACAAGGGTTCACGACTTCGTTACCGTTTAACTCTCGGAAGGAACTATCGACAGTTCACATATTGGAACATATCGATTTGTACTCTTACCAATTAGCTCGAACCACATCGTGAAGAAAACAACAGCAGTCCAGGGCAAAGAGCCAACTATGCCTTGCAAGACGATGATTTGAAATGTCCGCACTTTCATGACAGATCTTGCTGTTATCCATGAATCCTTCCAGATGGACCGTGGAGGAAAAATACTATTGCCAACCAAACGCGACCTGCCATTAACATGAGATAGCAAAATCATGTTTTAATAACAAATACAAACATGCATACAGCCGGTGCATACGGTTATATGGCAAGTCAGTGTAGAATCAAGTAGTCATCAAACACAACAGCTTATAAAAAAAGTTACACTTCCACCAAATACCATAGTAGTAGATATGGAGAAGACAGAAAAAATAAGAGCATTTGATCACCAGCAATATTACTTGTTACTTATGTTTTCATGACTAAACTAGTGTGGTATCTACCATTTGAATTATCAATTTGATCAAAGGATTTATCTAAGAGACCAGAAGAAAATGTACCTCTCGTGGTTGTCCTCATCATCAAAACTGCTTGGTGACACTTTTCTAGGATCAACGGTGTAGAAATAGACAAGAAGCCCAATTAACAAGCTCACAAATGCGACCACAATGAATGCGAACCGCCATCCAGGAAATCCCCAATAATCCCTTCCGGCCATGATTGTTGCCAGAATACTTCCTCCTATACCACCTATCGAGCCAATGAGGGCTAACAGACCAAATCCTGCGCCGCGAGTACCATCTTTGTAGCTATCAGCAATGAAGGATGAAAGTGATGGAATTACAATGGCAAGTCCAACACCATTTACACCTCTCCAGAATGCAACCTGCTGAAAATACTGGCTGACACCAACCGCCCCTGTTGATAGAGCCCAGAAGACGGTTCCGATCGCAAGAATAGTGGGGCGATCATACTGAAGAGCAAGGACACCTGCCAAGGGAGATGCTATGGACTTCAGAAAGTTCATTATAAACGTAAGGTACCCCAGATCAGTAGGACCAGCATCGAAGGCAGCACTGACTTCCTTGTACACAGCGGGGAGGAGATTCTCATCAGCCCGCTCCATTATGGAAGCCAGGTTGATGAGGATAAGGGAGATGGAGAATCCATATATCATCCTTTTTGCCCTGAAACAAGGCAAATAATTAGGTAAGCAATCTTATATATGTTGGTGAATGCCACATGAAACTCGGAGAATCCTAGCGATATTTGTGTGACATTAAAGAGTAAACATGTTTCAACCGATTCTATTCACATCTGTACAATTAAACTTAGATTCACTCCTCATAATGGATCTATACAGATGTATGGTGTCTCACAGATGGGTGCCAGATGGATGCAAATGATCTACAATGAAACGATCATAGTGAATACCGAACTATGTTCCGACATAATTTGGTTACATTCACACCCCCACAGGAATTGCAGCCATAATTAGGGATGCGAAAGTGGGATCCCACTTATCCAACTTATACTCCATTTTGTGCATGGCTAGTTCAAAATTTGGGATCCCACTTTCGCATCCGTAGCCATAATACCTACTCCCTCCGTTCCTAAATATAAGATGCTTTAGTGTTACACATGTTGTCTACATGCATACTAAAGTGAGTGAACCTACACATGAATATGTCGATACACTTGTGTGCATGTGAATGTGGACAAAAGCTAAAACATCTTATATTTAGGAACGGAGGGAGTAGAAGCATTCTTGTTTCTCCTGCTTCGAACTTTGTGCATAAGAAAAATAGGACTAGATATGAAACAGGACTTAAAAATTTGGGTGAATTTGCCATTGAATGGAACGGGCATGATAATGATATATTTAAAGCTTTCCAGAAAAAAAAACTGCAAAAGAGTACGCCCTCCGTCACATTTTACAGGGCGCACACGTAATTTAAGAAACCACTTTGACCATTAATTTGGTCAACAAAATACAAACTATACATCAAAAAAACCATATCACTGAAAACTTCTTTTGAATATAAATCCAATGGTATAATTTTTGTGACATATACTTTTTATTTTGTTAACAAAATTTAATGGTCAATTTTTTTCTTAAACTGCGTGCGTAAACTGTGACGGAGGGAGTAGAGTATATTCTTTCAGAGTCATACTACGTAGCTTATAATTGACTGTCTCTTCTGAACTGAAAACCTTAGGACCCACTTAACAGTCCAATCCATCTAAAACAAAGCCATGCCAATTGCATGATGGTTAACCTGGTCTCGCTGTCAGATATCAAAAGTCAGTCGTGGTGGTTGTCATGAGATCCTCACTTTCGACCAAAGATGTGCATATCTGCTCGATGATTACTCTGTGTTGGACCTAAAAAATGCACATGAATCTCTAGCATCTGCAAGTACAGGAGCTGATCTGCATCAGCTAGCTCTTCAGTTCCCACAGCATCCAATCGGTGGAGGAGGGAAACTGTCATCTTTTACCATTAAGTACTGGACAAGTACTATCCAATTAAAGCCTATGGTCGATGGGATCGAGCTTGCGGTCCGCACGCAGCCCTGAAACTGAATCCGCCATCAAAATGGCAATCTTCCCTAATCGCTCAATCCTTCTCGAACTTCCACAACAAGAACTTGGGACACTCCGGTCTAATCTTAGACAAATGAATGCATTGTTCAAACACACATCCACGCATCTGCCTTTAGCGGGCAGAGAATCTGGTCCGCTCGAGGCCAGAGAAGAACCACTCCGACTACACCCAGTACAAAAATTAATCCTCTCTGGTCTGATTCAGATGAGATGGGAACCAAATGAACACCACTAACGCATAAAGCTAGTACAAAAATCCCCTTTTGCCTCATGAAGCTACGCTACAAGTACACTGCTCGAATCGACGGGGAGAAAGAAATCATGGTGTGCAGAACCGAGAGCTCACCTCATGTCGGAAGAGGTGGAGCAACGGAGGAACACGGAGCGTGGTCGTAGATCCCGCGAGGAACCCCAGCTGCGTTTCCCCCCTCGGTTTCTTCTTCCTTTGCTCCCCGGTTGTTTCGGCCCGGATCGTGGGTGGAAAATCGGAGGAAGCCACGACTAGCGACGAGGGCAAGACCGGACTTGTAGCAGAGCGTGCGTGCGCGACCAATGGAAGAAAAGGAAAGGCGGGACGGGTGAGGTGGCCGTGTCCTGTCTCGCGTCCTCGTCACCGTGAAAACTCGGCGGTAATTTTGCGCCAATCTCGGGACTACGCTTGAGATCTTCGAAAAGATATGAATTGTTTGGTCCTGTGTTAGGTTTTTAAGGGCACGAGTACATCATACAGGCAGGCACACACGCATAAAGTATTCTTACAGAAAAAAACGATAGTTTAACATACTTCGATGTGTTTGTCTGCAACAAATATTGCAGTTTTAAAATCATGGTATTTTCAAAACATATATTTTTAATCTGTGGTTGGATGGTTAGGGTCACTTCTTTTGCAGCTTCTGAGCGGCTTCGATGTCCCTAGAGCTTAAGCCAAAAGATGTCTCCGGCTCCTAACCAGCTTCCCCCACCGTGAAACTGTTTCCCAGTTTCTGGGCGGCTTCCCGCAAAGAGTCGAATCGGTGTGGAGAACTGCCCTTTCCTTTGCTTCTATTTACAGCCGGACTGCCACCGCGTGGAAAACGATTGGGAGAAAAAGGAAAAGGAAAACAAGCAGCGCATCTCTCTCTCCTCGCGCGAGCGTCCTCTTTCCCAGTCCCGACCTGCCCCCTCGCGCGACCTCTAGGGTTCCTACCCGCCGCCGTCTGCGTCAGCGCCTGACAGGGATATACCTTTCGGGTACCCTACCATGAGGGTACCTGGTGCACGTATCGACTAGGCCCAATTATCAAGAGCCTACATGAAACCCATAAAGGAAGGCCCAAGAAGACGGAGTATCCTCCAAGTTAGTTGTAGCCATAGTCGGTTTAGACTTTCTTACTTGTAAACCTGAGTCGGTTGCGAACTCCCGAGACCAGCCTATTATATAAAGGCTGGGAGGGCCGCCGATGAAGGACACGCAATACTCGAACGACCAAAACCCTAGCGAGATCGACATCTCGCCGGGACTCCATTGTATCTCGCATATACCTCAAATCAATACCAGACAAGCAGAAGTAGGGTGTTACTCTCCGGAGGCCTGAACCTGGGTAAATCCTTGCTTTTGCTTGTCAGCCGACGAACTACCAGCTCTACCACGTTCTCTCCCCCGTAATCTCAACCCTAGGTCCTTAACCATGGGATTTGATGAGTTAACCCCTCGTCAGCGCCCCACCGCCGGTATTGGCCCCGACCGGCGACGACCTCCCCAACAAGCTTCTCCCCGCCTCCACCTTCGCACCCGACCGCTCCGGCCTCCTCTCCACGCGCTGCCGGTCGCCTCTCTGCCCGCCCCCGCCCGTCTCTTCACCTGTTGCGAGGCCGACGGGGTGTCCAACCGGCGAGCTCAACAACAAGCACGACCTCCTGAGGCCTCCCAACGACCTTCCCAGCAACCTCCTCTCCAGCGATTTCCTCGCTGGACAAATCAATGTCGACATCGAACCAGCCAATAATCATCTCGAATTTCCTTTAAATTTCTAGATGTGATTCCTAAAAGCTATGTGATGTTAGCCGGCTGTGCTTGTCAATTTGTTTCAACTGTTGACCTAGTAATTTTGGATGTGAAGTGATGTTCGAATTTCTCCTAATTTTTATTATCATCTACCTTTTCATACTATTTTTATTTTATTTCTAGCTCATTTTCTACAATTTTTTTATTATCATCTACCTTTTCATACTAATTTTATTTTCTTTCTAGATCATTTTCTACTAAAAACTAGCATATGTAATATAACATCACTTTATTAAGTGCACATATCAAATTTAGGGGCATTATGGACATCTCACAACGCAACAAGTAAATAAGCTAAAACTTAACAAGCCCAAAAGAAGTCTCCCAAGCAGTTTTTAGTAGCTTCTCCCCACCACAGTTTCTCCCCACGGAATCCATAAGCCGGCTTATGCATAAGCAGAAGCCCAAAAGAAGTGGCCAGCCATCAGAGTTCAAAACCAAGGTTTGGCACATGTGTCGCATTAATGCGGAATATTATTTCTGTGAGAGGCGATGTCCCCGTCGATAGTAAGTCGTTTGTGGAGATTTCGTCAAATGAAGACCCGACCCATCGGCTCAGTATTTTGGAGGTACTCAGTGTATGTCCATAGGGGTGCCAATACGTGCGTGTACGTGTGTGTTTTCTAAATAAAAAAATAAGGCAAAGTGGTTCGACTACCACGGTAGTCTTTCCCGTGGTTGATACGCAAACCATTTACCACAGATTTTGTGAACCATGGTAGATTTTCTGCCTAGTGGCTTTTACTGTGGTACACCTTACATGGTAAAAACTGTTATTGACATGAAAAAAATGCTCTTCTACCACGACATTCGGGCGTGGTAAAAGAACTTTTCTTCTAGTGGGTATACTTTGTGTAAAAATTAGAGTGCCATTTTGCACTATATTCTTTGTGCATGTATGATAGAAAAAATTCCAATTTTGGCACTCATAAATTTAAAAATGATTCTTTTACAAATAACTTGAAAACTCACTTTGACAGTATTGTGAAGTTTGGTAAAAGGCATATTTTTGCCAAAAAAAATGGACCCATTATGATGAATTTCTTTATGGTCCATCACACTCAATTTTTTAGACCGTGTGTGATTGCCTCCTACATTGCACACCTTTTAAAAAAAAGTGTGCAATTGGCCCTTACATCACACACCTTTTTTCGAAAAACTATGTGCAATGCATCGCAGAAAGTACCCTCATTGGGGGCAATAAGAAAATAAAAACCATTTTTAAATGACACACTATTATGAATTCTTTTATGGTGCATCACACACGATTTTTTGGAACCGTGTAAGGTATTGTTCTAAATCGCACACCTTTGTTCCTGAAAATGGGATTGCATCAATTCCACTTTTACTTTTTAGCAGTGTGCGATTGCCGAATATCATACACGTTTTTTTTCAAAAGGTATGTGGTGATAAATTTGTTACTCTTTTGCCAGATAGTATGCGATTGGGGAATGGCTTATTCATTACCAGTGCCATCATATTCATATAAAATTTGGAAAATAAACCCCCTTATATTTTTTTAAATTGCAAACAATAAGACCGCATTTTTAGCTAAGTAATAGGTGAATCGAATTTTAGATGAAGTTCGGGCAACCAATCATTACCTAAAGGGAGTACTCACATATATGAAAGGAGAACATCTTAAGTAAAGTCACACTGTCAAAATTAAAGATTCTTTGCTATTAAATATCCTTGTACGTGTTAAATGTGTGTTTCAATGATAGTTTCATGAATTGATATTTTCGTAATAGACAATATATTAATATCAAGATGATATTAAGTACATGTACAACTACTAGCTTCTTTCTATATAAGAAATGCTTTTGCTAGGATCAAGTTTTTCAAAAAGTTATCAATATGTTTGTGGAAAATAGCACATGCTTAAGTAAAGACTACATGGACTAAAATAACATTTACATGCCGCGCAAATTAAGACTTATTTTGTAGTCTTTGTACTTGTGTTTTTCAGCTCTACAATGACGTGGTTTTACTAGTAAAACTTTACCTTCGAACTTTTAAAACCAGTGCATCATGGATAATTCAAAGTTGCATCTTGGCAAAATATGCATTTTCAAAAATTAAATGTTTGGAACTATTTGGGCAAGTACATCTTCGTGACAGTCGTGTGCCCATAAAATTTCATGGCAAGTCTGTTTTATTTTCCTTTTTGTGCACACACAAAAGGGTGTCTTTTTTCATAAAACAATTACACACACGCTCAAGATATATGAACATGTGCATGCGTCGAGAAAATTTGGAGCACTACTAAGTATTTACTTTGGATCACGTAGCGGAAATGAAACAAACAAAAAGATTACATAAAGGAGAGGGCGGTGTGATAACACAATTGAAGAATCAAATGGCCGTATTATGTTAAACCCTCTACAACAAATTGGAATATAGTTCATATCTCGGCTTTTGATCCGGATACTCTTGCCCTTCAAGGCTTACCTTTCATTATTGAAATATGACTCCTCTCATATATCTTCAAATATATTCCATTAATGTAAAAGACACACAATAAACTATGAAATACAAATGTAGGGGAAAATCTACATATGAAAAATCTTATGAAATCTAAGAAGTCAAGAGAACGTAAAGATTAGATAATTACAAAGAATTATCTAAGAACTAATGAGTACCATTATAGGGTTATCTAAATTTTATTTTCTCAAATTTACAACCTGGGTTTATTGTTTACTTAAAATAAACACCATTTTTTATGTTTTACTGTTTAATTACTTTCAAAGTAGTATTTGTTCACCACCTGTTGACCATCACAGACTTCACCTTTTCCGTATCAAGCAAGTTGAGGAACACTCTGGACTCATGTCAATAATTAAATATAATTTGTACTAAACTTTAATACTTCTTTGTAACTTATTTGGATCATGCTAAGTATAAGTGGGAGTACAATTTCTTATTAATTGGCAACCACACAACTAGATAATATAAATATTGGTTACAATGTTTTTTTGTTATAGTCTAATGTATCTTGTTGAAAAATACAATTGCATTGTACTAGATTTATACTATATTTTATAACCAAAGTTCCTCCTAGTTTTTTTTTGTCAAGTGCATGGACTATAGTGTATACATAGTGTGTGTGTGTTTATTTTAATATCCTTAAATATCATGGTACACTCTAAAACTTAATAGGGGTTTCTAGTAATGTAAGCATATTTATTGAACCTTCTAGAGTATAAATCACGCCATTGAAATGATTATTTACTAGTTTCTTCGTAGTCATGTCCCTTGCAAGTTTCATGAGGTTTGGCAATAAGTTGATAACGTGTGCATGTTGTGTACTGAATATGGAAATAGCATTGCTTATAATAATCACCGAATAAAATATATGTTGTTGAAATACTACCGTTGAGCTTGTTTAAATGAGAAAGATATATTTAAGTGCGATCGTTTATAGTTTTGTTACATTGTCCTTCATGGATTGGTGGGAAGTTTTTAATACGTGTTTTTTAATTTATGTGCACATGCACGCGGTAGTTATCTCGAAATCAGACATTCATGTGTCAAAATACGTATGCACGGGGATAAGAAGAACAACATCGTGTGTAAACCGTCAAAGAATTTGAAAGACCTGAATGAAAGGTTTGATGGGGAAGAAGATAGGGCGACAATGTGGTGGTAGGTAGGCCGCAAGAATGTTGTTCGGAGCATATAAACATAACTACAAGGAGATATATGATCAAAACACACGTACACACTAGATAAACTAACAAAGCAGGATACGCATAATTACAGGGAAACGATAATCAAGAAGACAAAAAGGTCACAAACCACAAACTTTTATTCCGCTGACAAGCTAGGACACATCACACCCTCTCGTTCATTCGTTCGATCGACACGCATGAGACGAGCACAAGAAGCCACGAACAGGGCATGCATCTTAGGTACTTACACGATGGAACTTACTTATTTTACGAAATAAAAAAAGAAACACGTGCGCCATATGCAAGGCCACATCGTCGCACTGGCTTGGTTCGATAAGATGATATCCAATTATTGAACACACACATGCAAAGAGCAACACATCTGGCATGGGCTTCTTCAACCTCCCATAATCGCAGAGCACGCGCTCGTACGTGCATGCTTTGATTGATTAGGCAGCAGCGGACGCAATGGCACCGGCGCCGGCGCCGGCATGCCCGTCACAAACGCCTGCATGCATCGCCGCAACGTTCCACGGCGGCTCTCGTCGCTCCGCTGCCTTCAGCTGGTGTATGCCAAGATAGTGCTACGAGTTAATTAGATGTAATTTACTCAGGACGCCTCAATTATTTCAGTGTAGAAAAGTGCAAGCCGCCTCCGTTGTTTTTACTTGCACTGGCAGTCATTGAAGTCGTCGAGTGATGCAATTAAGTCACCATTTTCAAAAATCTTGTGAATCATCACTGAAGTCAACATCCATGTGCACTTTGGTCACTCGGCCGGTTTTTGACCGAGAGTCGTCACGTGCGTCCCACGTGTGGTCACTGTGGACCGTAAATTTTGCAAATAACCCCTTCATTTAAGTGATGAACCTCGCATTTCATGTTTAGCGAGACCAGAGACAGTCAAAACTATTTCACTCATGTCTGATTGAGTTGATAATTTTCAAGGACCAAACACCGCACAAAACTTGGGACCATTGCATTTACTGGATCTAGATGTGAATCATTGTAAGACGCTCACCTTGGCAGTATTATTGGCCTCGTCCTGTAGTCATGCTCCCCTGTATTGTGGCCTGGGATGGCCTCGTCGTGGAGATGGAAGGCGATGGCCGGAGGGAGGTAGGCGAGGGCGCGGCCACTGGGTGGATTCTTGGCCGAGGATGAGACGCGTTGGGCGGCGGTCGTTTTGCGTCTGGTTCTTCCACACAAGGCCAAAGCTGCCGGCGCCATCGCCGACACGCGACGCCATCGTTGCAGGTCCTCCCAGACGAATCGAAGAGCACAGAAAGATCTGCCGCGATCCTCTCTACCTCCTCCGCGAGTTGCGGACGCCCGGAATCGCCGCCGACCCGCTTGTCTTCTCCGCGTCCGGCCGCTGCCCAGTCGAGCTCACTCTGGTCGCCCTCGACCTCCTCCTCTACTTCCGTGCTCTGTTTCTTCAGATCGCCGTGCTCCTCGTCTGCAGCCGCAGATTTGGTCGCCGACTGCAATTCCGGCGACCATCGGTCTTCATGCGCCGCCCGTTCGGCTCCCCGCGACGCCCTCATGCGAATCCGCCCGGTTCCAGCCCCGCGCACGTGCTCCTCTGCTCGCACGCGAGGTCGTCAAAGCTGGGCGATCCCACCGTCGTGTGCGTCACCTGCTGACGTTCGGCGTGGAGCTTGTGGAGCCCGTGTCGGAGGAACACAGATCGATAGAGCATGCGACGGTTATTTGCAAAATTTATGGTCCACAGCGACCACACGTGGGACGCCGGTCAAAAACCGGCCGAGCGACCAAAGTGCATATGGATGTTGACTTCAGTGACGGGTTCACAAGATTTTTAAAAATAGTGACTTAATTGTATCCACTCGACGATTTCAGTGACCGCCAGTGCAATTAACCCTGACCAGAGCTAGCGAAGTATAGCAAACTACTCCACAAATACGAAGATCCAGATGAGAGGTTCTTTATTTACTTACCATTGCTCATGCTGTGACAGACGGAAGACCTGCATCCCAGTTTGTAGTACTCGATGGCTAGATCTTCTGCCAGAAAAACAGGTTGAACTCAACTGATTTGGATGATAATCAACAGGCACAATATGGAAATCAAGATGGACCGCTTCGATCAATTTACTACCTTTGTTGGTGAGCAGGTTGGAGCCCGGGTAGTCACTCGGGAATGTTGTGCCGCTCATGTCAAACTCACAGCCGCAGTGTCCCATGCAATATGCCCTGGAGTACTTGCCTTTACAGGCGGTGTAACACTTCGTGGCGTCCCTGTCTCTGCAGTGGAACCTGTTGCTGGCGGCAGCGGCCTGCGGCAGAGAACCCAAGCTCCCTGCTACGAGTAGCACACACACGATCACGCTCTTGAGACCCTTTCCTTCCATGGCGAAAGTGCAGCTGGTTGATCGCTCAAACTTACCCACTACCACTAGCTAGCTCACACAGATCATGGAGATGGCTGGATATCGATCGGTGCTAGCTACTTATAGGAGATGCCGGTGGCGTATGCGCCGTTCGTACAGCTGATTGGTTGCTGACTGGACATGGTACATACGGTTGAATAATGCTGAGGACACGTCTTCATCAACATAAATGGCGCCATGTGGCATGTGCTACGGCTGTTGCCACTGGTACATAAGGTTATTCGGTAATTGTAATTTTTATACTACGGTAAAATACAGTATGAACTGATGATATTGTAATTTTCATACTACGGAAAATCCGGTATGAACTGATAATATTGTTTGGTACAGTACCTGCAACATATTGGATTTTTTATATTACAACATGGTAACCGAAGTTGGCGTAAATTTCAAAAAGAGTGAATAACACTGGTATACATCATACATGAACTTATCCACGATATTCAAACTCATACACAATCTTGCGAAATGTGATCCCGTAGTCCTAAAACTTAGTGTGCTGTGATGATTTTTTTAGGGACGTTTTGTGATGATTTGGCCAAAAAAAATCTGAACTAGTAAGTTGTTTGCCACCGTGGACATGTCTGGATAGGTTATTTTTTTTTCATGTCGTTCGTTAAAATCATTTGGTCAAGTCCTCAATTCTAGCCGAGCGTGGTAAACTTGCAAACGATATCTATTATTTGCACGTATTCTTACTATCCACCTAGATCTTCACATGTTATTTTCGGATGTCATGCGATAGAAACAGGTCTCATTCATGTCGAGAGGGAGATGGCTGGATATCGGTGCTAGCTACTTATAGGAGATGCCGGTGGCGTATGCGCCGTTCGTACAGCTGATTGGTTGCTGACTGTGCATGGTACATACGGTTGAATGATGCTATGGACACGTCTTCATCAACATAAATGGCGCCATGTGGCATTGTGCTACGGCTGTCTGCCGCCAGTACATAAGGTTATTCGGTAATTGTAATTTTCATGCTACTGTAAATACAATATGAACTGATAATATTGTAATTTTCATACTACGGTAAATACATTATGAACTGATAATACTGTTTGGTACGGGACCGGTCACATATCTGGATATGTTATTTTTTCAAAAACACTCCTGTTGTTTGTTAAAATCACTTAGTCAAGTCCTCAGTTCTAGCCGAGCGTGGTAAACTTGCAAAACGGTCTCTATTATTCGTGCTTATTCTTACTATCCACCTAGCTCTTCACATGTTCTTTTCTCTAAGGTTATGTCATGCGGTAGAAACAGGTCCCGTCCACGTCGAGCACTCTGCTGACGCAGAAATCTTGCCCGCTGTCGATTTCGTGTCGATACCGCCTGGTACGCATCTCCGTACATTCAACGAGAGGCGCCAAACTACGTGATACAGTTGATTCCTTCTCTGTTTGCCCACAATTCATCATTGTTCGGGTGTGGCTCAAGGTTTTGGTGCGGTTTATGGGGGGATGACTGAAGTCAATTTAGGTTAGAAATACGGAGGACTAGGATTTTGCATCTTATATTTATGTCGTTGAGAGTGACTGAGACTTTCTCGTGGGTGAAAGGGTATGGTTTTGATCCCTATTCCGTATAGATCAAAGAGGTGCAATGTCAGTGAGTTTGTTGATGATTTCATTGCAAGGTGGACAGATTATGATTGTACAGACTGAGTTCATCAGTAAGTCAGAAAAGCTCTTCGACAAACCTTGTCTTGTTTTAATTTGGTGAATTTGAAGATGCGAATTTTATTGTGACTGAATACAGCTCTTGAAAAACCATGTATGGAAAGCCTTCGTTTGGAAATACACTATAATATTTTGTTTGTGTACAGAATATTATGACTGAATATAGCGAGAAGGTGTTTCATGAATATGTGCTAAGATTAGCTATATTTGTTGTACAAGTGTAATGGTGATCTATTCTCAGTGTAACCGAAACTTAACAGTGTCACCTACAATTGAAAAATCATCCAGAGGTATTCACCTGGTATTATTTTTCCTAGAATTTTAATTAAGTTTCTAATGTCAGTACAATTTTTTCCTTGAATCCTTGTCAAGTTTCTAATGCCAATATTAATTTTTCCATGAATTTTAGTCAAGTTTCTAATGCCAACACAATATTTCGTAGAATTTTAGTCAAGTTTCTAATGCCAATAAAATTTTAATTGAATTTTAGGCAAGTTTCTAAACCCAATACTATTTTCCTATAATTTTAGTCAAGTTTCTAATGCTAGTAATAATTTTGCGACATTTTTAGCCAAGTTTCTAGGGCCAATACTATTTTTCCTAGAATTTTAGTCATGTTTCTATTGCCAATCTTTTTCCCAGAATTATAATCAGGCTTCTATAGCCAATATTTCTTTTTTTGAAATTTAGTCAAGTTTCTAGCCACAAAAATATCATTGTTCCTAGTTTTTAGTCAAGTTCCTAATGCGTTGCTAGTGGAAGCATGTAAGGAAACATGGTGGGAGAATGCACTTCTCCATGCGTGCAAAAACTGACCATGATATAGTTAAATTTATGAAAAGTACAGCCAAAGTTCCAACTTGAGCTAGAAGAAGTTGTGACACAAGAAGATGACGAATTTGATGACCCTTCATACATTCAGGTATGCACTGGTATACCTATTAATAATTTACTGTATATATGATCTGGAGAGTTAAAAAAATTACTTCCCATTCCATGTGCATAACATTATTCCTCCTAATCTAATAAATGTTCCTACATACCAAACAATAACATGGTTTACAAGTTGGGACAAGAGGTACTTTTCTAATATTTTTCCTAGAATCTCAGTGAATTTTGTAGTGACAATAATATTTTCCTAATTTTTTAATGAAGTTTCTTGTCACAATATTATTTTTTCCTTGAATTTTAGTGAAGCAATGAAATTTTTTCTTTGAATTTTGGTGAAGTTTGTAGTGACAATAATATTCTTCATAAAATCGAAGTGAAGTTTCTAGTCACAATCATATTTTTCCTTGATATTTAGTGAAGTTTGACGTTTTGCTAGTCAGATGGGTGTGTGCGCACGCGGTTACTACCGTTTGATCTGGCTGAAGATGCGTGAAAAGCTGCATCCAGCTTTGACCAAGCGGAGGATGCTAATCACCCGACACGCTAATCGTTCTGAGCGTCCAATGCTTAAATACCTGAGAAAGCTGGCTGCATGCACTCGTATAGGAGTAAAACAATAATATCACATGGGAACCAACGAGAAAAGGTAGTAGCCCATCACGCTATTTTTTTTATCTTCTCCTCTTTTGCAGCTTTCTGCAGTTTCCTTTATCTCTTCCTTCGTACCAATTAGGCGAAGCTCAAGAAAAAAAATCTGAGTGGATGTGGTGCTCTTCACGATCCAGGCCATGAGGCCAGCGTGGAGGGAGCCACGGCCATGGTGCCATGGTGAGGAATCGATCCAGCAACCGTGGAGGGAGCCACGGCCATGGTGCATGCAGCTCGAGGAGCCCAGGGCGGAGACAGCACCGGCAGCAGCAACCGGCCAATCTCGCGGCGGCGCGCAACCTCCTCAAGCTCTGCCACGACGAGGACCGCAACGGCTCGCAGCTCACGGTGGCGTTGGTGGTACGGTTCGGAGGAGTGAGTGGGTGAGGAGTTTTCTCGTGCTTGAATCGATGAACGAACGAGCTAAGATGCGAGAGTCAGAGAGATGGGGAAAGCAAGAGAGAGCATGTGTCAGCTCGACAGATAATTAGCAGAGGCTTTAGCACAGTTTGCATTAGACTGGTTTGACCAAATCGGACAGGTGTAAGACAAAGGAGGGGTGCGCACCCACACCCCTGACTACCAGATCATTTCTGGCCAATAATATTACTCGGAATTTTACTCAAAGTTAGCCTAACAATAAAATTATATATGTGAGAAGAGATGTCATGTGGCACCTTAACTGGCGATGGACCTTTACCACAATATTCTTCTTTTGTTCAAGCTGCTAGAGGATCAGTTCCAAGAGGCAGAGTCCCCGATTAAACTTCCTCGCCAGCGAAACCACCAGTCCCCTTCCCGTCTGCTTGTCGTCATAGCGTCGTGAGGGGGAGGGGAGCTCTGGTCCTAGTTTGCGCTTGTGTTTAGTACTAAATTTATTTAGGTTTTCGAGTTTCCACCGTCGGCGTCATGGTGGGACTGATGCTGATGGTGCTAGTAGGAATAATGGTCTTCCAGCCTGAGCTCCTGCTCGTCGGAGGTGTTGTTGGCGCCTGCGAGAGGCCTGTAGAGTCGAAGCTGTTGGAGCGACTTAGATTTGGGGTTGTGTCCTGGCATGGCAACGGGGACGGGTCACTCTTGGAGTGTGCCCGTGCTTACTGCTGTGGATTTGCGGATGACAGTGGGGAATCCAGACGCCCTGGATCTGGCGTTGAAGAGATTCCGAGAACTCTTGTGGTCAATGTTTTTATTGGGCTGGATCCAGCCATACGGGACGGGTGGCTATCGCAGATCGTTAACGCATCATGGCTAGGGGTTTCTTCAACGTCAAGATGTGAACCAGATGTTGGTGCTCTTCTTTTCCGGCGAAGGCAAAAGATGTGAGTGCTTGATAGTTGCGGCGAGGGTGGTATGCAGCAGTACATCATCTTGTATCCTCCTACATTTATGTTGCTTGAATGCGTATCAACTCTGTATTCTTACTATTACGAATATAAGTGATAGTAATGTATGCCTACGCGTACATCGTAAAAAAAAGAAGTTCCAAGAGGCAGAGTCATGGTCACTACTGCAAGTACAAGAGGCAACTTGAGAGGACGTAGAAGCAGAGAAATAAACACATGCAACGATGGGCTCCAATTTTGAGTAATAGGCAGCTCCTCCTTGATTTCCCTAAACAAGCCTGCCGAAAAAAACTACTCCGTAGTGGTTTTCTTTGAGTAGTTCATACTTCATACAGAACCATATAAGTAAAGACTTTATTTTCCCCGCACAAAAATAAGTAAAGTCTTCCCCTCAATCATTCGCAGTTCTTTATTCAACGTCACATGAGGTGCAGCAATTACATCCTTCCAGTAACAACAAATGACCTAGTTTTAAGGAAGCGCAGGGACTGCTGCCACCTTTGCGGATGAAGGTGGGGGTACGCACGCGGTCTTGCACACATCCATGGTTCTATAGCAAGTCCAATTGGCTGAACAACAGTAACAGTTATGTTTGTTTAGGTTGCATATCGGGATAGTTTTACTTAAGAAGCAGCCCACGCCTATTCCCCCTACCTGTGAAATTGTCAAGACAAATATACCATTACAGTTGACGCACATGAATATATTATTAACCAGTGTCATTTGAATAAGTAAGCGATATGGAGTGGAAAGGAACACCAGAGGAAAATATGTAGCGTTTGTACCACTTACACTGTGCATCAACAGCAAAGCATACGAGAATAAGCAACACTAATGCCTGGATGCGCTTCATGCACTTCTCCATGTAGATGTTGCAACAGTTTTTCTTGCGTTTTGGCTGTGTCTTTGTCGAAGTTACTGACCGGATGCTTGGTGTGGTCCATATATATAGACAGAGGTAGAGATAGCTATATTTGGTTGAAAATTAAACCAGAGTACTATTGTATACATTTATTGGCAGGAAATTATTACGCCAAGTTGGTAATGCATATATTTTCCTTCCAAAAATATTTGGACAAATCAAACTGATTCATTCTTATGATGGGGGAGGAAGTCTATATAGTATATAGTAAATTCGGGGCTATAAATGTTGATTGACTGGAATTGATTGATTTTTTTGTAGTATTTTGCGCATTATATGTTATGGGGTTTCAAGATTCTAACGAGTTTCTCTCGTTGAAGCGGATGAGTGTATGGCCAAATTAAGACGAGATAAATAGTCTAAATTGCTAATGAGAAGCATCATAATTATTTTTCAACATGCGAAAGTTAAACATGCTCAAGTAGGGGGTAATAATATTAGATATTTTCACCTCATTGCTAATGAGAAGAATCTTAATTATTTTTTCGATTAGAACAAGACGAGAGGACCACTATGGGCTTAACAATTGGAAAGTTTTCATGTCAGAGTACTATAAGCGCTTGTTTGGAGCGCCGGACCCGTGCCTTCTCTTTGAATGAATGTTATATTAATGATTTACCACAAATTTCACCAGAGGAAAATAGCATTTTAACATCTAATTTTACTGAAAAACAAGTGTTGGAGGTTATTTCTTAAATGCAATATAATAAAGTTCTCGGACCAGATGTGTTCCCTGCTCAGTTTTATCATTCCACGAGACAAAACTACTTAGTGAAAATACAGTGGATTTAACACTAATCAGGCAATTACAAATACCCAACGACTGAACGAGTGGACAAGTCGGGTATGGAATCAGTTGCATACTTTGTCCGCTCGCCGGAGTACTGCTTGTGCACGCCTTTTACAAGGAGGAGGATGGCCTGATGGGGATGCCCAGTATGCCGGAGGGCTCCGCGAGGGCATCTTCATTGCTGGCGTCAACCTTGGAGAGGGCGACGTAGGGATGTAAATGGTTACATATGTGGCACCATATAATACCACTTATTTCGGTCTACAGTACAAAACGTTTTTTGTTTCTTGGAAAACTGAAGTGTGAATGCATTTATATGAGATTATACGGCGGCATTAACATGTCTATTTACATCTCTACGGCCACGTCCAGGTCCTGTTCGATGAGGATGGGATGCGCTATGGCCTGGTTATAGTCTTTCGTAGCTTCTGAAATCGCCGGCGCTAAACCCAATAGCCCGCTGTTTTAAACAGAGCCCAGAATCCATGCCTCGAGCTGGGAGGGCATCGGATTCGGCCGCCGGTGAGAGGAGGGCGGATGGGAGTGGATGACTTGCTGTACATCTCAAAAAAGTCAAAACTAAAAACTTCTCCGAAAAAATTGAAAACATTCCAGTAGATGAAAATAGGTTCGTTGTGTATTATGTAATTTTTTCAACTCATTTGTACCAACGGCTTGTGAATATATAGCTTTTTAATCATAAAACATAAAAACTTATTTATTCAAAAACCACTAATCGAAAAGGGATCAAACTTTACTAGAATACACAACGAATCTATTTTCATTTACTAGAATTTTTTTAAATCTGAACAACTTTATTTTTTTTTCTTTAAATTTTGAGTGGATCTTAATTTGCTTTTTCGGAGAGCTATAATTGGAGACAAGAGAGATGCTTGGATGCACCTTGTTGCACGCTTGATGCAGGTTACTATGTCACAGGAGGAAGATACCTTTAAATGGAGGTTAACAACAAACGCCCGCGGCCGGATGACGACGAATCACACCTCTCACATCGCATCTGAATCTGACCATGCCCGACGGTGTTCAAATCTCTTCTACAATGCATGTTGTTTCAGTTTCATCTTCAAAGATGGAGTAGCCGCTGGATCCACCGGCCGCTCGGCGACGAACCGGCCTCCGCTCCTCGCCTCTCGCCCGCGCCCAAGACCCAAGTCACAAGTCACACGCGCAACTCGCACGCGGCTCCGGCGACATTGACCTCGTATAAGTAGAGGTGTGGGTTGGAAGGGGCTCCTCGCGCGAGCAGGAAGAAAGGTGAGGAACGGACGGGCACTGATTTGGGATGGCTCTGGTTTCTTTGATGCTTGTTGTGGGAGGGAGATGCGTAGGACGGACGGCCTAGATGTTTCACTCCCACGGATTGATGACATGGCGATACCAATTGAATCCTTCTTTACTGTGTTTGGGCTATTTAATCTCCCGATTGCATGCCATGCCTATGCCTATAAATCTTTACTATTAAATGGGAGTTGGTCGTTCGTGTAACCGAGCGAACCATCCTCCCTCCCACGATCTGGCTCGCCCGTGGTTCGCCCACCTGGGCTCTATCGCTCCCGATCAACCCACCTGGGCCTAAGCCCAATAGACCCGCAGACAAATCCTGACCCGCAGAAGGTTCGGCGGCGCTAGGTTGCTCGCCGCTCCTCCTGCTCCTGGCCATCCAACGCAGCCACCACCACCGCATCACCAGATCCATATCGCCACGACGGCTCCTCCACCGCACCAGCCCCGTCCGCCCATTCCCAGCCTCTCCACCGCCTACGCAAGCTGCTCGGCCAAAGTTGTTGTCGCCGTCCTCATCCTCTAAATGCTGCCTCGAGTAGCTTCAGCGGGACGGCGCGGGAGAGGAGCTGTGCTCGGAGAGGCCACCATCGCCGTCGTCGACGCGACGCCCACCTCCTCCAGTGCGCCACTCCCGGGCAGCCCACGTCACCACGGCCGACTGACCTCGAGCGATCTGACCAACTCCCCGATCTGGCCAGGTAGACCGCGGATCCAACCTGCACTCTATGTCTTCTTTTTAGGGACGCCTTGGGTTTTCTTGTTCGTGTTCTTGATGGCCTGAATTTGGATTAGTTTTACGTGCTAATTCCTCTGAACCGGCCGGACTACTAACCAAGTTATATAATAGCGCTTCTCTCATACATAATTATTCACGGCGAGTTTTGTCACCATGAACATGATTCAAGCAAGGACTGTACTGGACATATAAGTGATCGGTTTCTGCATGCAAAACTGCTTTCCTTTTTTGTTTATGTGAATTACAACTGATTAAGCTATTCATGTGATTGTTCTGTCTCCCTGTCAAGAGAACAAAGATCATGATCTTTTTAGTTTAAATGGAATTATGGGACAGAGGGAGTATTTCTTATGGCACGGCAACATGTTCTCTGCACCCTCTATGTTTCAAGGGCTCTTCTTTGTTGGAAGTGATTGCAAAAATGCAAATTCTGGCTCGCTTCTAGGCTGCCAAGGATACTGGAGCAGTACCAGACAACCTCCGGGAAGATACTATGTGATGAGAATCACAATGTTCTTGTCTGATCTACTTCAGTTATTTCTTTTAGCACCAATTAACAAATAAAAATATTCAAACTTACAAAACCCTGAAAATGTTTTCAGAGCATCAGTGCGTATGACAGGGCGAAGAACGAGAATGACAACTTGGAGACCAATGAGCTGATTGCCATCGAGGAGGCGTTCAAGAACGTCCAGACAAACCTGAGAGACAAGATGGTAATTTTGGGTTTGGAAATTAAGAGCTTCCATAGTTGCAACTTCCAAGTGTAGTGTTACAGCTTTATAATTTGTTGTGTGGAGTATTGTTGTCTCTAATGTAAGTATGTTTTCCTTGTTGCAGATGACCGCTGGAAGATGCACAGGAGGAATGCATGGGCCCTAAATTTGTCAGTGCTTTTTTATTCTGTACACCATGGAGTTAGTTGAACAATAAATTGTTTTGCAAAATCCTGATCATGCTCATCCTTTCATATCTACTGCAGGATAAGATGCTGGTGGAAGGAGAGCAAGCTGCTGGTTCTGAGGATGGTAATTCTTGAGCATTTCCCGTTTTTCTTCATTCTACAATGCATCTTTCCGCAGAATTGTAAACAGTACAGACATCACCTTTGCGAACTAGATCTTTGTTTTAGTACAGTGTTGCTTATGCAATTAGATCATTTATCAGTACTTAAGGTGTCTTCAGTTGAGATCCAAGTCTCGCCCGCGCCCAAGATCCAAGTCACAAGTCACACGCGCAACTCGCACGCGGCTCCGGCGACATTGACCTCGTATAAGTAGAGGTGTGGGTTGGAAGGGGCTCCTCGCGCGAGCAGGAAGAAAGGTGAGGAACGGACGGGCACTGATTTGGGATGGCTCTGGTTTCTTTGATGCTTGTTGTGGGAGGGAGATGCGTAGGACGGACGGCCTAGATGTTTCACTCCCACGGATTGATGACGTGGCGATACCAATTGAATCCTTCTTTACTGTGTTTGGGCTATTTAATCTCCCGATTGCATGCCATGCCTATGCCTGTAAATTAAATGGTAACGCCTCGGTTTTCTGGCTGTGACGGGGGCGAGAGCTGCGCGTTGAAATAGCCATTGAATTAATACTGAGAGGGAGGGATTGGGCCCGACTTTTCATTAAATAACATGATTTTTTACCCGAACCGTCATAAGTGTTCGATGTGTTCCCACAAACTACGTGATTGTTGGTTACTAGTGCAAATTGGCTGCTCGTCCCATACAGTATCTGTCTGTCGTTTATTAGATATTCTTTTTGAACTGTCGTTTATTAGATTTCGATCGGCATGTCTTAACAAATAATCAAAATTTAGTTTGAATGTATGACTAAATCAGTTGATCAAATGGTCAATGCAATACACGAGAAAGGCTTCGATATTATATTCAATGTCAGGAAAATCATGAGCGACTAGATTGAGCAAATTGCGTCAACCCATGCAACATCTCCTCGTCAAATAAACATGACAGACATATGTAAGATCGATAAATAAACCAAGGCATCACTTCAATTTCCAAGAATTATACACTCACGCACTACACAAGTTTGATCTTCACTTCTGTACATGTACAGCTTTAGAAAAAAAAAGGAAAATACAATATCAATCAACAGCTACTCACGGAACCGAGTGGTAGTGTTCAATTAAGCAACACCGATTATAGGTATCTTAAGCAACAAAAACATGAACGGCAGCCCTAAAACACATGGCTGGCTAGCTTCTTCACCACAGCGAGTCGCTAAGACACGCATAGAATCTATCAATCAGCAAAGATAATGGCTGCAAGGAGAATGACGTCTCTTCTACATCTCAACACCCATGGATGCAACCTGCATATAACAAAAACAAAAACGCAATGGATCATTCATCGGACCCAAATTAACAACACAAAATGTAGAAAGCATCTCAGCAAGAATATCAGTTCACAAAAAACGCATCATATCAAGCACGCATGAATTATACAGAAATAACTTGCACATTACTGAGAAATTTCCATAATAGCTAAAAAGGGGATCTCAGATCATCTCCAATGGGTGGAACTGCCATGCTGCAATACACCTGTGTGCAAACCTAGAAGCCCACCGGCCAGAATGGTTCTAATCTCAACTATAAAATTTCAACAGTGTGAAATAACACTCTAAGCATCATGCACTCACACTTGCATCAGGACAGGACCAGATTAGATTAGACTATTATTACTCCCAGGGTTAAAAAAAATATTCTGGCTTATATGCTTTGAGTTAATCTTCAAAGGTTGAGAGCATAGCAAAAGGCAAGCACTCTGACTGAACATAGATCAGTGAAACAACATTAATTTCAGAGGGCACAAGGGAGCTGGAGATCAAAGGGGTGAACCAGGAGCTCACAGTTACCTTTGAGCATGTAAACTAAAACATACATAGAGCATTTCAAATTAACTTAAGTTTTTTTTTTAATAATCCGTTCTTCAAATAGAAAGCAGATTTTAAGCCTGATGTCCTACAGAACTAGATAAACATATAGCGCCAGGAGAGCATTTGCAATATACATGGAGAAAACAAATCACTCTCAGGTCAGGTGGCACGGGACCATATACATGGAGAGCATTTGCCATCTCAATTGACTTTCCTACTCCTTGTCATAGCGGAAGCCGGAAACACACATTATAACCCATTCTTACCCAATCGAGAAAGTGAATCCAACCCATGGCATCTCACCTTTCTATGACAGCTTCCTTGCTGGCAGCAGCATGTCAGAGTGGTGGCTGAAAGCAGCAGCTCCAGGTTGCACGAAGATGCGCCGTCCGAGACCACCAACCGCACCGTCGGCTCGGGCTACCTTTGGTTGACTCCAGGGCAGATCATCGACCTGCAAAACACATACAAGGAGATTACTATGGAATTAAGTGGGCCCACATGATCAAGTCCTAGAATTTGATTTCAGAGACTACTATGGAATGAGAACAAATAGGCCGCATTTACCACCACTAAATGAGTGGCTTTCTTAACAAATTAGTAAAATGATAAGTCTTCTAAAGAAACATATGTAGCATGCAAGAAATGGGCACACGTTATATTACAACAATAGTAGGGTCTTCTGATGCAACACTACAGAAATTACTTTTAAAAAAGTATGAATTTATTGGTGTATGCTCTCAAAGGGCTGTACCAAATGAGGTCCGGAATCTTATATTTTTTGTTGATGAGCTGCACGGTGAATCAATAAAAATACATGCAGTTGGGATCAGGACATGATCAACTACTCCAAAGCAAGCTCGGATAGACATTGCAAATAAAAATGCAGCTCGCCAAAATCACGTCTTAACGTACTGGCTGATTGACTAGTATGTAAACATGTTAAACCAATAAAATCACACCCATGTTGCATCAGGTGCTTTCCCAGAAAGAATACATATCTGACCACAGATTATATGAATGTTTGGTTGGATAATTAACTGTTGACACACAAAACAGCACTAGTAATAGACATGGAAATACACGAGGGATTTACCAGCAGAACCACATGGATGAAGACGTGCACCAGCAGCCTCAGGACATCAACTAGGCCAAGGCAGGGGTGCTCGCCCTCTTGGTCCGGGAAGGCCCGAGCATGAGGCATCGAGTGCGGCACTGGTTGCCATCCTGCGTCGACGCAGGCAAGACCGCTGCTGTGGTCGGCACCCGTCGGTGAACTGTGCAGCGCCCTTTAATCCCATGCTTCTATAACTTGCACCTAATAAACATGGAATATCAGTACAGGAAAGTAAAATGTCCTAGCATTGCGAGTCGAATCAACATCACAGGTAGAAGTTGGTTCAACGCAAGAAAGAAAGAACATATGAGCTTGCAATATCATAGGTATACTTCTAATCAAGCTTCTAAGCGTAGCTTGCAGGCTAGCTTACTAAAGAAAAGCTACAACAACTAGCAGGATTAACAACTAGAAATATCACCTTTTCTGCAAGCCAAGTACAACAACTAGCATTGAGAAAAGCCTAAACTAGCATTGTGCCACTAAACAAGTACCATGCCACTAAAATCCAAACAACCAAGTCATCGGCTACACGGCGAGAACACATTACAGGAACAGCTCGAGGGGCAATGGTAACACAGAGAACGAGCGGGAAGAGGAGAAAGGAGAAGAACCAGAAACTTACCTAAGTGGATTACAGGAACAGCTTGAAGAAGAAGGCCACTGCATGGCGCGGTGAACTCACCGTATCCACTCTCCCCTTATGAACGCCACGACAATCTGCTGCTCTATGTACTACTCTAGTGACTACCACTAGTTGAAGAAGGTTGGCTTGTTCATTACCTGCACGACAACAGAACAACACAAATTCACCTCCATGGCACAAGAAACTACTACTCATCATCACACACACAAAATACACTAATGGTACATTAGATGATTTGTGGCTTGCAAACATTGCGTGATCCATAGATGCCACGCGAGTACATGACCTCTTAGGAACAGATGTCAAATGGTGCAGAACACCAATTAATAGAAAGTTGAGAACCATAAAGTACCTATAGCCAGTGACTTTACTATAGATAAAGGAACATCCTTACAAGTTGCAGAAAAATGGCTTAACCTTCACAAAAACTGTATTAAGAGGTGGAAAAAATCCTGTTGCACTCTTATGAATGATCAAAGCAAGAAAATGGTTACAGAAATGTCATATAGGTTTCAATTCTCACAGCAAGTAGTTTCTTTTTTACTATTTAATCTACATGGACAGGAATTTGTATCTCAAACAAGTAATTATATCCTTATCGTATTTAAATAAACAACACACGGAACACCAAACGATACAAGGAAATGTATCTACAAACATAAATACCATGAACATCATCAGATTAGGAGTCAAGCTGTCATTATAGCAAACCCTCTAAGAATCTCAAATAACCAGGCCTAGATGACAATTTCTTAGCAACAGTACTAGATGCTTGACGACAAGATGAACGCGTGCTTCCTCCAATGCATACACGTCTTGGGCATTAGAATAAAAGCAACCAATCTGACCTAAACGAACACCAGAACACCTCATTAGTGTACAAAAGGTATCAAAGCGTCTATGAGCAACCAATCAAAACGCCCCCAAAAGACCCACAATTTCACGAAGTACTCCAGAAAACAGTGCTTTCTCAATAGACTTTCCTACTCCTTGTCATAGCGGAAACACACATTATGACCCATTCTTATCCCAATCGAGACTGTGAATCCAACCCATGGCATCTCACCTTTCTATGACAGCTTCCTTGCTGGCAGCGAGCATGTCAGAGTGGTGGCAGCGAGCATGTCAGAGTGGTGGCTGACAGCAGCAGCTCCAGGTTGCACGAAGATGCGCCGTCCAGACCACCAACCGCACTGTCGGCTCGGGATACTTTGGTTGGCTCCAGGGGAAGATCATCGACCTGCAAAACACACACAAGGAAACTACTATGGAATTAAGTCTGACCACATGATCAAGTCCTAGAATTCGATTTCAGAGTCTACAATGGAATGAGTACAAAAAGGCAGCATCTACCACCACTAAGTGGCTTTTTAACAAATGTGTAAAACGATAAGACTTCTAAAGGAACATATGTAGCATGCAAGAAATGGGCACACATTATATACTTATATTACAACAATAGTAGGATTTTCTGATGCAACACTACAGAATTTTTGTTTTTTAAAATACGAGTTATTGGTGTCTGCTCTCAAAGGGCAGTACCAAATAAGGTCGGAAATCCTATATTTGTTGTTGATGCGCTGCATGGTGAAGTAAGAAACATGCATGCAGTTGGGATCAGGAGATGATCAACTACTCCAAAGCGAGCTCTGGTCGACATATAGGTACTTTGCAAATAAAAATGCAGCTCACCAAAACCACGTCTTATCGTACTGGCTGATTGACTAGTATGTAAACATGTTAAACAAATAAAATCACGCCCATGTTGCATCATATATGTGCAGTTGGGCAGGACATGATCAACTACTCAAAGCAAGCTCTAGTCGACAAATAGGTGCTTTGCAAATAAAAATGCAGTGTCTTATCGTAGTGGCTGATTGACTAGTATGTAAACATGTTAAACCAATAAAATGACACCCATGTTGCATCATATAGGTGCAAACAAATCTCTGATTCATTTAATAGGTGCTTTCCCAGAAAGAAATCGTATCGGACCACAGATTATATGAATGTTTGGTTGGATAACTAGCTGTTGACACACAAAACAGCACTAGAAATAGACATGGAAATACATGAGGATTTACCATCAGAACCACATGGATGAAGACGTGCACCAGCAGCCTCAGGTCATCAGCCAGGCCGAGGCAGGGGTGCTCGCGCTCTTGGTCCGGAAAGGCCCGAGCATGAGGCATCGAGTGCGGCACTGGTTGCCATCCAGCGTCGACGCAGGCAAGAGCGCCACTGTGGTCGGCACCCGCCGGTGAGCTGCGCAGCGCCCTTTGATCCCAGGCTTCTATAACTTGCACCTAATAAACATGGAATATCAGTACAGGAAAGTAAAATGTTCTAGCATTGCGAGTCGAATGAACATCACATGTACAAGTGAGTTCAATGCAAGAAAGAAAGAACAGATGAGCTTGCAATATCACAGGTATACTACTAATCAAGCTTCTAAGCGTAGCTTGCAGGCTAGCTTACTAAAGAAAAGCTACAGCAACTAGCAGGAGTAACAACTAGAAATAGCAGATTTTCTGCAAGCCAAGTACAACAACTAGCATTGAGAAAAAGCCTAAACTAGCATTGTGCCACACTAAACAAGCTCCATGCCACTAAAATCCAAACAACCAAGACATCGGCTACACGGCGAGAACACATTACAGGAAAGGCTTGAGGGCAATGGTAACACAGAGCACGAGCGCGAATAGGAGAAAGGAGAGGAACCAGAAACTTACCTAAACACCTGGAGTTGAAGAAAAAGGCCACTGCATGGCGCATTGAAGTCACCGCTATCCACTTCTCCCCCTTATGAACGCCACGACAATCTGCTGCTCTGTGTACTACTCCAGTGACTACCACTGGTTGAAGAAGGTCGGCTTGTTCATTACCTGCACGACAACAGAACAACACAAATTCACCTCCATGGCACAAGAAACTACTACTCATCATCGCACGCAAAAAATACACTATTGGTACATTAGATGATTTGTGGCTGGCAAACATTGCGTGATCCATAGATGCCACTCGAGTACATGGCCTCTTAGGTACATATGTCAAATGGTGCAGAAGACCAATTAATAGAAAGGTGAGAACGATAAAGTACCTACAGCCAGTGACTTGACTATAGATAAAGGAACATCCTTACGAGTTGCAGAAAAATGGCTTAACCTTCACAAAAATTGTATTGACAGGGAAAAAAGAAACTGTTGCACTCTTATGAATGATCAAAGCAAGAAAATGGATACAAAAAATTCATGTAGGTTTCATTTCCAGGAAGGACACCAGCATCAAACTGCTCGGCAGCAGCACTTCATTTACGTGGTGGGAGAAGACGTGTATGCACCAGGTTGTGGAGGAGAGAGAAAACAAAACTAAGAAAAACAATACATGAAGGAGAGAGAGACCTCACTGGCAGCAGCAGGTTGTAAAGGTTGCCAGCACCAGCAGGTCAGAGTGGTCGCTGGCAGCAGCACTTCAGTTACGTGGTTGGGGAAGACGTCGGCAGCTGCCCCCATGTCCACTCGAGCTGATCCTCCGTTCGAGAGGACAGAAGTAGAGCGACAAATAATTACCTGCTAACCACTATAAGTTCATTATGCATCTGTGATTATTGCCCAAGTCCCATTAGTAGACTGCAATGTAGAAGACTCGCCTAACAAAACCAAAGCATCATATACATAAAATACACGTCGACTTGCTTAAAAGTGGCACTAGAAAACTAAGACAATAATATCCTCGCAAGCATGGTGAACACCAACATGTCCAAAAGGTACCTTTGTTACAAGCAATTATATCCCAATGAATGCAGCAAAACTAGGGCTGAAAGTACAAGTGTTATTCATTGTTTGCAAAACAAGATTGCTTGCCGCTTTTCATTTCATAACCCAGCAACACACTTGAAGAAATCATGTCTGGCAATATGTAGTGAACCAAACAGAGGATGGTGGCGGTGGTAACCTGGTCTCAAAGAAGAGCCACTGGCAGGAGTGGCGCTGTCGCGGCACATGGGAATGTCGCCGATGATGTTAGCCATGACGGTTCCTCCCGGTTACCTTCCCCGCTTCGCAGCCTTGAGCCCATCCTCCTCAGATATGATTCGAACCTGAAAAATACAAGAGTTTTTAAGCATTGTGACCTTGTGGGTGCATATGCAGATACAAAATGATCTAATCCATTTTGTATACACCCACTGTGTATACACACAAGAAATGTACATCCGTACATGCATGCTTTCCTGTGAGTACACATTCAACGGGAAAAAAGGAACAAAATTAAGCAGGAATAGAGGGAGGATGAAGAGAAGAGAGAGCAGAGCACATACGCATAATCACATAAACACATGCACATGGTTAATCAAGACCAGATTCATTTCGAAATAATGATAAAATGCAAAGAAATATTACACTAGGCATGTAATTGATCAACTACACACACATTTAGCATCAATTTGGTCCACGGAGCGTGAATGGATTAGATCAAAGGGAATTACCAGTGTCAAAAAAGAGGCGTACATCTCTATATTTGACAGAAGCAAAATGTTTGGTGCTAAGATCGTGAAACCATTTGGCAATTAAATGGAACCACCCCACATCCTAAATAGTCGGAACCTAGACCTTATATGCAGCATCATCGCTAGTAGCAATCAGGAAGTAATCGGCTGGATGGCCGGATCAACATTATTTTGCCACTCAGACCTCGATTCACAGCCTCCCTAGATGGCGCTTGTGGATTCGGCACTCCTGGTTCCCCTCCTCCCTCGGCCGGCTTGCTAGGCTAGGGTTCGTTGGCATGGGTGGCAGCCAGTGGCGGAGCCACGTTATAGCTGTGGGGTCGGCTGACCCCACAGCTATTTAGCAAATCCTTCATATACTTGTCTATTTTAATAGAAAAAATACCAAAAATTAGGTGAAATCTATGAAAAGTGTAGCTTTGACCCCACATGATTATCTTCCTAGCTCCGCCGCTGGTGGCAGCAGCGGCGGCAGGAGGTTTAATCTCTTCATCTTAACGACAGGGTCTGCTGCATGAGAAAATGATTCCACAACTCAGGTAGTTAGGCACATGCTAACAACTGATTCGCAGGCACGGGAAAGTAATAACAGGAAAAGCAGAGGGAAAGAAAAGGGTGGACCTTTCATGGATCATCGTCTCCCGCCTGGTCGGCCAGGCTCCGGGGTGGCAGGCGCGCTTGTCGCTGGGCGTCGTCCAGGCCCAGCTGCTCCACTCCCCGGACGGCGGCGCGGGGCCGAGGCCAGCTCCAGCAGGCGCTGCTGCTTGGTTGCTGGCGGGGGGAGGGAGGCGCTAGGGCTTGGATGCGAGGGCCAACACCGGGCGTTGCGTCGTGTTCCGGAAGGGGGGCTACGCGGATGGCGGAGGGGAGCCACCACCGGTGCAGGCGGGCGGCGGCGAGAAAGGGGATCGTGGTTCAGATCGGGAGCCCACGGCAGCACGAGCTGGGGAGACCGGGCTTGATCTTCTCCTCCTCCTCGGTCGTCAGGAGCGAGAGATGGATGGGGGCGACGGCGGAGAGGATGAGCGGCGAGAAAGGTGAGGTCGACGGCGGCATGGTAGCAGAAGAGGAGGGCGGCGGCGAAGAAGAAGAAGAAGAAGAAGAAGAAAGTGGATCGAGATTGTGAGCGAGGAAGCCGAGGAGAGGATGCGTCGAGACTGGATACTTTGCGCTTTGGTTGTGGTTGGCTTCGAGGCGAGGCGTTGGATGGCCGATCCGTGTGCAGCTCCATGGAGCCATTCAATTGGCTGGTTGCTGCAGGGAGGCGGAAAGGCTCCTCCTCGCGCGTGCATTTCTGCTGCCATAAATTGCACGCTTACTGAGCTTCTCTCCGCTTCTCTTTATTTATTTATTTATTAATTATGTCTCTTTGTTTTCCCCGCTCTTGCCCTTTTTATATATAAAGAGGCTAGCTAGGTTCGTACCAATAAGGGGTTGCCCCAAAAAAAAAGCCAATTCTCCCCGTATTATACTACTAATAATCTATACGCCGCTTGTTTTATGTAATCACCCATCCCGCCACCGCCATCTGCCCATACAACCCATCATTCACGGTTTAAAGCCCGGTGCCGCACGAGCTAGCTACGAACTGAAACAATTCCACGTCGCCATATGTTAATCTTCATATGTAGCCAGTTGGCATGCATGTGGTTCGTAGTTGATACGCTCGTGGTCCACGAGGCGTCACTGCTAGACTTCTCCGGCACAGCGACATTGACGTTGGGCCCGCTAGAGCTAGAGGTTAACCGACGCGTGGTCCAAAGCAGGACATCGCGTATGGGGGTGCGGGCAGGTCGAGGGAGGGAGGAGCGAGCAAGTGCGTGCGTTTCGTGAGAGAGACGGTGGCCATTTGGACTGTTCAGATTCGCGGGGAGCTCGGATCGTGCGAGGCGATCCGTGGGGAAGCTCTTTCTTCCATCTCACTAAAGTCCATGCTGAATCAAGGATTTTGTTTTATTTACTTTTGAGATTACTACACGATGGCCCAAAGTTTCCAAAATCTCAGTGACCCCGTGTTGTCCTCGGCCTCTGATTATTTTCCTGCTCAAAAACAAAAATTCAAGACGCCCTAAGATGCACTTGTAGGTACATTAAAAAAACACTCCTGATCCTATTCCAGATTGGAATGTGGAATGGAAAACTTAACTCACAAAAATCGAATCGAAATATGAAATCTCCGAACCCCGGTAATTTCGGGTACAATAACTTGGCGAGAAAACACATAAGGAATATGTTCTATAGCCCCAAAAAAAAAACTTGAGAGGAAATTAGCAAAAGGTAAATGAACAAGAAAACTGCCAAGTCTTCGGTGCATATTGAAAGGTTAAATGTTTTATGCTTACACAATAATTTGAAATTCTGAGATAATTACGAGTTACGTAAATTAGGAGGGAAGATCCAAAAACTATATGTGCTACATGCATGTTGAAAGATTGATATTTTATGCTTCAAAAACTAGATAATACCTACTTAGTGGTCACTAAAATGACAATACTTACAAATGAATATTTTCAGTTCAACTCCATAAGATGTTTCCAATACCTAGAAAATGGCTTTAACTCGAGCTCGCATGCCGGAAGTTTCATGGATAAATATATTACTGGTGAAATAGTGAACATACAGGTATCCTAGCATGCCACCTCGACAATGAAACAAAAAAAATAAAAGGTAGTAGCTATCTTCTAGCATAACATAATAACGTCCGACAATGTACGACACATGAAATGATTGGTAATACTATATCCTAGCATAAAATAATAATAAGTGACAACAAACGACACATGAAATGATAGATAATAAATTTCTCCTAGCATAAGAGAATATTACGAGATAAAGCATAAAACGAAAAGGGCGGGAAAATACCCAAAACTACCTTATTATCACTTGTTGGACGAGTGATAATGCTACTCCATTATTCGCGGTTTGTCTAGTTTTGTGCGTAAAATGATAACTTTTTCATCTCGAGCCTTTTTTTTTTGACGTTGAACGCCCAAAATCTATAGAGAAAAGTAGGTGCATGTGGAAAAAAAATATAGGCATGCATCATGTACATCATATGGACCCTCAGAATCGGCATGCAAGCGTGACTTTTTCACGGGCAAAGCGTTCACCGGCCGCAATTTGTATGACTAGTTCGAAATTCCTTGACTAGCATTCGACTTCCGAATCAAGTGATTCTTGCGAGGTGCCCAGGGCACGTACGTGACATACCAGAAGAAGTTGAGGAGCGCTGGCCATCTCCACCACCGCCGGCCGGTCTCGCCGTGCTAGTAAAAGAAACACGTACGTACGCGCGCCATATATGCATGCAAGGCCACGTCGATCGTCACGTGATCAACTTTGGTTGGATACGATCGATGGTATCCGATTATTGAACACACATTTGGCATGCATGCAAAGAGCTAGCAACACATCTGGCCGGCATGCATGCATGGGCTTCTTCAATCTTGATCACGCACCGCTCGTGTACGTACGTGCATGCTTTGAATCATTAGGCACCACGGCGGCTCTCGTCGCTCCGCTGCCTTCAGCTGGTGCTACGAGTTAGTTAGATGTAATTTACTGATCAGGACGCCTCACTTATCTGATCAGCGTAGAAAAATGCAAGCCGCATCAGTTGTTTTTACATGCCGACCGTACCAGAGCTAGCGAAGTATAGCAAACTACTCCACAAATACGAAGATCTAGATGAGTGGTTGTTTATTTACTTACCATTGCTCATGCTGTGACAGACGGAAGACCTGCATCCCAGTTTGCAGTACTCCATGGCTAGATCTTCTGCCAGAAAAACAGGCCAGTTGAACTCAACTGAAATTTGGATGATAATCGACAGGCACAATATGGAATTTAAGATGCATGGATCGCTTCGATCAATTTACTACTACCTTTGTTGGTGAGCAGGTTGGAGCCCGGGTAGTCACTCGGGAATGTTGTGCCGCTCATGTCAAACTCACAGCCGCAGTGTCCCATGCAATATGCCCTGGAGTACTTGCCTACACAGGCGGTGTAACACTTCGTGGCGTCCCTGTCTCTGCAGTGGAACCTGTTGCTGGCGGCAGCGGCCTGCGGCAGAGAACCCAAGCTCCCTGCTACGAGTAGCACACACAGGATCACGCTCTTGAGACCCTTTCCTTCCATGGCGAAAGTGCAGCTGGTTGATCGCTCAAACTTACCCACTACCACTAGCTAGCTAGCTCACACAGATCATGGAGATGGCTGGATATCGGTGCTAGCTACTTATTATAGGAGATGCCGGTGGCGTATGCGCCGTTTGTACAGCTGATTGGTTGCTGACTGTGCATGGTACATACGGTTGAATGATGCTATGGACACGTCTTCATCAACATAAATGGCGCCATGTGGCATGTGCTACGGCTGTTGCCACTCGTACATAAGGTTATTCGGTAATTGTAATTTTCATACTACGGTAATACGGTATGAACTGATAATATTGTAATTTTCATACTACGGTAAATACGGTATGAACTGATAATATTGTTTGGTACAGGACCGGTAACATATTGGAATTTTTTATTTTACAACATGGTAACCGAAGTTGGCGTAAATTTTAAAAAGAGTGAATAACACTGGGATACATCATAAATGAACTTATTCACGATGTGCAAACTCATACACAATCTTGCGAAATGTGATCCCGTAGTCCTAAAACTTAGTGTGTTGTGATGATTTTTTTAGGGGCGTGTGGTGATGATTTGGCCAAAATAATCTGAACTACTAGTAAGATGTTTGCCACTGTGGACATGTTTGGATAGGTTATTTTTTCAAAAACTCTATGGCTATTGTTGACGGTCAAATTTGGCTCATTGTCAGAGTTTCGGTCCTGGGATGCAAATGTATCGAAGCGGAAGAATGGACTGAAACGGTGCCACGGCAACTCGGCAGCATCGGGTGCACGGGCAAGCCACAGCAGAGAAATCGGTGGAGTGGTTGTCGTGGCAGTGGCGAGCGCATGGCGGAGAACCTCGTTCCTTCAGGTTCGCGGCAGAGAAATCAAGGAAAACGCTGCCGCGGCAGCGGCTAACGGCAGTGGGTGCACGGCAAGGACCCGGATCGGAGTCGCGGCATGAGAATTGGCAAGAAGGGTTGTGGCAACTCGGTAGTAAGGAGAGCGACGAAGAAGAAGGTGCGACGGCAATGCGGTGCAGCAGGGCAGCGGTGCGGTGCGCCAGAACGACTCAAAGATGACCTGGATGACAACATATAGAGAATTGCACGATATCACCATGAAGATGACCTCGTATGAAAAAGTGCCTAACACGGAAGTTGTGCGTATCCTCACGACGTACAATATTGATTTTGGAGTCGTCTTCATCTGAAGTCATATGCAACTTGTGGAGCCAAAATACTGTGGTTGCCTTACCCTAGACATTGTTTGTCCTCGGGCGCGCGCGAAGGGTTGCTGGGTACATGCAGGTCGCCCTACCAGTCTACCACAGACACCGTCAGCCCTCGGGAGCGAGCAGTCTGGAAAAACTAAAAATGCATCGAATTTGCTTCCAACTGAATTTGAAGGGCCCAGATGAAGTCTAATGGAAAAACGCATAAAATGGAAGTTCTTCGTTTGTTCGAGACGAACAACTTTGTGTTTTACGGGATTTCGATCCGAGGTCGTTAACTGCCTCAAAAACGACCCACAAGGTACAGCCAGGTTTTAGACCGAACAGTTTTGGAAAGTTCGGACCAAACCATCCGAATTGGATCCAAATTATGGTTTTGGACGTGAATCCAAGCTCTTTCCTTGCACGGGAAGTCCAGCCGCCTCTTATATACACGAGGGGTGACGGCCGATTGAACCAACACCAATCGAACAAACACATCTACTAATTTTTCATGTTCATCTACTTTTATCCCTCTCCCCTTGTATCTTTCTTCTCGTTCTTCAAGATTGGAGGCTGCGAATCCACGAGGCTCTAGGGGCGTTCAGGACGACCTAGGGCAGCCCATAGCCGCCGCGAGCCCTGACAGGGTCCCTCCCGGGCGAGCGGGGTTTCGGGTGCCAAAAGCGCCCGCCGGATTGTCTTGCGTATCGCGCTTCCGGCGAGCCTCCCACGGAGTGAGTTGCGGAGCATCTCTCTCGACGCCGCGGGTACACGTGACGTGTTCGTGTGTCAACAACTGTGTCATGCGGTAGAAACAGGTGCCTTCCACGTCGAGCACTCCGCTGACGCAGAAATCTTGCCCGCCATCGATTCTGTGTCGATACCTCTTGGTAAGCATCTTCGTCCGTTCAACGAGAGGCGCCGGACTACGCTATACATTTGATTCCTTCTATGTTTGCCCACAATTTATCACCGTTCGGGTGTGGGTCAGGGTTATTTAGGTTAGAAAATAGGGTGGACTAGGATTTTGCATCTCGTATTTATGTTGTTGAGAGTGACTGAGACTTTTTTGTGGATGAAAGGTTATGGTTTCGATCCCTATTTTGTATATATCAAAGAGGTGCAATGTCAATGAATTAATTTGTTGACGATTTCATTGCATGGTGGACAGATTATGATTGTACAGACTGAGTTCATCAGTAAGTCAGAAAGCTCTTGGAGAACCTTGTCTTGTTTTGAATTGGTGAATTTGAAGCTTCGAATTTTATTGTGACTGAATAAAGCTCTTGGAAAAACCCTGTATGGAAAGCCTTCGTTTGGAAATACACTATAATATTTTGTTTGTTTACTGAATATTACTATGACCGAATATAGCGTGAAGCGTTTCATGAATACGTGCTAAGATTTAGGTATATTTGTTGTACACGTGTAATGGTGATCTATTCTCAGTGTAACCGAAACTTAACGGTTTTTTTGCGGCACTGGGAGAAGTTTGACATATGTGTCACCTACAGTTGAAAAATCATCCAGAGGTATTCACCTGGTATTATTTTTCCTAGAATTTTAATTAAGTTTCTAATGTCAGTACAATTTTTCTTGAATGTTTATCAAGTTTCTAATGCCAATATTAATTTTTTTCATGAATTTTAGTCAAGTTTCTAATGCAAATACAACATTTCGTAGAGTTTTAGTCAAGTTTCTAATGCCAATAAAATTTTAGTTGAATTTTAGGCAAGTTTCTAAACCCAATACTATTTCTTACTATAATTTTAGTCAAGTTTCTAATGCTAGTAATAATTTTGCTAGTTTTTTAGCCAAGTTTCTATGGCCAATACTATTTTCCTAGAATTTTAGTCATGTTTCTATTGCCAATATTTTCCCAGAATTATAATCAAGCATCTATAGCAAATATTTTGTTTTTGAAATTTAGTCAAGTTTCTAGTCACAAAAAAACCATTATTCCTAGTTTTTAGTCAAGTCGTTCCTAATGTGTCGCTAGTGGAACTAGTTGTTTTCCAACACAGCTATATTCTACAAAGCTAGACAGATGCCTATATTTTCTATGTTGTAAACAATATTTTACAACATAGTCCAGAGGATTGAAACTAAGGATATATACTCAGAGAAATGGACATGCGCTATATATATGTATGTCCAAAGATATAAAAGAAGCTAGACAAATTCGCATAATGGATTAAAACTTTGCATTGTCGTTACTGCTAGAGGAGGACTTTATCAAGTGACTTATGTTGAGTTCGATGTAGACTACAATGTATACCTGCCAACAAGAACATGCAACTGCATAAGATGTGAGTTATCGGTTATTTCCTGCCATCATGCAGTAAATTGCTGCAGACAAGACATGATAAACCCAGAAAGCTTGGTTCACAACTGCTATAGCATTTGTAGTTATAGTGAAGCATATAGCTAACACTTGGCTCCACTTAGAGGTCGAGTACCTTGGTAGAACATGAATGGAGTGCATATGCATCTTGCAAGTCTTACCAAAGTAATCGGGAGGCCAAAAATAACAAAAGAAAAGGCTCTAGAAGAAGATAATATGGCGCTAAGCATGTAAGGAAACATGGTGGGAGAATGCACTGCTCCATCCGTGAAAACAATGACCATGATATAATAAAATTTATGAAAAGTACTTCCGAAGTTCCAACTTGAGCTAGAAGAAGTTGTGACACAAGAAGATGAGGAATTTGATGACCCTTCATACATTCAGGTATGCACTGCTATACCTATTAATAATTTACTGTATATATGATCTAGAGAGTTAAAAAAAATTACTTCCCATTCCATGTGCATAACATTATTCCTGAAATCCTAATCCAATAAATGTTCCTACACACCAAAGAACAACATGGTTTACAAGTTGGGACAAGAGGTACTTTTCTAATATTTTTCCTAGAATCTCAGTGAATTTTGTAATGACAATAATATTTTCCTAAATTTTCAATGAAGTTTCTTGTCACAATATTATTTTTTCCTTGAATTTTAGTGAAGCAGTGAAATTTTTCCTTGAATTTTGGTGAAATTTGGAGCGACAATAATATTCTTCCTAAAATCCAAGTGAAGTTTCTAGTCACAATCTTATTTTTACTTGAGATTTAGTGAAGTTTGAGTGCCAATAATATTACTCGAAATTTTACTCAAAGTTAGCCTAACAACAAAATTATATATGTCAGAAGAGAGGTCATGTGGCACCTTCAACAGGGCGATGGACCTTTTCCAGAAGATTCTTCTTTTGTTCAAGCTGCTAGAGAATCTGTTCCAAGAGGCAGAATCAGTTCCAAGAGGCGGAAACCACCAGTCCCCTTCCCGCCTGCTTGCCGTCATAGCATCGTGAGTGGGAGGGGAGCTCTGGTCCTCGTTTGCGCGTGTGTTTAGTACTAAATTTATCTAGGTTTTCGAGTTTCCACCGTCGGCGTCATGGTGGGACTGATGTCGTCGGAGGTGTTGTTGGCGCCGGCAAGAGGCCTGTGGAGTCCAAGCTGTTGGAGCGACTTAGATCTGGCAATGTGTCTTGGCATGGCAACGGGATGGGTCGCTCTTGGAGTGCGCCCGTGCTTACTGTTGCGGATTTGCGGATGACAGTGGGGAATCAGGCCGCCTGATGAAGGTCGGGGTGGTGTTGGCCCTGGATCTGGCGTTGAAAAGATTCTGAGGGATCTTGTGGTCGATGTTTTTTATCGGGCTGGATCCAGCCATACGGGACGGGTGGCTATCGCATATCGTTAACGCATCATGGCTAGGGGTTCTTCCACGTCAAGATGTGGACCAGATGTTGGTGCTCTTCTTTTCTGGCGACGGCGAAAGATGTGAGTGCTTGATAGTTGTGGCGAGGATGGTATGCAGCACCTCATGTGACGTTGAATAAACAACTGCGAATGATTGAGGGGAAGACTTTACTTATTTTTGTGCGGGGAAAATAAAGTCTTTACTTATACGGTTCTGTATGAAGTATGAACTACTCCAAAGAAAACCACTATTTTTTTCGGCAGGCTTGTTTGGGGAAATCAAGGAGGAGCTGCCTGTTACTCAAAATTGGAGCCCCCATCGTTGCATGTGTTTATTCCTCTGGCTCTACTTATTCCTCTCAAGTTGCCTCTTGTACTTGCAGTAGTGATCCTGACTCTGCCTCTTGGAACTTTTTTTTTACGATGTACGCGTAGGCATACATTACTATTACTTGTATTCGTAATAGTAAGGGTACAGAGTTGATACCCATAGAAGCAACATAAATGTAGGAGGATACAAGATGATGTACTGCAGCTATTGCATCCTTCCAGCAACAACAAATGACCTAGTTTTAAGGAAGCGCAGGGACCGCTGCCTCCTTTGCGGATGAAGGTGGGGGTACGCACGCGGTCTTGCACACATCCATGGTTCTATAGCAAGTCCAATTGGCTGAACAACAGTAACAGTTATATTTGTTTGGGTTGCATATCGGGATAGTTTTACTTAAGAAGCACCCCACGCCTATTCCTCTGCCTGTGAAATTGTCAAGACAAATATACCATTACAGTTGACGCACATGAATATTTTTTTTTTGAACAAACACATGAATATATTATTAACCAGCGTCATTTTAATAACTATGCGATATGGAATGGAAAGGAACACCAGAAGAAAATATGTAGCGTTTGTACCACTTACATTGTGCATCAACAGCAAAGCATATGAGAATAAGCAACACTAATGCCTGGAGGCGCTTCATGCACTTCTCCATGTAGATGTTGCAACAGTTTTTCTTGCGTTTTGGCTGTCTTCGTCGAAATTACCGACGGGATGCTTGGTGTGGTCCATATATATATAGAGGTAGAGATAGCTATATTTGGTACAAAATTAGACCAGAGTATTATGTATAGATTTATTGGCAGGAAATTATTACGCCAAGTTGGTAATGCATATATTTTCCTTCCAAAAATATTTGGCCATATCAAACTGATTCGTTCTTATGATGGGGCGGGGGGGGGGGGGGGGGGGGCTATAAATGTTGATTGGCAGGAACTTATTACGGCCAGATTTGTTTCCTTCCAAAGTTACCTGATCATGTCCCATATTTTTGGTTGTAATTAATCCCCTTATATTGTAATGACGGTCGACGGGTTAGTCTAAATAAAAAGAGTTGGAAGAATTCAAACAATCTGTACCTTCCATCCAACTATAATCTAATGTTGTATACTACTATACCTTCATAATTTATTAAATTCAACATTAACTGCACATTGTAGGCTACTTTACAATTATTAATTTGGTTGGCTATAGTGCAATTTTTTGTAGTATTTTGCCCATTATATGTTATGGGGTTTCAGGATTCTAACGAGTTTCTCTCGTTGAAGCGGATGAGTGTATGGGCAAATTAAGACGAGATAAATAGTCTAAATTGGATCAACATGCGAAAGTTGAACATGCTCAAGTAGGTCTGATACAAGTTTGGTCAGAATAAATTAGTATTGAGTAATAAAGGTTGCTTTTCACTGTCGAAAAAAATAAACCTGTTCCAACTTCCAAGAGATAATGACAAAAAACCACCACAATTGAACACGAGTTGACGCGGAACCACCACCTTTGGGTTTTCCGACACATAAATACCTCTATTCGGGACATGGTGTGACGCGGAGCACTGATCACCACTGCTTAGCCGTTTGACAGCATAACTGGCAGGTGGGACCCATTGTCAGTGCACACGTGGCAAAGATGCTCACGGAGAGGGTTGACTCGCCGTTAGCGCGCGTTAGGGCACGGCTCAGTTATGAGCGTTGCGCCGTCGCGTGGAGCTCGTACTCCACTCATTCCCCTTCCTTCCTCTGCCCTGCCCAATAGATCCGCGCCGTCGCCGCCCACAAGATTCATCTGCAATTGAAAATGAAACATCAAGACAGAAAATGGGTGTATTCCCGAAACTTACAGGTTTAAGCTACAGGATCATTTATCTTTGAATGGTCTATAAATACCTGAAATATATTTATCGAGGCTTCTACCTTCCATATATTCAAAGCAGAGAACTCGCTCCACTTGTTTCGCCCAAATAGTGTCCCCATTGTGCTCAAGGTATTTATGCCGAGATTCATAGCAGTATCCAATTAACCGCACCACATTTTTGTGAGAGACCTCGGTAAGGTTCAGGAGCTCACTATGAAATTGCTTATCATCGAGTCCTTGCAAGGGATGAAGCTTCTTTACGGCAACCTCTTGCCCATTATACACCGCCTGTTAAGTATCACTCTTTAGCACGACCGAGCTTAAAGACAGTGGTGGCATTATTGATTTGATAAAATCATACCTTGTAAACATCTCCATACCCACCACTGCCAACTTTCCGATCCTCTGAAAAACCGTTCGTGATAGTTTCCATATCATTGAGTCTCAAATCCATGCTGCTTTTATCCATCTCCCAGCTAGGCTTATCTGGGACTGATCAATGATCTTCTTCCTGAGACAGAAACAATCAGTAGCACCGAGGGTAACCGATGAAATGGTGGAGATAAAATCATCATCAATGTTGAAGTGGCTATATATTACTTGGGCAGTACATTCTTGCAATATGAATACAAAAATATTCAGGCGATTTGATTTTGGACTTCTGAATCTGACGACGACGAATCACACCTCTCACATCGCATCTGAATCTGACCATGCCCGACGGTGTTCAAATCTCTTCTACAATGCATGTTGTTTCAGTTTCATCTCCAAAGATGGCGTAGCCGCTGGATCCGCGGGCCGCTCGGCGACGAACCGGCCTCCGCTCCTCGCCTCTCGCCCGCGCCCAAGATCCAAGTCACAAGTCACACGCGCAACTCGCACGCGGCTCCGGCGACATTGACCTCGTATAAGTAGAGGTGTGGGTTGGAAGGGGCTCCTCGCGCGAGCAGGAAGAAAGGTGAGGAACGGACGGGCACTGATTTGGGATGGCTCTGGTTTCTTTGATGCTTGTTGTGGGAGGGAGATGCGTAGGACGGACGGCCTAGATGTTTCACTCCCACGGATTGATGACGTGGCGATACCAATTGAATCCTTCTTTACTGTGTTTGGGCTATTTAATCTCCCGATTGCATGCCATGCCTATGGCCTGTAAATTAAATGGTAACGCCTCGGTTTTCTGGCTGTGACGGGGGCGAGAGCTGCGCATTGAAATAGCCATTGAATTAATACTGAGAGGGAGGGATTGGGCCCGACTTTTCATTAAATAACATGATTTTTTACCCGAACCGTCATAAGTGTTCGATGTGTTCCCACAAACTACGTGATTGTTGGTTACTAGTGCAAATTGGTTGCTCGTCCCATACAGTATCTGTCTGTCGTTTATTAGATATTCTTTTTGAACTGTCGTTTATTAGATTTCGATCGGCATGTCTTAACAAATAATCAAAATTTAGTTGAATGTATGACTAAATCAGTTGATCAAATGGTCAATGCAATACACGATTGCTTCGATATTATATTCAATGTCAGGAAAATCATGAGCGACTAGATTGAGCCAATTGCGTCAACCCATGCAACATCTCCTCGTCAAATAAACAACATGACAGACATATGTAAGATCGATAAATAAACCAAGGCATCACTTTAATTTCCAAGAATTATACACTCACGCACTACACAAGTTTGGTCTTCACTTCTGTACATGTACAGCTTTAGAAGAAAAAAAAGGAAAATACAATATCAATCAACAGCTACTCACGGAACCGAGTGGTAGTGTTCAATTAAGCAACACCGATATAGGTATCTTAAGCAACAAAAACATGAACGGCAGCCCTAAAACACATGGCTGGCTAGCTTCTTCACCACAGCGAGTCGCTAAGACACGCATAGAATCTATCAATCAGCAAAGATAATGGCTGCAAGGAGAATGACGTCTCTTCTACATCTCAACACCCATGGATGCAACCTGCATATAACAAAAACAAAAACGCAATGGATCATTCATCGGACCCAAATTAACAACACAAAATGTAGAAAGCATCTCAGCAAGAATATCAGTTCACAAAAAACGCATCATATCAAGCACGCATGAATTATACAGAAATAACTTGCACATTACTGAGAAATTTCCATAATAGCTAAAAAGGGGATCTCAGATCATCTCCAATGGGTGGAACTGCCATGCTGCAATACACCTGTGTGCAAACCTAGAAGCCCACCGGCCAGAATGGTTCTAATCTCAACTATAAAATTTCAACAGTGTGAAATAACACTCTAAGCATCATGCACTCACACTTGCATCAGGACAGGACCAGATTAGATTAGACTATTATTACTCCCAGGGTTAAAAATAATAATATTCTGGCTTATATGCTTTGAGTTAATCTTCAAAGGTTGAGAGCATAGCAAAAGGCAAGCACTCTGACTGAACATAGATCAGTGAAACAACATTAATTTCAGAGGGCACAAGGGAGCTGGAGATCAAAGGGGTGAACCAGGAGCTCACAGTTACCTTTGAGCATGTAAACTAAAACATACATAGAGCATTTCAAATTAACTTAAGTTTTTTTTTTAATAATCCGTTCTTCAAATAGAAAGCAGATTTTAAGCCTGATGTCCTACAGAACTAGATAAACATATAGCGCCAGGAGAGCATTTGCAATATACATGGAGAAAACAAATCACTCTCAGGTCAGGTGGCACGGGACCATATACATGGAGAGCATTTGCCATCTCAATTGACTTTCCTACTCCTTGTCATAGCGGACAGCCGGAAACACACATTATAACCCATTCTTACCCAATTGAGAAAGTGAATCCAACCCATGGCATCTCACCTTTCTATGACAGCTTCCTTGCTGGCAGCAGCATGTCAGAGTGGTGGCTGAAAGCAGCAGCTCCAGGTTGCACGAAGATGCGCCGTCCGAGACCACCAACCGCACCGTCGGCTCGGGCTACCTTTGGTTGACTCCAGGGCCAGATCATCGACCTGCAAAACACATACAAGGAGATTACTATGGAATTAAGTGGGCCCACATGATCAAGTCCTAGAATTTGATTTCAGAGACTACTATGGAATGAGAACAAATAGGCCGCATTTACCACCACTAAATGAGTGGCTTTCTTAACAAATTAGTAAAATGATAAGTCTTCTAAAGAAACATATGTAGCATGCAAGAAATGGGCACACGTTATATTACAACAATAGTAGGGTCTTCTGATGCAACTCTACAGAAATTACTTTTAAAAAAGTATGAATTTATTGGTGTATGCTCTCAAAGGGCTGTACCAAATGAGGTCCGGAATCTTATATTTTTTGTTGATGAGCTGCACGGTGAATCAATAAAAATACATGCAGTTGGGATCAGGACATGATCAACTACTCCAAAGCAAGCTCGGATAGACATTGCAAATAAAAATGCAGCTCGCCAAAATCACGTCTTAACGTACTGGCTGATTGACTAGTATGTAAACATGTTAAACCAATAAAATCACACCCATGTTGCATCAGGTGCTTTCCCAGAAAGAATACATATCTGACCACGGATTATATGAATGTTTGGTTGGATAATTAACTGTTGACACACAAAATAGCACTAGTAATAGACATGGAAATACACGAGGGATTTACCAGCAGAACCACATGGATGAAGACGTGCACCAGCAGCCTCAGGACATCAACTAGGCCAAGGCAGGGGTGCTCGCCCTCTTGGTCCGGGAAGGCCCGAGCATGAGGCATCGAGTGCGGCACTGGTTGCCATCCTGCGTCGATGCAGGCAAGACCGCTGCTGTGGTCGGCACCCGTCGGTGAACTGTGCAGCGCCCTTTAATCCCATGCTTCTATAACTTGCACCTAATAAACATGGAATATCAGTACAGGAAAGTAAAATGTCCTAGCATTGCGAGTCGAATCAACATCACAGGTAGAAGTTGGTTCAACGCAAGAAAGAAAGAACATATGAGCTTGCAATATCATAGGTATACTTCTAATCAAGCTTCTAAGCGTAGCTTGCAGGCTAGCTTACTAAAGAAAAGCTACAACAACTAGCAGGATTAACAACTAGAAATATCACCTTTTCTGCAAGCCAAGTACAACAACTAGCATTGAGAAAAGCCTAAACTAGCATTGTGCCACTAAACAAGTACCATGCCACTAAAATCCAAACAACCAAGTCATCGGCTACACGGCGAGAACACATTACAGGAACAGCTCGAGGGGCAATGGTAACACAGAGAACGAGCGGGAAGAGGAGAAAGGAGAAGAACCAGAAACTTACCTAAGTTGATTACAGGAACAGCTTGAAGAAGAAGGCCACTGCATGACGCGGTGAACTCACCATTATCCACTCTCCCCTTATGAACGCCACGACAATCTGCTGCTCTATGTACTACTCTAGTGACTACCACTAGTTGAAGAAGGTTGGCTTGTTCATTACCTGCACGACAACAGAACAACACAAATTCACCTCCATGGCACAAGAAACTACTACTCATCATCACACACACAAAATACACTAATGGTACATTAGATGATTTGTGGATTGCAAACATTGCGTGATCCATAGATGCCACGCGAGTACATGACCTCTTAGGAACAGATGTCAAATGGTGCAGAACACCAATTAATAGAAAGTTGAGAACCATAAAGTACCTATAGCCAGTGACTTTACTATAGATAAAGGAACATCCTTACAAGTTGCAGAAAAATGGCTTAACCTTCACAAAAACTGTATTAAGAGGTGGAAAAAATCCTGTTGCACTCTTATGAATGATCAAAGCAAGAAAATGGTTACAGAAATGTCATATAGGTTTCAATTCTCACAGCAAGTAGTTTCTTTTTTACTATTTAATCTACATGGACAGGAATTTGTATCTCAAACAAGTAATTATATCCTTATCGTATTTAAATAAACAACACACGGAACACCAAACGATACAAGGAAATGTATCTACAAACATAAATACCATGAACATCATCAGATTAGGAGTTAAGCTGTCATTATAGCAAACCCTCTAAGAATCTCAAATAACCAGGCCTAGATGACAATTTCTTAGCAACAGTACTAGATGCTTGACGACAAGATGAACGCGTGCTTCCTCCAATGCATACACGTCTTGGGCATTAGAATAAAAGCAACCAATCTGACCTAAACGAACACCAGAACACCTCATTAGTGTACAAAAGGTATCAAAGCGTCTATGAGCAACCAATCAAAACGCCCCCAAAAGACCCACAATTTCACGAAGTACTCCAGAAAACAGTGCTTTCTCAATAGACTTTCCTACTCCTTGTCATAGCGGAAACACACATTATGACCCATTCTTATCCCAATCGAGACTGTGAATCCAACCCATGGCATCTCACCTTTCTATGACAGCTTCCTTGCTGGCAGCGAGCATGTCAGAGTGGTGGCTGGCAGCGAGCATGTCAGAGTGGTGGCTGACAGCAGCAGCTCCAGGTTGCACGAAGATGCGCCGTCCAGACCACCAACCGCACTGTCGGCTCGGGATACCTTTGGTTGGCTCCAGGGGAAGATCATCGACCTGCAAAACACACACAAGGAAACTACTATGGAATTAAGTCTGACCACATGATCAAGTCCTAGAATTCGATTTCAGAGTCTACAATGGAATGAGTACAAAAAGGCAGCATCTACCACCACTAAGTGGCTTTTTAACAAATGTGTAAAACGATAAGACTTCTAAAGGAACATATGTAGCATGCAAGAAATGGGCACACATTATATACTTATATTACAACAATAGTACGATTTTCTGATGCAACACTACAGAATTTTTGTTTTTTAAAATACGAGTTATTGGTGTCTGCTCTCAAAGGGCAGTACCAAATAAGGTCGGAAATCCTATATTTGTTGTTGATGCGCTGCATGGTGAAGTAAGAAACATGCATGCAGTTGGGATCAGGAGATGATCAACTACTCCAAAGCAAGCTCTGGTCGACATATAGGTACTTTGCAAATAAAAATGCAGCTCACCAAAACCACGTCTTATCGTACTGGCTGATTGACTAGTATGTAAACATGTTAAACAAATAAAATCACGCCCATGTTGCATCATATATGTGCAGTTGGGCAGGACATGATCAACTACTCAAAGCAAGCTCTAATCGACAAATAGGTGCTTTGCAAATAAAAATGCAGTGTCTTATCGTAGTGGCTGATTGACTAGTATGTAAACATGTTAAACCAATAAAATGACACCCATGTTGCATCATATAGGTGCAAACAAATCTCTGATTCATTTAATAGGTGCTTTCCCAGAAAGAAATCGTATCGGACCACAATTATATGAATGTTTGGTTGGATAACTAGCTGTTGACACACAAAACAGCACTAGAAATAGACATGGAAATACATGAGGATTTACCATCAGAACCACATGGATGAAGACGTGCACCAGCAGCCTCAGGTCATCAGCCAGGCCGAGGCAGGGGTGCTCGCGCTCTTGGTCCGGAAAGGCCCGAGCATGAGGCATCGAGTGTGGCACTGGTTGCCATCCAGCGTCGACGCAGGCAAGAGCGCCACTATGGTCGGCACCCGCCGGTGAGCTGCGCAGCGCCCTTTGATCCCAGGCTTCTATAACGTGCACCTAATAAACATGGAATATCAGTACAGGAAAGTAAAATGTTCTAGCATTGCGAGTCGAATGAACATCACATGTACAAGTGAGTTCAATGCAAGAAAGAAAGAACAGATGAGCTTGCAATATCACAGGTATACTACTAATCAAGCTTCTAAGCGTAGCTTGCAGGCTAGCTTACTAAAGAAAAGCTACAGCAACTAGCAGGAGTAACAACTAGAAATAGCAGATTTTCTGCAAGCCAAGTACAACAACTAGCATTGAGAAAAAGCCTAAACTAGCATTGTGCCACACTAAACAACCTCCATGCCACTAAAATCCAAACAACCAAGACATCGGCTACACAGCGAGAACACATTACAGGAAAGGCTTGAGGGCAATGGTAACACAGAGCACGAGCGCGAATAGGAGAAAGGAGAGGAACCAGAAACTTACCTAAACACCTGGAGTTGAAGAAAAAGGCCACTGCATGGCGCATTGAAGTCACCGCTATCCACTTCTCCCCCTTATGAACGCCACGACAATCTGCTGCTCTGTGTACTACTCCAGTGGTTGAAGAAGGTCGGCTTGTTCATTACCTGCACGACAACAGAACAACACAAATTCACCTCCATGGCACAAGAAACTACTACTCATCATCGCACGCAAAAAATACACTATTGGTACATTAGATGATTTGTGGCTGGCAAACATTGCGTGATCCATAGATGCCACTCGAGTACATGGCCTCTTAGGTACATATGTCAAATGGTGCAGAAGATCAATTAATAGAAAGGTGAGAACGATAAAGTACCTACAGCCAGTGACTTGACTATAGATAAAGGAACATCCTTACGAGTTGCAGAAAAATGGCTTAACCTTCACAAAAATTGTATTGACAGGGAAAAAATGAAACTGTTGCACTCTTATGAATGATCAAAGCAAGAAAATGGATACAAAAAATTCATGTAGGTTTCATTTCCAGGAAGGACACCAGCATCAAACTGCTCGGCAGCAGCACTTCATTTACGTGGTGGGAGAAGACGTGTATGCACCAGGTTGTGGAGGAGAGAGAAAACAAAACTAAGAAAAACAATACATGAAGGAGAGAGAGACCTCACTGGCAGCAGCAGGTTGTAAAGGTTGCCAGCACCAGCAGGTCAGAGTGGTCGCTGGCAGCAGCACTTCAGTTACGTGGTTGGGGAAGACGTCGGCAGCTGCCCCCATGTCCACTCGAGCTGATCCTCCGTTCGAGAGGACAGAAGTAGAGCGACAAATAATTACCTGCTAACCACTATAAGTTCATTATGCATCTGTGATTATTGCCCAAGTCCCATTAGTAGACTGCAATGTAGAAGACTCGCCTAACAAAACCAAAGCATCATATACATAAAATACACGTCGACTTGCTTAAAAGTGGCACTAGAAAACTAAGAAAATAATATCCTCGCAAGCATGGTGAACACCAACATGTCCAAAAGGTACCTTTGTTACAAGCAATTATATCCCAATGAATGCAGCAAAACTTGGGCTGAAAGTACAAGTGTTATTCATTGTTTGCAAAACAAGATTGCTTGCCGCTTTTCATTTCATAACCCAGCAACACACTTGAAGAAATCATGTTTGGCAATATGTAGTGAACCAAACAGAGGATGGTGGCGGTGGTAACCTGGTCTCAAAGAAGAGCCACTGGCAGGAGTGGCGCTGTCGCGGCACATGGGAATGTCGCCGATGATGTTAGCCATGACGGTTCCTCCCGGTTACCTTCCCCGTTTCGCAGCCTTGAGCCCATCCTCCTCAGATATGATTCGAACCTGAAAAATACAAGAGTTTTTAAGCATTGTGACCTTGTGGGTGCATATGCAGATACAAAATGATCTAATCCATTTTGTATACACCCACTGTGTATACACACAAGAAATGTACATCCGTACATGCATGCTTTCCTGTGAGTACACATTCAACGGGAAAAAAGGAACAAAATTAAGCAGGAATAGAGGGAGGATGAAGAGAAGAGAGAGCAGAGCACATACGCATAATCACATAAACACATGCACATGGTTAATCAAGACCAGATTCATTTCGAAATTATGATAAAATGCAAAGAAATATTACACTAGGCATGTAATTGATCAACTACACACACATTTAGCATCAATTTGGTCCACGGAGCGTGAATGGATTAGATCAAAGGGAATTACCAGTGTCAAAAAAGAGGCGTACATCTCTATATTTGACAGAAGCAAAATGTTTGGTGCTAAGATCATGAAACCATTTGGCAATTAAATGGAACCACCCCACATCCTAAATAGTCGGAACCTAGACCTTATATGCAGCATCATCGCTAGTAGCAATCAGGAAGTAATCGGCTGGATGGCCGGATCAACATTATTTTGCCACTCAGACCTCGATTCGCAGCCTCCCTAGATGGTGCTTGTGGATTCGGCACTCCTGGTTCCCCTCCTCCCTCGGCCGGCTTGCTAGGCTAGGGTTCGTTGGCATGGGTGGCAGCAGCGGCGGCAGGAGGTTTAATCTCTTCATCTTAACGACAGGGTCTGCTGCATGAGAAAATGATTCCACAACTCAGGTAGTTAGGCACATGCTAACAACTGATTCGCAGGCACGGGAAAGTAATAACAGGAAAAGCAGAGGGAAAGAAAAGGGTGGACCTTTCATTGATCATCGTCTCCCGCCTGGTCGGTCGGGCTCCGGGGTGGCAGGCACGCTTGTCGCTGGGCGTCGTCCAGGCCCAGCTGCTCCACTCCCCGGACGGCGGCGCGGGGCCGAGGCCAGCTCCAGCAGGCGCTGCTGCTTGGTTGCTGGCGGGGGGAGGGAGGCGCTAGGGCTTGGATGCGGGGGCCAACACCGGGCGTTGCGTCGTGTTCCGGAAGGGGGGCTACGCGGATGGCAGAGGGGAGCCACCACCGGTGCAGGCGGGCGGCGGCGAGAAAGGGAATCGTGGTTCAGATCGGGAGCCCACGGCAGCACGAGCTGGGGGAGACCGGGCTTGATCTTCTCCTCCTCCTCAGTCGTCAGGAGCGAGAGATGGATGGGGACGACGGCGGAGAGGATGAGCGGCGAGAAAGGTGAGGTCGACGGCGGCGTGGTAGCAGAAGAGGAGGGCGGCGGCGAAGAAGAAGAAGAAGAAAGTGGATCGAGATTGTGAGCGAGGAAGCCGAGGAGAGGATGCGTCGAGACTGGATACTTTGCGCTTTGGTTGTGGTTGGCTTCGAGGCGAGGCGTTGGATGGCCGATCCGTGTGCAGCTCCATGGAGCCATCCAATTGGCTGGTTGCTGCAGGGAGGCGGAAAGGCTCCTCCTCGCGCGTGCATTTCTGCTGCCATAAATTGCACGCTTACTGAGCTTCTCTCCGCTTCTCTTTATTTATTTATTTATTTATTAATTATGTCTCTTTGTTTTGCCCGCTCTTGCCCTTTTATATCTCTACTATATCTCTACTATATAATATAGCTAGAGGTGATGGTTGGTACGTTTTTTAGTTACCTATTTTACCCCTGTCGTTTTTGAGATATTACAGTACTGCCACCGCCAAGTAAAACGACCGTGGTATGTCGCGATACATTTTGCATGTAACCCCCTAAAAAATTCAGAAATCAACCCGCGATCCTCCTTGGCTCAGCCGGCGTGCTCTCTCTCCTCTCAATATCTTATCTCTTCGTCTCGTTCCTGTGCACGGCCGCGATTCCCATCGGTGGCGGCGCCATCGCCCTGTACCCCTCCCGCGATACAGCCCCCATCCCGGCCGAGCGCCTCATGGTCGACGGCTAGCTCGACCGCGCGTTGTCCAAGTGGATTCGGCCGCGGCTTATCCACGACGCCCCAACCACCGCGTACCTTCTATGTCCTCACGATACAGCCTCCATCCCGACCGCGCGCCTCGAGGTTGACGGCGAGCTCACCGCGCGCCGTCGCAGTGCCCACGACGCTGCCACCACCGCGTTTCCCCTCGTCCTAGCCTTCCACGTCGCCCCTGTCCCGTCCATGCACCTGCAGGGTGATGGCGGCCGCGCCCAGAAAATACCTCTACTCCTCCTATCCATATCCGCTCTGACTAAAAGGTGCCAGCCGCAGCACGGCAGCAGCATCACCCAGTTGCTACGGTTAGACCTCAGCTTGTCCGAGTGGAGCAGGTTTAGAAAACCAGCGATGAGCATACTCCAATACTCCTGAAATCATGATACCTGAGGAGGAGCTAGCTCAACTGGGGTTTGGGCCTATTCAATTTCAGATACGGAAGAAGGGGGATGTTAAGGAGAGAGCGGATTTTTAATTCAGTACCGAGGTCTTCAAATGGGAGATGCGTGTTGAGCGTGTGACTGATGCGTATGTTCAGTACGAGGCTGAGAGAGAGAGAGAGAGAGAGAGAGAGAGAGAGAGAGAGAGCAAGCACTAGCTGCTGCTCGTCCACAAGGAGCTGTCAAGTCTGTGGAAGGAGGTAGAGGATGAAGAAGATGAGGAACAAAGAAGCCGTGACTGTCGGGAAACCGACAGGTCAATGTGCCTTGGATCCCTTCTCTACGATCTACTCTGAAATTAAGATCTACAGTAAATATTTAGTTATCGCTGCTTCTAAGCTATACAGATAGATGAACATGCGGCAAGACCTGACTTAGCACACCCGGCACCAACGATTCCAGTGAGATTTTGTGAATATGCTTTCTTGTAGCTTAGTTGTATTGCCCGCTCATATGTCTTATACAACTTGACTGTAGTTAGTTACGATTGGAAAATTAGTAAGCAGAGATCAAACTTTGATAGATAAACAATAATACTGGACGATGTACTGTATTTATCTCGCAGAAACATAATAAAGTATAGCCAAATTTTCAGTGCATCATTTGGTTGACATAATAACTCTGAAAAAATATACAGACTCGAAAGAGAAAACAATTGTATGAAAAGTGAATATTCTTATAGCAAAGATACAAGCTTTGTAAACATCAATCACCAGAAAAATCAAATAATAATCTCAAAGCAAGAATGAAATTTATGTTACAACTCAAAATTTAATTCCTCGATGCTGAGCAAAGGCATTTTTTTGGTAGGAGAAATGTTCAGCTGAAGATCAAAATCATCAAGATTTTTTGTGATTCATCTATGTTGCTTGAGGTTGTCCAGGTAGATGACTATGGAGCATACTGTAGCTATCAAATAATACTTTTGGTGTAATTATACATTTTTTGAGCTTTGTGTAATTATACATTTATTTATTTTAAAGTGCAAATCTAAATGGAAAAGGTTGAACAAGCGAGGTGGAGGACTGAATTTCTTAGTAGGAGTAATAAGTATGCTATGGCGTAATGGAAAAGCTTTTTATTATTACATACAAATGAATTTCTACCAAAAGAAAGATTTTGGCAGAAGCGTTGGAGTGGTTAAAATAGATTGACGGAGACACGCTTATTTTAGCTGTGAAGCATCCGAAATGAAGATGACAAAATGACTGATAAAGTGGACTACAAATTTCATGTACCTGTTTGTTATCAGTTGTTAATAACATTATTTGTTTATCTACCACATTAACACGATGTGTAATTGTTTGAGTAAGGAGTTAGCATATATACAAGTAGTGTTACATGGATACGTCAAAATTAGTCGCCAAATGTGTTCTCGTTGCAACGCACGGGCATTTAGCTAGTATAATACAATACAAGTAACCGTGTCCGTGGTACGTCGTCCTACGTGGCCTACAATCTAAAGAAACCAATCGCTAATCGCTAAAGAAACCAATCCAACTAATCGCTAAAAGAAAGAAAAATGATTCGTCGATAAGAGAAACAAAGGTATATATTTTTTCAAAAAATCATTGTCAATAATATGTACATGTCAGCAGGATAAAAGAGTTGAGACAGAACAACATATTTACATGATATTGTTCTAAGTAATATGAAAAAGTGCCATGTCAAGTCAGTTCCCATATAAAACGCGTGTATTGGTATTCGCAAAATCATCCATTTGCACAAGGGGTATTTTTTCTTATTTCCTTTCAAATCAGAAAACAACTACGACCAAAATTTGCATCGGAACCACAAAAAATACCATCCAATTTTTCACTCTCATAGCTAACGACATTCAAATGCAGAGCTACATGCTGAATACATTCCGTCAAGTTTAGAGTACTGCAAGTCCAAATAGAAAATTCAGAGTACTACACTCGATTCAGAGTGCTGAAACACAGGTGTGGTAGTACGCAGCAAGGCTACTATCAATTATCTAGTCAGGATATTCCCACTGGTTCAGCAGCTACTATCGATTATCTAGACAGGATATTCTAATTCTACCGGCGCACAGAAAAGAAGAACTAAAGGAGGAGATAAGGTAGGCTGGGGAGATGCGTACCCGGTCGGTGGTGTTCTGGATGGACGGGCTGGTCCTGGGTATTTTTAGCGCCGAAGATCTTCATCGTCCCATCAGTCGCCGGGGGAACAAAAATAATAATTTTGGCGGGCTGGTAAGTCGCAGATTGGTGTTTGGAGACCGAATTTGCTGGCGTCGGCCGAAGAGGCTGACCATGCCGATGTCGCGTGGGCTTGCGCGTGGACCGCGGTCGAAGAAAGCCTCGTTGCTCGTCGGGACGTGCTAGGTCCACCTCGAGTAAGCAGTTGGAGATCAGTCCGGCGAGTTGATCTGCAACGGAAAGCACAATAGAAGAGAACCACAATCGGACACGGCTCCGCAGATCGTAGGCCCCTATCTCCCAGCCCGGCCGCCATGGCCACCTGAAAGGGGAGGAGAAGTTGACCGGAGAAGCATGCGGCGGGAGAGCGCCTCCACAGCGGACACAGGGGAACCTATCCGGGCGTGGCCTGATATATGAGAGCGAGGTAATAGCTTCTGCCGTGGTAGAGCAGCAGCATCAACCTGGCGTGGTCAAGATCGGAGAGGTTCACGATGTGCATCAGCTACAGAGGGCGTGCCTGGACGACGTGATCGTTGATCGAAAAATTGAACGGACAAGATCAAAATTGTTTGGTGCTCAACATCGGGATAATCTGAATCGTTGATCGAAAAATAAACGGATAAGATTAATTAAAGTGTTTGGTGCTCGACATCAGGACAATCTGAATCGTTGATTGAAAATTGAACGGACAAGATTTAAAGTATCCCAACATGTTTGCTCTTTTAATAGTAGTATAGATGTATAATAATAAAGAGGCTAGCTAGGTTCGTACCAATAAGGGGCTGCCCCAAAAAAAAAAGCCAATTCTCCCCGTATACAACTAATAATCTATACGCCGCTTGTTTTATGTAATCACCCATCCCGCCACCGCCATCTGCCCATACAACCCATCATTCACGGTTTAAAGCCCGGTGCCGCACGAGCTAGCTACGAACTGAAACAATTCCACGTCGCCATATGTTAATCTTCATATGTAGCCAGTTGGCATGCATGTGGTTCGTAGTTGATAGGCTCGTGGTCCACGAGGCGTCACTGCTAGACTTCTCCGGCACAGCGACATTGACGTTGGGCCCGCTAGAGGTTAACCGACGCGTGGTCCAAAGCAGGACATCGCGTATGGGGTGCGGGCAGGTCGAGGGAGGGAGGAGCGAGCAAGTGTGTGCGTTTCGTGAGAGAGACCGTGGCCATTTGGACTGTTCAGATTCGCGGGGAGCTCGGATCGTGCGAGGTGATCCGTGGGGAAGCTCTTTCTTCCATCTCACTAAAGTCCATGCCGAATCAAGGATTTTGTTTTATTTACTTTTGAGATTACTACACGATGGCCCAAAGTTTCCAAAATCTCAGTGACCCCGTGTTGTCCTTGGCCTCTGATAATTTTCCTGCTCAAAAAAAAAATTCAAGACTCCCTAAGATGCACTTGTAGGTACATTAAAAAAACACTCCTCCTATACCAGATTGGAATGTGGAACGGAAAACTTAACTCACAAAAATCGAATCGAAATATGAAATCTCCGAACCCCGGTAATTTTGGGTACAATAACTTGGCGAGAAAACACATAAGGAATATGTTCTATAGCCCCAAAAAAAACTTGAGAGTAAATTAGCAAAACGTAAATGAACAAGAAAACTGCCAAGTCTTCGGTGCATATTGAAAGGTTAAATGTTTTATGCTTAAACAATAATTTGAAATTCTGAGATAATTACGAGTTACGTAAATTAGGAGGGAAGATCCAAAAACTATATGTGCTACATGCATGTTGAAAGATTGATATTTTATGCTTCAAAAAGTAGATAATACCTACTTAGTGGTCACTAAAATGACAATACTTACAAATGAATATTTTCAGTTCAACTCCATAAGATCTTTCCAATACCTAGAAAATGGCTTTAACTCGAGCTCGCATGCCGGAAGTTTCATGGATAAATATATTACTGGTGAAATAGTGAACATACAGGTATCCTGGCATGCCACCTCGATAATGAAACAAAAAATAAAAGGTAATTGCTATCTTCTAGCATAACATAAATACATAATAACGTCCGACAATGTACGACACATAAAATGATTGGTAATACTATATCCTAGCATAAAATAATAATACGTGACAACAAACCGACACATGAAATGTTAGATGATAAATTTCTCCTAGCATAAGAGAATAATACGAGATAAATCATAAAACATTAAAGGTAATAGGATAGTACGAACGTGTGTCAGCAAGATGGCACATGCAACAACATGTAATATCTAACATCTATTTACTCTTTATGATTCATATGAAAAAAGCATCGACATATTTCATTCACTAACATTAGGAAATCATGAATAAGATATCGCCAAGCTAGGAACCACTTTGATCATGTTGAATTTGATATATTTGTTTTAAACAATTTTTGATATAAAGTATCAAATAAGCATGGTCATTTAATATAGATCAATATTTTATGCTTGCGAACTAGATATTGTCTACTTAAAAAATCACGAGCTGTAAAAAGTGGGTGGGAGAACCCCAAAGTATGTGTGTTAGCCGAAATTAAATAGTGTTCCCCTCCGAAACGGACGGGGAAACAACCAAAACGAAAAGGGCGGGAAAATACCCAAAACTACCTTATTATCACTTGTTGGACGAGTGATAATGGTACTCCATTATTCGCGGTTTGTCTAGTTTTGTGCGTAAAATACACTAAAATGATGATAACTTTTTCATCTCGAGCCTATTTTTGACGTTGAACGCTCAAAATCTATAGAGAAAAGTAGGTGCATGTGGAAAAAAAATATAGGCATGCATCATGTACATCATATGGACCCTCAAAATCGGCATGCAAGCGTGACTTTTTCACGGGCAAAGCGTTCATCCCAATTTCTATGACTACTTCGAAATTCCTTGACCAGCATTCGACTTCGGAATCAAGTGATTCTTGTGAGGTGCGAAAGCACAAAAAAAAAAGCTATGTAGGAAAATATGAAAATAAATCAAGAGAAGAATATTAGAAAGAATAGCAGGAGAGAGACTTTAACAACAACACGGTAATTAAATATGACATCCCTATTAATTATATTATGTTATGTTCCTTTTGTAGTCTTTATTCCCGTACGTGTCGAGGAAATCACGTAGTATTAGTACGTAATTAATTAAGGCGAGTCGAGACACTTTGCTTGAAACGATGGATCGAGTGGGCTTTTGTTTTGTTTTTCGAGACGGACCCAGCAGCTTGCGCGCGTGAGACAAGAAACAAAAGCGAGCGAGCGACGCGTCGTTCGATCTCACCTGCGTGCTCTACGATCGAGTCGAATGAGCCATGCAGGTGAAGTCATACCAGAAGAAGTTGTCACCGAACTGCACTGGATTAAGTGGTTCTAGCCTGGGATTCGGTGATTACAGACACGAATTGGTAGGTAGTTGGATACAGGCAGCGTCTCGCTTGCCGAACAGCTCGCAGGCTGGAGAAGAGAGGAAGGGGAAAGTAGCCTATGGCTATTCTAGTCAATTCTTCGATGCCTTCCTCGGCTGTCAGCCTCGCTTCTTATCCAGCAGCGTCAACCACCCCGGAACTCGTCTTCTCTTGGGCCCCACCCGTCAGCTTGTGAGCGTCACGGATCCGTTGCCGTGCTGCTGTCCTCCTCTGTGTCTGTAACGCACGGTGTAGTAGTGTAGCCGTGACAGAAGTTGAGCGCTGGTCTCGCCATGCTAGTAAAAGAAACACATCTGCATATATATATGCATGCAAGGCCACGTCGATCGTCACACTGGCCTGGCTTGGTTGGATACGATCGAGTACGTACGTGCATGCAAAGAGCAACACATATCTGGCCGGCATGCTCGTGTACGTACGTGCATGCTTTGAATCATTAATTAGGCACAAACGCCCGCATGCATCGCCGCAACGTTCCACGGCGGCTCTCGTCGCTCCGCATGCTTTAGTTAGATGTAATTTACTCAGGACGCTTCAATTATCTGATCAGCGTAGAGAAATGCAAGCCGACCAGAGCTAGCGAAGTATAGCAAACTACTCCACAAATACGAAGATCCAGATGAGTGGCTGTTTATTTACTTACCATTGCTCATGCTGTGACAGACGGAAGACCTGCATCCCAGTTTGCAGTACTCGATGGCTAGATCTTCTGCCAGAAAAACAGGTTGAACTCAACTGATTTGGATGATAATCGACAGGCACAATATGGAAATTAAGATGGATATATCGCTTCGATCAATTTGTTACCACCTTTGTTGGTGAGCAGGTTGGAGCCCGGGGAGTCACTCGGGAATGTTGTGCCGCTCATGTCAAACTCACAGCCGCAGTGTCCCATGCAATATGCCCTGGAGTACTTGCCTTTACAGGCGGTGTAACACTTCGTGGCGTCCCTGTCTCTGCAGTGGAACCTGTTGCTGGCGGCAGCGGCCTGCGGCAGAGAACCCAAGCTCCCTGCTACGAGTAGCACACACAGGATCACGCTCTTGAGACCCTTTCCTTCCATGGCGAAAGTGCAGCTGGTTGATCGCTCAAACTTACCCACTACCACTAGCTAGCTAGCTCACACAGATCATGGAGATGGCTGGATATCGGTGCTAGCTACTTATTATAGGAGATGCCGGTGGCGTATGCGCCGTTTGTACAGCTGATTGGTTGCTGACTGTGCATGGTACATACGGTTGAATGATGCTATGGACACGTCTTCATCAACATAAATGGCGCCATGTGGCATGTGCTACGGCTGTTGCCACTCGTACATAAGGTTATTCGGTAATTGTAATTTTCATACTACGGTAATACGGTATGAACTGATAATATTGTAATTTTCATACTACGGTAAATACGGTATGAACTGATAATATTGTTTGGTACAGGACCGGTAACATATTGGAATTTTTTATTTTACAACATGGTAACCGAAGTTGGCGTAAATTTTAAAAAGAGTGAATAACACTGGGATACATCATAAATGAACTTATTCACGATGTGCAAACTCATACACAATCTTGCGAAATGTGATCCCGTAGTCCTAAAACTTAGTGTGTTGTGATGATTTTTTTAGGGGCGTGTGGTGATGATTTGGCCAAAATAATCTGAACTACTAGTAAGATGTTTGCCACTGTGGACATGTTTGGATAGGTTATTTTTTCAAAAACTCTATGGCTATTGTTGACGGTCAAATTTGGCTCATTGTCAGAGTTTCGGTCCTGGGATGCAAATGTATCGAAGCGGAAGAATGGACTGAAACGGTGCCACGGCAACTCGGCAGCATCGGGTGCACGGGCAAGCCACAGCAGAGAAATCGGTGGAGTGGTTGTCGTGGCAGTGGCGAGCGCATGGCGGAGAACCTCGTTCCTTCAGGTTCGCGGCAGAGAAATCAAGGAAAACGCTGCCGCGGCAGCGGCTAACGGCAGTGGGTGCACGGCAAGGACCCGGATCGGAGTCGCGGCATGAGAATTGGCAAGAAGGGTTGTGGCAACTCGGTAGTAAGGAGAGCGACGAAGAAGAAGGTGCGACGGCAATGCGGTGCAGCAGGGCAGCGGTGCGGTGCGCCAGAACGACTCAAAGATGACCTGGATGACAACATATAGAGAATTGCACGATATCACCATGAAGATGACCTCGTATGAAAAAGTGCCTAACACGGAAGTTGTGCGTATCCTCACGACGTACAATATTGATTTTGGAGTCGTCTTCATCTGAAGTCATATGCAACTTGTGGAGCCAAAATACTGTGGTTGCCTTACCCTAGACATTGTTTGTCCTCGGGCGCGCGCGAAGGGTTGCTGGGTACATGCAGGTCGCCCTACCAGTCTACCACAGACACCGTCAGCCCTCGGGAGCGAGCAGTCTGGAAAAACTAAAAATGCATCGAATTTGCTTCCAACTGAATTTGAAGGGCCCAGATGAAGTCTAATGGAAAAACGCATAAAATGGAAGTTCTTCGTTTGTTCGAGACGAACAACTTTGTGTTTTACGGGATTTCGATCCGAGGTCGTTAACTGCCTCAAAAACGACCCACAAGGTACAGCCAGGTTTTAGACCGAACAGTTTTGGAAAGTTCGGACCAAACCATCCGAATTGGATCCAAATTATGGTTTTGGACGTGAATCCAAGCTCTTTCCTTGCACGGGAAGTCCAGCCGCCTCTTATATACACGAGGGGTGACGGCCGATTGAACCAACACCAATCGAACAAACACATCTACTAATTTTTCATGTTCATCTACTTTTATCCCTCTCCCCTTGTATCTTTCTTCTCGTTCTTCAAGATTGGAGGCTGCGAATCCACGAGGCTCTAGGGGCGTTCAGGACGACCTAGGGCAGCCCATAGCCGCCGCGAGCCCTGACAGGGTCCCTCCCGGGCGAGCGGGGTTTCGGGTGCCAAAAGCGCCCGCCGGATTGTCTTGCGTATCGCGCTTCCGGCGAGCCTCCCACGGAGTGAGTTGCGGAGCATCTCTCTCGACGCCGCGGGTACACGTGACGTGTTCGTGTGTCAACAACTGTGTCATGCGGTAGAAACAGGTGCCTTCCACGTCGAGCACTCCGCTGACGCAGAAATCTTGCCCGCCATCGATTCTGTGTCGATACCTCTTGGTAAGCATCTTCGTCCGTTCAACGAGAGGCGCCGGACTACGCTATACATTTGATTCCTTCTATGTTTGCCCACAATTTATCACCGTTCGGGTGTGGGTCAGGGTTATTTAGGTTAGAAAATAGGGTGGACTAGGATTTTGCATCTCGTATTTATGTTGTTGAGAGTGACTGAGACTTTTTTGTGGATGAAAGGTTATGGTTTCGATCCCTATTTTGTATATATCAAAGAGGTGCAATGTCAATGAATTAATTTGTTGACGATTTCATTGCATGGTGGACAGATTATGATTGTACAGACTGAGTTCATCAGTAAGTCAGAAAGCTCTTGGAGAACCTTGTCTTGTTTTGAATTGGTGAATTTGAAGCTTCGAATTTTATTGTGACTGAATAAAGCTCTTGGAAAAACCCTGTATGGAAAGCCTTCGTTTGGAAATACACTATAATATTTTGTTTGTTTACTGAATATTACTATGACCGAATATAGCGTGAAGCGTTTCATGAATACGTGCTAAGATTTAGGTATATTTGTTGTACACGTGTAATGGTGATCTATTCTCAGTGTAACCGAAACTTAACGGTTTTTTTGCGGCACTGGGAGAAGTTTGACATATGTGTCACCTACAGTTGAAAAATCATCCAGAGGTATTCACCTGGTATTATTTTTCCTAGAATTTTAATTAAGTTTCTAATGTCAGTACAATTTTTCTTGAATGTTTATCAAGTTTCTAATGCCAATATTAATTTTTTTCATGAATTTTAGTCAAGTTTCTAATGCAAATACAACATTTCGTAGAGTTTTAGTCAAGTTTCTAATGCCAATAAAATTTTAGTTGAATTTTAGGCAAGTTTCTAAACCCAATACTATTTCTTACTATAATTTTAGTCAAGTTTCTAATGCTAGTAATAATTTTGCTAGTTTTTTAGCCAAGTTTCTATGGCCAATACTATTTTCCTAGAATTTTAGTCATGTTTCTATTGCCAATATTTTCCCAGAATTATAATCAAGCATCTATAGCAAATATTTTGTTTTTGAAATTTAGTCAAGTTTCTAGTCACAAAAAAACCATTATTCCTAGTTTTTAGTCAAGTCGTTCCTAATGTGTCGCTAGTGGAACTAGTTGTTTTCCAACACAGCTATATTCTACAAAGCTAGACAGATGCCTATATTTTCTATGTTGTAAACAATATTTTACAACATAGTCCAGAGGATTGAAACTAAGGATATATACTCAGAGAAATGGACATGCGCTATATATATGTATGTCCAAAGATATAAAAGAAGCTAGACAAATTCGCATAATGGATTAAAACTTTGCATTGTCGTTACTGCTAGAGGAGGACTTTATCAAGTGACTTATGTTGAGTTCGATGTAGACTACAATGTATACCTGCCAACAAGAACATGCAACTGCATAAGATGTGAGTTATCGGTTATTTCCTGCCATCATGCAGTAAATTGCTGCAGACAAGACATGATAAACCCAGAAAGCTTGGTTCACAACTGCTATAGCATTTGTAGTTATAGTGAAGCATATAGCTAACACTTGGCTCCACTTAGAGGTCGAGTACCTTGGTAGAACATGAATGGAGTGCATATGCATCTTGCAAGTCTTACCAAAGTAATCGGGAGGCCAAAAATAACAAAAGAAAAGGCTCTAGAAGAAGATAATATGGCGCTAAGCATGTAAGGAAACATGGTGGGAGAATGCACTGCTCCATCCGTGAAAACAATGACCATGATATAATAAAATTTATGAAAAGTACTTCCGAAGTTCCAACTTGAGCTAGAAGAAGTTGTGACACAAGAAGATGAGGAATTTGATGACCCTTCATACATTCAGGTATGCACTGCTATACCTATTAATAATTTACTGTATATATGATCTAGAGAGTTAAAAAAAATTACTTCCCATTCCATGTGCATAACATTATTCCTGAAATCCTAATCCAATAAATGTTCCTACACACCAAAGAACAACATGGTTTACAAGTTGGGACAAGAGGTACTTTTCTAATATTTTTCCTAGAATCTCAGTGAATTTTGTAATGACAATAATATTTTCCTAAATTTTCAATGAAGTTTCTTGTCACAATATTATTTTTTCCTTGAATTTTAGTGAAGCAGTGAAATTTTTCCTTGAATTTTGGTGAAATTTGGAGCGACAATAATATTCTTCCTAAAATCCAAGTGAAGTTTCTAGTCACAATCTTATTTTTACTTGAGATTTAGTGAAGTTTGAGTGCCAATAATATTACTCGAAATTTTACTCAAAGTTAGCCTAACAACAAAATTATATATGTCAGAAGAGAGGTCATGTGGCACCTTCAACAGGGCGATGGACCTTTTCCAGAAGATTCTTCTTTTGTTCAAGCTGCTAGAGAATCTGTTCCAAGAGGCAGAATCAGTTCCAAGAGGCGGAAACCACCAGTCCCCTTCCCGCCTGCTTGCCGTCATAGCATCGTGAGTGGGAGGGGAGCTCTGGTCCTCGTTTGCGCGTGTGTTTAGTACTAAATTTATCTAGGTTTTCGAGTTTCCACCGTCGGCGTCATGGTGGGACTGATGTCGTCGGAGGTGTTGTTGGCGCCGGCAAGAGGCCTGTGGAGTCCAAGCTGTTGGAGCGACTTAGATCTGGCAATGTGTCTTGGCATGGCAACGGGATGGGTCGCTCTTGGAGTGCGCCCGTGCTTACTGTTGCGGATTTGCGGATGACAGTGGGGAATCAGGCCGCCTGATGAAGGTCGGGGTGGTGTTGGCCCTGGATCTGGCGTTGAAAAGATTCTGAGGGATCTTGTGGTCGATGTTTTTTATCGGGCTGGATCCAGCCATACGGGACGGGTGGCTATCGCATATCGTTAACGCATCATGGCTAGGGGTTCTTCCACGTCAAGATGTGGACCAGATGTTGGTGCTCTTCTTTTCTGGCGACGGCGAAAGATGTGAGTGCTTGATAGTTGTGGCGAGGATGGTATGCAGCACCTCATGTGACGTTGAATAAACAACTGCGAATGATTGAGGGGAAGACTTTACTTATTTTTGTGCGGGGAAAATAAAGTCTTTACTTATACGGTTCTGTATGAAGTATGAACTACTCCAAAGAAAACCACTATTTTTTTCGGCAGGCTTGTTTGGGGAAATCAAGGAGGAGCTGCCTGTTACTCAAAATTGGAGCCCCCATCGTTGCATGTGTTTATTCCTCTGGCTCTACTTATTCCTCTCAAGTTGCCTCTTGTACTTGCAGTAGTGATCCTGACTCTGCCTCTTGGAACTTTTTTTTTACGATGTACGCGTAGGCATACATTACTATTACTTGTATTCGTAATAGTAAGGGTACAGAGTTGATACCCATAGAAGCAACATAAATGTAGGAGGATACAAGATGATGTACTGCAGCTATTGCATCCTTCCAGCAACAACAAATGACCTAGTTTTAAGGAAGCGCAGGGACCGCTGCCTCCTTTGCGGATGAAGGTGGGGGTACGCACGCGGTCTTGCACACATCCATGGTTCTATAGCAAGTCCAATTGGCTGAACAACAGTAACAGTTATATTTGTTTGGGTTGCATATCGGGATAGTTTTACTTAAGAAGCACCCCACGCCTATTCCTCTGCCTGTGAAATTGTCAAGACAAATATACCATTACAGTTGACGCACATGAATATTTTTTTTTTGAACAAACACATGAATATATTATTAACCAGCGTCATTTTAATAACTATGCGATATGGAATGGAAAGGAACACCAGAAGAAAATATGTAGCGTTTGTACCACTTACATTGTGCATCAACAGCAAAGCATATGAGAATAAGCAACACTAATGCCTGGAGGCGCTTCATGCACTTCTCCATGTAGATGTTGCAACAGTTTTTCTTGCGTTTTGGCTGTCTTCGTCGAAATTACCGACGGGATGCTTGGTGTGGTCCATATATATATAGAGGTAGAGATAGCTATATTTGGTACAAAATTAGACCAGAGTATTATGTATAGATTTATTGGCAGGAAATTATTACGCCAAGTTGGTAATGCATATATTTTCCTTCCAAAAATATTTGGCCATATCAAACTGATTCGTTCTTATGATGGGGCGGGGGGGGGGGGGGGGGGGGGCTATAAATGTTGATTGGCAGGAACTTATTACGGCCAGATTGTTCGTCCACATCTCCTTATAAAAAACTAGAAAGATACCCCACGCGTTACAACGGGAATCCCTTTATAAATTATATTGTGTAACCAAAAATGTATAATAGGTATGGTACAATAAGTTTCTAAAATAATATGCAAAATTCAACTTGTCATAGTCGAGATACTAAATTTAATCGACATGAAGAGTGTGTATTATAAATTTTTAATGTGGATAATTAGATGGTTAAAGAAATGGATAATGTGGAGTTTTCATGAAGATTAATAACTATTAATGGAGATGACATGGACAACTGATTGGCTAAGAAAGTGAAAGATGTGGATAACTTACATCTGGGGATAGAAAAATATTAATTACACTTAGTTAGGTTTTGCTTTATAAGAAGTATAGATCTGTTTCCTTCCAAAGTTACCTGATCATGTCCCATATTTTTGGTTGCAATTAAGCCCCTTATATTGTAACGACGGGTTAGTTTAAATAAAAAGAGTTGGAAGAATTCAAACAATCTGGACCCTCCATCCAACTATAATCTAATATTGTATACTACTATACCTTCATAATTTATTAAATTCAACATTAATTGCACATTGTAGGCTACTTTACAATTATTAATTTGGTTGGCTATAGTGCAATTTTTTGTAGTATTTTTTCCATTATATGTTATGGGGTTTCAGGATTCTAACGAGTTTCTCTCGTTCAAGCGGATGAGTGTATGGCCAAATTAAGACGAGATAAATAGTCTAAATTGGATCAACATGCGAAAGTTAAACATGTTCAAGTTAGGTCTGATACAAGTTTGGTCAGAACAAATTAGTATTGAGTAATAAAGGTTGCTTTTCACTGTCGAAAAAAATAAACCTGTTCCAACTTCCAATGCCTGCTCTTCTTCCTCCAATCCTCCTCTCTATGATCCCGTCTCTCCGCATTGAGCACTCTAGCAGAGTTTTTTTTTGAAACGAGGCAAAAGCTTTTGCCTTTTATATTGATAGAGAAGAAGCAAACATGGTACAGGCCTAAGCCGAGTATAAAAAGTTACATAAGACTAAGCGGTGATCTCTGCTAAAGCTTTGGCCCCTGCCAGGATCCAGTTATTGCCTTCATCCTTGATCCGCTGAAAAAGCACCGTAGGCATCATGTACTTGTTGTTGAAAACCCTTTCATTGCGCTCCTTCCAGATCTCCCATGTGATTAGGGTGATCGCTGTCTTGAGCCCCTTGCGAGATGGGGAGGCCGTGGCCGCCAGGTCCGTCCAGCAGTCGATCACCTTAGGCTTGGCCATGTTGAGGCCGTGCATGAGAGAAGGACACCTTAGCCAAATTGCGGCGTCCGTCCAAATTCTTCTGGAGTAGCGGCATTCGAAGAGGATGTGTCTTGCGGTCTCGGGTTGGCACCTACAGAGCTCGCAAACCGGCTGGTGAGACCAGCCTCTGATTGCCAGCCTGTCCGAGGTCTAGATACTATTTTGGACGGCCAGCCAAGCGAAGAAAGAACACTTTGGTGGGGCCCAAGTCTTCCAGACGATTCCCATGAAGGGTCAGGACGATGCGCCAAAGAATTGAGCCTTGTAAGTCGAGCTAGCTGAGTAGATACCGTTGCTGGTGAGGGTCAATGTGATCGTGTCTTCCACACCTGGAGTAAGAACCACCTCCTGAAAGAGGTCCCAAAGGTGGAGAAATTGGGCGATATGTTTGACGGTGAAGTTTTGCACTGATAGGTCCGAGGTCGAGTGGAAATCCGTGAGTGCATCGCAGACGTTCCTGTTCTTTCGCCTGGATGCCTTGAAGAAGCAAGGCGCAATCGCCCTAGGCGGGAGGCCATCCAGCCAAGATGAGTTCCAGAAGGAAGCCCTAAGCCTGTCCCCAATCGTGACCCTGGTCGCGGCGTTGAATAAGATCTTGTCTGATTCGTCGTTAGGAGTCTCGAAACCCACCCAAGGTTTGTCCGAGGATGCCCAGACGTGCCAGTGCCATCTGAGACGGAGGGCCCAAGAGAACTTATCAAGGTTTAGAATTCCCAGTCCTCCAAGCTTCTTAGGCCGGCACACTTTGTCCCAGTTGACCTTGTCAGAGCAGTTCGATAACATCCCTCTCCAGAGCTTGTCGAAAGCCTTCAGGGTGGTGCGCTTGTCAGTCTTTATCACGGTCAGAAGAAAGATGGGTATCGAAGACATGACCGATTTGACTAGGGCCGCGCAACCCGCCCGGTTGATAAATTTGCCAATCCAAGGATGAAGGCGATTGGCGGCCTTGTCGATGTATGGCTGAAGTTCTGCACGGGTGAGCCTACCCAAAGAGAGGGGTAGCCCAAGATACTTGACGGGGAAGTTGGAGATTGCAGTAGGGAAGTCGGTCATGATTGCTCCCAAGTCAATGTCCTCGCATCTGATCGAGGAGACGGAGCTCTTCGCGAAGTTTGTAACGAGGCTTGACACCTCGCCAAAATTTTGCAGCGGGTATGCTAGGTTGGAGATGTCGTTTGCCGGGGGACCAGAAAAATTCCCGCGTCATCGGCATAGAGAGAGACAGGCAGGCTTGCCAAAGGATCAGTTGCCACCTCCAAATTCTTTTGAGGGGGTCAGTGCCGATGTGGAAGAGCAGCGGTGATAGAGTGTCGCTCTAGCAGAGTAGCAGTACGACACAAATGCAGTCCAGACCATTAGCCCATCGATGCCCCAATCAAGCACTAAATCAAAGGGTGGGAGCACGCCAGAGGAGGACGAGGCGAAGGTGCGACCTCGGCGAGGCGCAGATCGAGCTGGTTGGCTGGGGCGTCCTCTTCCCGGCGGCGGAGGCGGCAGTCCTCGTCCGTGCGCCCAGCTCGACGGGGAGTGGAGGCCCTGCCTCGGAGTAGGATGCTTCCACATTGGGCCGCATCTCAGCAATTGATTCTCAACCTCTCGGACACGCTGAAGGTGAGGCATGGCGCTCGCAGGCGGATCCTCGCCGCCGGGTTCCGGTGAGTAGCGATTCTCCTCTCCTGCGGCGTTCCTCTATGTTTTTTACGAACGTGCCTCTGAGCTGACTGAGCAGTGTTGTTGGTCTGTACCGGATTCAGAGTTGCGCGAGTTCAGTGATACTTTCAGTTCCAGAACTTCTGTTGACTGCATACAGAAATTTCGTAGAGCGTTTTGGGTATGTTCCCTTGAAACCTCATTGCTCACACACAATGAGTTTTAGCGTGAGCACGGATGATAACAATCCGTTTCCAATCATCCACGGTCCCTTTCCTAATTACCACAAAACATACCTTCATGCCACAGTTTGTGCAAGGTATTTACTGCTGCTAAAACTAAATATAGGTAGCTAGCGCAAAATTAACTAGCCGCATAGCTTCGAGAACCAGGGACAAGCAACATCAGGAGAACCATGTTATTGTGATGGTTTAAAAAACGCTGTACTGTAAACTGAATTACCTGGGATTTCTCCAGGGTTTAGACAGTGGGTTATATAGACAGGATGAATCCCCTTTGAATCGGGGGTGTCAGTGATCATCTAACCAATGCTCTGTAAGAAGGGTAAAAATTAAAACTTTGAAGGAGAATTTTACGAAACAGGCTTACGCCCCTCTATATAAAAATTAAAACTTTGAAGGAGAATTTTGGTGAGGATGGACAGATAAGAGTCATTTTTTGTTGCTGTTCTGCATCCTTTTGTTCCTTTGTGTTCAATATATATAGCATGATGATTGTGGATAACTTTCATGTTCTCTGAACTTTGCTCAGACCATCTCCAGCAGCACTCCCCCAAAACCTATTTGGCGTGTGGCGGACAAAAAAACCCACAGCGGAACCCCCAAATGCTAAACTTGTCCGGCAAAATGTCCGGCACCGAGAGAGACCCCAAATTGGAGGCCGTTTGGAGGGTGTCGGACATGGATCCGGACACAGCTCCATGTGTGGCTGGCCCACTCGTCAGTCTCTGTATCTTCTTTCTCTTCTTCTATTCTTGCTTGACGTCGCCGACGACGCACACGGAGGCCACGCGTGGGAGGCCGGCTCCGCGGCTCAAGCTTGGAGCGTGCCAATGGAGCCACGACTGGCCACCCGGAGGAGCACGAAAGCCGCCGCGGCGACATCGTCTTCAACATACGGCCGGGCGCACAGTGTCGTCGTCACCGTCAGCCCGCGCTTCTGCAAGCCAAGCCGTCATGTCCTGGAGGTGCGCCGTCGTCGACTTCGTCCGGAACCGGAAGGATTTGAGCTAGAATGCAAGGGATCGTCACCAACAAGGTCATCTTCGTCCTACGGCCGGGCGCATGGTGTCGTCGTCCCCGTCAGCCCTCGCTTCTCCAAGCCAATCCGTCATGTCCTGGAGGTGTGCCGTCATCGACTACGTCCGAAACCAGAATGATTCGAGCTAGAACGCAAGAGAGGAGCCGTGATCGCGGTGCCGTCTCAAGGTCTGCAGCTAGTGTTCCCGCTTGGCCACCATCTTACGGGCGCCAAGAAGGTGATTTGATCTGCCTTTTTATTTGATGGACATTTGCAACCGGAACTAGTAGTAGTACTTTTTTATTTGATCTGCCTTTTCTTATCTTTTTATGGTGCCAAATCCAGCCCCGATGCGTGTGTGCTAACTGAATTTTGTGTTAGCTGAATATGAGAAGACCGGGCCATGGACTGTATCGCGTGCGGGAGGAGCAGCGCGTCGAAGTGCCCGAGCGCCAGGGACGACTTGGGCAAGCCGGGCGACCACGTCCTCTGAACTTGAAAGTCTAAAATTTTCTGTCAGTTTCAGTTGCCGTCATCTGCTCTTTGCTCTCTGAAAATTTGTTGTTGCTCTCTGCTGCTAGCTCTTCGCACCCAGCCACGACGCAACGGCGGCTAGACCTCCACCACGTGATGGCCTCCGCGCTCCGCACTCTGCTCCTGGAGGCCGTGCGCGTGGGCGTGGGCGGCGGCACCAGCCCGAGATGATGGCGCTGTGCAGCACCGCGACCTTGTGCTTCAAGACCAGAGCGGCGAGGAGCTTCAGTGCAGTCTCGATCTTGCCTTCTTCTCTGCCTCCGTTCGTGGCCGGCGAGCGACTCAACCATGCCCATAACCTGTTTGTCTAAATGCATAAAAATTTGGGGCCCTATTTTGGAGTGTGCCACTGGAGAAATTTGGCTTGCTCCGTCCGGACATGTGTCTGGCACCACCCAAACAGGGCCGGTCCATACATTTCCGAGGCCCCGGGGCAAGACGATAAAATGAGGCCCTTGTAGGCAAAAAAAAATTTAATGTATCGTATTCACTCAAAATTATTATTACATCCATAGAGTAGGTTATAAAATTAACTTATCACGTTGTTCCATAGAAACAAACAATTGCTCCTGCTAACGATTTATTTGTAACTTATCACGTCTTTGTTTTGAGACAATTCAAATACACACCAATAATTATTTATTTGTAATGATCCAGAGAACTATATGATCAGATTTGGTGTTCACTCCATGTTCTTCACTCCATTCACTCCATGTCTTCACTCCATGATCTTGTTGTTTCTTCTAACACTTTTAGAAGCAAAGTCATCAATAATCACATCAACCTTTATTTCATCTAACTTATCTTTCTCAATGCATAAAGTAGCAAGACCATTTAGCCTATCTTGTGACATTGTTGATCTCAAATAATTTTTCAATAACTTCAACTTTGAAAAACTACGTTCAGCGGATGCTACAGTGACTGGTACAGTAAATAAAATTCGATAAGCTATTAATATATTAGGAAAACATCCTATGTCTCTAACAAACTCAAAAATCTTCATAGCACGCAATGGCACATCAGATTCGGGTAAAGTCATTTGCAACAGTCGTAATTCTAAAAATAGCTCATCTAATTCAACATCACCTTGAGAAAATGTTTTTACAAATTTAACACAACATTTACGTAACTCAATATCATTCAGTAACTTCAAATCTTTGGAGCTAAGTAAGAAGCCAAATATATTTTGGAACACTTTAAGTTCTTCAAATCTTTTTTTCAGAGAGACTTTTGCAACATCAACCACAACTAAGAAGTAATTAACTTCAAACGCCTTCTCAGCTTCTAGAACTTCTTCATCGTTATCGGGTTCATCAAATTGTTTCTTCCTAGTAGCACTACGTTTTATTGGAAATGATGGTTCTATTCCCATTTCAGATGCAAGTTCTTTCGCAATTTTTAAACAAGATGCAAATCCTTCATTTCTGTAATTTTCAAAAAAAAACATTATTCCTTCAATTTGCTGCAAAGCTGAGTCGACACACATGGTCGCAGACTGCAACGTCTTACTAACTGTGTTAACAACAAATGAAATATCATGCCAAATGACCATGCCGAGTAAAAATTCAAAACTACCAAGTGCGTTATATAAATTTTTAGTATCTGTCTTTGACTTGGCATCATCACAAATTTTTCCTAACTCGGACAAAGCTAACCTCAATTGGGGTGCTTGATATCTAATAGCTTTAATACTTTTGATTCGACTCTCCCACCGTGTGTTAGACAATCCTTTCACAGTCAAACTTGGAATATGGTCAAGCAACACTTTCCATCTTACAGGCCCCTTCTCCACTAAAATATGCCTAGATTTATCATCTAAATTATCCCAATTTCGTGGATCTAAGATATCAACAGTAAAAGGTTGTTGTTCCTCAACACTTGGAATTTCAGAATTTGTTGACTCGGTTGAGTTTTCATGCTGACTAACATTATTATCTTCATCTAAATTCTCAGCTTGTTGCTCTTCAAAAGGTACTATGGCCAGTTGCAAAGAGTTCCTCGAAGAACTACCAGCTCTAAAATATTTGGCAATTGAACCTTTCTGGGAATCTACCAGTTCATCTCTCTGTTTCTTTCTCTTCCTTTTCTCACTACCAGATAAATATTTTCTAGAAGACATATCACCAAAGAATTTGCAAAAAAACAAAGGATATACAGAGAACAAAAGCACCTGGATATGGGCAGCTCGATGTTTGTCGAATTGTAGATGTAGCTTCACAGATCTGCAAGCCCCCAATTCTCACATGCCGTACCCCCTTTTCATCTCTTGAAATCTTGAATCTTTCCCGAGCTCCCTCACCCTGTACTCCTGAATCTTTCCCGAGCTCCCTGTACTCCCTCAAGTCCAATGAATCGCTGCAGAACATGCCTACAACAGAGGAATGAGAGAAGAATTGGAGGTGTGAGATGAGATAGAGCAGTCAGCCGGGCTATTTAACAGCAAATAAAAAGAGTATTGGAGGTAGACGTTGAGGTCTTGAGGATGGAAAGAGAGATGATTGGGGAAGAGAATAGCACCGTTGGTCTCCATTAATCTCGCTGCATAGCAGCGGCGGCTTCGTCGCCTCGAATTCGGCAGGGGACAGGAGCAGCATCGCCGGCGCTATCCTCTCGTGCGATTGGAGAAATCGGGGGATGAGGCGAGGAGACGAGCAGAGCAGGTAGGGTCAACGAGGCGTGCGGCGGTGCGGGACTGATCCAGACGCTCTGGATCGACGGATGACTTCCATGCCTAGCTTCCATCCGTGCTGGGGGCCCAATTTTTTTTTCTTGTATGCTAAATATAGTGGACTAATATACATGGGCCGGGGCCCCTTCCTCCCTGGGGCCCGGGGCGGTCGCCCCGTCGCCCCGGCCTGTGGGCCGGCCCTGCACCCAAAGAAGGCACAGCTGGGGGTGCCGGACAATATTTGGGGGGCTACTGGTGGAGATGCTCTCATTCTACTCTTTGAGATACCTTTTCTGATTGTTCTCTTTTAGTGAGGCATGATTATCTATAGGCATTCAGTGGGATATCTCTGCGACAACTGCACAAGATTTCCTGATTGCATTTCTTTCTACTCCAACAGAGAGTTATCATCAGTTAAATACGGCGATGTTTGTAGCAGCTAATTGATACGTGTATGATCAAAGAACCAAATGGACCTCAAAGAGATCACAATATTGCAAACAATAATGCGTGGAGAAGATGATAGAAAAATGAAGGACCCAAATGGGAGAAACCCCTTTGCACAATTAATATGGAAAGAATAAGATACCAAGGTTCTAAGTACTTGTGGAGGGGACTATTGGTCCAGTGTAACATACAGGATGGGTAGTTTCACCACGTCCACCACCATGGCCCTCTCAAACAGTTCTTCATAATCGATCTCACCTTCTTCCAATGCCAGGTCTTGGGTGACGAAGGTGCTGTGTACGAGAAGCATGTCGTCGCACCGCATGTTGGGTGGTGTGTTCGCCTGCGCTTCCATGGTTACAGCGATGTAACGCCTGGAGCATGGTGGCATGGTCCCTCTGCTTGGCTGCACACGGTACTTGTTCCAGTTGATCTTTACGTTGAACGCGATGAAGCCATCCGTCTTGTTGGTTATCTGCAGGCAGCATGATACCTCCTTCATGGCCTCAAAGAGGAACCGAAGCTCCAGCGTCGGATCCACCGACATAGCATTCGAGTCACAGCTTCTCTACAAAGAAAGAAGAAGAAATTTAACTGATGCGACTGACCCTCCAAACAAATTACATAAACTTAAAAAAGTAACAGAAATTTTACACATACCTGGACAGTTCTGTCTTTTGACAGATCAGAAGCCACTGACATTTTCTTAATATCAGCTTCTAGTTCCTCCAGTTCTTTGACAATGTCCTGAATACAAGGCCTATTATTTCTATCCTTGTCAACACACCTTAATGCAATCTCAATACACCTGTTCACACGTAGGATGTCTATTTCGTGCGATGAATATAGGCCCGGCATTGCCTGCAACCTTTTCGTCCAGTTTTCAGTTACCTACATCAAAAAATAACACAATAAAGAAAGATGTACATCGTAGAGAAGCCCTATGTATGTTAATGGTATTGACGGGGAGTAAGTTTTCTCTTTGATAAATGTACAAAAGATTTCTCTTACAAGTTTAATGAACTCTTTGGGAGACATCTCAGAATAACGGAAATAGCCAGTATTTCCGGCCACCATCTTAATAATTATGACGCCAAAACTGAACACGTCAAACTTCTTTGATATAAAGCGATGGTCTATGTATTCCGGTGGCATGTACCCTCTGTACGATATCATAAACATCGCATATTGATATCATTAGTGCAAGACTTTATTAAAACATTTACAAAATAAAAGGTTTCGAACATGATAATCAACTTACGGTGCTCCTTTGAGAATCTCTGTCTGATGTGTTTTTGATGAAGCAAAAACTCTTGACAAACCAAGATCACCAATTTTCGGCGTCATTGTCTTATCCAACAATATATTAGCAGGCTTCAAGTCTAAATGGAAAATAGGGGTTTTGAGAGGACTATGAAGGTGATTTAAGCCCTTACATGTCCCTCTTATTATGTCGTAACATGTGGGCCAGTCAAGCCCATAAGATTCATCTGCAATTGAAAATGAAACATCAAGACAGAAAATGGGTGTATTCCCGAAACTTACAGGTTTAAGCTACATGATCATTTATCTTTGAATGGTCTATAAATACCTGAAATATATTTATCGAGGCTTCCGCCTTCCATATATTCAAAGCAGAGAACTCGCCCCACTTGTTTCGCCAAATAGTGTCCCCATTGTGCTCAAGGTATTTATGCCGAGATTCGTAGCAGTATCCAATTAACCGCACAACATTTTTGTGAGAGACCTCGGTAAGGTTCAGGAGCTCACTATGAAATTGCTTATCATCGAGTCCTTGCAAGGGATGAAGCTTCTTTACGGCAACCACTTGCCCATTATACACCGCCTGTTAAGTATCACTCTTTAGCACGACCGAGCTTAAAGACAGTGGTGGCATTATTGATTTGATAAAATCATACCTTGTAAACATCTCCATACCCACCACTGCCAACTTTCCGATCCTCTGAAAAACCGTTCGTGATAGTTTCCATATCATTGAGTCTCAAATCCATGCTGCTTTTATCCATCTCCCACCTAGGTTATCTGGGACTGATCAATGATCTTCTTCCTGAGACAGAAACAATCTTGCAACCTAAGTCAGAGAGAATATGCTGAACCATTCACAAATGTTTTTCGCAATACATAGATATTTCTTTGGAAGGAGCAAAGACTGAAACTATGCCAACCAAATGTACATTAATAGGACATACTAACCTGCAGCACATGCATGATTTACGTGGTATAAAGAGTAAGTATTGCTTAATAAAGATCACTAACCTGCAGTAGAAAGAAATTCAGATGGAAGGCGATGATGGAGTTGCTGCTTGCAACGAGCTCGGCTACGAAGAGGATGGAATCCCAGCTCCAATCTTTCAATCCGGTGATGTACGTGGAAGAGAAGTGTAGATGACGCGTTGTTGACTTGACTCCAAACCCCGGAAGCAGCTTGTGCAGAAATAAGAAAAAATATTTTGCAAGTAGGCCTATTTATATATACGCCAGTCATGCCTTTGTTTAACAACTGGTTACTCCTGTACATTTCACGGTTTGGGGTCGATGAACCTGACGATCTTAATTACGCGTAAGATCAGACTTGTACTTACGAATCATTCAAGTCGATGGAGGAGCACCAGCCAGGAAGCAGCTTGTGCGGTCTAAAGAATCTTATTTTGCAAGTTGCTCTATCCGTTGCCGTTTGGCATTTAGTGCACTCCTGTTATTTGTTTTAAACCGTCTTGGACTGGACATTACTTGCCAGAGATGGCTTCACATGCGTCCTCTAGTGATGTGACACTTTTCATATGTAATGGGGTTGGAGTGGAGCTCCCCCGTTGACTTGACTTCCATGTAAGTAAACTTTGTGTTAGTCAACCGGTACATTAATTCATCAGTAGCACCGAGGGTAACCGATGAAATGGTGGAGATAAAATCATCATCAATGTTGAAGTGGCTATATATTACTTGGGCAGTACATTCTTGCAATATGAATACAAAAATATTCAGGCGATTTGATTTTGGACTTCTTTGTATGTGATTTCTGCGTACCCGTCGTATTACAACTCATAATGTTATTTCAATGTTACAACAAAGTACTACTTTCACAGAATGTTTTCACCCAACAGCTTGGCTCCTGCGGTAACCCACAAACATGCCTCATTTTTACTATTTGCTAGAATCACAAGAGGTGTCGCATGCTTGTTGTGAAAGACCTGAGAATTCCGTTTGTTCCAAATTTTCCAAGTGATTAGCAATGTGAGGGAAGCAAGAGCCTTGCGGTTTGGAACAACGCCATCTGACATCTTGAGCCCCCAACTTTTGATGGTGAGGTTGGACCGTTGGTGAGGGTCGAATAAATACACAAAAACCACAAAATCTTGTGGACTTTTATAGTTAATCCCTTGTCATTTTTGTTCATCTAATACCTTCAGCTCCCATGTGTTCGACACTATACTTATCGAGAAGGGCTATAATCGATTCCCTACACTTGTTGGTATCAGACACGTCTCCTTTTCCTTTTCACTTCGAGGTATTCAAACCATCTTGTGCTATCTTATAACAAGTATATATTGCTCAAGCATGGTTAGTCCGTTAATCATGTTGGGAGAGAAATTTCCTTTCAATCTCCCACGTTTTGGTGTTTGAGGACAACACAATTATTTGGAACAAAGTATATTATGATATGGTCAAAACAAGTGCTCTAAAGAAATAAAGAACAGCTCCCCCTGGACGGCGTGCACAATTAGGATACTTGCATTTGAATACAACATGCACATCAACTAGGATCAACACCCCTTCGAACCCCACTTCTATTCAGGATTGATGGGTTGCTGCAGGGGCTTCCTTGCCGATAAGCAAACAAAAAGTGTTTTGCTTCCTGGTCGGCACATCTCTTTGGTAGCTTTGGCTCGAGCGGAACAATAGAGTATTTGATAATGAAGCTCAAAATGTGCAAGTAGTGGTTTCCAATATTCTGGAGGAATGGCAGCTAATCAAGTTAGTGTGGTCGGGTGGGACGGTGAGAGGAATCACTCAACTGCTAGGGCCTAGGTGTTTGCCAAGGTTTTATTTTCTCACTTTTGAACTCTTGTACATACCTGTTTTCTAATCTTAATGGAAACTACACGCAAGTCTTTTGCTTGTTCTAAAAAAACTAGGATCAACACCCCTATATTTCATAAAGCACAAACATGTATATATATATATGTGGTGCCCTAACACTTGTATATATGTGTGGTGGAAGGTTGAAATAACCAAAAACAAGCTCCGAAGAAGTGGCCCTCTTCACATACGTGTGTTCTAACTTAGAAAGGTTGTGGCCTTATAGCGGGAAACTTATCAGGTGAATTGGAGGACAAAAATTGTGAGAACTTGGGCTCAAACTTGGTTTTGCATGTTCCTATGACCTAATCAAACAAAAGAAAAGATAGAATTTCATTGGTCAACAGTCATTTGGAGATACTCATAGTGGTAGACCGTGTGGGCCCCACGAGCTTGGGTTTCGCCCACAACGGCATGTCGGAACATCGGAATCCCTCCAAAACTTTCGTGTGGCGCTAACATATGTATACAACTGTGGTGGAAGGTCAAATAAGCAAAACTTATCTCCCTAGTGTGACCCTATTCGCAGACATGCGCTCGTCGGCTTCAAGAGGGCATGACGCGGAGTTCTGGTTTATGTCGACACCATGGGGCATGTTTATGCCTAGATTTTCATGGTGTTGGTAGTGGAGGAAATTGTCATGGCGACTGCGATTGGAGGGCCAGAAGGTTGTCATGACTCATGTTGAGTTTAATACTGCGCGTAATGGCGGAGAGGGGTTTTGGATGCGATGAAGTCTTTGCTTCATAGGCTATTGTACGGTCACCACTTGTGGGGTTCCCGTCCATACCGGACACATCATATATGTGAGTCTGGTGTTTGGTACTTGCAGTAGGGGCATTGGCATCCGCGGGCGGAAGCATTGGAGTATTTCATTTTTGATGGAGCTCTTCGAGTACGGAGTATTGTTTGATTTTCATGGTGCAAAACCCAAGGTTTGGCCTTCATTGGCTGTAACTAGCAATGACCTTGTTGAATGCACTGTTTTGGGATCTCAAACTATCTTCAGGGTTAAAGCGTAAGATCTATTGATCGGACGACGAGGCTTGAGCATTGTGTTCTGAATGGAGGCGTGTGAATGGCTCGATCCGCCTTCATCGTTTCCAACCAATCAGGTGGCAGGAACCGGCCTCACCTGGATCGCTCACCATCTGAATCGTTCAAACATCCAACCAGCGCCCCTCAGATCCTCACTCCCGAAACACATAGGACGAAACGCCTCCGTCTCTCTCGATCCCCTTTCTAGTTTCTCCCACCCCGCCGCCGCACCTGCTCAGGATCTCTCCGGCCGCCCACCCACTCCATTCTCGCATCCCCGCGCCCCCATGCGCAAGCTAACTGCCCGCCTTCCGGCAACACGTCCAGGACGACGCACCAGCCGCTGGCTTCCAAGGTCGTCGCCATGGAGGGCTTCCACGGGCAGATCGACGGGATCCGCCACCTCGTCCGGCCGCCGGCTGATAGCTGCTCGACCGCCGGACTTCCACCGCCTAGTACCTGGAACCCTCCTCCACGAGTCCAATCCGCCGCAGCAGCGCCTCCCGGTCGTCTCCTCCGGCGTGCTCGCCGTAGCAGCAGCCGGTGACACCTCTCATCCCCCTAGACCTAACCCATATTGCAGGACCATACCCCTGGTGCCGATCTAGCGTTGCTCACAGTCACAGCCATGGTTTTTGTATATGAAAATCGTTGACTACCTATATATTCACTAGTTATCCACATACTAACTAGTAACTGTTAGATCTGCACCTCATTATGCATAATAATACATGCCGTCTGCAAGATAAAAATAGAAACTCTGATTTTTTTTTTCTTCCTAGACAAACAGCTAGTAGCTAGCAAGGGCGCAAGTAGCTGCCAACCGTGATTCCAGTTATTCCCACTGGAACTTTGCTTAACTGCCGGGCTAATCTTCTTCTTGAATGTTGCAATGCAAGTGAAAACAATCATCTCTCTTGTTTGTCATATATCCTTTCAGAAACCAGCTAGCTAGTGGAACAAACATTTCTCTTGACGTGTTTATGCTGCTCTTTTGTGTTTGGACCTAACCATTGCGGATTTAGTCTGTATGTAGTAGATGGGTTTGCCTGTGAGTGTTTGATCTTGATGCCCTGAATTGGTTTGGTCATCCCGTATTTAATTTTTGTCATCAATAGACTACTACCAAAAAATTAGGAAATGAGAGACATCTCCCATTATTAGATAGCAATCGAGTAAGAAACAGTCAATTACTAGCTCCTGTGTTTCTTATTGATTCAGTATCAAACATACGCATAGATACTTGATACATACATGCCCTGCTGGGATCAGAAAATATTTTTTTTCCTTCTCCTTTTTATTTGTGATCCATTCTTTTTATTGGGATCTGGTCATGTAAAATTGTGAGCAAAGATGTTTGACTTTTTGCACTATGTTATCCATTCAAACTGATCAGCTGTGTTGCCCTTTTCTTATATTCGATTTTTTAATGGCTGAATACTAGTAGCACCACATGTACATCTATAGGCAGCAATAGCATTACATATGTAGGTAGCAGTACCACACATTTACCCATTTACAGGTACTACTACTACTATGACAAGTTTTTCTTCTTGTGAAATTACATGCCTTTGTTTGTCCACCCCACTTAAGTAGTTGAGCTTACTGCTACCGAAGTAAAGTGCTTACATATTGTGACTAATGAATCTGCACCATTAGTGGCTTGCTTTGATATTGTAAGAGTTTCTTCAATTTCGTTGAGATGTTCATCCAGTCATATGCTCTAGTTATGTGTCTCTTTTGTGAGTGATTTCTTTGCCAACTAGCATGAGGTGTTATTGTATGATTACCCGTCGCTTTTGCTTCACTCTTTGGTGGGTACTCTACTGTCAAAATTCAGTATGAAAATGTTTTATGGTTCCAGATAATAGGCCATTTGATCCGAGACAGTTAGCTTGTGTAATTAAGCTAGTGACCATATTGAGCAAGCATGATTTTTCTCCCAAGTTATTTCAAGGTTTTTCTTTGTTTGCTGACTTGTCTTTTCTCAGGATAAGTCTTGAGTCATGTGAATCTTGGTAACTATTTTGGCTTCAATAATACCAAGCATGGGAAACTATTCAAATGGCCTCTTCTTCAAGAATCTCCGAGGTTCAAGTAAGTTCTTATGTTTCTCTTCTTTTTCGTCCAGGTGCTCTGTGATATGTGGCTATTTTATGCTCTAGCCATCCGAGCTGATGGCCTATCTGAAATTATGGTGCTGATGGCTATTTGTCCGTCTAGCTTTTGAATGTATGGCATGCTGTTCTGGAGTAGAAAAGCAACAATTTGTATCATTTTTTATTTTTACTGGCATTACTATAATGCAATCATTTTCTCATCATGGGAGTTCCTGTCCTCATGCGAGTAAAGCAGTATACTAATGGACTGTTCTGTTGTGCTGCAGGTTGGGAGACTACAGGATGCCTTGCATGGGTGTAAATGTGCAACACTAGCAATTGTCGTCGATCACCGCCGTGGGGTCCTCCGTGCCGTGTGATGGCAGGGGTTGACTTCTGCTGCGACTCCGTGTGTTTAGATAAGTTGCTGGGCTCACTGTGGCCTCCCCGCCTCGCGCGTGGTGGTAGGCTCGACTAGCCCTTGGCTTTGACGACCTCCACAACTCCTGCCGCAGGAACCACGGTGGTGGTGACGTTTGGCCTCAGCTACACCCCCTCTGGTGAGCTCCTCTGCCGCATGAACAATGATGTCTCTGTTGGCAGATGTACTTGCTTGTAGGTAGGTATTCATGTGATGAACTTGCTTGTAGGCCAGCTAGCATACTGTTTACGGTAATTCTCTGGTACCCTGATTAGTAAATATAAATATGTGGCTTGATTGAGCATGAAATTGCAGGGATGGCCACACAAACCATCTTTTGGACGGATTTGCATTTTCCATCAAGTGGTGGTCTAATTTATTGCAATTTTCACAACTTGGTTATCTGAACAACTATTTAATTATTTAATTATGTTGAAAGCAAAACTGACAAATAGCCTCACATGTCAATTCTTCAATTGATGTAAAAAATTGTAGAATTTTTGAAAAATCATAAAAATATCATTTGCCCCAAAATTAGGATGTAATGGACGAAGTTCATATGAAGCATCAATGGTTACTCAAAAAACTTAGTATATATAGTTTTACAAATCAAATATTTGTGCATCCAAAAAGCATTATCTTTTGTCGATTCGTTATTGGGCATAATAAATCTACTTTTGAACATTAATTGTTCATCGAAATGTTTGAACAAATTTTTTTCTATCGACAATTTATGTTTTTACATAAAAATTATGTATGGTTAATTTATGTTAAAAAATCCTATAATGCATTTAAAATCAGAATTTTTGTACATATAATTATTTTCATATGATCTATTTAGTACGTCACAAGTATTTGTTTAAATTATAAGCATAAAAATGATTTAAAGTAAGTTATATACATTCGAGAGTGCATTGGAAAAATGATAAACTTTTGGATGCAAATAATTAATTTTTATGTATTTTAAAGTTTTTTGTTCAGTATCATTGACATGCAAGGGCTTAGCTGTCTGTTTTGCTACCAACAGGGCTTAATAGTTTATTAGATAGTCAACTCGTGGAAATTGCAACAGATTAGCCCTTCACATGGTGAAGCTGCAAGATTTCGTTAAAATGGTGGTTTGTGTAACACACTTTTTTCTAGAATACACCCTGGAAGGTGTATATCATATCATAGAAGAAGAGCCAAGAAGGCAAATTTACAACGCCGTTCAAGACAGCAGGCTGGCTGCAACAAGGTTAGCAGCTCCCCAACAAACTAGCAACTAATCTCCTACTAGCCACTGCTCCGTTTGTGCAACACACTAACTGGGTAAGTCCGTAATTCTTGTCAGTAGGTTTAGTATCACCGCTTTGCTTCCTAGTGCTACTACTCCACGTTTACTCTAGACAAATTTCATAGCAGCTGGCAGCACGCGCGAGTTGCTGGCTTCCAGCTCCAGTCGCCAACGACCGGATCGATCAGATCCACGCGCAGCTCCTACTCCACTCTTTCTCCAGATCAGATTCCCTCTTCCTCCCGATTAGACCGACGCACATATTCCACTCCCTTCATCCTGCAGGAATTTTGTGGGCAGCGCTGCAGTAAAGACGACGACGGCATCTACAACGAGTGGTCTGGATGCCGGCGTCCATGGCGGCCACCGTGGCATTAGCCTCCTCTTCTATACCCACCTCACGCCCTCGGCCCTCGTTTCTTCGATCTACGCAAGCAAGTCGGACCGGGTCCGGCACGGCACGGCACGATGACCGGCCGTGCTGCGTGCCGTGCTTCGGTGCTCCGGCGAGGCGACCATGCTGTGCCAGCACGGCACAACGAGTTGGCTGGGCCGGCTGGCTGGCAGCAGTGCTCATGGCGTTGCAGCTCTCCGCAGCGGTGGCGGCGGCTGACGACGCACACAGCTGCATTCGCAGCTGCGGCGACGTGGACGTGCCATATCCTTTCGGCATCTTCGGTGATCCGGCTGGTGCCGGCTGCTACTTGCCGGGCTTGAATCTCACCTGCGAGACAAGCCGCCACCAGGACGAGTCCCCACGGTTGCTGCTCGGCGACGGCACTCTACAAGTCGTCAACATCTTCCTCCAGAACTACACCGTGCGCGTCGTACATGCCGGTGACATCAAGATGGACTGGGACGACGACGGCAACGGCAACGGAACTTTCGGCGGCGGACTCAGGGTCCACGGGCCGTACGTGCTGTCTGAATTCAGCAACGAGCTCATCGTGACGGGTTGCAATGTGATGGCGACGATGCACGAGGGGAGGAGCCACATCGTCATGAGCGCATGTGCCTCGTTCTGTCCTGAGTACAATGGCCTCTTGGGGATCATTGGGGACCCGGACCACGATGGCCCCAGCAAGTACTGCAAGGGCAAGGAGTGCTGCCAGGCGGCCATTGCGCGCGACGAGGTAGCGGGCTATGTAACGGTGAAATGGTTCGGCCAGAACAGAAGCGCGGATCAGGAGACGCCGATACCCGTCCGCGTGTTCATCGCCGAGAAGTGGTGGTTCGATAACTACTACCGTAGCGGTCCATCGGATGTTATTTTGGCAGACGATACAATGGCAGTTCCTTTGTCAAAAGGTGCAATCGCAGTTCCCATTCTTCTGGATTTTATGATCGTTGATGTAGACCCGCCCCCGCCAAAAAAAGAAGATTACATGAGCTGGTCCGACTCCCCTGAATGCCCCAGCAAAGTGGCCACCAGCATATGCAAGAGTAACAAAAGCATGTGCCGTCGGACTAGAGGCTATTACTGCTACTGCGAAGAAGGATACGAAGGAAATGCCTACATCCCCGACGGCTGCAAAGGTTAGTTACTTTTTTTTTTGCGGGATGCCAAGGTTAGTTACTTATAGTACCAATTGACACTAGCTAGGTACTTTCTCAACAATATAATCCGGTCAACAGCTTAATTTGATCGTCGATGCTAGTTACCAAATTGCTAAAGATTTTACCTCATTTTTGGTCAATCACTGATGGTTTTTTCGTTGACTATCTGTATGTCCGTGTGTTGCTTAGATATAAACGAGTGCGAACAACTAGATGCCAATGTCGCCAGTCGGTGCCTTGGTACATGCACAAATACGCAAGGATCTTTTGAGTGCGGGTGTCCACCAGGAACCCATGGCGACAACAACCTGCCCGGTGGTTGCATCCCTTCAGTAACATTCGAAAGTAAGCATTAGAACTAACGGGTACGAGGATCTCATTTTCTCTTTTGGCTATGTTAACTGGAGCAACTCACGGTACCAGGTAGCTGCAACATGTCCTGCGGTGGCGTGCAAGTGCCGTACCCGTTCGGCATTGGGCCGCCCCACTGCTACAGACCAGGGTTCAACCTCACATGCGACACAGCAAGCGGCACACCACGGCTGCTGCTCGGCGACCACGGATACTTCCGAGTACTCGACATCTCCCTCACAAACACCACGGTTCGTGTCGTTCACACCGGTGCCTTTTTAGGCCCCGGGCTCTACGATTACTTCAATTTCGACAGCATCTTCAGGCGACCCAAACAGAAGCCGTACACGCTGTCGACCCGGAACGAGCTCATCCTCACGGGGTGCAACGTCCAGGCGACACTGCTTGGGTCCGACAACAAGGCCATCCTCAGTGGATGCGCCTCCTTCTGTGTCTTCAACGAGACCGGCACATACAACGCGTCGGTGGCCAGAGGCAACGCTGTCAAGTACTGCTACGGCATGGGCTGCTGCCAGGCGCGCATCTCCATGTCCAAGTACGGCATGCCTGGGCTGTTGAACTTCCAAGGGCTCAACGGAGGCAGCATACGAAACCTGGAATCGATGCCCCCGTACCTGTTAATCGCAGAGGAGGGGTGGTTCGATTTGGGTAGGTTCTCAGGCGAGATGGTGCGGATGATTCAGCACGAGGAGATCCCCATTGTTCTGCAGTGGGAGGTCTTGCTACCCGGTGCCTTTGCTCCAGCCAAAACAAGCTCCACACATCCGAATTGTCCTGCAGATGTAGCCGGCAGCATCTGTATGAGCAAGCACACCCAATGCATACAAGAGACCCGCGGCTATTCGTGCCAGTGCAGTGATGGCTACCAAGGGAACCCCTACCTCGTCGATGGTTGCCAAGGTTTAAATCTACTACAACTCTCTCCGTTCCTTTTTTTTTTTTGAACTGCTCTCCCTCCCGATTCCTAGAAGAGTGTACTTTCAACTTTGTTGAAAAGTCGATTTTTTTATGTCCGATTGCGTTTATAAAAAAAACATTAATATTTATGCCACCAAATTAGTAGCATTAGATTCACCATAAAATATATTTTCATCATATACCTATTTGGTTTCATAAACATTAATTTATTTTTGAGTACAAACTAGATAAAATTTTGAGACTCTTTGACTATCCAAAAATAACTGGAAGTACACTCTTTTACGGACGGAGGGAGTAGCCATTTAGCTATGCCTGTAATGCTCGTATCTGGGTTAATTTGGCTCAAGTGTTTATCTATCATGCAAACGTAACTAATAAAGTTAATTTAACGTTTTCTCTCCAGGTGGCCACAAGTCATTAAAAGGTTAGTGACATCGCAACAACTCTCGAGGGATTATTAATTGTTGTTTCGCGGTGTCTATGTCTCAGTTGACTGATTTTTTATTAAGTCTTCGTTAGATCAAAAAAGTGCAACTCTAGTGCAATTTACTTTAGAAAAACTACACTTTTCCAAAAGTGACTGAGACTTAAAAGATAATCGATTGAGAAATAGCAAACTCAATGTTGTTTTTGTTCCTTCTGAGATGAGCATAACTATAGACACCAAACAAATGAAGACAACTATAGAAAAAAAATACTTCTTTGTACACACCCATCCGTATTCTGATAATTACTTGAATATTAGATTGCTGCCACTAAAAACCATGATATAGACGACAAATTTGTTTGATACATTTCGCTCCTTCGTACGCATATACTAGTAAGTAGTAACACACACTCACACGTACGCACGTGCACGCGCATACATAGTGAGTAAATATTGTTTATTCTTACTATCTCCTTTTCTTTATACAAGACCGCTCGATGTTGTCTTTAGTCAAGCCTATTTAAGTTTGATTCCGTTTATACAAAAAAATGTATCAACATCTACTGCACATAATTCATATATGATACAAACATATTTCATGTTAGATTTAGAAAATTTGTATTGCATGCAGATGTTAATATGTATATTTTTTATAAATTTGGTCACACTTAACATATTTTGGACTTAAGATAAGATTAAGTGACCCTTTATGTATGGGTAGACGGGGTAGAAAATATAGATATGACACAGAAATTTACATTTTTGCGCATATATATGTGCTGAAGACAAGGCATAACGTTATATTGGCTCTTGTATATTTTTAGATAAAGGCACCATCATAGGAGTTGCTAGCGGGGCAGGCCTTGTACTTCTGATTTTTACTGGGCTCTTCATTTCCAAGAAATTTAAACACAAAAGGGCAGAAATGTTGAAGCGGAAGTTCTTCGAGCAGAATCGTGGTCAGCTGCTACAACAATTGGTCTCTCAAAGAGCCGACATTGCAGAAAGAATGATCATATCTTTAGAAGAGCTGCAAAAGGCAACAAATAACTTTGATAAAGCTCGTGAGCTTGGTGGTGGGGGGCATGGTACTGTCTACAAAGGAATTCTATCTGACCTCCATGTCGTGGCTATCAAAAAACCAAATAAGGTGATTCAAAAGGAGATTGATGAGTTTATCAACGAAGTTGCTATACTGTCACAAATAAACCATCGGAATGTGGTAAAACTCTATGGTTGTTGTCTGGAAACAGAAGTTCCGATGTTAGTTTATGAGTTCATATCCAATGGAACCCTTTATGACCATCTTCATGTTGAAGGACCAATATCATTGTCATGGGATCACAGGCTACGGATAGCAACCGAAACTGCCAAATCAGTAGCATATCTTCACTCAACAGCTTCACTACCTATAATCCATAGAGATATCAAGTCAGTTAACATACTTTTGGATGATACTCTAACAACAAAGATAGCAGATTTTGGAGCTTCGAGATATATTCCAGTAGAGAAATCAGGGTTAACAACAAGGGTGCAAGGTACTATCGGATATTTAGATCCAATGTCCTTCTATACAGGGCGGCTCACGGAGAAAAGTGACGTCTACAGCTTTGGTGTCATGGTTGTAGAATTGCTGACAAGAAAGAAGCCCTTTTCGTATTTGTCGTCCAACGGTGATGGACTTGTTGCACATTTTGCTATGTTATTTGCAGAAGACAACTTGTCGCATATACTAGACCCCCAAATTATAGATGAGGGGGGAAAGGAAGTCCAAGAAGCGGCTGCACTTGCTATAGCATGTGTACAGTTAAAAGGAGAGGATCGTCCAACCATGAGGCAAGTGGAGTTGATGTTAGAAAGCCTACAATCGTCAAAGCATATTGTTTCAGATAATGTTGTTGATGTGGAAATCAAGGATGATAGTATCCCAATAAACTCTGCAATGACTGAACATGAAAGAGGTCGTGAGGACCCAACCAGACAATATAGTATGGAGGAAGAGTTCATGTTATCGGCAAGGTATCCTCGGTAGTTCCACTCACAAATGTTTTGTACACCCTTAATTTTCCTAAGATATTAATGAAGTTTCTAATCACAGTATTATTTTTTCCTTGAATTTAGTGAAGCCTGAATTTTTTTCCTTGAATTTTGGTGAAGTTTGGAGCGACAATAATATTCTTCTTAAAATCCGAGTGAAGTTTCTAGTCACAATCTTATTTTTCCTTGAATTTTAGTGAAGTTTGAGTGGCAATAATATTACTCGAAATTTTACTCAAAGTTAGCCTAACAATAAAATTATATATGTCAGAAGAGAGCTCATGCAGCTTAACAGTGCGATGGACCTTTACCACAAGATTCTTCTTTTGTTCAAGCTCCTAGAGAATCAGTTCCAAGAGGCAGAGTCCCCGATTAAACTTCCTCACCGATGAATCCACTAGTCCCCTTCCCCTCCGCTTGCCGTCATGGCGTCGTGAGGGGGAAGGGAGCTCTGATCCTTGTTTGCATTAGTACTAACTTTTTCTAGGTTTTTGAGTTTCCTCCGTCGGCGTCATGGTGGGACTGATGCTGATGTTGCTAATAGGAAAAACCCAGCCCGAGCTCTTACTCGTCGGAGTTGTTGTTGGCGCCAGCGAGAGGCCTATGGAGTTCAAGCTGTTAAAGCGACTTAGATCTGGCGTTGTGTCTTGGCGTGGCAACGGGGATGGGTCGCTCTTGGATTGCGCCCGTGCTTACTGATGTGGATTTGCAGACGACAGTAGGGAATTCGGCCACCTGATGAAGGCCGGAGTGGTGTGGGCCCTAGATCCGGCGTTGAAGAGATCCAGAGGGCTCTTGTGGTCGATGTTTATTATCGGGCTAGATCTAGCCTTACGGAACGGGTGGCTATCGCAGATAGTTAACGCATCATGGCTAGGGGTTTTTCAACGTCAAGATGTGGACCAGCTGTTGGTGCTCTTATTTTCCGCCGATGGCGAAAGATGTGAGTGCTTGATAGTTGCGGCGAGGGTTTTATGCAGCAGTACGTCATCTTGTATCCTCCTACATTTATCTTGCTTGTATGGGTATCTACTCTGTATCCTTACTATTACGAATACATTTACTATTACGAAAACAAGTAATAGTAATGTATGCCTACGCGTACATCGTAAAAATAAAATTCCAAGAGGCAGAGTCAGGGTCACTACTGCAAGTACAAGAGGCAACTTGAGAGGAATAAGTAGAGGCAGAGGAATAAACACATGCAACGATGGGCTCCAATTTCGAGTAACAGGCAGCTCCTCCTTGATTTCCCCAAACAAGCCTGCCGAAAAAACTAGTGGTTTTCTTTGGAGTAGTTCATACTTCATACAGAACCATACAAGTGAAGACTTTATTTTCCCCGCACAAAAATAAGACTAGCCACAATGGGGGTATCATAGGTGGTATCATGCATGCCATGTTGGCAAAAAGCTGACGTGTCACTACAATTAATGATGAAAGAAGTGATGGTGGTATCATAGATAGATACCGTAACATAGCGGATTCCAATGCAAAATGAGTCTACAACTTAATAAATGCAACACTATATGATACCACACATATGTTACTCTCCATTGTGTAGGTAGTAACATGGATTAGTATCATGTGCATGATACTACTATATGATACTCCCCATTGTAACTAGTCTAAGTAAAGCCTTTACTTACTGTCTCCTAATCATTCGCAGTTCTTTATTCAACGTCACACACGCACTCACATGAGGTGCAGCTATTACATCCTTCCAGCTAACAACAAATGACCTAGTTTTAAGGAAGCGCAGGGACCGCTGCCTCCTGTGCGGATGAAGGTGGGGGTACGCACGCGGTCTTGCACACATCCCTGGTTCTATTTTTTTTTAGAATAAAGGCATTCCGTGCCTAGCTTTAAATTAATAAAGCCCACGACATAGGCAGAGTTGTAACCATACAAGTCATCCAGTTATTACAGACCCAGCTAAGAGAAATAAAAATGAACACCAGAAGAAAATATTTAGCGTTTGTACCACGCCTATTCCTCTGCCTGTGAACAACAGTAACCGTTATATTTGTTTGGGTTGCATATCGGGATAGTTTTACTTAAGAAGCACCCCACGCCTATTCCTCTGCCTGTGAAATTGTCAAGACAAATATACCATTACAGTTGACGCACATGAATATATTATTAACTGGTGTCATTTGAATAAGTAAGCGATATGGAATGGAAAGGAACACCAGAAGAAAATATGTAGCGTTTGTACCACTTACATTGTGCATCAACAGCAAAGCATATGAGAATAAGTTGGTAATGCATATATTTTCCTTCCAAAAATATTTGGCCAAATCACGGATTCGTTCTTATGATGGGTGGGGGGGTGGGGGGAGGAAGTCTATATATATAGTAAATTTGGGGCTATAAATGTTGATTGGCAGGGACTTATTACGGCCAGATTGTAAGTCCACATCTCCTTATAAATAACTAGAAAGATACCTCGCGCGTTACAACGGGAATCCCTTTATAAATTATATTGTGTAACCAAAAATGTATAATGGTATGGTACAATAAGTTTCTAAAATAATATGCAAAATTCAACTTGTCATAGTCGAGATACTAAATTTAATCGACATGAAGATTGTGTATTATAAATTTTTAATGTGGATAATTAGATGGTTAAAGAAATGGATAATGTGGAGTTTTCATGAAGATTAATAAATATTAATGGAGATGACATGGACAATTGATTGGCTAAGAAAGTGAATGATGTGGATAACTTACATGTGGGGATAGAAAAATATTAATTACACTTAGTGAGGTTTTGCTTTATAGCAAATATAGATTTGTTTCCTTCCAAAGTTACCTGATCATGTCCCATATTTTTGGTTGTAATTAATCCCCTTATATTGTAATGACGGTCGACGGGTTAGTCTAAATAAAAAGAGTTGGAAGAATTCAAACAATCTGTACCTTCCATCCAACTATAATCTAATGTTGTATACTACTATACCTTCATAATTTATTAAATTCAACATTAACTGCACATTGTAGGCTACTTTACAATTATTAATTTGGTTGGCTATAGTGCAATTTTTTGTAGTATTTTGCCCATTATATGTTATGGGGTTTCAGGATTCTAACGAGTTTCTCTCGTTGAAGCGGATGAGTGTATGGGCAAATTAAGACGAGATAAATAGTCTAAATTGGATCAACATGCGAAAGTTGAACATGCTCAAGTAGGTCTGATACAAGTTTGGTCAGAATAAATTAGTATTGAGTAATAAAGGTTGCTTTTCACTGTCGAAAAAAATAAACCTGTTCCAACTTCCAAGAGATAATGACAAAAAACCACCACAATTGAACACGAGTTGACGCGGAACCACCACCTTTGGGTTTTCCGACACATAAATACCTCTATTCGGGACATGGTGTGACGCGGAGCACTGATCACCACTGCTTAGCCGTTTGACAGCATAACTGGCAGGTGGGACCCATTGTCAGTGCACACGTGGCAAAGATGCTCACGGAGAGGGTTGACTCGCCGTTAGCGCGCGTTAGGGCACGGCTCAGTTATGAGCGTTGCGCCGTCGCGTGGAGCTCGTACTCCACTCATTCCCCTTCCTTCCTCTGCCCTGCCCAATAGATCCGCGCCGTCGCCGCCCACAAGATTCATCTGCAATTGAAAATGAAACATCAAGACAGAAAATGGGTGTATTCCCGAAACTTACAGGTTTAAGCTACAGGATCATTTATCTTTGAATGGTCTATAAATACCTGAAATATATTTATCGAGGCTTCTACCTTCCATATATTCAAAGCAGAGAACTCGCTCCACTTGTTTCGCCCAAATAGTGTCCCCATTGTGCTCAAGGTATTTATGCCGAGATTCATAGCAGTATCCAATTAACCGCACCACATTTTTGTGAGAGACCTCGGTAAGGTTCAGGAGCTCACTATGAAATTGCTTATCATCGAGTCCTTGCAAGGGATGAAGCTTCTTTACGGCAACCTCTTGCCCATTATACACCGCCTGTTAAGTATCACTCTTTAGCACGACCGAGCTTAAAGACAGTGGTGGCATTATTGATTTGATAAAATCATACCTTGTAAACATCTCCATACCCACCACTGCCAACTTTCCGATCCTCTGAAAAACCGTTCGTGATAGTTTCCATATCATTGAGTCTCAAATCCATGCTGCTTTTATCCATCTCCCAGCTAGGCTTATCTGGGACTGATCAATGATCTTCTTCCTGAGACAGAAACAATCAGTAGCACCGAGGGTAACCGATGAAATGGTGGAGATAAAATCATCATCAATGTTGAAGTGGCTATATATTACTTGGGCAGTACATTCTTGCAATATGAATACAAAAATATTCAGGCGATTTGATTTTGGACTTCTGAATCTGACGACGACGAATCACACCTCTCACATCGCATCTGAATCTGACCATGCCCGACGGTGTTCAAATCTCTTCTACAATGCATGTTGTTTCAGTTTCATCTCCAAAGATGGCGTAGCCGCTGGATCCGCGGGCCGCTCGGCGACGAACCGGCCTCCGCTCCTCGCCTCTCGCCCGCGCCCAAGATCCAAGTCACAAGTCACACGCGCAACTCGCACGCGGCTCCGGCGACATTGACCTCGTATAAGTAGAGGTGTGGGTTGGAAGGGGCTCCTCGCGCGAGCAGGAAGAAAGGTGAGGAACGGACGGGCACTGATTTGGGATGGCTCTGGTTTCTTTGATGCTTGTTGTGGGAGGGAGATGCGTAGGACGGACGGCCTAGATGTTTCACTCCCACGGATTGATGACGTGGCGATACCAATTGAATCCTTCTTTACTGTGTTTGGGCTATTTAATCTCCCGATTGCATGCCATGCCTATGGCCTGTAAATTAAATGGTAACGCCTCGGTTTTCTGGCTGTGACGGGGGCGAGAGCTGCGCATTGAAATAGCCATTGAATTAATACTGAGAGGGAGGGATTGGGCCCGACTTTTCATTAAATAACATGATTTTTTACCCGAACCGTCATAAGTGTTCGATGTGTTCCCACAAACTACGTGATTGTTGGTTACTAGTGCAAATTGGTTGCTCGTCCCATACAGTATCTGTCTGTCGTTTATTAGATATTCTTTTTGAACTGTCGTTTATTAGATTTCGATCGGCATGTCTTAACAAATAATCAAAATTTAGTTGAATGTATGACTAAATCAGTTGATCAAATGGTCAATGCAATACACGATTGCTTCGATATTATATTCAATGTCAGGAAAATCATGAGCGACTAGATTGAGCCAATTGCGTCAACCCATGCAACATCTCCTCGTCAAATAAACAACATGACAGACATATGTAAGATCGATAAATAAACCAAGGCATCACTTTAATTTCCAAGAATTATACACTCACGCACTACACAAGTTTGGTCTTCACTTCTGTACATGTACAGCTTTAGAAGAAAAAAAGGAAAATACAATATCAATCAACAGCTACTCACGGAACCGAGTGGTAGTGTTCAATTAAGCAACACCGATATAGGTATCTTAAGCAACAAAAACATGAACGGCAGCCCTAAAACACATGGCTGGCTAGCTTCTTCACCACAGCGAGTCGCTAAGACACGCATAGAATCTATCAATCAGCAAAGATAATGGCTGCAAGGAGAATGACGTCTCTTCTACATCTCAACACCCATGGATGCAACCTGCATATAACAAAAACAAAAACGCAATGGATCATTCATCGGACCCAAATTAACAACACAAAATGTAGAAAGCATCTCAGCAAGAATATCAGTTCACAAAAAACGCATCATATCAAGCACGCATGAATTATACAGAAATAACTTGCACATTACTGAGAAATTTCCATAATAGCTAAAAAGGGGATCTCAGATCATCTCCAATGGGTGGAACTGCCATGCTGCAATACACCTGTGTGCAAACCTAGAAGCCCACCGGCCAGAATGGTTCTAATCTCAACTATAAAATTTCAACAGTGTGAAATAACACTCTAAGCATCATGCACTCACACTTGCATCAGGACAGGACCAGATTAGATTAGACTATTATTACTCCCAGGGTTAAAAATAATAATATTCTGGCTTATATGCTTTGAGTTAATCTTCAAAGGTTGAGAGCATAGCAAAAGGCAAGCACTCTGACTGAACATAGATCAGTGAAACAACATTAATTTCAGAGGGCACAAGGGAGCTGGAGATCAAAGGGGTGAACCAGGAGCTCACAGTTACCTTTGAGCATGTAAACTAAAACATACATAGAGCATTTCAAATTAACTTAAGTTTTTTTTTTAATAATCCGTTCTTCAAATAGAAAGCAGATTTTAAGCCTGATGTCCTACAGAACTAGATAAACATATAGCGCCAGGAGAGCATTTGCAATATACATGGAGAAAACAAATCACTCTCAGGTCAGGTGGCACGGGACCATATACATGGAGAGCATTTGCCATCTCAATTGACTTTCCTACTCCTTGTCATAGCGGACAGCCGGAAACACACATTATAACCCATTCTTACCCAATTGAGAAAGTGAATCCAACCCATGGCATCTCACCTTTCTATGACAGCTTCCTTGCTGGCAGCAGCATGTCAGAGTGGTGGCTGAAAGCAGCAGCTCCAGGTTGCACGAAGATGCGCCGTCCGAGACCACCAACCGCACCGTCGGCTCGGGCTACCTTTGGTTGACTCCAGGGCCAGATCATCGACCTGCAAAACACATACAAGGAGATTACTATGGAATTAAGTGGGCCCACATGATCAAGTCCTAGAATTTGATTTCAGAGACTACTATGGAATGAGAACAAATAGGCCGCATTTACCACCACTAAATGAGTGGCTTTCTTAACAAATTAGTAAAATGATAAGTCTTCTAAAGAAACATATGTAGCATGCAAGAAATGGGCACACGTTATATTACAACAATAGTAGGGTCTTCTGATGCAACTCTACAGAAATTACTTTTAAAAAAGTATGAATTTATTGGTGTATGCTCTCAAAGGGCTGTACCAAATGAGGTCCGGAATCTTATATTTTTTGTTGATGAGCTGCACGGTGAATCAATAAAAATACATGCAGTTGGGATCAGGACATGATCAACTACTCCAAAGCAAGCTCGGATAGACATTGCAAATAAAAATGCAGCTCGCCAAAATCACGTCTTAACGTACTGGCTGATTGACTAGTATGTAAACATGTTAAACCAATAAAATCACACCCATGTTGCATCAGGTGCTTTCCCAGAAAGAATACATATCTGACCACGGATTATATGAATGTTTGGTTGGATAATTAACTGTTGACACACAAAATAGCACTAGTAATAGACATGGAAATACACGAGGGATTTACCAGCAGAACCACATGGATGAAGACGTGCACCAGCAGCCTCAGGACATCAACTAGGCCAAGGCAGGGGTGCTCGCCCTCTTGGTCCGGGAAGGCCCGAGCATGAGGCATCGAGTGCGGCACTGGTTGCCATCCTGCGTCGATGCAGGCAAGACCGCTGCTGTGGTCGGCACCCGTCGGTGAACTGTGCAGCGCCCTTTAATCCCATGCTTCTATAACTTGCACCTAATAAACATGGAATATCAGTACAGGAAAGTAAAATGTCCTAGCATTGCGAGTCGAATCAACATCACAGGTAGAAGTTGGTTCAACGCAAGAAAGAAAGAACATATGAGCTTGCAATATCATAGGTATACTTCTAATCAAGCTTCTAAGCGTAGCTTGCAGGCTAGCTTACTAAAGAAAAGCTACAACAACTAGCAGGATTAACAACTAGAAATATCACCTTTTCTGCAAGCCAAGTACAACAACTAGCATTGAGAAAAGCCTAAACTAGCATTGTGCCACTAAACAAGTACCATGCCACTAAAATCCAAACAACCAAGTCATCGGCTACACGGCGAGAACACATTACAGGAACAGCTCGAGGGGCAATGGTAACACAGAGAACGAGCGGGAAGAGGAGAAAGGAGAAGAACCAGAAACTTACCTAAAGTTGATTACAGGAACAGCTTGAAGAAGAAGGCCACTGCATGACGCGGTGAACTCACCATTATCCACTCTCCCCTTATGAACGCCACGACAATCTGCTGCTCTATGTACTACTCTAGTGACTACCACTAGTTGAAGAAGGTTGGCTTGTTCATTACCTGCACGACAACAGAACAACACAAATTCACCTCCATGGCACAAGAAACTACTACTCATCATCACACACACAAAATACACTAATGGTACATTAGATGATTTGTGGATTGCAAACATTGCGTGATCCATAGATGCCACGCGAGTACATGACCTCTTAGGAACAGATGTCAAATGGTGCAGAACACCAATTAATAGAAAGTTGAGAACCATAAAGTACCTATAGCCAGTGACTTTACTATAGATAAAGGAACATCCTTACAAGTTGCAGAAAAATGGCTTAACCTTCACAAAAACTGTATTAAGAGGTGGAAAAAATCCTGTTGCACTCTTATGAATGATCAAAGCAAGAAAATGGTTACAGAAATGTCATATAGGTTTCAATTCTCACAGCAAGTAGTTTCTTTTTTACTATTTAATCTACATGGACAGGAATTTGTATCTCAAACAAGTAATTATATCCTTATCGTATTTAAATAAACAACACACGGAACACCAAACGATACAAGGAAATGTATCTACAAACATAAATACCATGAACATCATCAGATTAGGAGTTAAGCTGTCATTATAGCAAACCCTCTAAGAATCTCAAATAACCAGGCCTAGATGACAATTTCTTAGCAACAGTACTAGATGCTTGACGACAAGATGAACGCGTGCTTCCTCCAATGCATACACGTCTTGGGCATTAGAATAAAAGCAACCAATCTGACCTAAACGAACACCAGAACACCTCATTAGTGTACAAAAGGTATCAAAGCGTCTATGAGCAACCAATCAAAACGCCCCCAAAAGACCCACAATTTCACGAAGTACTCCAGAAAACAGTGCTTTCTCAATAGACTTTCCTACTCCTTGTCATAGCGGAAACACACATTATGACCCATTCTTATCCCAATCGAGACTGTGAATCCAACCCATGGCATCTCACCTTTCTATGACAGCTTCCTTGCTGGCAGCGAGCATGTCAGAGTGGTGGCTGGCAGCGAGCATGTCAGAGTGGTGGCTGACAGCAGCAGCTCCAGGTTGCACGAAGATGCGCCGTCCAGACCACCAACCGCACTGTCGGCTCGGGATACCTTTGGTTGGCTCCAGGGGAAGATCATCGACCTGCAAAACACACACAAGGAAACTACTATGGAATTAAGTCTGACCACATGATCAAGTCCTAGAATTCGATTTCAGAGTCTACAATGGAATGAGTACAAAAAGGCAGCATCTACCACCACTAAGTGGCTTTTTAACAAATGTGTAAAACGATAAGACTTCTAAAGGAACATATGTAGCATGCAAGAAATGGGCACACATTATATACTTATATTACAACAATAGTAGATTTTCTGATGCAACACTACAGAATTTTTGTTTTTTAAAATACGAGTTATTGGTGTCTGCTCTCAAAGGGCAGTACCAAATAAGGTCGGAAATCCTATATTTGTTGTTGATGCGCTGCATGGTGAAGTAAGAAACATGCATGCAGTTGGGATCAGGAGATGATCAACTACTCCAAAGCAGCTCTGGTCGACATATAGGTACTTTGCAAATAAAAATGCAGCTCACCAAAACCACGTCTTATCGTACTGGCTGATTGACTAGTATGTAAACATGTTAAACAAATAAAATCACGCCCATGTTGCATCATATATGTGCAGTTGGGCAGGACATGATCAACTACTCAAAGCAAGCTCTAATCGACAAATAGGTGCTTTGCAAATAAAAATGCAGTGTCTTATCGTAGTGGCTGATTGACTAGTATGTAAACATGTTAAACCAATAAAATGACACCCATGTTGCATCATATAGGTGCAAACAAATCTCTGATTCATTTAATAGGTGCTTTCCCAGAAAGAAATCGTATCGGACCACAATTATATGAATGTTTGGTTGGATAACTAGCTGTTGACACACAAAACAGCACTAGAAATAGACATGGAAATACATGAGGATTTACCATCAGAACCACATGGATGAAGACGTGCACCAGCAGCCTCAGGTCATCAGCCAGGCCGAGGCAGGGGTGCTCGCGCTCTTGGTCCGGAAAGGCCCGAGCATGAGGCATCGAGTGTGGCACTGGTTGCCATCCAGCGTCGACGCAGGCAAGAGCGCCACTATGGTCGGCACCCGCCGGTGAGCTGCGCAGCGCCCTTTGATCCCAGGCTTCTATAACGTGCACCTAATAAACATGGAATATCAGTACAGGAAAGTAAAATGTTCTAGCATTGCGAGTCGAATGAACATCACATGTACAAGTGAGTTCAATGCAAGAAAGAAAGAACAGATGAGCTTGCAATATCACAGGTATACTACTAATCAAGCTTCTAAGCGTAGCTTGCAGGCTAGCTTACTAAAGAAAAGCTACAGCAACTAGCAGGAGTAACAACTAGAAATAGCAGATTTTCTGCAAGCCAAGTACAACAACTAGCATTGAGAAAAAGCCTAAACTAGCATTGTGCCACACTAAACAACCTCCATGCCACTAAAATCCAAACAACCAAGACATCGGCTACACAGCGAGAACACATTACAGGAAAGGCTTGAGGGCAATGGTAACACAGAGCACGAGCGCGAATAGGAGAAAGGAGAGGAACCAGAAACTTACCTAAACACCTGGAGTTGAAGAAAAAGGCCACTGCATGGCGCATTGAAGTCACCGCTATCCACTTCTCCCCCTTATGAACGCCACGACAATCTGCTGCTCTGTGTACTACTCCAGTGGTTGAAGAAGGTCGGCTTGTTCATTACCTGCACGACAACAGAACAACACAAATTCACCTCCATGGCACAAGAAACTACTACTCATCATCGCACGCAAAAAATACACTATTGGTACATTAGATGATTTGTGGCTGGCAAACATTGCGTGATCCATAGATGCCACTCGAGTACATGGCCTCTTAGGTACATATGTCAAATGGTGCAGAAGATCAATTAATAGAAAGGTGAGAACGATAAAGTACCTACAGCCAGTGACTTGACTATAGATAAAGGAACATCCTTACGAGTTGCAGAAAAATGGCTTAACCTTCACAAAAATTGTATTGACAGGGAAAAAATGAAACTGTTGCACTCTTATGAATGATCAAAGCAAGAAAATGGATACAAAAAATTCATGTAGGTTTCATTTCCAGGAAGGACACCAGCATCAAACTGCTCGGCAGCAGCACTTCATTTACGTGGTGGGAGAAGACGTGTATGCACCAGGTTGTGGAGGAGAGAGAAAACAAAACTAAGAAAAACAATACATGAAGGAGAGAGAGACCTCACTGGCAGCAGCAGGTTGTAAAGGTTGCCAGCACCAGCAGGTCAGAGTGGTCGCTGGCAGCAGCACTTCAGTTACGTGGTTGGGGAAGACGTCGGCAGCTGCCCCCATGTCCACTCGAGCTGATCCTCCGTTCGAGAGGACAGAAGTAGAGCGACAAATAATTACCTGCTAACCACTATAAGTTCATTATGCATCTGTGATTATTGCCCAAGTCCCATTAGTAGACTGCAATGTAGAAGACTCGCCTAACAAAACCAAAGCATCATATACATAAAATACACGTCGACTTGCTTAAAAGTGGCACTAGAAAACTAAGAAAATAATATCCTCGCAAGCATGGTGAACACCAACATGTCCAAAAGGTACCTTTGTTACAAGCAATTATATCCCAATGAATGCAGCAAAACTTGGGCTGAAAGTACAAGTGTTATTCATTGTTTGCAAAACAAGATTGCTTGCCGCTTTTCATTTCATAACCCAGCAACACACTTGAAGAAATCATGTTTGGCAATATGTAGTGAACCAAACAGAGGATGGTGGCGGTGGTAACCTGGTCTCAAAGAAGAGCCACTGGCAGGAGTGGCGCTGTCGCGGCACATGGGAATGTCGCCGATGATGTTAGCCATGACGGTTCCTCCCGGTTACCTTCCCCGTTTCGCAGCCTTGAGCCCATCCTCCTCAGATATGATTCGAACCTGAAAAATACAAGAGTTTTTAAGCATTGTGACCTTGTGGGTGCATATGCAGATACAAAATGATCTAATCCATTTTGTATACACCCACTGTGTATACACACAAGAAATGTACATCCGTACATGCATGCTTTCCTGTGAGTACACATTCAACGGGAAAAAAGGAACAAAATTAAGCAGGAATAGAGGGAGGATGAAGAGAAGAGAGAGCAGAGCACATACGCATAATCACATAAACACATGCACATGGTTAATCAAGACCAGATTCATTTCGAAATTATGATAAAATGCAAAGAAATATTACACTAGGCATGTAATTGATCAACTACACACACATTTAGCATCAATTTGGTCCACGGAGCGTGAATGGATTAGATCAAAGGGAATTACCAGTGTCAAAAAAGAGGCGTACATCTCTATATTTGACAGAAGCAAAATGTTTGGTGCTAAGATCATGAAACCATTTGGCAATTAAATGGAACCACCCCACATCCTAAATAGTCGGAACCTAGACCTTATATGCAGCATCATCGCTAGTAGCAATCAGGAAGTAATCGGCTGGATGGCCGGATCAACATTATTTTGCCACTCAGACCTCGATTCGCAGCCTCCCTAGATGGTGCTTGTGGATTCGGCACTCCTGGTTCCCCTCCTCCCTCGGCCGGCTTGCTAGGCTAGGGTTCGTTGGCATGGGTGGCAGCAGCGGCGGCAGGAGGTTTAATCTCTTCATCTTAACGACAGGGTCTGCTGCATGAGAAAATGATTCCACAACTCAGGTAGTTAGGCACATGCTAACAACTGATTCGCAGGCACGGGAAAGTAATAACAGGAAAAGCAGAGGGAAAGAAAAGGGTGGACCTTTCATGGATCATCGTCTCCCGCCTGGTCGGTCGGGCTCCGGGGTGGCAGGCGCGCTTGTCGCTGGGCGTCGTCCAGGCCCAGCTGCTCCACTCCCCGGACGGCGGCGCGGGGCCGAGGCCAGCTCCAGCAGGCGCTGCTGCTTGGTTGCTGGCGGGGGGAGGGAGGCGTTAGGGCTTGGATGCGAGGGCCAACACCGGGCGTTGCGTCGTGTTCCGGAAGGGGGGCTACGCGGATGGCGGAGGGGAGCCACCACCGGTGCAGGCGGGCGGCGGCGAGAAAGGGGATCGTGGTTCAGATCGGGAGCCCACGGCAGCACGAGCCGGGGGAGACCGGGCTTGATCTTCTCCTCCTCCTCGGTCGTCAGGAGCGAGAGATGGATGGGGGCGACGGCGGAGAGGATGAGCGGCGAGAAAGGTGAGGTCGACGGCGGCGTGGTAGCAGAAGAGGAGGGCGGCGGCGAAGAAGAAGAAGAAGAAGAAAGTGGATCGAGATTGTGAGCGAGGAAGCCGAGGAGAGGATGCGTCGAGACTGGATACTTTGCGCTTTGGTTGTGGTTGGCTTCGAGGCGAGGCGTTGGATGGCCGATCCGTGTGCAGCTCCATGGAGCCATCCAATTGTATTGTTGCTGCAGGGAGGCGGAAAGGCTCCTCCTCGCGCGTGCATTTCTGCTGCCATAAATTGCACGCTTACTGAGCTTCTCTCCTCTTCTCTTTATTCATTTATTAATTATGTCTCTTTGTTTTCCCCGCTCTTGCCCTTTTATATATATGTATAATAATAAAGAGGGTAGCTAGGTTCGTACCATCACCTCCTCAAACCGTATTATGACACATGTCTTGATACATCTACTTTTGGACAAACTTGAGACACTTATTTTTGGACGGAGGGAGTAGTAGAGATAAAGAGGCTAGCTAGGTTCGTAGTTCGTACCAATAAGGGGTTGCCCCAAAAAAAAAAAGCCAATTCTCCCCGTATACTACTAATAATCTATACGCCGCTTGTTTTATGTAATCACCCATCCCGCCACCGCCATCTGCCCATACAACCCATCATTCACGGTTTAAAGCCCGGTGCCGCACGAGCTAGCTACGAACTGAAACAATTCCACGTCGCCATATGTTAATCTTCATATGTAGCCAGTTGGCATGCATGTGTTTCGTAGTTGATACGCTCGTGGTCCACGAGGCGTCACTGCTAGACTTCTCCGGCACAGCGACATTGACGTTGGGCCCGCTAGAGGTTAACCGACGCGTGGTCCAAAGCAGGACATCGCGTATGGGGTGCGGGCAGGTCGAGGGAGGGAGGAGCGAGCAAGTGTGTGCATTTCGTGAGAGAGACCGTGGCCATTTGGACTGTTCAGATTCGCGGGGAGCTCGGATCGTGCGAGGTGATCCGTGGGGAAGCTCTTTCTTCCATCTCACTAAAGTCCATTACTACACGATGGCCCAAAGTTTCCAAAATCTCAGTGACCCCGTGTTGTCCTTGGCCTCTGATAATTTTCCTGCTCAAAAAAAAAAAAATCAAGACTCCCTAAGATGCACTTGTAGGTACATTAAAAAAACACTCCTCCTATACCAGATTGGAATGTGGAACGGAAAACTTAACTCACAAAAATCGAATCGAAATATGAAATCTCCGAACCCCGGTAATTTTGGGTACAATAACTTGGCGAGAAAACACATAAGGAATATGTTCTATAGCCCCAAAAAAAAACTTGAGAGGAAATTAGCAAAACGTAAATGAACAAGAAAACTGCCAAGTCTTCGGTGCATATTGAAAGGTTAAATGTTTTATGCTTACACAATAATTTGAAATTCTGAGATAATTACGAGTTACGTAAATTAGGAGGGAAGATCCAAAAACTATATGTGCTACATGCATGTTGAAAGATTGATATTTTATGCTTCAAAAACTAGATAATACCTACTTAGTGGTCACTAAAATGACAATACTTACAAATGAATATTTTCAGTTCAACTCCATAAGATGTTTCCAATACCTAGAAAATGGCTTTAACTCGAGCTCGCATGCCGGAAGTTTCATGGATGAATATATTACTGGTGAAATAGTGAACATACAGGTATCCTAGCATGCCACCTCGACAATGAAACAAAAAATAAAAGGTAATTGCTATCTTCTAGCATAACATAAATACATAATAACGTCCGGCAATGTACGACACATAAAATGATTGGTAATACTATATCCTAGCATAAAATAATAATACGTGACAACAAACCGACACATGAAATGTTAGATGATAAATTTCTCCTAGCATAAGAGAATAATACGAGATAAATCATAAAACATTAAAGGTAATAGGATAGTACGAACGTGTGTCAGCAAGATGGCACATGCAACAACATGTAATATCTAACATCTATTTACTCTTTATGATTCATATGAAAAAAGCATCGACATATTTCATTCACTAACATTAGGAAATCATGAATAAGATTTCGCCAAGCTAGGAACCACTTTGATCATGTTGAATTTGATATATTTGTTTTAAACAATTTTTGATATAAAGTATCAAATAAGCATGGTCATTTAATATAGATCAATATTTTATGCTTGCGAACTAGATATTGTCTACTTAAAAAATCACGAGCTGTAAAAAGTGGGTGGGAGAACCCCAAAGTATGTGTGTTAGCCGAAATTAAATAGTGTTCCCCTCCGAAACGGACGGGGAAACAACCAAAACGAAAAGGGCGGGAAAATACCCAAAACTACCTTATTATCACTTGTTGGACGAGTGATAATGGTACTCCATTATTCGCGGTTTGTCTAGTTTTGTGCGTAAAATACACTAAAATGATGATAACTTTTTCATCTCGAGCCTATTTTTGACGTTGAACGCTCAAAATCTATAGAGAAAAGTAGGTGCATGTGGAAAAAAAATATAGGCATGCATCATGTACATCATATGGACCCTCAAAATCGGCATGCAAGCGTGACTTTTTCACGGGCAAAGCGTTCATCCCAATTTCTATGACTACTTCGAAATTCCTTGACCAGCATTCGACTTCGGAATCAAGTGATTCTTGTGAGGTGCGAAAGCACAAAAAAAAAAGCTATGTAGGAAAATATGAAAATAAATCAAGAGAAGAATATTAGAAAGAATAGCAGGAGAGAGACTTTAACAACAACACGGTAATTAAATATGACATCCCTATTAATTATATTATGTTATGTTCCTTTTGTAGTCTTTATTCCCGTACGTGTCGAGGAAATCACGTAGTATTAGTACGTAATTAATTAAGGCGAGTCGAGACACTTTGCTTGAAACGATGGATCGAGTGGGCTTTTGTTTTGTTTTTCGAGACGGACCCAGCAGCTTGCGCGCGTGAGACAAGAAACAAAAGCGAGCGAGCGACGCGTCGTTCGATCTCACCTGCGTGCTCTACGATCGAGTCGAATGAGCCATGCAGGTGAAGTCATACCAGAAGAAGTTGTCACCGAACTGCACTGGATTAAGTGGTTCTAGCCTGGGATTCGGTGATTACAGACACGAATTGGTAGGTAGTTGGATACAGGCAGCGTCTCGCTTGCCGAACAGCTCGCAGGCTGGAGAAGAGAGGAAGGGGAAAGTAGCCTATGGCTATTCTAGTCAATTCTTCGATGCCTTCCTCGGCTGTCAGCCTCGCTTCTTATCCAGCAGCGTCAACCACCCCGGAACTCGTCTTCTCTTGGGCCCCACCCGTCAGCTTGTGAGCGTCACGGATCCGTTGCCGTGCTGCTGTCCTCCTCTGTGTCTGTAACGCACGGTGTAGTAGTGTAGCCGTGACAGAAGTTGAGCGCTGGTCTCGCCATGCTAGTAAAAGAAACACATCTGCATATATATATGCATGCAAGGCCACGTCGATCGTCACACTGGCCTGGCTTGGTTGGATACGATCGAGTACGTACGTGCATGCAAAGAGCAACACATATCTGGCCGGCATGCTCGTGTACGTACGTGCATGCTTTGAATCATTAATTAGGCACAAACGCCCGCATGCATCGCCGCAACGTTCCACGGCGGCTCTCGTCGCTCCGCATGCTTTAGTTAGATGTAATTTACTCAGGACGCTTCAATTATCTGATCAGCGTAGAGAAATGCAAGCCGACCAGAGCTAGCGAAGTATAGCAAACTACTCCACAAATACGAAGATCCAGATGAGTGGCTGTTTATTTACTTACCATTGCTCATGCTGTGACAGACGGAAGACCTGCATCCCAGTTTGCAGTACTCGATGGCTAGATCTTCTGCCAGAAAAACAGGTTGAACTCAACTGATTTGGATGATAATCGACAGGCACAATATGGAAATTAAGATGGATATATCGCTTCGATCAATTTGTTACCACCTTTGTTGGTGAGCAGGTTGGAGCCCGGGGAGTCACTCGGGAATGTTGTGCCGCTCATGTCAAACTCACAGCCGCAGTGTCCCATGCAATATGCCCTGGAGTACTTGCCTTTACAGGCGGTGTAACACTTCGTGGCGTCCCTGTCTCTGCAGTGGAACCTGTTGCTGGCGGCAGCGGCCTGCGGCAGAGAACCCAAGCTCCCTGCTACGAGTAGCACACACAGGATCACGCTCTTGAGACCCTTTCCTTCCATGGCGAAAGTGCAGCTGGTTGATCGCTCAAACTTACCCACTACCACTAGCTAGCTAGCTCACACAGATCATGGAGATGGCTGGATATCGGTGCTAGCTACTTATTATAGGAGATGCCGGTGGCGTATGCGCCGTTTGTACAGCTGATTGGTTGCTGACTGTGCATGGTACATACGGTTGAATGATGCTATGGACACGTCTTCATCAACATAAATGGCGCCATGTGGCATGTGCTACGGCTGTTGCCACTCGTCAACGATGACCCCGCAGTCCTAAAATTTAGTGTGCCGTGATAATTTGGTCAAAATACTCCGAAACGGTAAGTTGTTTGCCACGGTGGACATGTGTGGATAGGTTATTTTTTTCAGAACACCCATGTTGTTCTCTAGAATCACTTGGTCAAGTCCTCAGTTCTGCGCGCGTGGGAGACTTGCAAAACAGTTTCCATTATTTTCTTTTATTCTTACTATTGCCCTAGCTCTTCCGATGTTCTTTCTCCCTGAAGTTGTGTCATGAGGCAGAAACATGTCCCGTCCACGTCGAGCACTTCACTGACGCAGAAATCTTGGCCGTTGGTGTCGATACCGCCTGATACGCATCTCAGTCCGTTCAATGAGGAGGCGCCAGACTACGATACAGTTTATTTCCTCTCTGTTTGACTGCAGTTTATCACCGTTTGAGTGCAGCCAATAGGGTTTAGGTGCGGTTTAGGGGGGATGATCGAGGTCAATTTAGATTAGAAAACAGGGTGGACTAGGATTTTGTGTCCCATGTGGCATGTGGTACGGCTGTTGCCACTGGTACATAAGGTTATTCGGTAATTCTAATTTTCATGCTACTGTAAATACGGTATGAACTGATAATATTGTAATTTTCATACTACGGTAAATACGGTATGAACTGATAATACTGTTTGGTATGGTACCGGTCACATACTGAAATTTTTAATATTATACCATGGTAACCGAAGTTGGCGTAAATTTTAAAAAAGAGTGAATAACACTGGGATACATCATACATGAACTTATCCACGATAGTCCTAAAACTTAGTGTGTTGTGATGATTTTTTTAGGGGCGTGTGGTGATGATTTGGCCCAAATAATTTGAACTAGTAAGATGTTTGCCACTGTGGAGATGTCTGGATAGGTTATTTTTTCAAAAACACCCATGTTGTCGTTAAAATCATTCGATCAAGTCCTCAGTTCTAGCCGAGCGTGGTAAACTTGCAAAACGGTCTCTATTATTCGCGGTTATTCTTACTATCCACCTAGCTCTTCACATGCTCTTTTCTCTAATGTTGTGTCATGCGGTAAAGACAGATCCCGTTAATGTCGAGCACTCCGCTGACGCAGAAGTCTTGCCCACCGATGATTCCGTGTCGATACCGCCCGGTACGCATCTTCGTCCGTTCAACGAGAGGCGCAGGACTACGCTATACATTTGATTCCTTCTCTGTTTGCCCACAATTTATCACTGCTCGGGTGTGGCTCAGGGTTTTTTTAGGTTAGAAAATAGGGTGGACTAGGATTTTGCATCTCGTATTTATGTCATTGAGATCGAGTGACTGAGACTTTCTCGTGGGTGAAAGGTTATGGTTTTGATCCCTATTCCGTATAGATCAAAGAGGTGCAATGTCTGTGAGTTTGTTGATGATTTCATTGCAAGGTGGACAGATTATGATTGTACAGACTGAGTTCATCAGTAAGTCAGAAAAGCTCTTCGACAAACCTTGTCTTGTTTTAATTTGGTGAATTTGAAGCTGCGAATTTTATTGTGACTGAATACAGCTCTTGAAAAACCATGTATGGAAAGCCTTCGTTTGGAAATACACTATAATATTTTGTTTGTGTACAGAATATTATGACTGAATATAGCGAGAAGGTGTTTCATGAATATGTGCTAAGATTAGCTATATTTGTTGTACAAGTGTAATGGTGATCTATTCTCAGTGTAACCGAAACTTAACAGTGTCACCTACAATTGAAAAATCACCAGAGGTATTCACCTGGTATTATTTTTCCTAGAATTTTAATTAATTTTCTAATGTCAGTACAATTTTTTCCTTGAATCCTTGTCAAGTTTCTAATGCCAATATTAATTTTTCCATGAATTTTAGTCAAGTTTCTAATGCCAACACAATATTTCGTAGAATTTTAGTCAAGTTTCTAATGCCAATAAAATTTTAATTGAATTTTAGGCAAGTTTCTAAACCCAATACTATTTTCCTATAATTTTAGTCAAGTTTCTAATGCTAGTAATAATTTTGCGACATTTTTAGCCAAGTTTCTAGGGCCAATAGTATTTTTCCTAGAATTTTAGTCATATTTCTATTGCCAATCTTTTTCCCAGAATTATAATCAGGCTTCTATAGCCAATATTTCTTTTTTTGAAATTTAGTCAAGTTTCTAGCCACAAAAATATCATTGTTCCTAGTTTTTAGTCAAGTTCCTAATGCGTTGCTAGTGGAAGCATGTAAGGAAACATGGTGGGAGAATGCACTTCTCCATCCGTGCAAAAACTGACCATGATATAGTCAAATTTATGAAAAGTACAGCCAAAGTTCCAACTTGAGCTAGAAGAAGTTGTGACACAAGAAGATGACGAATTTGATGACCCTTCATACATTCAGGTATGCACTGGTATACCTATTAATAATTTACTGTATATATGATCTGGAGAGTTAAAAAAATTACTTCCCATTCCATGTGCATAACATTATTCCTCCTAATCTAATAAATGTTCCTACATACCAAACAATAACATGGTTTACAAGTTGGGACAAGAGGTACTTTTCTAATATTTTTCCTAGAATCTCAGTGAATTTTGTAGTGACAATAATATTTTCCTAATTTTTTAATGAAGTTTCTTGTCACAATATTATTTTTTCCTTGAATTTTAGTGAAGCAATGAAATTTTTTCTTTGAATTTTGGTGAAGTTTGTAGTGACAATAATATTCTTCATAAAATCGAAGTGAAGTTTCTAGTCACAATCTTATTTTTCCTTGATATTTAGTGAAGTTTGAGGTTTTGCTAGTCAGATGGGTGTGTGCGCACGCGGTTACTACCGTTTGATCTGGCTGAAGATGCGTGAAAAGCTGCATCCAGCTTTGACCAAGCGGAGGATGCTAATCACACGACACGCTAATCGTCTGAGCGTCCAATGCTTAAATACCTGAGAAAGCTGGCTGCATGCACTCGTATAGGAGTAAAACAATAATATCACATGGGAACCAACGAGAAAAGGTAGTAGCCCATCACGCTATTTTTTTTATCTTCTCCTCTTTTGCAGCTTTCTGCAGTTTCCTTTATCTCTTCCTTCGTACCAACTAGGCGAAGCTCAAGAAAAAAAATCTGAGTGGATGTGGTGCTCTTCACGATCCAGGCCATGAGGCCAGCGTGGAGGGAGCCACGGCCATGGTGCCACGGTGAGGAATCGATCCAGCAACCGTGGAGGGAGCCACGGCCATGGTGCATGCAGCTCGAGGAGCCCAGGGCGGAGACAGCACCGGCAGCAGCAACCGGCCAATCTCGCGGCGGCGCGCAACCTCCTCAAGCTCTGCCACGACGAGGACCGCGACGGCTCGCAGCTCACGGTGGCGTTGGTGGTACGGTTCGGAGGAGTGAGTGGGTGAGGAGTTTTCTCGTGCTTGAATCGATGAACGAACGAGCTAAGATGCGAGAGTCAGAGAGATGGGGAAAGCAAGAGAGAGCATGTGTCAGCTCGACAGATAATTAGCAGAGGCTTTAGCACAGTTTGCATTAGACTGGTTTGACCAAATCGGACAGGTGTAAGACAAAGGAGGGGTGCGCACCCACACCCCTGACTACCAGATCATTTCTGGCCAATAATATTACTCGGAATTTTACTCAAAGTTAGCCTAACAATAAAATTATATATGTGAGAAGAGATGTCATGTGGCACCTTAACTGGAGATGGACCTTTACCACAATATTCTTCTTTTGTTCAAGCTGCTAGAGAATCAGTTCCAAGAGGCAGAGTCCCCGATTAAACTTCCTCGCCAGTGAAACCACCCGTCCCCTTCCCGTCTGCTTGTCGTCATAGCGTCGTGAGGGGGAGGGGAGCTCTGGTCCTCGTTTGGGCGTGTGTTTAGTACTAAATTTATCTAGGTTTTCGAGTTTCCACCGTCGGCGTCATGGTGGGACTGGTGCTGATGGTGCTAGTAGGAATAATGGTCTTCCAGCCTGAGCTCCTGCTCGTCGGAGGTGTTGTTGGCGCCCGCGAGAGGCCTATAGAGTCGAAGCTGTTGGAGCGACTTAGATTTGGGGTTGTGTCCTGGCATGGCAACGGGGACGGGTCACTCTTGGAGTGTGCCCGTGCTTACTACTGTGGATTTGCGGATGACAGTGGGGAATCCAGACGCCCTGGATCTGGCGTTGAAGAGATTCCGAGGACTCTTGTGGTCAATGTTTTTATTGGGCTGGATCCAGCCATACGGGACGGGTGGCTATCGCAGATCGTTAACGCATCATGGCTAGGGGTTTCTTCAACGTCAAGATGTGAACCAGATGTTGGTGCTCTTCTTTTCCGGCGAAGGCAAAAGATGTGAGTGCTTGATAGTTGCGGCGAGGGTGGTATGCAGCAGTACATCATCTTGTATCCTCCTACATTTATGTTGCTTGAATGTGTATCAACTCTGTATCCTTACTATTACGAATATAAGTGATAGTAATGTATGCCTACGCGTACATCGTAAAAAAAAGAAGTTCCAAGAGGCAGAGTCATGGTCACTACTGCAAGTACAAGAGGCAACTTGAGAGGACGTAGAAGCAGAGAAATAAACACATGCAACGATGGGCTCCAATTTTGAGCAATAGGCAGCTCCTCCTTGATTTCCCTAAACAAGCCTGCCGAAAAAAACTACTCCGTAGTGGTTTTCTTTGAGTAGTTCATACTTCATACAGAACCGTATAAGTAAAGACTTTATTTTCCCCGCACAAAAATAAGTAAAGTCTTCCCCTCAATCATTCGCAGTTCTTTATTCAACGTCACATGAGGTGCAGCAATTACATCCTTCCAGCAACAACAAATGACCTAGTTTTAAGGAAGCGCAGGGACCGCTGCCTCCTTTGCGGATGAAGGTGGGGGTACGCACGCGGTCTTGCACACATCCATGGTTCTATAGCAAGTCCAATTGGCTGAACAACAGTAACAGTTATGTTTGTTTGGGTTGCATATCGGGATAGTTTTATTAACAGTAACAGTAACAACAGTAACAGTTATGTTTGTTTGGCCCACGCCTATTCCCCCTACCCCTACCTGTGAAATTGTCAAGACAAATATACCATTACAGTTGACGCACATGAATATATTATTAACCAGTGTCATTTGAATAAGTAAGCGATATGGAGTGGAAAGGAACACCAGAGGAAAATATGTAGCGTTTGTACCACTTACACTGTGCATCAACAGCAAAGCATACGAGAATAAGCAACACTAATGCCTGGATGCGCTTCATGCACTTCTCCATGTGAGTTAATTGCAAAAAACTACCACATTTGGGGCTAGGGTTATAAAAAACTACCAGTTTACGATTTTTTTGCAAAAATCACAGTTTTTGGGGTAATTGGTCGCAAATAGCGCTGATTGCTCAGTTGACACCCTCTAAGTGGAATTATGACAAGCGGGGCCCACTGTGGCTTACGTGGCATGCTGAAACGCACCCGGCAGGTCTAGGTGACACAAACAACTAGTCAACGCACGTACACGGTCCTCTTGCTCAGCCTGGCCTGCGCGACGCGAGCAGGGGCAGCTGGGACGGTTCGCTCGCGCCGGCAGACACACCCGCCCCGACTTCGCCGTACACCGCACTGGCCGCCCCGAACTCGCCGGCGCCCGCCCCGACCTCACTGGCGGCTGCGCCCGAGCTCACCGGCGCCCGTCCCGACCTCGCCGTGCACCGTGCCGGCCATGGCGCGTCGCCCTCGCACCAGCGTGCCGCCATGGCGCGCGCCCCGTCCTGCGTCCTCGGCTCTAGCCCCGCCTGATGTCCCTCTTTCGTGCCGTGGCGTGCGGGGCGAGGTGGACGGGAACGACGGCGACGCGTGCTGGAATCGACGGGCTCCGGCGCGAGCTGTGCGTGCTGCTGGCCGGCCGGCGAAACGCCTCGGCAGAGCCGGCGAAACGCCCCTGCGCCGGCGTCGGGTACCCGCCGACGACCAGGAACTCGCGCTCCTCGGCCATGTCCGGGAGCGGCGTCCACGCGTCGGCGTCCGCGTCGTACGCCAGCGCCGACAGGAGCGCGTTCTTCTCCTCGTCATGCCCGCCGGCCACGTACACGGTCCCACCGACGGCCGCGGTGGCGAAGAACGAGCGGCCGCGGGCCCACCCGCCGACGACCACCAGGCGCTTCCTCCCCTGCTGCGCGCCGTCCACCGCGGCCACCTGGCAGAACAGGCCAGGCGCGGGCGCTGCCACGGCCAGGCGCGGGCGCGCGTTTCGCGGCCAGGGACGGCGAGGCGGCGGCGCGGCCACGGCCGGGCCCGGCCAGGCGCGCGTGCTGGGGAGCACGGCCAGGGTCGGGGGACGGCCAGGCGCGGGCGCGCGTTTCGCGGCCAGGGACGGCGAGGCTATATTTGTCGAAGTTTTTCTTGCGTTTTGGCTTGCAACAGTTTTTCTTGCGTTTTGGCTGTGTCTTTGTCGAAGTTACTGACCGGATGCTTGGTGTGGTCCATATATATAGACAGAGGTAGAGATAGCTATATTTGGTTGAAAATTAAACCAGAGTACTATTGTATACATTTATTGGCAGGAAATTATTACGCCAAGTTGGTAATGCATATATTTTCCTTCCAAAAATATTTGGACAAATCAAACTGATTCATTCTTATGATGGGGGAGGAAGTCTATGTAGTATATAGTAAATTCGGGGCTATAAATGTTGATTGACTGGAATTGATTGATTTTTTTGTAGTATTTTGTGCATTATATGTTATGGGGTTTCAAGATTCAAACGAGTTTCTCTCGTTGAAGCGGATGAGTGTATGGCCAAATTAAGACGAGATAAATAGTCTAAATTGCTAATGAGAAGCATCATAATTATTTTTCAACATGCGGAAGTTAAACATGCTCAAGTAGGGGTAATAATATTAGATATTTTCACCTCATTGCCAATGAGAAGCATCTTAATTATTTTTTCGATTAGAACAAGATGAGGGGACCACTATGGGCTTAACAATTGGAAAGTTTTCATGTCAGAGTACTATAAGCGCTTGTTTGGAGCGCCGGACCCGTGCCTTCTCTTTGAATGAATGTTATATTAATGATTTACCACAAATTTCACCAGAGGAAAATAGCATTTTAACATCTAATTTTACTGAAAAACAAGTGTTGGAGGTTATTTCTTAAATGCAATATAATAAAGCTCTCGGACCAGATGTGTTCCCTGCTCAGTTTTATCAAAAATTTGGAATGTAATCAAGGCTGATTTGATGGCATTGCTTACACCAAAGTGGTGATCTTCCTCTTTTTAAATTGAATTTTGGTGTGATTGCCCTACTGCCCAAAAAGAAAGATGTTTGTAGAATCGAACAATATTGGCATATTGGTCTTCTTCGAATCGTGTTTCATCGATGCTCACAAAGTTATTCGACCAACCTAAACTAATTTTATGCCAGGTCAAAACATTCTCGAGGGAGTCGTCATTTGACATGAAACTATTCATGAAATTCAGAGGAAAAACTAGATGGGGTTTTTTTCAAGCCTACGACAAAATAAAGTGGTATATATTTCTTGCAACAAGCGCTGCACATGAAAGGGGGTTTGTTCCAACTTCCAATGTCTCTCCGCATTGAGCACTCTAGCAGTACGACACAAATGCAGTCCTGACCATTAGCCCTTCGATGCCCCAATCAAAGGCTGAGAGCATGCCAGAGGAGGACGAGGCAAAGGTGCTTAGGTGCGGCCTCGTCGAGGCGCAGATCGAGCTGGCCGGCCGGGGCGTCCTTTGCCTGGCGGCGGAGGCGGCAGTCCTCGTCCCTACGCCCAGCTCGACGGGGAGTGGAGGCCCTGCCTCGGAGTAGGATGCTTCCACCTGGGGCCGCATGTCAGCGATTTGATTCTCAACCTCCAGGACACGCTGAAGATGGGGCATGGCGTGCGGAGGCGGATCCTCGCCGCCGGGTTCCGGTGAGTAGCGATTTCTCCTCTCCTCTATGTTTTGACTGAGCAGTGTTGTTGGTCTGTACTGTACCGTATACAGAGTTGCGTGAGTCAGTAATACTTTCAGTTGCAGAACTTCCGTTGCCTGCACTACAGAAATTTCGTAGAGCGTTTTGGGTATGTTCCCTTGAAACCTCGTTGCTTGCGAACGATGAGTTTTAGTCTTTTAGTGTGAGAGCACGGATGATAACAATCCGTTTCCAATCATTCAGGGTTCCTTTCCTAATTAACATAAAGTTTACCTTCATGCCACAATTTGTAGTACAAGTTATTTACTGCTGCTAAAATTAAACGTATACCTATTTTCCAAATTACCATAAAGTTTACCTTCATGCCACAGTTTGTAGTACAAGTTATTTACTGCTGGTAAAATTAAACGTATACCTATTTTCCAGCGAAGTCTCAAGGACATGTGTCATGTGTTCAAATTAATGTTTTACGATACAACACTTGAAAACACAAGACATTATGTCAGGGCAATACACACTGAATTAGCAGGGAATACTCAAGGGTTTAGACAGTGGGTTATATACAGGATGAATCCCTTCAGTTTGGGGCTGCCAGCGATCATTGTACTACCCAATGCGCTATAAGAAGGGTAAAATTTAAAAACTTTCAAAGGAAAACTTTGATGAAAATATGTGCCCAGACAAGAGTCATTTTTTTGTTGCTGTTCTGCATCCTTTGTGTTCAGTATATAGCAATATAGCATGCTGGTTGTAGATAAATTTCTTGTCCTCTGAATGTTGCTCATGCTACTCTTTCAGATCTAAGATCTTTTTTTTTATCTGGGTTGAGCAATATAGCCAACCCTACCCTATCACGCCAATCCCACAAGCCTCTTATCTTTTATGGCTCCGCTAGCTAGCTTACTCTTCTGCTATCCCTTTTCTTGAGTCATGATTATCTATAGGCATTCAATGGATTATCTCTGTGACACTTGCACAAGATTTCCTGATTGAAGGACCTTTGCATTGTTTTCTTGTTAGGGTTACGTCTTATGTGCTTCTTCCAACAGAAAGTTATCAGCGAGAAGAAGAGAATTGATGGTGCACACGCGAAAGAATGAGCTGCTTTCCCCTTCGATTGGAATCGATTCACAATAATCATAGCATAGATAGACGGGGGCACCAATCCCAACTCTTGCTGGATACAATCCCCTTGTTTTGGGAGTGAAGCCTATTAGAAGCGTATAAAATGCGTAGATTAAGTTGACACCGAATTGACACCGAATGGCGAGCCTAGGTCCATAGATATTGTATTTGGTTCGACGGATCCGTTCTCACATTCGCCATTTCTAGTTCTGGATGGGCACACCGAGCACTAAAGGATGAGTCCCTCCCTGTTTGTTATCTTCACGTTCTCAAGAATGCGCTCTTCTCAAGCGAATCCAAATAGGTGTTGATTTGCGCAAAGGAAGCTGAAGTGGATGGAGGGTACAAACAAAGCAAAAGGAGAAGAAGTAGATAAATAAATTGTGGGAAAGTAGAAACTTTCTAGTTCACTAGCATTTTGAGTTGTAGCGCAACACTATATCCAAACTCAAACGAATTTTGTATGGAAGAATCCAACAGCCAATGGGGTTGAGGCGCTTGCGGGCAATCAATAAACGAGGAGGTCGAATTATGGATCAAGGAAGGCTGCATCAGAATGAAGAAGGCTATGTTGTTGGCAGGGACTGAGACAGAGAGAGGGGGGCATAGCCCCTATGATCCCAAAAAGGAAAATGCATCATAGACGCAGCATCATATTTCACTGGGAACTACAAAAGCAACATCCAACTTCAACCTAGCAGCCTTTGCACACAAAACCGCCGATGTTAAACAAGGCAATGTTTGTAGCAGCTAATTACTACCAGACTCTATAATATAATTAAAGAAGAATCGACTAGACCTCAAAGAGATCACAATATTGCAAACAATGGGTGGAGCAGATGATAAAAAATTAAGGACCCAAGGAGTAGAAACCCCTTGGCACAATTAACATGGAAGAATAAGACACCAAGCTTCGAGTGAGGTGTTTTGGATCCCGAGCTACATGTAGCTCGTTTTTTTTTTTAAAAATCGAAATTTGTATTTTTGTGTTCCCAAAAATCAAGAAAAAAAACCACATATACATAGTGATAAGATCTACAAGTGTGCAAAATTTCAACTCGAAATTCGCTGTAGTGTAGGCTGGGCAAAAATGACAAATGGGTAAAACAATTCTTCATCATATGGGCTCGGGATCATGTCATGTATTTTTTTCTAAGTTCACTCCTCATTGTCTTGTTGACATTGACTAGTTGTTTGGACTATCGATGACTTGCCTTACCTATACAATTTGCCACTTGGTTACCGCGTGGGATAGAGTGGGACCCTAGGTAGAATTGAGAGATGTGTTTCGCTACAATAGTATAGTCATGGTTAAGAATGACCATAACTATCATAGAAACTTCATTTGGAAAGCTCAAAAATCCCACTAAGGATTAAAATAATTGATACCTTTGAAGATGGGTAGTTTTAAGAAAAGAAAATCAGCATAAGCCCATATGTGACGCAAACCAAATGTAGGGGAAACCTGCATAAGTGATTGAGAAACATTGCAAGAAAAATTGGTTATGTGCATCAATCGATACATAGACCATGGCATATGTCTTTTCTTTCTTGAACATGTAAAAAAAAATAATGAATATCTTTCTTACCAAACACTTGATCGCGGATTACAGTGTATACACGTGACCAACCTACACGTCCCCAACACTCTAAAAAGATTCTTTTAAAAAAAAATACCAGCACTCTCAGTTTGTTGTTTTGATTACTGAATCAGGGCCAAGTAAAATTACCACCCAATTCATTTGTTTGTTTGGAATTCCAAACTAATCGATTGTCGCCAATTACATTTTTTTCCGTTGATTAACGAATTTGTTGAGCTCAGGTACTCTTTCGAGTTTTCGCAAGTTTGTTCAGCTACAAAACAGAACACACACAAACTCAATAGCTCTATAAAAAGAAAGTAAGATATTGTTTTGCTGAAGTTATATTATTGAAAATACAACACTCGTTCCATCTTAAATTATAATTTAAAGCGAGTGGTGAAAAATGAAGAAGGAAATATTCTACCATTGGAGCAAGGCGACGAACAATGTCATTTCTAATAGAAATCTTCAGAAAATAACCATGACATACAGAGGGTGTACAAAAATTTTGTAAGTGGAACTACCGTGGATACTTTGTGGATAACATGAACTCTTCTTCCATACTATATTGTCTGGTTGAATCCTCAACGCCTCGTTCAGGTTCAGTCATTGCATAGTTTATTGGAATACTATCATCCTCCATTTCCTCATCCATCACATTATCTGAAACAATATGCTTTGAAGATTGAAGATTTTCTAACGTCAACTCCACTTGCCTCATGGTTGGACGATCCTCTCCTTTTAGCTGTACACATGCTATTGCAAGTGCAGCTGCTTCTTGGACTTCTTTTCTTCCCTCATCCAAAACTTGAGGATCTAGTATATGCGACAGGTTATCTTCTGCAAATAACATAGCAAAATGTGCAACAAGTCCATCACCATTGGAGGATAAATATGAGAAGGGCTTCTTTCTGGTCAACAATTCTACAAACATGACACCAAAGCTATAAACGTCACTTTTCTCCGTTAGTCTCCCTGTGTAGAAGTACATAGGATCTAAATATCCGATAGTACCTTGCACCATTGTTGTCAACCCTGATTTCTCTACTGAAATATATCTTGAAGCTCCAAAATCTGCTATCTTTGTTGTTAGAGTATCATCCAAAAGTATATTAACTGACTTGATGTCTCTATGGATGATAGGTAGTGAAGCTGTTGAGTGAAGATATGCTAAGGATTTGGATGTTTCGGTTGCTATCCGTAGCCTGTGATCCCATGACAATGAGATTGGTCCTTCAACATGAAGATGGTCATAAAGGGTTCCATTGGATATGAACTCATAAACCAACATCGGTACTTCTGTTTCAAGACAACAACCATAGAGTTTTACCACATTCCGATGATTTATCTGTGACAATATAGCAACCTCGTTGATAAACTCATCAATCTCCTTTTGAATCACCTTCTTTGGTTTCTTGATAGCCACGACATGGAGGTCAGATAGAATTCCTTTGTAGACGGTACCATGCCCTCCACCGCCAAGCTCACGAGCTTTATCGAAGTTGTTTGTTGCCTTTTCTAGCTCTTCTAAAGATATGATCATTCTTTCTGCAATGTCGGCTCTTTGAGAGACCAATTGTTGTAGTAGTTGACCGCGATTCTGCTCGAAGAACTTCCGCTTCAACATTTCAGCCCTTTTATGTTTGAATTTCTTGGAAAAGAATAGTGCAATAAAAACCAGAAGCACAAGGCCTGCCCCGCTAGCAACTCCTATGATGGCGCCTTTAACTATAAATATATAAATATCATTATGCCTTGTCTCAAGCACATATGTATGCACAAAAATGTAAATTTCTGCATTACATCTATACTTTTTACTCCGTCTATCCATATACATAATGGGTCACCTAATCTCTTCTTTGGTCCAAAACATGGTAAGTCTCACCAAGTTTATTAAACAATATAAATATCTACAATATAAAATTAATATGAGTAAATATATCATGAAATATGTTTTCATGATATAGAAGACATTGATACAAATTTTTATATAAACTTAATCAAACATTTTTTTTTTTTTGCGTGTAAACTTAAATGGGCTTGACCTAAGACAAAATCGAGTGGTCTTGTATATAATAGAGACGGTAACAATAAACAAAGTTTACTCAGTGTGCGCGCGTGTGCGAGAATGGGTTACTAGTATATACTCCCTCCGTTTCTAAATATGTGGCTTATAAACTGAGCATAAAAGTCAATGTTTTCAACTTTGAGCAGGGATATATACAAAAATATGGAGACTTATAATGCCAAATAAATATTCGTATATCCACCATAAGATATATTTTTCATAATATATTTATGTAATGTTATATTTTTGGTATTTTTCTTTAACAAAAACAACGATTAATAATACATCCAGAGTCGTTGTGACTTTACCTTTAAATGACTTGTGGCCACCTGGAGACAAAACGTTAAGTTAACTTAATTAGTTACGTTTGCATGATAGATAAACAATTGAGCCAAATTAACCGGAGACGTACGAAGTGCATGCATCACACGCATGCTAGTAACTAACCTTGGCATCCATCGACGATGTAGGGGTTCCCTTGGTAGCCGTCATTGCACTGGCAAGAATACCCACGGTTCTCTTGTATGCATTGGGTGTGCTTGCTCTTGCAGATGCTGCCGGCTACATCTGCAGGACAATTCGGATGTGTGGAACTTTTTTTGGCTGGGTTTAATAAGGCACCGGGTAGCAAGACCTCCCAGCGCAGAACCATGGGGATCTCCTCGTGATGAATCATCTGCACCATCTCGCGTGAGAACCTACCCAGATCGAACCACCCCTCCTCTGCAATTAAGAGGGACGGGGGCATCGACTCCAGGTTATGTCCGTCGCCCTCGTTGAGCGCTTCAAAGCCCAACTCCCCGGGCATGCCGTACTTGGACATTAAGATGCGCGCCTGGCAGCAGCCCATGCCGTAGCAGTACTTGACGTCGTTGCCTCTTGCCACCGTGGTAGCGTAGGAGCCGGTCTCGTTGAAGGCGCAGAAGGAGGCGCATCCACTGAGGATGGCCTTGTAGTCGGACCCGTGCAGCGTCGCCTTGACGTTGCACCCCGTGAGGATGAGCTCGTTGCGGGTCGACAGCGTGAACGGCTTCTCTTCGGGTCGCGCGAAGATGCTGTTGAAATCGAAAGAAGGGTACTCGCCGAGGCCGGGGCCTAAAAAGGCACCGGTGCGAACGACACGAACCGTGGTGTTTTCGAGCGAGATGTCGAGTACTCGCAAGTCTCCGTAGTCACCGAGCAGCAGCCGCGGTGTGCTGGTGTTGCCGCTTGCTGTGTCGTCGCAGGTGAGGTTGAACCCTGGCCTGTAGCAGTGTGGCGGCCCCATGCCGAACGGGTACGGCACTTTCACGTCACCGCAGGACATGTTGCAGCCACCAGCTGGTACCGTGAGTTGCTCCAGTCAACACATAGCCAAAATAAAATAAAATGAAAAGCTGTATATCCTCGTACTCCTAGTATTAGGTAACGTTGCTTACCTTTGACTGTTACTGACGACGGGGCGCACTCAAAAGATCCTTGCGTATTTGTGCATTTACCAACGCACAAACTGCCTCCTAGTTGTTCGCACTCGTTTATATCTAGCACCACGGACATACAATATATGTAGCCAGCTAAAAAGATCAGTAATCGACCAAACAGGGATAAAATCTTCAGCAATTTGGTAACTACGGATAGCATCGACGATCAAATTAATTAAGCTGTTGACCGGATTAATTGCTGAGAAAGTACCTAGCAACTAACCTTGGCAGCCGTCGGGGATGTAGGGGTTTCCTTCGTATCCATTTTCGCAGTAGCAGGAATAGCCTCTAGTCCGACTGCAGATGCTTTTGTTGCTCTTGCATATGCTGGTGGCCACATTACTGGGGCATTGGTCGAAGTCGAACCATTTAGTGTAATCTTCTGGCGGGGGCGGGTCTACATCAACGATCGTCCACTCCAGAAGAATGGGAACTGCCATTGCACCTTTTGACAATGGAACTGCCATTGCGCCATCGTGGTAGCTATCGAACCACCCCTCCTCGGCGATGAACACACGGGCGGGCGTCAACGCCTCGTGATCCGTGCTTCTATTCTGACCGAACCATTTCACCGTCACGTAGCCTGCTACCTCGTCGCGGATGACGGCGATGGGCGCCTGGCAACACTCCTTGCCGTAGCAGTATTTGCCGGGGGCGCCATGATCTCCAATCGTCCCGAAGGCGCCATTGGGGTCGGGACAGAACGAGGCACATGCGCTCATGATGATGTGGCTTCTCTCCTCGTGCATCGTCGCCATCATGTTGCAACCCGTCACAATGAGCTCATTAGTGTAAAACAGCTTGTAGGGCCCGTGGACCCTGAGTCCACCGCCGAAAGTTCTGTTGCCGTCGTCGTCCCCGTCAATCTTTATGTCACCGTCGTGTACGACGCGCACGGTGCCGGCCTGAACGGAGATGTTCACGACTTGTAGGGTGCCGTCGCCGAGCAGCAACCGAGGGGCTCGTCATCCTGGCGGCTTTTCTCACAGGTGAGATTCAAGCCCGGCAAGTAGCAGCCGGCCCCAGCCGGATCGCCGACGATGCCGAAAGGATACGGCACGTCCACGTCGCCGCACCTGCGAGTGCAGCCGTGTGCGTCGTCAGCCGCCGCCACCGCTGCGGAGAGCTGCAACGCCACGAGCACTGCTGCCAGGGCTGCTACCGAGCTGGTTGCGGCCATTGATAGATTGATCGATCGATCCTAGCTAGATTCAACCTGCGAGAGTACGAGAGTTGTTCTATCTACTTACTGGCAACATGCGCCGTTACTTTTATGGTTGAGCGCGCTTGCCTTGTCCAGATCGATACTGGATATTGCTTACTCCCTCCATCCAAAAATAAGTGTCTTAAGTTTGTCTAAAAGTGGATGTATCTATACATGAAACATGTCTAGATACATTTACTTTTGTGCAAACTTGAGAAACTTATTTTAGGACGGAGGGAGTAGTTAAAATAATGACGTCTTCCGTTAATACGGATCTATAATTGATCCATTAATTAGCGTCACAATTGTATACGTTGACAAATTAATGAAGGCGCCCACGTTCGTTCGAAACATGGTGGTGTTCACGTACGTCAAACCCCACTTTGAGGTTCCATGGCCGGATTAATTGGCCACCACGTTCGACATGCCAGGAAAGCGGATTAATTCCATGTCGGAGATGATGGTCTGCATGTCTTAAGGGTGTAAAGATACACATTAAGCATAAGCAAGAAGACTTAGCTTTACATTATTTTTGGAACTAGTTGAGTGCCCCAAGCAAATGCGTGGACAGCATATTTATACCTACGTCTATGTCAAGTTGTCAACTGGTGGTGGAAACTTAATACCCAGGATGGGCTTAATTTGGCAACAAATAGTGAATGTGAGATACTTGGGAAACAAAAGCGTCGCTCCGCTACCACCTAAATTCTCGGATTCACCATGTTGGAAATTATTACTTCACGTTAGAAATGTTTACTTTGCTGGTAGGAAAGTTAAGTTGTGCAGTGGAGATGTAGTTAGGTTCTGGAAGGACTCTTGGATGGATGATCGGACCTTGTGTCGTGGGGTTGTCACGCCAAATGTCTTCTCTGGAAGACTTGTTTGTGGAGCCATTGGCGATCTAGGTGAACGTTGGATGGGGTTTTCGAAACACGAGAGACGCAAGTTACCTAGGTTTAGCCCCTCACTATGTAGGTAAAGACTACTCCTGCTAGATTGATATTGACGATGATAGTCTCGACTATAAGGTTGTGATTGGGCTATTGGAGATCGAGAGCTTTGGACTTGTTTTTGTCCAGCATTTTCTAGCCTATGATGACCTAGGAGCTCGCCTTATATTCACGGAAGCCCCTAGGGTTACATGATGCCTCCAGGTTATTCCGGAGGTTGGAGTTCTAACAGGAACCTACTAAGCTTCGTGTCTTCCAAGTTGGGACTCCGTCTTGCAATTGGACTTCTTCAGGGCGTTCGCCCAGTCTGGTCCTTCAAGGAGTTCACACCTAGTCTGGGGCCTTCCGGGATTTCGAGCGGCCTGAGTCCTTCAGAGATCCCGCACAAGGACCTCGCCCATCTTGTACTTCCTGGATCATGGCAAGTCTTAACCTTTATGCGAAAATTTACACTCTCGTAACCTGGCGCATTGGAACGAGATCTACTGACTTTTGATTGTTTGTGTGATGATCAGCCTGAGGAGATAACATGGGACTTTGCAAGAATGCGATGTTCTCGATAACATTTGTATATGAATTCCTTGAAAAGAACCTAGCTAGGACTGATAATAAGATGGTTTGGAAAGTAAAAAATCCCATAAAAATCCAGTGTTTCATGTGGCAGTTATCTAGGGAATTTGTTCTCACGTGAGATAACATTTTCAAGTAATTAAGTTTTATTGAAATGATTTATAAGCTATTGAAATGATAATGACCAAAAAAATCCCGTAAGAAATTATATACACATAGATTGCTCGATCTTTGAAATACAGAAAAAATGACACATTACTACAATTCCTGTACAGCCAAAAGTATGAAACCTATAAGAACAAACGTTATCAACAAAATGCACCCAACAATTTATCAAACAACAAGGGTAGTTAACAAGAGAAATAGCATATTTATTTGGCCATTTAAGTTCCAATGTGATTAACAACTGTACATCATATGTGAAGGTGCCACAATAGATATATTAAATTATCAAAGAACACATCGATACCGCAACGAAAACAATACATCTTTTTTGTGAACTTCATTATTTCAACAAGAAAACCATTATTGGGTTAACAAGTGGGCTTCTCCTTCTTTTGTGATGAGCTGCCTTTTTTGAAGCATAGACAGTGGGAGAGTTTCCAACTGCAGTTTTTAGAGATTATAAGAGCCTATACAGGGTGAAAGGTTGGGTTGGGAAAATTAGAAAGGGTTGAAAAAAGATCAAAAAGCTCTAAGGTTGTACTTGCAACCAAGGTTTTGTTACCGGTTGGTAAATCTGGTTACCGACCGGTAACCGAGTTTCCCCAGAACCCACAGTAAACGTTTTTATCGGCCAAAAAATCCCATGATTTTTTGAAATATTTGAATTTGGATGCCCAAAAGTAGATTAATTGGACGTATCCTCGTGAAATGACTAGTCCCAAGGTGGACTGGCACGCCGTGGTGGACAAGAAGTACGAGGGGCGTCGCGACAGCTTCTTCTTGCCAGCATGCGGTTCGTCACCTACATTTCAGAGTGTTGTGGTAGGATCGCATATACTGTCAGACCCCAAAAAGCCACAATTGTTTCTTTGTAGCCCGGCGTACATGTAGCCCGGTTTTTTGATTTATTTTTAATCAATATTAGAAGTTACAAAAAAAATCCTGGAAAATACTAAATGTTGACAATGACTTCATTTGTGCATCTGCAAAGTTTCAACTCGAAATAGTTTGTATTTTGCCCTACACAATAATGCCAAATCCTGATAATTTTGAGAGATTTTGAATCTCCACCCCAGATTTAGAAATTTGTCATTTTTACGCAGCATAAAATACATAATGTTTCGAATTTATAGTTTGCACACAGGTAGAAATCATTATTATCTATGTTTAGAATTGTTTTTACATATTTGAAACTTAAAATTATAAAATTCGAATATTAAAAAAAAACCGGGCCGGAAGACAAAACACCGTACTCGGACGCTGGACACATATTACTCCAGTCTCCGACCGAGAGAAGCAATCCAGTAGTACAAGTACAACACCAATCCAGTCTAGAGTCATGTCCATGGATGGCCCAATCAAGCATTAGTTCGAAGACTGGCAGCACATGGTTGTCTTCATGGGCCGCCCCGACTTTGGCCCAATAAATGTATTGTTTATGTTTTTCGTTTTCTCTGTTTTTTCGTAAAATAAGACAAAGTAGAAAATAAAATTCACATGGGTAAAATAATAATAACAAAAAATTATCTTGTTTGGATGATTTATAACTATAAACATTATAAATTTGAACATTTTCAAAAACTGAACAATTTTCAAATTTGAAGATTTTTCAAATTATAACATTTTTTGAAAACTAAACAATTTTTAATTTCGAACAATTTTAAATTCGGATCATTTTCCAAAATTTGAACATTTTTCAAAAACTCAATACATTTATAATTTTGTACATTTTAAAATTTTCGAACAATTTTTAATCTGAACAATTTTCAATTTTGACCATTTTCAAATTTTTGAACAATTTTTAATTCTGAACATTTTTTAAATCTAAATAATTTTCAAATTTGAACATTTTTCAAAAATATGAACAATTTTCAAATGCGGATTTTTTTTCAAATATGAACAGAAAATGGCGGTGAACGAAACATACCTTTTAACAATTTAAAAAATGAACAGAAAATGATGGTGAACATAAACTATTTTGGAACGATTTTGAAAGTGAACAAAAAAGGCCGTGAATGAATTTATTTTTGAACGATTTTAAAAAGTGAACAGAAAAAACTCTATGAACGGAAAACCAATTTGAACTATTTTTAAAAAGTGAACAGAAAAAACTCTATGAACGGAAAAACAATTTGGAAGATTTTTTATTTGAATATTTTTAGAAAATTAAATTTATAATAATATCGAAAAGTAAAATAGAAAAGAAAAAAGAAACAGCCAAAAAAGGAAAAACAAAAAGAAACAGGAAAAATAAGAAAGGAAAAGGAAACATCCAAAAGAAAAAAAAAAGAGAAGCAGGTGCACTACTAGGCCGGCCCATAAGCAACGGGGGCGAAACCAGGTGTGCGGAGCGCATTGCGCTCCGACCTGGGCGTCAAATAGGGTTTGCCCAGCACGCCGGAGTAGTAGGACGAGGCGAAGGTGCGGCCTCGGCGAGGTGCAGATCGAGCTGGCCGGCTGGGGCGTCCTCTGCCCGGCGGCGCTTGTCGCCCATGCGCCCAGCTAGACGGGGAGGGGAGGCTCTGCCTCGGAGCTGGACGCTCTCGCCTGGGGCCGCGTCGCAGTAATTGATTATAGGTTTCAACCTCACGGACACGCTGAAGACGGGGCATGGCGCGCAGATGCGGATCCTAGCCGCAGGGTTCCGGTGAGTAGCGATTTCTCCTCTCCTGCGGCATTCCTCAATGTTTTGGACGGACAGGCCCCTGATCGAGCTGACTGAGCAGTGTTGTTGGTCTTTGGAGTTGCCTGAGTCAGTGATATTTTTCAGTTGCAAAATTCGTGTTGCCTGAATACATAAATTTCCGTAGATCGTTTTGGGTATGTTTCCTCGAAACCTCATTGCTTGCGAACGATGATTTTTGGTGTGAGAGCACGGATGATAACAATCAGTTTCCAATCATCCGTGGTCCCTTTCTTAATTACCATAAGACTTACCTTCATGCCACAGTTTGTGCAAGTTATTTACTGCTGCTAAAACTAAATATAGGTAGCTAGCAAAAAATTAACTAGCTGCATAGCTTCTGGAACAAGGGACACGCAACATCAGGAGGACCATGTTATTGTGATGGTTTAGAAAATGATGTACTGTAAACTGAATTACCAGGGAATAATACAGGATTTAGACAGTGCGTTATATAGACAGGATGGATTCCATTCGAATCGGGGGTGCCATTGATTGTCTAACCATTGCTCTGTAAGAAGGGTAAAAGTTCAAAACTTTCAAGGAGAACTTTGGTGACTATATGTGCCCAATTTTTTTTTTTTTTGAATTTAAAGGGTTTCCCCCGATTTCATTAAAAGAAACCACGGGCTACATGATCCACCACAACACCGCAACCACCAGAGTAAGAGAGATATGTGCCCAGATAGAGTCATTTTTTGTTGCTGTTCTGCATCCTTTTGTTCCTTTGTGTTCAGTATATATAGCATCCTGATTGTAGATAACTTTCTTGTTCTCGGAACTTTGCTCATCCTACTCTTTGAGATACCTATTCTGACTGTTCTCTTTTAGCGAGTCATGATTATCTATAGGCATTCAGTGGGATATCTCTGCGACAACTGCACAAGATTTCCTGATTGCATTGCTTTCAACAGAAAGTTATCAACAGTTAAGCACGGCAATGTTTGTAGCAGCTAATTGATACCATACTGTATGATCAAAGAACCAATTGGACCTCAGAGAGATCACATTATTGCAAACAATAATGCATGGAGCAGATGATAAAAATTAAGGACTCAAATGGGAGAAACCCCTTTGCACAATTAATATGGAAAGAATAAGATACCAAGGTTCTCAGTACTTGTGGAGGGGACTATATGTCCAGTGTAACATACACTCGTGGGTAGTTTCACCATGTCCACCACCATTGCCCTCTCACAATTCTTCATAATCGATCTCACCTTCTTCCGAGGCCAGGTCTTGAGTGAGGAAGGTGCTGTGTACGAGAAGCATGTCGTCACACCGCATGTTGGGTGGTGTGTTCGCCTGCGCTTCCATGGTTACGGCGATGTAACGCCTGGAGCATGGTGGCATGGTCCCTCTGCTTGGCTGCACACAGTACTTGTTCTGGTTGATCTTTACGTTGAACGCGATGAAGCCATCCGTCTTGTTGGTTATCTGCAGGCAGCATGATACCTCCTTCCTGGCCTCAAAGAGGAACCGAAGCTCCAGCGTCGGATCCACCGACATAGCATTCGAGTCACAGATTCTCTACAAAGAAAGAAGAAGAAATTTAACTGATGCGACTGACCCTCCAAACAAATTACATACACTTAATAAAGTAACAGAAATTTTACACATACCTGGACAGTTCTATCTTTTGACAGATCAGAAGCCACTGACATTTTCTTAATATCAGCTTCTAGTTCCTCCAGTTCTTTGACAATGTCCTGAATACAAGGCCTATTATTTCTATCCTTGTCAACACACCTTAATGCAATCTCAGTACACACGTAGGATGTATATTTCGTGCGATGAATATAGGCCCGGCATTGCCTTCAACCTTTTCGTCCAGTTTTTGCAGTTACCTACATCAAAAATGGCACAATAAAGAAAGATGTACATCGTAGAGAAGCCGTATGTATGTTAATGGTATTGACGGGGAGTAAGTTTTCTCTTTGATAAATCTACAAAAGATTTCTCTTACAAGTTTAATGAACTCTTTGGGAGACATCTCAGAACAACGGAAATAGCCAGTATTTCGGGCCACCATCTTAATAATTATGATGCCAAAACTGAACACGTCAAACTTCTTTGATATCAAGCGATGGTCTATGTATTCCGGTGGCATGTACCCTCTGCACAATATCATAAACATCGCATATTGATATCATTAGTGCAAGACTTTGGTAAAACATTTACAAAATAAAAGGTTTCGAACATGACAATCAACTTACGGTGTTCCTTTGAGAATCTCTGTCTGATGTGTTTTTGATGAAGCAAATACTCTTGACAAACCAAGATCACCAATTTTCGGCGTCATTGTCTTATCCAACAATATATTAGCAGGCTTCAAGTCTAAATGGAAAATAGGGGTTTTGAGAGCACTATGAAGGTGATTTAAGCCCTCACATGTCCCTCTTATTATGTCGTAACATGTGGGCCAGTCAAGCCCACAAGATTCATCTGCAATTGAAAATGAAACATCAAGACAGAAAATGCGTGTATTCCCGAAACTTACAGGTTTAAGCTACAGAATCATTTATCTTTGAATGGTCTATAAATACCTGAGATATGTTTATCGAGGCTTCCGCCTTTCATATATTCAAAGCAGAGAACTCGCTCCACTTGTTTTGCCCAAATAGTGTCCCCATTGTGCTCAAGGTATTTATGCCGAGATTCATAGCAGTATCCAATTAACCGCACAACATTTTTGTGAGAGACCTCGGTAAGGTTCAGGAGCTCACTATGAAATTGCTTATCATCGAGTCCTTGCAAGGGATGAAGCTTCTTTATAGCAACCTCTTGCCCATTATACACCGCCCGTTAAGTATCACTCTTTAGCACGACCGAGCTTAAAGACAGTGGTGGCATTATTGATTAGATAAAATCATACCTTGTAAACATCTCCATACCCACCACTGCCAACTTTCTGATCCTCTGAAAAACCGTTCGTGATAGTTTCCATATCATTGAGTCTCAAATCCATGCTGCTTTTATCCATCTCTCACCTAGGCTTATCTGGGACCGATCGATGATCTTCTTCCTGAGACAGAAACAATCTTGCAACCTAAGTCGAGAGAATATGCTGAACCATTCACAAATGTTTTTCGCAAAACATAACTACTTCTTTGGAGGGAGAAAAGACTGAAACTATGCAAACCAAATGTACATTAATAGGACATACTAACCTGCAGCACATGCATGATTTACTTGGTATAAAGAGTAAGTATTTCTTAATAAAGATTGCACATGGAACACTAACCTGCAGGAGAAAGAAAATTCAGATGGAAGGCGATGATGGAGTTGCTGCTTGCAACGAGCTCGGCGATGAAGAGGATGGAATCCCGTCCAACAGTCCAATCTTTAAATCCGGTGATGTACGTGGAAGAGAAGTGTAGATAACGCGTTCTTGTTTGCACAATGACGCTTTGTTGACCTGACTCCAAACAATTACATATGAAAAGAGTGTCACATCACTAGAGGACGCATGTCAGTCAGACATCTCTGGCAAGTAAGACCATGTCCATTCGAACTAGTAGAGAAGCTGTTAGGAACTAATACAGGAACTGTTAGGAGCCAGGTCTCTAACCACATGTTCATTGAATCTAATCCCCAATTACTGAAAATAACAGGAGTGCACTAACTGCCAAACAAAGGCAAGTTGGCCTTATATATTAGCGCAACTTGCAAAATAAGATTCTTTAGACCGCCACCTCGATCCTCTTCCTTGGCCATCGGCACCGATGCTCTCACCGGTGTTTTTTCTCTCTGAGTAGAAACTACGTACATACATAGCTGATCTACCGCTTGTGTTTTCTTTGAAAGAAAGAGAAAAAAAGGAGAGGAGGAGATCAATCAACTGGTTCCTTTGAAGAATGCCAGCCTATGCATAGTGTGGAAGGAGTCGGCGAACCGTCGAATGGGCATCGACAGGATCGTCGTGCCGGCGGTTGTAGTAGGCACCGCACCGACCTTGGTCGGTGGTGTTGATATTGGCTGCTGCGCCGTCCTCGTGTGCCTTATGTAGTTGTGCAAGGTGTGGCATTGTGGCTTGTGAGCGGGTAGCGGCGGCCGCAAATTAGTGGCATAGCAAAGGCGTGGGTGATGGTTGTCGGCCCGGTCGACACGATCCGACCGGCTATGAGTTTTGAAATACATGGCAGCGTGAGCTTTGGTATGAGTATTTCTCCTCTCCCGCGGCGTTCTTCTATGGGGACATATCACCTGAAAATGGAAAACATCCTGCAAATGTGCGAACGGTCAGATCTCGTGTTATGCTTCCACCGCTATGCAATTTGTAGACCCCCCCCCCTACACATATGTTTTCTGGCTCTTCCACCTGATACGCCCCGCGTTCTTCTATGGTGTATTTGTCCTACACAATCACAATGGTAGCCTGGTAGGGTAGCTAGCAATCCGTCCCCGTGGCGGAGGACTCTTCAAAGTTTCCTAATGGACTACATCCACATCGAAAATAAATCCATCTCGATCATTGCCCAGAAAATAAATTCCAAACCGATCGGCCTCTTCTCCTGTAACAGATGCCGGACACCATGTTGGATTACTGAGATTGCACCAAGAGCGACTACTCGATCAATCAAACACTCAATTTGGGCTCCGGCCTCCGGTCATGGAGTCACCGCCGTTCCAAATCGACCAAGATGAAGACATAATCAGTGCGCTCTCGGACCACCTCCTCCTCAGAATCCTCGAACGACTGGACCTACGGGATGCGATCCGCGCCGGCGCGGTCTCGACCCGATGGAGGCACCTCCCACATCAGCTCTCGCGACTGCACCTCTATGAAAAGGACTTCCAGGGCGCCGCACGCACAACGCCACACGAGATCATGGAGGTGTACACGGCCACGATGTGCAGGCTGCTGTCAGCCGAGTGCGAGAGCGACTGCAAGAGCAGTCGTGCCATCAAGACCCTCTACCTTGGTTTCTACCTGTCGGCCCCTCACCTGAGCCCCATTGGCCACGCCGTCGAGGACGTCGTGGGCCTCCGCAAGACCAAACACCTGGGGTTTGTGATACTCTCACCTTCTTCTCGTCCGAGCGACGCCGAGCTCACCGTGTTTGGGCAGCAGTTCATGTCCTTCTCTCGCGCCTACCCCGTTGCCTTCCGGTGGCTTACAAGGCTAACCCTTCAGGACCTCGCTTTTGGAGAATCCGGTGTGTCCGACCTCATTAGCGCTTGCGATAGGCTTAAGCGCCTCACGCTGAGATCCTGCAGATTGGTTGAGCATTCAACGCTCAAGATCGACACGCCGTGCTCCTGCCTCAAGAAGCTCACTTTCATCAACTTTTGTTGCACATCGATCGAGCTCATCTCTCTACCCAAGCTCAGCAAAGTGACGTGCCTTTTTTGGTGCTTCCAGAACCCTCCGATGCACAGTGGAACTTGGTTCTGATGCCAAGGTGGGGCAGGCTCCGTTTGCGCTGAGTGAGTGCCTGCCAAGGAGTGCCAGGAACCTGTCGAAACTGTATCTCAGTTTTGTCTGCCAAATGGTAAGTTAGTTTCTACACACCACATGAGTTCCTCTGCATCTACATATCATATTTCTCCTTCTCCACTAATTTTAGCTGTCTACTGTGTTTTTGTTCTTGCTGCAGATTTGGATTCAGCCGGAACATCCCAAGCAGCTCACTGCTATATTTAGAAACCTGACGGATGTGTATCTTGCATATATCTTTCCTGAGTGTGATCTCAGCTGGACCATGTTTATCCTTGAAGCCGCACCTACCTTGCAGAATTTTGCAGTAAGCCTATTACTTTTACTTCTTTTTAACTTAATCCACACCTTAGCCTCGGGATACGACTCATTCTAAATATAGTCATGTTTCTGGCACCAACAGCATACCAGCAAGTTGATCTAATTTTCAGCTAATTTTTATTTAATAATACAGTTATTTAATTAAATTCGAAAAATATAACGGAAAACTACGAAATTACAGGAATAATACGGCCTCGGCTAGATTTGGGCCGACAGGACCTCGTCGGCCAGAGTTGGGCCGACAGGACCTCGTCGGCTTAACTCCAGCCGACTGCTTTGCATGGCGGGCCACGCCTGCGGCCGACAGGCCTTTCAGCGTGACGTGGCCTCCCGTCGGCCCAAGCCTGGCCGACAGGCCCCTTATCGGCTAAAGCTTGGCCGACAGGGTGCTGATTAAGAATCGGCCAAGCCTTCTTCTTCCTGCTCGCGTTCTTCTTCTTCCTTTCTTCCTTTCTTTCTCACAGCAGCTCCCTGCTGCCCGATCTGTCAATTCAACCAACAATTCTTCCTGCATGTAGTGTTAGAGAGTTTAGACAGCTCAGATATACATTGGGTTAGGATTTTGTGCAATTTCGTGTTGTTTGGTTAGAGCAATGGTGTAGTTTAGGTGGAGGTGGTGGTGGTGGAGGGTGGTGGTGGTGGTGCAGCGTGGTGGTGGAGTGTGGTGGTGGTGGTGCAGCGTGGTGGTGGTGCAGCGGCGGTGGTGACGGTGGTTGTCCATTGAATCGGCACGCTTCAAGGGTATGCATTTTTTTGACTAATTAGTATTTACTGTTAATTATGTACGCATTAGTGTTAAGGTGGTAGTGTGATATTGATATTGCTAGGTATTTATTGCGCTACTAATATTAAGTACATAGATGTTGCCGGTTATAACAGTAAATTGGTGTCACATTAGTGCGCATCCTTCAATTAGTGTGGATCAATGTTTTTAAATTAGAGTATGTTTTTATCTGTCATAAGTGTGGATCAGTGTTTTAAATTTAGAGTTTGATTTCATCTGTAAGTAGTCTGTAATTTAGACTTTTAATTTAGCTGCGCGAAGATATGGAACAAGTATATTTGATCAGTCCGGATGTGGATGAGAACCATCGCGCAAAGATATTACAGGAGCGTAGCCTCGAGCCTCTAATAACTCGAGGACCGAGGGAATATTGGCAGATACACCCTGCTTGGGAGGAGAGGTACATGCCTAATTGATTTTTACGTGTCATATATTATCTGCATTAATTTTCTTGTTCGCTACATATATATGATTACGAATTTATATTTGTTTGCAGGTTGAAGTGGGCTGGGCTTTTACCTTTCGCGCGTCTAGTAGAGGCCACTGCGGAGTCTTCATGCATGGTGATAGACAACTGTCTTCTCACATGCTTAGTGGACAGATGGAGGCCCGAGACCCACACGTTTGACTTTCGATGGGGTGAGATGGCTCCTACTCTCGAGGATGTATCTTTCTTGCTTAGGCTGCCGTTGGCGGGTCAGCCCATAGGGCCGTTGCAGGCCCCAGGAAATTGGGAGCACGAGATGTCACTTCGCTTTCAGGGTATAAACCCTAATGCTGGAGTGTTTAGGTTAGAGAATCACGGACCTAAGCTTGGATGGTTACTGGATTTTCAGGTACGCACTGTTTTATTTACATGCATCAATTTATATACAGAATGCAATGTTTCGCATGCATCGTTTCATTTCACTGACATAATTTATTTGAAATGTACAGATACAGAGGTTTCCTGCTGGCATTCCGCTGAATGCTACACAAATCACTAGGAGCCTTGAAGCATATATCTTGTGGCTTATGGGGAAGGTGATGTTCACGGAGAACCATGTCACCACTATTAGCAAGAGGTACATCCCTATTGCTTTCGAGATCGCGAGTGCTACTGCGCCAGAACACATTACACAGAGGAGTTGGGGATCAGCTGTATTAGCGGCTACTTACCGAGCTATGTGAGACAACTCTCCGTTACAACTTCAGTAGTTCTACGTACATATATGTCTCACATATAACTCAACGATAACTAATTCTAATCACGTGGAGGTAACTGAGTACGAAAGTAATTCGAATCAACGACTTCACTTCCCTCTGCCACGTGCTCGTGTTGGAGGCATGAAGTCGTCACCACTATTTTCATCGACGACAGCCTTGGATGATCCACCACTCTTCGCCTTTGATATAGCCCTCTTCACTGCTTCAGCGTGAAGGAGATTTCCAGGCCCATCACGACATGCGCCAAAAAGCATTTTCATCCAACCAAAATGAGGGATCTCTTTGTTCACAAACTGTCCATCGGCAGGCCAGTGCTGGACATTCACAAAATCAGGGGAAAAAAGTTAGTACGATAACACTAGATTCTAACATAATATAAATTCGGTACTCAGTTACCTTCACGTGAAATGCATAGGCCTCCGGCGAAAAATAGATTATCTTTGACTTCGGTGTCATAGGCATGTTCCTAAGCCCCGCCTCAATAGCTTTTAGCTCATTAATTCTCTGCCACTTCCACCGCCACCCATCAATTTCATCCCTAATTTCTTCAGGGGTCATCTGGATTTTGGCTTTTTTGGCTATAATTTCTCCCACCTCACGAATGTTGCCCCACTCACTAACTAGCTCCCTATAACAGCTCTTGGGCCTACCCTCCCTAATACTACCTTCAGTCCATATTGCGGCGTGATACAAAACACACCACGACCTATGCTCCGAACTAGGACCCGAACTACCAGACATCGTTCCTATCCGACTGAGGAAATAACCACGCACCACACCCCTCCTCCATCACCAAATCTATTGGGGTATATATATAGGCTCACCCAGGAGAAGAAGAGCGGGAGAAAAATGGCGGGAGAAAAAATGCGGGAGGTAAATGGCGGGAAAAAAAAGGCGCGAGAACTATGGCGGGAGAATTAGGGCGGGAGAAATATGGCGGGACAAGAAGGGCGGAAAAAATACCGGGAGCGACAAACGGGAGGGAGAGAAGAAGGCGGGAAAAATAAGGCGCGAACGGGCGTCGCCGGGAAGGGCTGGCACGAAAAATTGTTGGTTCCATTGCCCTGTCGGCCAGGCTTTGGCCGATAAGGCCGGTCGGCCAGGCTTGGGCCGACGTGACGCCGAAAGGCCTGTCGGCCGCAGGCGTGGCCCGCCATGCAAAGCAGTCGGCCAGAGTTCAGCCGACGGGCACTTTTCGGCCCAACTCTGGCCGACGAGGTCTTGTCGGCCCAAATCTGGCCGAGGCCGTATTATTCCTGTAATTTCCTAGTTTTCCGTTATATTTTTCGAATTTAATTAAATAAATGTATTATTAAAAAAAATTAGCTAATTTTCAACCATTCATTAACTCTAATCTACCACCAATAGTAAAAACTAAAAAATAGTGCATACAGATACATCCATACAAGCTTGATTGTTATTGGGATATAGAGAACCCATGAATTGTATATACAAATTATGGCACAATGGAGTGAAGGAGTTTGTTCAGGAAATTTGTTTGACGCCAATAGGAATTTTGCAGATAGAAATGTCCACATCGGAAAAAAAAACGTTATTTTTCCTGCATGATCTTGCCTCCTTTTTAGAATCCCCAAAATTTTGACCCGGACTTTTGGCTCTCGGGTGCAACGCACCCTCATATGAGGGAATAATATTTAGAAAATGAAAACATTGTCAAGATATTCTGAAATTTTTTACACTCAAAGATTACCAAGTGTTCTACTCATGTAAAAAACTTGGATACTAAATAATTCTCGTTGACTTTTGTGCAAAAAGGTGAATTTTCTGACGAATATAGCATGTATATAGCGCTGCTTTTGGCAAATCTTTTACCTAGGGTGCAGTTAAAGTTATTTTATGACGACATTTTTTGTACGGGTACAATACTTGTTAATGTTTGCCCGAATGTCAGTTTCGGAAATTTTTGAATTTTTTAAATTATTTTCGCATATCAGGGTATATGGTACCCAAATTCTCCAAGGCATTTTCGCCCAAAATTTCCCCTATGTAGTGTGTTGCGAGTTCATAGAAGCCGTTGAACCACATTCATTTGTCTTAGCCTACGTAGGATTTAGTTCATGCAAAGTCCTCCAAAACTCTACAAGTGTCTAAACTAAAATGCTCCTACTATTGGGCTTGCTACATTTTCTAAAATGGCAAATATATATGTAATTGCAATGGTTGCCACGTTGTCTTCCACTCCTTCATTGGATTGTTAGCAGGTTTTTGTCTAACGTGTGTTGTTTGTTATCTGTGTACATGCATGAAGTTATCTCGAGCTCGACATTCATGTATCAAAAGGTCCGCGAACAGCGCCGTAAAGACCAACGTTGTGTGGGAACCATCCAAGGATTTGAAGCACTTGAACTTGAACCTGCTGGTGATGACAGGGTTCGAGGACGAAAACAAGGTGACAAACTACGTAAGGCTTGTCATGGAACGAGCTGCAGTCTTGAAGAGAATCGAGTTGCTTGGTAAAACTTGCGATCACTGCGACCACACCGGTCTCGAGTCCCCAGAGATATTACAAGTGGATGAAGCTACCAGGCATCGGATTAAGGAGCGACTCACACATGGATCCTCCTCGTCTGTGGAGATAATCGTCAGATGATGGATATGGCTGATGAATAATAATAGTCTCGTAAATGAAGTGTTCACGGCTGCTGCTCGAGCGAGATGTTACCGGTCTGCTGTAGTTTACCCTTTCTTTCGGTTACTGGTGGTAAAGAAAAACGTTTCCGCGTGGACATTATATTACAGCGTGGGTGTAATTAGGGATGTCGACAGACGTCCGCCTGGGACCCCTGACCTGTCCGCTCCACTAATCCATCTTCCGAAATTTGTGATCCCTAGGTGTAATATATTTGTGCACTCATCTGCATAAATACTCGTTTCCATTGACCGTGAAATTACCTACTGTATGCTGATTTTCATCTGCATGAATACTCGTTTCCATTGATCGACCATGAAATTGCCTACTGTATGCTGATTTAAGCTGCGCACGCCGGGAGGGTATGATTTAAATGGCCGAGGCTTTCCTTTACAGAATACGTATTTGGGAATCTCAGGAAATATATTTGCCTTTAAAGTTGTGTGCTTCTAAATATAATCAACAAGTCAGTGCATATTGTACAGTACGTCCTGTGGTCTCTTTTGAGATTAGAAAGTTGTGGCTAGCCACATCACATTATCATATTGCTCATGACAAACCGGAAGAGAAACACAAAATGATGTCGTGGCCACCCAAGAATATAATTTATTTTCTAAGGAGCTATATGATTTAGTAATATATGAAGACAATTCATCCGTTACTATATATGGAACCAAGGTATAGACAAGCAAAAAAGGAAAATCGTTTGAGCCATACAAGAGAGCGTCAAGCCTTCAAACCTTCATGATATATATCACACACTACCCCAAAAGATTAAATTCCCGTCAGACAAAAACATGAGGAAGCTTGTACGCAAAGATCGATGGTAACTGTCGAAAACAACATTCCCGACGGCACCGTGTAGGAGCACCAGAGCGCCTTGGCCTCCACGATATCTGGCCAAAATCCATAAAGGCAAACCAATGTGGGATGGTGATACCCAAACTATCATGCGCTAGCAAAATAAAGGAGGAGTATATTTGCTTGTTTTTTGCTTATTTTATTTATCTTGTTATCGCTGACTCATTTTATGTTAGTGAGTGAAAAACCATATAAAATACTGGAGTAGTTGTTACAAGCCCATTTTTACCATAATTATCGATTTGGTAAAAGTTTAAAAGAAGATAAATATGTAAGACACGACAACGATGAAGATTGAGGAGTTTGTGACTCCAAACTACAGCTATGTTTACGGCGTGTGACATCTTCATATACCGACTTAACTACTGTGGGGGGGAAAATCTACTCCTAGCGCTCCTCCCAACATACAAGATGATGAAAGGCACCAGAAGATGGATGTACCGGTTTCATCTGATTAAGGTTGGAAAAAAATGAAGTGTTTCGTTGTTTCCATAGCGTCGGGCTGATTATAGCATGCCAATATATACTTTTCAAATCCTTTTCTAGCTTGCTTCGGCATGGCACTCCTGGCCGTTGTCCCAAGTTGTGTGGCCGCACTTTGAGACTCTGAAAACAGAATAACCACACCTGACGTATCTTCCTCTTGACAACAGACATAGCTGTTATATTGTGATCCAAATTCAATTGAGGAGGCTATCTTCTGACGAGCGGAGCGAGGCCCGTCGCCGGTAGGCTTGGGCCGAGGCATTAGAGGTCCGTGGGAGGCCTGAGCAGCGAGACTACTACCACCACAACAACAACAGAGATAAGAGTAGGAACGACAGAGGTCGTTCAAAGTCCAAGGGACGTGACAAGTTCTGCAGGTATTGTAAGAAACCCAACCATACCATTGATGATTGTTGGAATTTGCAGAACAAGGAGAAAAGAAACGGAACTTACCAACAGAAAAATAATGATGGTAATGGTAAGGTTGCCGTAGCCTCTGGTAAGGGTGAGGCTTCTGTTGTTGCTGGTAGTGATAGTTCTGATGGAGATTGCTTAGCTGTTTTTGCTGCATGTGTTTCACGTGATGATGAATGGATTCTTGATACTGCATGTTCGTTTCATATTTGTTGTAACAAGGATTGGTTCAGTTCTTATGAGTCTGTGCAGACTGGAGATTATGTGCGTGTGGGGAATGACAACCAGTGCAACATTGTTGGCGTTGGTTCTGTTCAGATCAAGACCCATGATGGGATGACACGCACGTTGACTGGAGTGAAACACATACCCTCCATGGCGAGGAATTTGATCTCTCTCAGTACCCTGGATTGTGACGGGTACAAATATAAAGGTGGGGACAGACTTCTGAAGGTATCATCAGGTTCTCTCATTGTTATGATTGGTGATATGAATTCTGCGAAATTATATGTCCTTAGAGGTAGTACTTTGCCTGGTATTGCTGCTGCTGTTAGTTTAGATGATGCTAGTAAGACTAACCTTTGGCATAAGCGTCTTGGACATATGAGTGAGCTTGGCATGGCAGAATTGGCGAAGAGAGAGCTGATTGATGGTTGCAACTTGAGTAAGTTTGAGTTCTGTGAGCACTGCATTTTTGGTAAGCATAAAAGAGTTAAATTCAATGCTTCCGTTCATACCACCAAAGGCATTTTAGATTATGTGCATGCTGATGTTTGGGGTCCGTCCCGTAGAACTTCTAATGGTGGTGCTAATTACATGCTTACTATTATTGATGATTACTCAAGGAAAGTGTGGCCATATTTTCTGAAACATAAATCTGATGTTTTTGCTGCTTTTAAGAAGTGGAAAGTTATGGTAGAAACACAAACTGAAAGGAAGGTTAAGATACTCCGTACTGATAATGGTATGGAATTTTGTTCAAATGAATTTGATGAGTTTTGCAGCAACGATGGCATGGTAAGACATCATACCATCCCGTACACCCCTCAGCAGAATGGCGTGGCTGAACGCATGAACAGGACCATTATTTCGAGGGCTCGCTGCATGTTGTCTAATGCAAAGATGCATAGGCGTTTTTGGGCTGAAGCAGCCTCCACCGCATGTTATCTCATCAACAGGTCACCTTCCGTTCCACTTGATAAGAAAACTCCCATTGAGGTATGGTCTGGTTCACCAGCTGATTATTCTGAGTTGAGAGTTTTTGGTTGCACTGCTTATGCTCACGTTGATAATGGAAAGTTAGAGCCAAGGGCTGTTAAGTGCATCTTTCTTGGTTATGCTTCAGGAGTTAAGGCATACAAGTTGTGGAATCCTGAAACTAAGAAAGTTTTGTTGAGCAGAAATGTCGTTTTTAATGAGGCTGTTATGTACTATGATAGTTCATCTACTGATATTTCTGATGCTGTTGATTCTCCTAATGTTTCTGATGATGAGCAACAGAGAGTTGGCGTGCAGGTGGAGCACGCAAAGGAGAACGAAAATGATGATGTTTATGTTCCACCTTCACCACCCATTGTTCAGCAGCCACCACGGTCTATTGCAGCTGACCGTTCTAGGAGAAATATTGCACCTCCTAATCGTTTAATTGAAGAGTGTGATATTGTTCATTATGCTTTGAATTGTGCTGAACAGGTGGAGCATGATACTGAACCAGCTACGTACACTGAAGCCATTGCTTCGGTTGATAAAGAGAAGTGGCTAGGTGCGATGCAAGAAGAGATGCAATCGCTTGAGAAGAATGGCACATGGGATGTTGTGCACTTGCCTAAACAAAAGAAGGCTGTCCGCTGCAAGTGGATATTCAAAAGAAAGGAAGGTTTGTCTCCTGTTGAGCCTCCAAGGTTTAAGGCAAGGTTAGTAGCAAAAGGTTTCAGTCAGATTCCAGGAGTTGATTATACTGATGTATTCTCCCCAGTTGTGAAGCATACTTCTATTCGTACTTTCTTTGGTATTGTTGCTATGCATAATCTTGAGCTTGAGCAGCTAGATGTTAAGACTGCTTTTTGCATGGCGAGTTGGAGGAGGAGATATACATGGACCAACCTGAAGGTTTTGTTGTGCCTGGTAAGGAGGATCTTGTTTGCAAGTTGAAGAGGTCCCTTTATGGTCTGAAACAGTCACCACGACAGTGGTATAAAAGGTTTGATTCATTTATGCTTGCACATGGTTTTATGAGATCTCAGTATGATAGCTGTGTGTACATGAAGTTTGTTGATGGATCGCCTATTTATTTGCTGCTATATGTTGATGATATGTTGATTGCTGCCAAGAGCATGAAAGAGATCACTACTTTAAAGGCACAATTAAGTAGTGAGTTTGAGATGAAGGATCTTGGTCCTGCTAAGAAAATACTAGGCATGGAAATTAAGAGGGACAGAAAGTCTAGTTTGCTATTTCTTAGTCAGGAAAATACATTGAGAAAGTTCTTCATCGTTTTAATATGCATGATGCAAAGTTTGTTAGTACTCCTATTGCTTCTCACTTCAAGTTGTCAGCTTTGCAATGTCCTACTTCTGATGATGATATTGAGTACATGTCTCGAGTTCCTTATTCTAGTGCTGTTGGTTCCTTGATGTATGCCATGGTTTGTTCTCGTCCTGATCTGTCATATGCTATGAGTTTGGTCAGTCGATACATGGCTAATCCTGGTAAAGACATTGGAAAGCTGTTCAGTGGATTTTCAGGTACCTGCGCGGCACATCTAAAGCTTGCTTGAAGTTTGGCAGGATTGGTGAGGGACTCGTAGGCTATGTGGATTCAGATTATGCTGCCGACTTGGATAAGAGGAGGTCCCTCACAGGTTATGTATTTACTGTTGGTGGTTGTGCTGTTAGCTGGAAGGCTAGTTTGCAGGATGTTCCCGCACAATCTACTACTGAGGCTGAGTACATGGCTATTAATGAAGCATGTAAAGAAGCTGTTTGGCTGAAAGGTCTGTTTGCTGAGCTTTGTGGAGATGATTCTTGCATTAAGTTATTTTGTGACAGTCAAAGTGCTATTTATCTTACTAAAGATCAGATGTTCCATGAGAGGACAAAGCACATTGATATTAAGTACCACTATGTTCGCGACGTGGTTGCACAAGGTAAACTACAGGTATGCAAGATTAGTACTCATGATAATCCTGCTGATATGATGACAAAGCCTGTTCCTGTGTCCAAGTTTGAGCTTTGCTCGAGCTTGGTTGGTATAACTGTTTAGCCCAAGTGGCTGTTTGGCGCCAGCAAGTGTTTTCTTTGTTGTTCAGGTGATTGTTGATTCATGCTACAAGGAATTTGTCTCAAGGTGGAGTTTGTTATATTGTGATCCAAATTCAATTGAGGAGGCTATCTTCTGACGAGCGGAGCGAGGCCCGTCGCCGGTAGGCTTGGGCCGTCGCCGGTAGGCTTGGATCGTTGCCACCGACTATTTATATACCTTGTAAGCCGCCGGCTAGGGTTTTATCGCGTCTATTCGATAACCCACGGCGTTTGTAAACACCCACCGAAAATAGTGAAGTTGTTTGCTGGCTGGCGCCCGTGGTTTTTCCCCTTGTGTGTTGCAAGGGTTTTCCACGTTAAATCTCGTGTCCTCTGCAGTGTTTACTTATCGTTCTTCGTTATTGTTCATCTCGTATTATAACAATAGCAAGCTCAAATCCTCCATGTACATCAAAGCTCAGGAAAGAGTATGTACGTTATTGTGTGAACGTCCTATATGTCCAATTAGCAGAGTCCACCTAGTTAGCGCCGTGTCAACGATCCTAGGTGTCTAGCTACCAACCGACCCCCCTTCAAGAATGGTCATGTACATGACACATGAGCATAAAAAAATACTTCCACACAAATATCATCAAATGGTTGTGCTGTAGAATGAACAAATGCATTACTTTCATTCATAAAACTTCCACGGATAAGAAACCAAACACCCGGATTTACACCCTGGGTCACCAACAAAAAATCGAGATCATGTTTGTAGTAGTAGCACCTCAAGAACCACTGCTACAACAAAACAAACAGAACAGAGAGACCTACGCGAGTGGCCGGCGTGGTAAACAACGCATGTAACAAGCTCAAGACCTGTACCACAGCCGCAATGGACACCAATTCATGTATATGTAATATGTGTGCACTGGTGGGATGCAATGAAAGACAGCCAAAAGTATGTGCACTTCTGGTTTGAGAAAGTCCGGCCCTGGTGAACAAAATCCAGGCCTACGCGCGGCTTGGCCCGACTGAAATTTCAAAAAACTGTCCTTAACGTGGCTGAAGTAACGGAAAGGATCAAGTATATTTTACACCCTGAAATCTATAGGATTAGATGCAAATCAGCTCGACAATAAATTGGTTGTTCTGCCCCTCAAATCCACAAAACCGGTCTAAAATCACCCCCGGCTAGTGTTTTTTTTGGTGAATTTGGGCAGTTTTGGGCAAATTGGGATAGTTTTGCTCGAGTTGACTCTAGACGCTGACGTGGCGCCATCCGCTGACGTGGTGTGGGGCCTGGCCGCCGGCGAGCCGCCGACACTGTTCCTCAGGGCGGTTTTCGCGTTCGTGTCCAGGCGGACGAAGCTCCTCGTCACCGTGTTAGACGACCGGTTGTCTGTCGCCGGTGGCCTGCGTGCCACGGTCCGCCTCTCTGTGCCTCCGAACCAGAGGAGCAGCAACGCGGACATGGTGGTGAACCGCACGGCTCGGATGACCTCTCGCCGCGCCATCGTCCTCGTCCTCTAGACGCCACCAGCGGCCCACATGAGCACGTCTCGCAGCCGGCTGATGAACTCGCATCGCCTGCCGAGGTCGACTGCGCGCGGGCGCCGAAGCTGGAAGCGCCATTCTCACTGTCCCTCGCTAGCGTGCGTGTGCCAAATCTGATCTCTGCTTGCTGTACCTAGGGATTAAACGGCCCAATCTGAGCCCCATGGAGTTCTACTTCTAGACGGTCATAGCCAACTCGTCGCACTTCGGGAACAACACCGTCAACCATAGCTTCCGGATGTACGTCCCCGACAGCCGTGACCAGCGGTCGCGATACGACGCCTTGGCGAGCTGCGGGGCGGCCTTCGCTGCCGGTTCAGCGACGCTGCCGGCGACAAGGCGCTTCTGCAGAGGATAGACGAGGAGTTGCTGCGGCGCCAGCTCGGCGACGTCATGCTGGGAAAGTGGTGTGCTGGCGGCGACAAGGAGGCCGTGAGCGACGACTGCTCCGTGCGGCACATTTCGAGTCCAGAGTCAACGCCAGGTCATCGGAGTTGGCCATGACCGCCAGGTCCCGCGCCACGTCAGCGATCGGCGCCACGTTAGTGCCCAGAGTCAACGCCAGCAAAACTGATCCAATTTACCCAAAACCGCCCAAATTTGTCAAAAGCCACTGATAGAGGTGATTAGACGGTTTCGTGAATTTGAGGATTCAGAACAAGACCAATCCTATAGATTTCAGGCGGAAACGAGGAATTTCAAGCCGGGTCGGGGCTCAGCCTGATACGAGCCTGGCCAGGTGGCCTGGCCCGACCCTCTCCGGCCCGAGATTTTCGGGCCCATGGCTAGGCCCAGACCATTGAAGGAAGAACAGAAAGCTCCACCGTTGGATGCAGCAAATCAACGGCGGACGTTAGAGCAAGCGCGCGTGTCACACATTCATTCTGGGGACTCGCCGCCGAGGTGTACGTGCCAGCCGACCGCCCGTCCGCCGCCGTCGCAGAAAATTCCCCAAGAAAAAATGGTCTTCTCGCCGCCGGCGGAGCTGACGTTCACGGGGATGGAGATCAACCTGGACCTGGACACGGAGGACCTCTACCCGACGGTGCCCCTGCGGCGGGTCCCCGGGGGCGACATCTTCGAGGCGGCGCGCGCCGGCGACTGCGCCCGCCTGGCCCTCCTCCTCGAGGCCGGCGCCAACGTGAACGCGCGCGACCGCTGGGACTCCGTGCCGCTCTACTACGCCTGCCTCGCCGGCCACCCCGACGCCGCCAGGATGCTGGTCCAGGCGGGCGCCGTCTGCGCCGAGAGCACCTTCGACGGCGACCGCTGCCACTACGCCGCACTCAACCTCGACCTCCGCCGCCTCCTCAAGTCCTTCGAGGCGCGCCCGCCCCCGCTCCCGCCGCTCGCCGCCGCGCTCCGGGCTGCCTTCCTCGCGTGCCCCGCCAACCGCGCCGCCTTCCTCGACATGATGCTACAGGGCGCCGCCACCGCCGAGGCCGCTGCGCTCGCCCAGGCCGCAGGTTCACTAATTTAATTGATTATTCCATTGGCATACTTAGGTTTTCATGCTAGAATCAATCCCCAATACCAGATGATTTTCATTTTAGGGTCTCTATACTTTGGTTTTGTTTTAGTAACACCTAAATTCAATTGTGTGCAGGATTTGCGCCAACGGACGATGCATCCATGGCTCGTCTGGTGCCTCCGGACATCACCTTCTACGTCGGCGGGAAACCCATCGAAGCTCACCGCGTCATCCTCTGCGCCCGATCGCCCTTCTTCAAGAAGAAGTTCAAGGCAGACTGGAAAGACAGGAAGGAAGTGAGATTCTCTCAGAAAAAGCTCTCTTTCACCGCCCTCTTCAACCTCGTCCACTTCTTCTACGCCGACAGGCTCGAGGCGCCCGTCGACGACATGGAGAGCCTGTCGCTCATTTGCAAAGTCTGCAAGTGCGAGGAGCTGCGCAGGCTAGTTGACACAGAGATCGTGCATCACGCGAACGCGCAGTATAAGGCGGCCAGGAAACTGGATCAGGTCGAGTCGCAGATACGGTTTGTTTTGCAGGGGCAGTCGTTGCCACTGGAGGACCGTCTTCCGTCGGCGTTGCAGCGTGTTCTGCACAACTGTCTAGCCAACTCAAGACAGGAAGATTACTACAGCTGCAATGTACCGAATGATGTGCGCAGACACTCGGCGGATGATGATGGGGCCGATCTCATTGTGAAAGTAGATGATAGGGTCTTTCGTTGCCATCGGGTGATTTTAGCCTCAAGGTCCGAGTACTTCAAAGCCAGGATATCACGAACAGTGGGTTTTCTTCAAGGTGACAATGGGTCTCCGGATCTCCCAATTCTAGAGGCGCATGACATGAGTGTAGAAGCGTTTGAGAAGATGCTTGAATACATGTAAGATCCCTTTGCAATTTGTCTTGCTTGAATCTTATTATCCTTGTTGTTAATTATTGTCTGGCTCATTACCTGCTTGTGTTGATTTTAGGTATACAGATAAGCTAGAGCATATGGATCCAATCCTGGTGAGATATACATAAAGACATTACTCAATTGCCTCTTCGTACAGAAATATTGAAGTTACTTACTTCAGTTTTGTTCTGAAACTAAACTGAAGCGAACCTATCCCAGGCTGAAGAACTTTTTGATGTCGCATCCAGATACTTGCTGTTTCCCCTCAAGCGAGTTGTAGCTGATCTACTGTTACCAAACCTGGAACATGTTTCGCCTGCAGAACTGTGCCACTGGTTGATGCTATCAGACATGTATGTGCTCCTCATGCTCATATGATTATATTATCTGATCTGTTCCTGATGTCATTATTTTTTCCAAATGCAGTTACGGCGTCGTGAAAATAAGGGAGTACTGTCTGGACATAATCGCCTGCAATTTCGAGACGTTTGCAGACACAAGAGAGTTCCGGGCCTTGCTCCTCACGCTCCCACCGCCGTCTGCACACGACGCGTTGCGGACTACTCGTCCCAATGCTCCCGGGGCGATGGGAAGCACTGACCAAGGTAATGTCCTCGATGATTTGCGCGATAAATGGCTAGAAGCGGAGGCTGCTGAGCTAGACGAGAGAGATCAGAGCGCGGCGCTGTTTGACAAGCGGCTGGAACTGCTCATGTTTGTCGCCGAGCGAGAAGCAGATGATGACCATGCTTGACGACTTAACAACTCTGTGCCTTCATAGTCTTCGCTGAAGGGAGCGACTAGTGTGATATAGTCATGTCTCTTCTTTGTTTACCTTTGGATTATAATAGTTGTGCTAGTAAATCCGGTGTCTCGTCTTGATGACTGTTCTCCTTGTTCAGAAAAGTCTCCTGCTTTTGTAAGTAATCTGCATCTGTCCTTATATTTTACTGATACTGGCCAGTTGGGAAACCTGCAAAAAATCTTGTGCCCAGTGTGCATCAAGTTTAGTCACATTTAATTTTTGCCAGATCCAGTGTATGTTCTCTGTATCTCATTTCATTCATACCATCAAAACGTAGCACTACAAAAGTTTGTACATTGATTCGTTTGTACATTGATTGATGGACCAAAAATTAGTTCTTCAGTAATTTTGAATTAAAAGAATGAGAATGCACTTGTGCATAACACCGCAATGTAGATGGCAGCTTTTAGACTGCTCACAATGGGAAGTATCATATAGTGGTATCATACACATGATACTACTCTATGTTACTAACTCCATAGTGGGTAGTAACATAAGTGTAGTATCATGTAACAGTACATTTATTGGGTTTGTAGACTCATTATGCCTTGGAATGCGTTATGTTACAGTATCTACTTATGATACCACTAGCTACTCTCTCATCATGCATGGATTGCATGATACCACCTATGATACTCCCATTGTGGGTAGTCTTAGGGTTATCAAAGATCCACAAGTCAGTTATTCTGCATGTTAGAAGGAGCATTTATTTGTGAGGGAAATTACTGTATCATGTAAGCTTTCAAAATATGTTGTGTGTACCACAAAAGCTCCCTACGTTTGCACGTTATAGAGATGATAGAGTAGTATGCTTATAAAATAGAGGAAAGTGTGATAGGTCTTCATGTGAACCATTAATGAATGTTCCTCTCCTTCAGTTTTACAACATAATAGTAGTATGTTGTAAAACTGAAGGATTAATAGTACTTATTTGAGCTTATTACACTTCAAGAGGATATTTAACAAGCAGGGGTGGCACAAAGAACACGGAAGTCCACCGGGGCTTCTGAGGAGTAAATGGTGAGCTGTGGAGATTGATCGGCGATGGGTTGCTTGAGGATGCACGTCCCGTTGCTGTCCACCTCCATCACAATTGGTGACGGTCCCAAAATGCTCTTCTGGAGGCCATCGCACGAAACACGCACGCCAATCATCTTGCACGAGCATGATGTTCGGAACAACGCCGTGTAAATCCGTTGGTCATCGATGAAGTCACCACTGGTGGTTACGTTGACGGTAATGTCAGACTTGTCACAAGCTACTTCGCCAGTACCTGCATGCATCCATAAAAATATTCATCGGGAGGATCTAGATATATATATGCTAATGATTGTAGCTTCGATAGACATGAACCTGTATGCATGTGGCAAACAAGGGCAGCGAGGAGAAACATGAGATTCAAAGCCTTACACATGTTTTCGCTTCTTTGGTGCCTCTCGCGTATGTGACTGTCATAGAGTTCGAAGGTTATATATAGCACTCGCACAAGGTCATACTTTGAGATTTACTACTAGTATAATTGTTTGAGGAAACATATTAAATGTACACGATAAGATCTTTGTAAGCTTTAGAAAGAAATCTAATTAATCAATACTTAAAAATATTATCATATTACAAATTTCTTATGGTAAGAATTCAGAAACATCCTAATCATTAGTGATAAATCCCTTAGATATGACGCGTTAAGACGCCTTGTCTATTTCTGCTTAACTAGATTCACAAAAATACACGAATATATTTCTACATTCTAAGAAAAGATACACTATGACATGGCCCCACGCACACAACCACACCTGACACAAACACAGAGAGCACGATATATCATTTTCACTATTTTATAGAGCACAACCCTATACAGAGCATTGCATGTGCACTAACTAGTAACAAAACAAAATATATATAGTAACAAATTTGGTCAGCTCTATCTGTGTTTTTGAAACAAGGCAAAAGCTTTGCCTATTTCAATTATTAAGAAGAGAGCACAAATTACAAATTACAAAAAGGGTCACGACTCACACGCACGCGCTACTCTCGCGGCATAATTGAACCCAAATGTTTTGCCCCCGCGATACTCCAAAGGGATGCGGTCCTCTTAATAGACGAGAGGATTACATTAGGCATGGCGGACACCTTCCTAAACACTCTAGCATTCCTCTCATTCCAAAGCTCCCAAGCGACCAAAAGAACCAAAGAGGCGAGTCCCTTGCGCGTTTGCCCATTTGCTCCGGTAGTAGAGCTCCACCATTGTTGCACCGAGTCGAAATTATGTCAAGTCGAGACGCCAATGTTTCCCATTCCGAGCCAATCTTCCTCACCTTGCCAAACACGGGTAGAGTACCGGCATTTGAACATGATGTGCGCCGCGATCTCCGGTTCCCTCTTGCACAATTGGCAAAGACCGCAATTCGGCCACCCACGACGCTCAAGACGGTCCGCCGTCCACACCTTATTTTGGAGGATCAACCAAGCAAAGAATTTGCATTTAGGAGGGGCCCAATTGTCCCAAACCGCCGTCTTCATGATGGGAGTGGGAGTGCCCTCAAGTTGCGCCAAGTATGCTGATGCCATGGAGTAGATACCGGAGGTAGTGTGCTTCCAAGAAATGGTGTCCACCATGTCTTCGTTTAGTTGCACTTCTTGGAGTTTGCTCCAAAGGATGTAGAATTCATTGATGTGCAAAACCGAGATGCCCTCCTCAAAACTCAAATTCCGAATAAAGTAGTCATCATGTAGAGCTTGGTGGATGGTAAAATTCTTTCTTTTGGAGATGGCGAAGATGGATGGAGCAATATGACATGGCTTAAGACCCTCGAGCCAAGGGGAGTGCCAAAAGTTTGCCATTTTCCCATTCCCAATGGTGATACCAATTGATTCGTAGAAAAACTTCATATCTTTTTTGTCGCATGGGTTGCCCAAGCCTACCCAAGGGCGCTCCGGCTCCGTCCATTCATACCAAGGCCACCGGAGACGCAATGCACGAGCAAACTTCTCAAGGTCTACAATGCCAAGCCCTCCCATTTCCTTCGTCCTACAAACCCTTTCCCATTTTACTTTGCATTTGCCACCCGAAACCTTGTCCGCGCCCGCCCAAAGGAAAGCCCTCTTGATGTTTCGCATTGCCTTCATAGTGCTTTTTGGAGGGGCCAAAGCCGTAAGCGGGTATATAGCTTGGGCGGTGGTGACCGATTTGATTAGGGCGGTTCTACCGACGGCGGTGATGAATTTTCCTTGTCCCGGAAGCTTGGTTGCCATTTTATCCACCAAAAATTGGAAGTCAACACCTCTAAGGCGGTGAACCGAAAGAGGGAGCGCCAAATAGCGGATAGGGAAGCTTGCACGTGTGGCGGGGAAGTCTTGCATGGTGGCCTCAAGGTCTATTGTTGCACACCGAATTGGCACCACCGAGCTTTTGTGGGCATTTGTTACAAGGCTGGTGACCTCTCCGAAGCCATGTAGAATGCGGGAAAGAGTGTGAATATGCTCCTTAATTGGGGCCATGAAGATGGCCGCATCATCGGCAAAAAGGGATGTGCAGATATACGTGGCACGCCCCCTAAGACGGTGAAGGTCTCCATTCATCGTGGCCGTGCTAAGAATGGCTTGCAAGGGATCGATGGCAATCACAAAGAGAAGCGGAGATAGAGGGTCTCCTTGGCAGAGGCCCTTGCCATGCTTAATTGTCGAACCCGGAATCCCATTCAAGAGGACTCTAGATGATGTGGAGGAGAGAAGAGCCACAATCCAATCTCTAAAGCGTGGTGGTAAGCCATGTCTTTGGAGGAGGTCAATGAGATAATCCCACTGCACGAAGTCGAATGCCTTTTTTATGTCAAGCTTGAGAAGGAGGGCCAGCGTTTTTGTCTTGTGTAGCCTTCTCGCAAAGTTGCGCACATACATGAAGTTGTGTGTGGATATTTCTAGTCTTAATGAAAGCACTTTGAGCCCGAGATACTAGGTTGTTCATGAATGGCGCTAATCTTGTGGCCATGATCTTAGCAATAATCTTCGCAACGGCATGAATGAAGCTAATGGGTCTATACTCCGAAATGGACTCGGCCCCCACTTTCTTCGGCAAGAGCACAATGTTGGCCGAATTGAGCCAATGGAAGTTCTCGGAGTGGTGATTGGGGAAGAGGTGAATAACTTTCATGAGGTCGTCTTTAATGATGCTCCAACAAGATTTGAAGAACAATCCCGTGAACCCATCCGGACCCGGTGCTTTATCGGAGGGCAAGGCTTTGATTGCATCATGAACCTCTTGTTCCGTGAAGTTTTCATCAAGGCTCGAAAGAGCACATGTGCGAAGTTGCACATTATCCCAATTGAAGTCACAGGCCCTCCTAGGCCCCTTTTGGAGAGTGTCGGAGAAATGAGTTTGGATTGTTTGTTCAATGTCTTCATGCTTAGTGACCCACCCCATGCCGGATTTCATTCAGAGGATAAAGTTTGTTCTCCTATGGCCATTAATTTTCATATGGAAGTACTTGGTATTTGCATCACCTTCTCTCAAGTTGGTCATGTGCGCACATTGTCTCTTGCGAGACCTTTCAAGAACCGCCAAGCTAATAACCCTCTTTTAAGTCTTCTCCTAAGATCGATTTCCTCCCTAGAAAGTTAGCAGAGATTTGGGCTCTATCTGTGATTGCGGCGCACCAACCCAAAAACAACGGGCGGATAAGAACTATTCCAAATCATCTGTCTGCGGTCATGGTGCCATTATCTGCCCGAGCGGTATCTGAAATGCCTGTCAAGTTGGAGCTGGACTATCAGGCAAAGGATTCAGACAGGAGCAGCACAAGTATCATCCGTTAGCATGTTGGACACACTTATCAGGCAATGAGTTCACCAATTCTCCTACGGTTATTGGTGGTGACATGGCCGCTGGATTTCATTGATAAGACTATATATGCTTGATCCCGACGTAGCAGAAAATCCAGGCGAAAATCACGCTATATATGGCAGAAGTGTATAAGTGTTATTTGGGATGACATTCCTGCTATGGCAGGCATGTCCTGTTATGTATTAGGTTTTATGGCTAGCATGGCTGCCATGGCAGGGATTTCCCAAGGTAGCCAGAAACCTTTCCTTGGAACCAAGGTTTTCGAGTCGTCGAGTCGACGAGTCGTTTAGGGGTAGCGACTCTTGACTAGTCGTGACTAGTCAAGACTCATGGTCGACTAGTCGACATGAGTAGTTTGCAATAGGTACTATAAAATTACCATATTATATGTATAATTGTATATAACTATATACTTATTAATAGTCTATAATACAAACCTGGGCATCTCCATACAGTGTCCAAGCAGTTTTGGCTCGGGGAAAAATTGGGGCAATCTAGGTTTCATGGGGAGCTGGGCAAGCAATATTGGAAAAAATATGACGTGTTCGGCCACCTTTAAGTCGTTTTTTTACTCAAAAACCTGGACTAGTCGAGACTAGTCGGTTGAGTCGTTTGACTCAACCAATTAGTCGAGTCGAGATGCCGAGTCACGACTAGTCGCTCGACTCAAAAACCATGCTTGGAACAAGTACCAAGACCAGACAAGGCAGAAGCAGCTGCATGTAGGATGGAGCTAATTCTTCCGGTAATTATCTCCCAACACAGCTCAAAGCATCAATGGGCAAGGGAAGAGGCAGGGGAAGCAATGGCATGAGCTCCCAGCCACCTTCACTGCATTCCAGTGGCATACAATGTAGACTGTAGAGCATAATGCATAGTCAAAAGATTGAGTCTGATACTCCACAAGCAGTTAAAGTCATACAATCATAGGTTAAGAACATGTGGCAGCAAAAACAACACCAAGAACAAAAACCATTTAAGTTAGGAAAGTATATACCATAAGATAATCTGCTTTACATATCATTTTATCATTTAATTTGGTTCAGGGAGGAAAAGATACAATGGATAGATCATCCAGCTAATTGACTAACACTCGAACTCAACAGAGTATTGATCTCTCCTATTATATGCACTGGCCTGCTATCAAACATAGATGAAAGTGTTGCCTCGCAGAGCTTCTTTAGTTCCCTTGTTTTTGTAATCGCTGACTCCTGTAACATTAGAAAAGTAAAATCATTAACATACGGATTGGGCACAGAAAGCACAAGGAGATCAAAGAGTTTCTTCAGGGTGTGTATGAAAGTAATAGTGCTTTGGTTCGTTTGTACATTGATGAACCAAAAATTAGTCCTTCAGTGAATTTGAATTAAAAGTAAGAACGAGCATGCACTTGTTCATAACATCGCAATGCAGATGAAAGCTTTTAGGGTTATCAAAGATACACAAGTCACGTAATCTGCAGTCCACTGAGAATATGCATGGAATCAAAGAGTATGACAGACAAAGAAATTATCACTTACTTGCTTCGGCCAGGATGATGATAGTGCGTTTTGCAGCTCCATGCGCTTAACTGATAAATCACCTAACCCTTCTCGTAGTTTCACCTCATGATGCTTCTTTTCTTCTAAGGTTGACACCAATCTGTCCAAAAACCTTGGAACAGCAAAGGAAACAATGTTAGGTTAAGAAATGTTAGAAGGAGCATTTATTAGTGAGGGAAACTACTGTATCATGTAAGCTTTCAAGACAACGCTATGAGCAATAATAAGTGTACCGCTGTAGCAACAATCGAAGACACAAGTCGGTATCATTTTTTAAGTACATCAGATAAACAAGAGTGAACTTTCAGAATAAACATTCTTTTACCTTTTAGAGTTGAGGATCATTATACGGTCAAGAGTTTTCTGGTTAGTGAGCAAAGAGATAGCTGCGGAGACCTCCACAAGCATATTCTCCAAATGGTCAGGAGCATACTGTTGGAGAACAAAAGGTGAGACAGCTTGCACCTGATGCTGTAGAGATGATGTATCAGCATTTCTGATCTCCGCTAAGCGCAGGGTCAAAAATGATTTTACCTGTTTCAAGTGTCAGATATTCATGAGCTAACAGCACAAAAAATATACTAAATTGATAGTTACTTTATTTTACTAATACTAAAAGGGAGAGGTTAGCAAAGCAGCCTTTAGTACAATAACAGAAGTATCATCTTGAATGCTTGAGAACTACAAAAACCGTACGAACTTAGTATTGATAATTGTTGTAATTATATGACATGGCTCTAAGTTATTTGCAATTTTAAGATCTGGCAATGTCAAAATACCTCAAGTAAATCATCCAGAATATTATTTCTGTATTCCTTCTCCAGCAACTGACTTCTTTCTTCATATTGTCCTGATTCAGTTGGAGCATTCTCAATAGCGGCACTTTCTTCAAGATTATCAGTAGAGATGTCCCAGCAAATCTGATTATCAGACGTGTCTGCAGATGGATAGGCTGAAACATCAACACCATAATTTTCAGAGCCTGCCAACTCGACATTGGCATCAATGATTTCGTAAGTTCCAAAACCATCTCCAGATTCTTCCACAGGTTGTTCCACAGCACCAATATCCCAGTCAATACCATTATTATCCACCGAAATGTCCCAATCAATATCATCTGCAGGAGCATCAGAGTTGATGTGCTCTCCGTCCACACTAGACCCATGAGCTTTTGTTGCATCTCCAAGGGAATTCTGCACCTCTGTACATACTGAGACATGGAGCGAAGGAGGATTGGCCTGCAGCTGCTTCAGATTGTGCGCCACAGACTTGAAGTTTTCCTAAACAAAGAAGAGCACGGTTAAATAAAATTCACAAGAGTTGTAAAGCAACTTCCTTCAACATTCAGTATCTGATAGGTTCTAACTATGTAGTCCTGGCTATACCTTATCCTCTGTGTGGCAGTCCCTAGCAAAAGCTGTATAGTACTCAACAGCCTGAGAGACAGGGTCACTGCCCAGAACTTCCAAGATCTTGCTAAACGTTGACGGAAGCGTTTTGGCAGACTCTATCAGCTCTTGCCGCACATCTACACCCTACAAACGAGGTTCAAAGCAAGCGGCACATCAGTACAACACAATAAGCACACAACACAGTAAGAAACATAATCAGCACCGTAAAAGGCGTATCTCAGATATAGGGAGACAAACCTGCAGACCGAGCTCCTGGCAAGCTTCCACATACCGAGTTGCCGAAAGAGCAGCGAGTCTCTTGATGTCAGCTTCCCTGCGGTCAAGCTCCGCGAGCTGCTGCTGGTTCTTCTGCATCTGCTTCCTCTGGTACGGTCTTGAGGCAGCCAAAACAGGTATTCAAATTAGCCATGGGGATGATAATGCTAGGTCAAGCACGACTAAAGCCGAAAGGCAAAGGAGATGCTTAGTAGTACATGTCATAGTTGACGTTCTGGACCATGGTCTGCGCCGCCTCTCCGAGGTAGAGGTGGTCCTTCTCGTAGGACTTGACGATCGACTCCCATTCGCCCTAAATATAGCATTTGCACATCAAGGATTCAGATCATATGTACATTTTCAGTGGCACTACTATCTGTATGTATGTGAAGAGAGTGAATTAGCAGCAGGCAGATCGTACCGCGGATCCCGTGAGGCGGCCGAAGATGTTCCTGCTCTCGGCGTTGGACTCCAGGAGTATGGCGTATATCTTCTTCGCTTCGAGGTACCCTACCTCTGCGCGGAAGGACGAGCGAGGGTTTCAGTCGCGAAATTCGTAGTAGAGAAGATGCTGCGGGGGAGGGCGTGGGGAGGAGGGGTTACCTTCGAGCTCGAGGGTGAGGAGGTCGGGGTGGAGGTCCCTGGGGAGGGAGGCGAAGGCGGCGGCGAGGCGGGCGCGGAGGGCGGCGAGGCGCTTCCTCCAGTCGTGGGGCACCCGCTTGCGGTCGACGAGCCACTCCTGCAGGCGCGCGAAGGCGATGTCGATCGGGAGGCTGCGGATCTCCGACGGGTCGCGCATGGTCGCCGGCGGCGGAGGACGGCCGGAGCTGGTCGGGAAGGTGGGGACTCAGATCGCGGGCTTGCTTGGGTGCGTCAAGTAGATTCGTAAGTACTAGTCTGTGGCTCGGTCCGGCCCAAAACCTTTCTCTATCTTCTTTTTTTGTGTGTGTGCAAATTTGCAACTAGCTACACATTTAATTAATTTAGTCAAAATAATACATCTCCAATTTTTTGTTTTTATGATAAAGTCCTAATCCCACCCGAATATGGCCTAGATTTGGTGATTCCCGTGCTCTATCCGACCTGTGCCAAAATTTCGGCAAAACATATCAGTTGTTCTCTAGAGGCGTTTGTACACAAACCGCCCCGAACGCCTACAAATGGGGAAATGACATTCTACCCCTCGCTGAGAAATTTGAATCAACTAGAATTTGAAGGGACGAAGATATAAGTGTTTTATATAACAAATAACACAAATAACCAATTGTGTGTCGATTCAAAAGGGATCTATCGAGTCACGCTACTACAAAGAATGGCCTTAGAGCCGGTTTAAAGGCAATAAAAGTCGGTTATAATACGCGATTTTAATGAATGAGAGCTAATACATAATGATTGTCTTAGTCATGCTTTTCTCCATTTGTGCAAAAAAAGGAACTCATAGGTTGTTTCCTCTAACACAAATATGCCTTAAAAGAATCCTTGTCGGCGATAAATGAAAAAAATCACAAGACATGGAATAGTATCATTAACGAAGATAAATCAATAATCCAACAAATAATGTACTATAAATGTAGTATCTTTCATATGTGTATAACATTTTTTAATTTGTGATTGCATAAAGTCTTGTTAATGAATGACATGTCAAACCTCATGTGATGTAGGGTCATTGCGCTACTTTTCAACTTAAAAACCAGCATAAGCTTTATCGTTCATTCACTCATGGAGAACACTCTACAAACCTTGGTCTTATGTACAACTATTGAATGTACATGGTGTCATTGAAAGAAATTATAATAAATAGTTGTCGAATAAATGAATATAAAATGTACATCACAGTCTCAGGAATGATTTTTTTTTCTAGTCGTTGGCAAAGGTATTGGAAATTTTTCGTCGCTAGTTCAGCATATGTGCGGGGCCATAAGACACACCATAACCAAATTGACTAGTACGTGAATCAATGCAGAATTCTATGGACCTAACAACCTTCGGCCATGCATTCCACCTTACTCGTGTGCATATATACTATGGTTCTACCTTCAGTAAAACATGTCTGTTGTGAAAATCTCTACGTGCCTAAGAGCACTCTTTCCTGCTGGTATAAAATAAACCAAATATGATAACAATAGAAAAGTCATTTGCCCCATGACACGAAGACAAGAACAAATGATAATTTACTGTAGTGAATGGGAGGTGCCAGGAATGGGAGTTTGGGAGGGATGAGAGAACCGTTGCCTAGGAACTGGCTCGATTGAACAAATTTCCCTTCTCCGCAGCGAGGAACTGGCCTGGGCTGCGATTGCCGCGTGTATGTGAGCGTCTGCGTTGTATTGTGTTTCGCAAAAAAAAAAGGAAAAAGCCAAGTTAGCTAAATCTGAGGCGGAAAGTGCAAACGGAAAAGCTATAACTATTTGTGCAACAGCCTCAGATGGGTCCGGAATTAGGACAACTCAACTAAGGAATCCCACGCTGGTCCTAATTCCCACTCCTAATCTAAAACAGAAGAAAAAACCCAAGAAACAGTTGGCCAAGCTGAGCAGAGTGTTAAGTTGTCAACAAGCCAGCACGGTTTAAATCGTGTTCAAAATGAAGTCTTTATTTTGTAACATTAGGGGATTCGGATTGCGGGGGCACAAAACTTGCACCTTCCTGAGGAGTACCTTCCAGAAGAAAAGAGCAACATAGTTGGAATCCAAGAGACGATGAAGCGGGGAGTACCTTCTCCGAACACATATGCACACAAAACTCACGAATTGCGGGGTCTGGTTTCCCCTTTCTAAACTGGATAAATTCTCTCTTCTATAATGCATATGCGGGAACTCCCCGCCCTCTGACTTAAAAAAAGCGACATTTCACAGAATAGAAACTCCAAAGTCTTAAATTTAGAGATAAATTCAACCGGATATGCTTATCCTCATCAGGCAGACAAGGGATTTTTTCTTGGCGTTTGTGATAGAATGCTTGAAGAGGAGCTATTTCCATGGGTAAATTCTTTCTTAGCGCCTTGTTGCTACACCACACACTTAGTGAGAAATGGATAACGGTTGTCGTGTATGGTCTGACGGATAACTCCAAAATGGAGAAATTCCTTACCGATCGAACCTGAAACCAAAATCTCGACTTGTCCGTCCCCGGTGGTCGTGAGAGGTAACTTCAATATGATCCAGGGCTGCATCAATACAATCAAAATAACCGAGTAAACTAACATCAAATACACCTATTTAGCCCTTGTGGTGTGAGACTGGCTTTAAATGAACTGTGTCGTTCAGGAGTCTGATACCGTTAGAGCAAAACGACAACCAATTGTGTTGCGTGGTATATGGGGTTTTTCCCCTCTATAGAGTGGGAATGGTGGTTCCCAGCTTTCTCCCTGGTTGTTGAAATCTCTGAAAATGAATGGCTTACAACCATCAACTGGTGCATGTTCACTTTTCAACTTAACAGGCAGCATAAGCTCCATTGTTCATTCACTCACGATGAACCCTTGACAAACCTTAATTAGTCTCGTTTACAACTCTTGAATATATGATACACTAAAAGAAAATATAATGTGTTAGGACCCTGTACCATATACCTCTACTTGGGCTGGTCCCATGGGCTAGCTATGATGGGCCAGGCCGTCATGCGACCTCCAGGAGCGGCAGGCTACAAAGATACGGGAGGAGGCAGCGATGAACGCATCCAGTTGGATCACGATGAAAGGAAAGACTGCTTCTTCCTCCCCTGAACTCCTCTGTTCCCCTATCTCTTTCTCTGATCCCCAACCTCCTGCTGCTACCTGTATCTCTAAAACTAGCTACCTAAATCTGTGTAATCTAGTGCTGTGAGTGTTGTGGAGTGATCTGTGAAGTGGGTACGTAACATTTGGTATCAGAGCCCGGTGTGATCCTCTCTAATTCCTCGACTTGGTCACCGATCTTCGGATCCTTAGCGATTGGGCGTCGATCTCTGTTAGATCGACACAAAGTCTCCCCTCAGGAGCGCCTACGCTAGGTTGACTTGAGTAGGGGTGAGGATTTCAAGTGGTGCCTGTAACCTGTTCGACCAATTGCCGCTACCAATCTTCGAAGAGCATTGACTCCATGGAGGCCAAGTTGGACTTGTTGCTCCAGCTGCTGCAGCAGTCCGAGTTCCGTATGGCGTCGGAGATGAAGGCGATCAAGCTCACAGTCGACACTATCAAGCTCGCTGCCGCATCTGTGTCTGTGCTCATCTCATCCGCAACTCCGACTTTGTCCACGGCTCTGGAGAAGGTGTCCCATACTGCTCAGACACCTACGGAGGTCTTGGCAACACAACTGCCACAGCCGTTCTCCGTCCAAGTGCTCGGCATGTTGGCGCTCGCCAAGCGTTCAACGGAATGCCCCGGCGACAGCACCAACGTTTTTGCGTGCCCCAATGCTCAGCGGAAGGCCACACCCAAGCTACTTGATGAGAAGTTCCAGTATGTGGATGCCAACCTTGTGGTTTCGCTACAACCGGACAGTGAGCAGGCAGTGATATCCACTTCCTCTGGTCCTAGTCCGGTACCCATGCAACCAATATTCAGCGGGGTGCTTGACATCGATGTCGTCGGCGTCGTCAACATCACCAAGATAGCTGATGTTGTGTCCCAGGAAACTGATGAAGTTGACGTGCTCGCTATGGTCGATATCGTTGACGATGGCCCTGGAGAAGACCAGCGACCACCCTGGCCGCCGCCACAGCTAGCAGGAAAGGTATCAGCTGGGTTCCACATGACATGGGAGAGGACATGGTTGTTGTATGCGCCACCTTGTCTTTTGGAACAAGTTCCTCCTTGGCTACCCTTCCTGCCAGCCCCAGCCCCCAAGCCACCATGGCTACTTCTGCAACAGGGGCAGGAAGCAGGGCATGGACAACCGGCCCTTGTCTTTGTTGGTGCACTGCATGTGCTCGAGGGAATACCTGCTATCATTGTTATGATGAGGAGGAAGACCCATGATATTGGTATGAGGAGATTTTCTAAGCCAATGCCTTCTCAGTGGGCGTGGTCGCTGCCCGCGCCACACATTCCGCGGAGACGACCACCTGAACTGGAGGCTGCAAGGGTACCACTGCCACTGCCTATGCAACGGCCATCACTAGTTTGCGACATCGGAATAGTGCAGCAGAATATATGTTCGCCATATGAAGACATGACTCCAGCGTCGAATATGCTGATGTTAAGTGGTAATCGCTCAACCTCTCATGGTTACATCCTTCGTAATGCTCTATGCAGTCCTAGTGGGATATGTTGCTTGGATGATGCGTTCTTGAGGCTCAAGAGGTGTTGGTCAGTTATTCAATGTGTGCAACAGTCTACTGGAATTTTTGAAGCTTTTCTTGGTCCGACGACATAGGGATGGTCTCTATGCATGACTTGGTCCAAGATGCAGCCCTGAAGGTATTTTGGAGAAGTGCTGCACCCTGTTTTCTGATGGTAAATCTTCTAGCAGCGAAGCCAAATTACATGGTTATCATGGCCTCTTGGGAGAGTGGATACAAGTTGTTTACAACACCATTTCTTATTTGGAGGACCAGTGCAGCCTGTATTCCTAATTCTTTGGCTCAGTTTCAGTCGAAGGTAGCAGGGCCACTATATCACTTGTCTAACTACTGTTCAGTGGCACCAATTGGGCTGCAGTTGCCTGTAAACTTGATCACTCAAGGTTGGATATATAAAGCTCACAAGGATAATAACTACATTAAGTTGTCTCCTTCTGATCACTGTCAAGATGGAACATATTTTACGGTGGAGCAGCTATCTTATCCTACTGTGGAGTGTAATGCTTCTGATGTTTTCCACTCTGGTGGTGAAAACCATGCACGCCAGCAATTATTCAGGAAGAAAGGCCTTGCAAGCTACCTATGCGGTATGTATGCTTTAAATCCGAGGATGCAGATTTCATTTGAAGCCTTTTGTACATGCGTGCTCCCAATGTGCACTGACATGAGGATGGATAAGTCGAAGGGCAATGGTGAACTAACTCAGTGGCTGGCCAGCAACCTCTTCGTCAAGTGTTTACACCGCAACAATTGTGGTTCAGATATATCAAGCAGCAAAAGTCTCCAAGAAGTGAATACATTATTTTTCTGGGCACTCGTGGACTTCGATGACAAAGCTAATCAGCACGAGAAGAGTCTGTGGGATCATGGTGGTTGCATGCTTGTTTTGTGCAGCTGTGAGAATTGGCAAGCACATTCTCAAGGAGGGAGGAATGTCACAAACCAGGCCGCCTTCTCCGACCAAGTCCACGTCAGCCACGACTGCTTCATCGCCTTCGTTGACAAGATCCCCGTTGGCTACGACTACTACCTCGACGAAGCACACTACTTCGACCCCGTCTACGATTGCCTCAAATACTACAGCGATGACTGCCTCGGGGACCTTAGCAAGCTCAATGAAGTTCACGCACCATGGGATCCTGGCAAGTTAGCCCTCTGTTATCCTTCAAAAGCCTCGGCTTGGGGACAAGCCGAGTTTCAAGAAGGGAGGAATGTTAGGACCCTGTACCATATACCTCTACTTGGGCTGGTCCCATGGGCTAGCTATGATGGGCCAGGCCGTCATGCGACCTCCAGGAGCGGCAGGCTACAAAGATATGGGAGGAGGCAGCGATGAACGCATCCAGTTGGATCACGATGAAAGGAAAGACTGCTTCTTCCTCCCCTGAACTCCTCTGTTCCCCTATCTCTTTCTCTGATCCCCAACCTCCTGCTGCTACCTGTATCTCTAAAACTAGCTACCTAAATCTGTGTAATCTAGTGCTGTGAGTGTTGTGGAGTGATCTGTGAAGTGGGTACGTAACATAATGACATTTGTGGAAGAGAGCAAGAGAACACATACATCACCATCCCAGTCACGATTGTTATTCCCGGACGTACGTCGGCGAGGTATGGGAGTATTTGCGCTGCAAGTTCAGCACATATTCGTGACCACAAAATGGACATGTATTCCAACCTATACAATACAACAACCTTACCAACTCGACTAGTAGCAAATGATTGCAGTGAATGAATACAAAATAATACGGATAGCTAACCCTCTTGGGCCATGTATTCTGCCTTGCTTGTGTGTGCATATATACCATGGCTTCACCTTCAACCAAATATCTGTATCGTGAAACTATCTACGTGTTGAAGAGCGCTCTTTCCTGCTGCTATCAGATATGCCAAAGATGACAACAACAACAAAACAACAAAAGAAGAACAAAACAATTGTAGTGAATATGCATTAGGCCTTGTTTACTCCAAGGGTTTTTTAGGGGATGGAAAGAGTGGGGATAGGAGGGGACCGGTGAGCACCAAATCCCTCAAATACTCTTTCTCTACAATACACTAGCATGGACTAGAGTTTTTGTGTTAGGCAAAAATAAGATGGTTGGTAGGAGATATTTGGGGATTATCCCCTCCCATCCCCTAAAATACACTAGAAGTAAACAGACTAGCGGGTATTTTCCAAGATCCGAAATAATCCCCTCTCATCTCCTAAAATACACTAGAGGTAAACAAGGCCTTAGGGAGTGGGAGGTGTCGGGAAAGAGATAACAATTGATAGGTGCACGTACACATCTAACTTCCTTGATGGACCGCGCTAGGTATCGTGCGACCGGTCCAGCGTGTCAGATCGGTCGCCTTGATTGCCGTTTGATCCAGGTTGCGTTCGTCCAGAAAGAGGCCCTCGCAACGAATGTTTTTTGCATGCGGATGGAGCCCACCACAACGCTTGCGAAGGACATTGATATCAGGCGGGTTGTGATAGCTTCATATTGCCTATCTGTGGTGAACGATATATCTTCTGGCAGTAGAGCTAAATATGGCACGGTGATTTCTGAGATCGAGGCAAGGAGGCGAGAATTGGATGTGGTTCAGTTCAAGCATGAGGCAAGGGAGGCCAACTGGGAGGCACATGATTTAGCTAAAAGCTGTCTTCAGCTGGGTGTAGGCCGCCATGTTTGGTTGATTCAACCACCGGGCTTTGTAAACGTACCCCTTATTATTCAGTAATAAAGTTCGGTGTTCTAGCTCAAAAAAAAAAAATTGCATCACATGGGGGCGCGGATGGATGTGTTGGTGCCTACTCTCTCCTTGAGCACTGAGTGGACCCGCCAATCAGACAACTTCTCTCTGCTATATCCGCAGTTCGCACACGAGCTACTGCCCAACATGTTCACACTTGTTCTTCAAACTCTGTCAGCTGAGTAAAATGTAGTATCGCAGCATGTGAGAACAATGTTTGTCGCATCTCACGATAACATTTACAACATTGAAAGCAAATACTTGTAGCAACGCCCACATCGTCGCATCATCTCGAATTCTCGATTATGCATTCACAAAAGAACATAAGTTTATAGCATTAACAAAAGATAGTTTGCAGGATTTTAAGTTTTAAACACAAAAATCCGTGAAAAAGCAACTTTTGTAGCAAGCGCTCAGAACGCCGCAGCATCTCGCATGTGCATTCAAAACAAAATGCTTACGAGTTTGTAGCAATTTGATACTGTATGTGCATGCAACATCGAGCACTGACCTCATCGGATCAGGCCGTCGACGAATCTGTATCATCTGAGCCTCATCGGAGTCAGATCTGGTACTCTCTGAGCCTGTTAGAGCTTGGTTACCACTAGCACTTGTTAATGGAAGGATTTTTAACATACGCGTGATTGACTTCGACTGACGCAGAGTTTTCAGTAGTGTCCTCAATGTTCAGCAAAGTTTCGCTCATTTATAACCGCATTTTACCCCCAGCTTCTTCGTAATCCAACTCCGGATGGATTCCATTCGTTTTTTGACAAAGGTTGTTTTCTATTAAACCCAAACGTTCACATCAAGGTGATATAACCAAAGAGTCCAACACCCGATCTTTGCACAGATTGAATACCCATAGCCGCAAATAATGTTTAGGAAGAAGAAAAAAAGGAAAATTACAAAGTCATGTATGACTACAAAAATATCTAAGGTGATGGAGTACCGATCCGAAGAGTGTGTTGCCATCCATGCGGGGACAGACTAGTGATAAATTAGTGCTCGATAAATTATCAAAGAGGACACATACCTAGCACCTAGCAGTGTTTCATCTGGTGTTAATACTGAACGTTCATGCAGTTCACATTTTTTCGTTTGTGCAAAGAATTACAGACTTGGCACACTGTCACTTGTATGAAATCAAATATCTTTGTTTTGCTTGAGCAAGTGAGAATGAGAACTTATGTAGGAGCACTATTCCACGTGTGCAGAACGTGTTATAATTTTGATTCATAGAATCTTCAGAAATGAATGGCATGCCAACCCTCAATTGATGTAGCGTTCCTTGCATATATATGTGGTACTTTTCGACCTAACAGGCAACATAAGGTCCATCGTTCATTCACTTATGAAGAGCACTCTAGAAACTTTGATTTCATCCATTGATGGCGAATAGTCCGGAGACATTAGGGAATGGGAGGTGCCGGGAATGAGAGAATAGTTGGGGGGGCTCACCGCTAGCTTCTCGACCTTTGTCTGGGAAAACCATGTGCTAACCAATGTGCATTTTGTCTCTCATAGCTATTCTCCCAGTTGCGGATTCAGTCCAGAAGCTCGCTCTTGCGCAAAAAAATCTCACGGGTGAAGCTGAGACTGTTTGCCCTTTCTACCGAATCACCTGATGAAACTGCCAACCTTATATTCTTCGTGCAACTTTGCTCGACGTTTCTGCGTTAGGATTGGGGGCATCTTCCTGAGCTGCGCCGACGTCTGGCTCCGGCTCATCTATTAGATGTTGCGCAAGGACGTTTTTTTCTCCTATGGTGTTGGCATGTTTGGAAACATCAACGTGAAGATGCTCGTCTTTGGTGAGCTCGCCTCCCAGCTGGTCGTGAGCGAGTCGCCAAACCCTGGTTTCAGACTTTCAGTGCCTTGCCTTGGTCTTCAGGTTTACCATAATATGCGCCTAGTATAGTCCAGTTTACCTATGTTGCACATGTACCTTCTGGCATGTAGGGGTGACTAGCTAGTTCTCAAATTGTTGCACTGCAGGTCGGCGTATGACCCCACACACACAGATTACTATGGTATAACTGCACTAGCTAGTATTCTATACGCGGTACATATATATAGCTACCACGTCAAGTGTGTAATGATCACAATATTAGACATGGCGTGTGGTGTGGATCAGTTCATCACTTACTTCCTCTGATCCCAGAAAACTGTCGCAAGTTTGTACAAGTTGTACTGTGTGTTATGCTGTTTTCTCACGCCATTTAAAAAGGATCAGAGAGAGTATATGATATGATATCAGCCATGTAGCACAAGAGAGGGATCACACGCTTGTAAAGCTTCGTCATTGCCATAGTCCATACCTAACTGTAGGAAGCTTGCACATATTGGGATAACTAAGTTTTCATATGCCTAGTTCTTCATCGCACCAAGAACATAATACAACCTGTAGTTTCGATATCTGTTTTTTATGCCTTCATAGATTTACCGAAATTCGTATCTTCTATTGAAAATAGACGAGCCATCATTCTCTAGTACTACTACTTGGTAGCGAAGCCTCGGCCGCCTGCTTGCGCTTCAGATTGCGCTTGGAACGCGCACGTCTGTTCTGAAACCAGTTGTAGACGTTGGTCTCCGCGACCTGGCCGTGCTGCGAGAGCTCCGCCGTGATATCTTTTATCCTGTGCCTCCCCGGTAGCGTCCCATTTCCTTGCCCAAAGATGCCCTCGAGGATCTGCAGCTGCGTCTGGGTCGGCGACCATCGCTGCCTCGCGGTGAACTTGGGCCTTCATGGACCATCACAGGATCATCACAGTAGGGATTACTACTACTCCCAAGCCCGACACCTGAAGAAAACGAAATCTCGGCTGACTACAAAAGCAAGCAACCATTGCATCTTTTTTATCAGAAGCTAATAACTGTTCTATGGACAACATATACCTGCAATGATGGAGTCCTGGTGCGCGGTGACGGCGAGGTGCATCTCGAGGAGCTGCTCGCAGATGGTGGCGTAGATGGAGATCTGCTTCCGGAGCACCTCCACCTGCTCGTCCGTCATGACATTGGCGAACTCCCCTGCGCTGCCGCTCTCCGCCTCCGGCGAGGCGGCGGAGGCCTTGCCCTTGTCAAGCTCCATGGCTCCCCGCCGGCCGCTACAGGAGGTACACAGATTAATTCTCGGGGAAGTGCCAAAAAGAAGGGTATTTGGAAGAATAAAACTGGGTTCCTGGTGCAATGAAAAAACGGAAGGAAATCCGCCCGGCAGGTGCGAGAAGGTCATATACTAGGTAATAGAATCGTACCGTATCTGTTTGATTACACCAACGAAAACAGGTATACGTAATAAAGCTGAGGCTATCCAATCTGTTTGATTACACCAACGAATGGTAAATAATTTGATATCGATCTTGAATCCCATCGACCTTATGTATGATAGAAAACAACGAAGAACATATCATGATCCGTGAACACCTAACAAGCGAGCTGCAGCCGGCAGCTAGAGGAAGAACCAGGGATGATACGAGGGCAGTTTTGATCTGAAAAAAAGGTAGATAATGTATAAGGCAGATGGATCACAAACCCTATACTGCGTGTGCCAACGATTGGAGTCCAGTCGGCAACTGCAAATACAGGTGGCGCGGCACGGTAGCTGAAGATAGAGGCGTGTATCTTACTAGCTCGCACATTGATTTGGCGACAGAAATCGCTGCAATAGAGATGCAAACGTGTCATCGTTAGTGTACCCTCGTTCTATCAAATGAACTAAAATTTCAAAAACACACCACTTTTTCAAAAACTAGTTCATTTATTTGATACCCTAATTGCATCTTCATGATCAATACCAGCAAGCAGAACAAGCAGCTACTGAGCAAGCAAATTTCATGCGTCCAATACATACACAGAGTTCAGAGTTCAGCTTTGCATCACATTACGACTCCAGAACACACATAAAACACAAAGCACACGCACAGTGAGAACGTAGCTACGAGACGGAATCCGACTCATTCGCAAGCAGTATATTATTAGTATATTCGTCCTCGGAAAACTACCAAAATAAGGTGGCAGTCATGGAGAATAAGTCCATGCAGTAATCCACGAAAGAGTTATTCAGCTGGAACTTATTGCTGGATTGATGATGCTCAGCTTCTTTTGTTTGCGTAGTCATTGTCCGCCACATCTTCATCCTTGAAATCGACATCGAGGTCATCCTGGCCGCCGCTTCCCTGTGTGTCCGCAGCAGCACCGTCCTCCTTGCCAGCATCATCGAACTTGAGATCTTTCAGCAGGTCATCGAGCTTACCAGCAGGCAGATCAACGGAGGCATCATTGTTCGCGCCATAGTTCCCACCTCCATATGCAGCAGCAGGTGCTCCGCTACCTTGATTCAGGTTATCGCCACCGTAGTTGCCAGGAGCCGCGTTGTATCCACCACCGCCCCCTGTGTAACCAGCAGCACCCCCATAGCCACCTTGCCCGCCTTGAGGGGCACCATAGTTCCCACCATCATTGTATCCACCGCCGCCACCGCTTGCATAGCCTCCTCCCCCGTATCCACCACCTCCGCTACCACCGCTTGCATAGCCTCCTCCCCATATCCACCACCTCCGTTGTAGCCTCCACCACCACCATAGCCGCCACCCCCTCCACCATAACCACCGCCGCCGCCGCCAAATCCACCAGCACCACCAAAACCACCAGGACGGCTACCACGGTCATGAGCATAGCTCACCCTCACTATCCGGCCCTGCAGATCCTGGTACAGCAAAAGGAAACATATTAGAAAATGAACCAGCAGTGTACAATTTTAGAAGACTGGTCGAGCTACTAACAGAAAAGGCAAATGGGATCACAGACACCTCTAAATTAAACATGCAAATTTTGTTGTTATTTATGATTTCAGGTCATAGCACAAGAGGAGCAAATAGTGGAGAATAAATAAGATGGCTGATTCAGCTGGTACCATAAACTAATCACAACAGGATCACATATCAGTGCCTCCAGGAATAAAAACAGAAGTGATGATACCATAAACGGTTCATAATGCGCAACACAAGTAAAGAATAACAAATCAAAAGAAATAGTAATTCACCATCTGCACAACTATCACAAAAGCTGGAAAGTTTTAAACACAAAACCTCTATGAGACCAGAAAAATCGCATGGGAACGTTACTTATACTGGTCTGTAAAGTAATGACTTACTAATTTCAAGTCATAGCATCCCATAAAACAGAACACTGACAGGGAGAGAAGTACAATTATGTAACAAGAAATAGCATCTCATAAAATAGAAAGACTGGTTGGTCATGCCAATCACGATATTTCTATTACTTATCCATTCTTTTGGATGAAAAACAAGTTAGAACATTTGAAAATGATAAATCCCTTTTAAGTTGGACACAGGAAAATATAGGCAAAATGTTAGAAAAATAAATGTGGTCTCATAAGCTAGTTCATTGCTTCCTTCCCACCACCTTGTTCAACAAAACGGCTACCTCACCACCCTCTCCTGCCTCCCACCCTCAACACTATCTGCCCCTGTTCCATCAGACTTAACAACAAGCCTATTAAGAATATGCAGTTTTGCGTTCATCACATAAAGTTATCATGAATCTAACTTGTACTTTGTTAATGCCTCTCTTCAACTTTAACACTTGTAACTGAAACCAGCTTAAAGATTATAATTAGAGACAAACCCGTGTTAACTCGAAGTGTTAATGTCATATTCAGGCTGCATGAGCTTCAAGGAAATACAATTCCAAAACATCCTGCCCATATCTCAATCTTATGTGCTAGTTGCCAAAGGACAGAGCAATATGGCTTGCTCGTCGGGGGACGGAAAATGTTTGGTCCATTAGTAAAATGCTACTAGCTACCTAACAGTTGGAGATGACATGAATATATACCAGCTGCAGTTACAGTGGCCAGCAGAGCTAGTCCTAGAGTATTTGTTTTTTTGCCTCCCTATAACCGAAAACATCACTGCACAAACTCAGATACAATGAAGCACCAAAAAGATGCTGCCGATTAAAAGATAATAGAAGCGTCATTTAATCTCTAGGTCATCGAGATATCAAAATATATTTGGCTCGTGGAGGAATGTAGTTATGTAGAAACGAACCATGCATACTATGTCAAATAGCATATATTAGGTAAATATACAGTTTAAAAGATAAATGCAGACAGCTTCATTTCTTGGGTACACGATACCTGACCTTTTACCAAATCCTATTTGCATGTCAACTGTCTAACATTTTTTCAGATACTAAATTTGTAAGAGCTCTTTTGATCCGAAGAAACTTCCATAGTTTCATAGCAATGTTGGAGAAGTGTAATCCTTTGATTAGTAAGATTGTAATCCATAGAGTTTTTTAGATAGAATTCCTTGGACTACACTTTATAGGACAAAAATCAATTAACTCTACTGATTCAAGAAAACATAACACTGCAGTCCTAAATTTTCCATCGACATTTTTGTGTCTGAAAACAGTTAGTTTTCTTATGGGGATACCAGGATGTCATAGATGGAAAATGTGACTGCAGTGTTATACTGTTATTTGGCAGCAAACCAATCGTTTCTGCTGTTATAAACTTATAATGCAGTTGAGTACAACACGATTTTTCGGCTGAATATGATCTTTAAAGTGCTAAAAAGCATATTTCCACTGAACCAACCATATTCGCTAGTTATTATGTCAAGGCACAAAAGATAAGACTTTCTCAATCTCTAGCTGCACAACTAAATATCATATGTCCTCATGGCATCAAGGCATCAAGTCACTAAGGCAAGTCACCAGACCGGACAACTAAGTGACCCTGGTTTGACTATAGCTAGAAATGGCAGAGTTAGGCCACTGGCCCATCACTGTCATCGTGACTTCCTCACAATAATCAAGCCCCCATCACCAGTCACCACTCGCCACTCCCCCGGGCATATCCCTCTCGTCGCCTCTCTGCGGCTATCTCCCAAATTATTTCCCTCCTATTGGTGACACCATTCCCACTAGATCTCTCTTACCAGTAAGGCAGTAACGTTGTATTTGTACAGTGAATACAGGTTTTCTACCTCCTGGCAACTAGACAGCGGATAATTGGCAACTTGGTAACAATGGCACTGTCATTGTGGAAATCCAATTTCCCATGGTACAAAAATAGCTTGGTTTTGAATTCACGCACCACAATGAGTTATTGGCGTTTATCTTAAACATAACAAGCTGCAAGAAATATTATGATACCTTAGTACTCTACTCATGTGTATAGATAGAATTCGAATTTACCAAGACATATAACATGGAACACAAGAAATAGATTGACTACTTATAGAATCAAATGCACTTTCAACATTCTGCAGTATAGAAATAATAAAACATCATGCATATAAATAATAAAACATCCAACACCACAATGCATGTCCCTAAATTCAGATGAAACGTTCATTAGCTTGTTCTGAATTGGACGCTCTCTCGATATTAAATATGACAATGCAGACCCGATTCCAGAGCATTGCTGCCTAAGTAGGTTAATAATCGTATAGAAAAAAACAAAGTAAAACAAGAAGTTATATATTTGGCTGTGTGTTCAATATAAGGTCATTGTGTTAGCACTTTGGGTTCCATCAACTACGCTGTTATGGACACAGATCAGCGAGCATAAAGGACAAGGTTAGGACACTCATCCCTGTCTAAACGCGACAGCGCTCTCTTCCCTAACAAGGTAGGGAGATCCTGAGGCTTAGTTAGCTTTGGGCTTTCACTATTTGATTGGCTTAAAAGGATGCTTATGAAATAATCGCTAGACTAAAGGAAACTAACCCGATCATCTCTAACTTTATCTTACAGTCTTACTAAATAAGATCAGTTTGGTCAAATTTTAGAAAGTTGACTTAAGACAAAACTAATATGCAAGAGTAAAAAGGACCGGAGGGAGTACGACAGTAGCTCAACTCCACACATAACGATCTACATTAGCAAAAGCACAAGATATCATTTCAAAATATAAAATGCTATTGGTTCATCGAATTTCAATTTTTCCAGATAATCTAACAAATCTCATGCCCTTCTTATTCTTAGTAATTACAAATTGGTGAAGCTTCCAAGCAATCACGCCACATACAGCATACAAACCACATTTAGATGATTCATGACCACTAACCCATGAGAAGAATTGGATAAGGAAAAAAAACGACGCATGAAATTCATCACATCTGACTTGCCAAGTGCAACCGGTATGACAAATAAAGCGTGACCCACCTTTCCATCCATTCCTGTAATGGCAGCTCCGGCCTCCTCCGCCGAAGCGTAGGTCACAAAAGCAAACCCCCTTGACCTTCCAGATTCGCGGTCCATAATTACCTTGGCTGAACAAACGAGACAAAAGTTATTGTCCACACGTACAGGGGCACATCTTCTTCATATTCAAATGAACAAGACAGAAACATGCCTTCCAGGACTTGACCGTAGTTTGCGAACGCGTCCTCGAGGCTCTGCTCATCCGTGCCGTACGAGATGCCTGCAGGGACGAAACAGGGTTAGAACTCAGAACGATACAGAACGAGGCGGGCTTCTCTGAACACGGAAATATCTTCTCAGTGCGGCGCAGGGAACGGATGAGCGGTGGTATGGGAGGGGGAGAGCTCCGGACCTCCGACGAAGACCTTGGAGGAGGACATGGCCCGGACCGCCTGGAGCATCGACGAGCCGGAACCCGCGGACCGCTTGACGATGCTCCCGACCTTCTGGAGGAACGCCATCTCTCGGGAACCCCTGCGAAACAAGGCGCGATCGAATTCAGGATGGTTTCGCGACGAGAAATTGTGGAGGTCAGCGAGGTTTGACAAGCCGCTGGATCTGGTTGAAGACTGGCTCGTACCTCGAAATCCGATGGGCGAAGGTTGCGGACGCGCCGCAGACGGCAGGAGCGCGGTGTCGTGAAGAGGAAGAGCGGGGACGGTGGCGGCGATGAGAGGCGCAGGGGTTAGGGTTTGGGGAAGAGGGGACGGCGGCGGTTGTAGGCTGTAGCCTGTAGGGCTTCAGGCGTATGAGGATGTGGAGGGCGTGGATGGAGAGGGGTTTTATTTTAAAATGATATTTTCCTGTTTCTTTTTTGACGTGAATGATATTTTCCTGTTATGCTACTGTGAATAAGATTTTATTTTCAGTATCGGTAATTACTTTGTTTTATCAGCGGTATTTAGGGCATGTTTGGCAGCAAACTACAGTATTTATGAAGTATTCTGAGAATAACATGGTTATTAAAAAAACTGAAGTGATCAATAATTTGAGGTGTTTGGATGAAACGAACAATGTAGTTTCAAAAATTGAAATATTCATCCGTCTGGCTGCATTTCCATCCAACGGAGCTGCATTTACATCGTGAACTCTCTCTCCCCTCTATCTCTCTATCAATCCGCCCCGCTCCTCCCTCGACTGCTTTTCAAAAGTAAATACAGAGATATGATCTTTCATTCTTTTTATAATTATTTTTCGTTCATACTCTATTCTTCAAACTTGAACCCATTGTAGAGAGGTCGAGTATTCTTCAATGCTATGTCATGTAACCACCAAAAAAGGTCTAGCCAGTTTGCGAGTAATAGGATGTATTGTGTTCGATCTCACAAAATAGTTATGTAAATATAGTGAATGGTAGTAGTTCAAATCGAGTTTGATGGTCTAGTTTGAATCTAATTTGCATAAATTCTTGTTTGTTTATTTTTAAAGAAGCAATTAAACCTGGAAAGTTCAAAAATAAGATACCATATATATACTTCTCTAAATTATAAAGGATCGGCTGAATATGCCCCAACCGAGCTAGGGGTGCTTCTCTCGCCGCGTATCGAGCTGTCGGAGCCGGTTGACGGAAAGTTATGAGTCGGGTGAGCTTTTAGCGTCTGCTCGGGCAGGTGCGGTCATGTCCGAGGTAGCGGTGCGAGCTATGTCTACTTAGAAGCGGGCACGCACCTAGTAGTCGTTTTGATATATATGGTATCTGAGAACTTGCCTGTGGCAAGATGGTTAGGTGGGTGATTGTACCCCAGCCCACCAGAGTTCAAACCCCAGGTTTGACGCTGGTGTTTCTCATTTAAGGCGGAATATTCTTCAGTGGGAGGCGACGTTCCCGTCGACAGCGAGGCGCCCGTGGTGACTTCGTCAATTTCAAGACTCGACCCCGGCTCAGTCTCTCGGAGGTGCTCATAGGGGTAGGGTGTGCGTGCGTGCGTTCATAGGGGTGAGTGTGTGCGCGTGTATATGAGCGCTTGCGGTGTACTGTGTTTCGCAAAAAAAAAGATATATATGGTATCTTATTTTTGTCACGCCGGCGTGGCGACTGGGTGGTACGAGCGTGCTCAGAGCAAAGCACGGCCAAACGGCCAGGCGCGTCTGCACTTGAGCTGGCTCCGCTAGTCAGCCATTCGGGAAGAAAAGGGTGTGATACGTTGGTGTAGCCTCCTATACCCACTAGCCTCTGGGACTCGGAGCAGGCATTGCGTAAGGTTTGGAGTGTGTGAGAAAAAGTTTGGCCACATGAACTCAACGTTGATCGTTCTAGCTAGGGAAATATTTGCACGACATTGCCTCTAGTTTGGCCAAGCTGAGCTTCCAAGCAGATAGGACAAGAGAGGAGTAGGGCTCACTGGAATTAATTTATCTGGGATTTTTCAGATTTGACTTGACACGGTTTGATGGGGTTTAGGGTTTAACGGAGATTCAAATTTTGAATTCGGATATGAAATCTTGAACACGATAGCATTCCATGGGGAAATTTTCTCAAGATTTATAGATAACAAAGTAGTCATGAATTCATGGTTTCCCCTTTCTGCATAACAAAGGTTTTGCTTTTAAACACAAATTCCATATACTTTTTTTTCATGAAATAAGTGACTACCTATAATGTTGTCTCAAAACATCATTTTTTAATTATTTATATGCTTTATAAAAAAAATATACTTGCTTCATGTAGCAAGGGTTTACGTTCTAGGAAGTATCCTTTTTATAACTTTATAGAACTTTTTCAAAATCCTCATACCATGGAAAGGCCAATAATCTCACTTCTAGTTTGAGATAAAGTGGCCTGAGGTCCTAAAGATGAAATGCAAATCCAAATTTTCTACCAAGTGAAATAAGATTCACAACCCAAAAATACTTTAAAGGTTTAAACGAGAGGAAATAAATTAATTTTCCCCTCTTTTGTCTACAAATTCTCAAAAGTACACTAAGGTGAAAAATAGTTCTGACACATACCATGAAGTTTAGGCTTGCGAAATGGGGTATTGATTCTTTGTACACCAAAAGATCGGTGTTTAAGTATATATGACCACGATTTAAAAAATGAATGTTTCCTTAGTAATTAGATTTTAAAACTATTTACGGAGGATGATGTTTGGCAGTCGTTATGTCGCAAAAAAACATTATAAACCTCTATCTTCCATTACAGCTAAGCCAATAGATTCTCAGTTTTGGAAATGTTTAACGCGAGTTAAAGAAATGTTTCTTCCGTTTGACACTTCTAAGATTGAGAATGGTGAGAGCCTTCTTTTTTGGGAACTAGGGAAGATAAGTGGTTAGACGATGGCAAACTTTGCGACAGATACCGTAGACTCTTTAATATTATCCGAAACAAAAATGTTATTATTTCGTGGAATCTAGGAGCAGCATTTTAATTTCGATTTCCGTCGCACTCCTGTTGGTCATACCCTACATGATTGACATGACATAGTTAGTAAAGTGGAAAGTGTTACACTTCAACCGAGCATAATGTTTGTAGACATGACTTGAATACTACAAAATGTTTTACAATCAATAGTATGTAGTATGATTGAGTTGATGCTAGAGTATGTTTTTGGTCCACAATGTTACATAAACTTAAAGTGCCACTATAATGTAAGGTTTTCCTTTATCTTCTATGTCGTGGTGTCATTTGTACAAAAGATACTTCGCTAAGCAGATTTTTTCCCCGAGAAAACGTAAAAGAGTTTGTGTTTCATTTTATTGAATAGGGAGAAAACAGGGGTACAACCTCCAGAAGGAGGGACACACACGTCCTCACCAAGCGACAACCAGGCGAGGAGGTGCCCCCAACTTCATACCACAGCGAAAGGCTTCGCCTAGCCTGACCTACAGCCAAGAATGGCGAGCCATCGAGACACGGAGCAACAGGACCGCGTCACAGCTATTGCCAGATGCCTCCAAGGACGACCACAACTCCAGGACAGCCCAAGCCAACGTACCTCATGATACGTCTCAAACGTATCTATAATTTCTGATGTTCCATGTTGATATTATACCAATTGTTACATGTTTTTATATACACTTCATAGCATTTTTATGCATTTTCTGGGACTAACCTATTAACAAGATGACACAGTGCCAGTTCCTGTTTTCTGCTATTTTCGTATTCCAGAAAAGCTGTTCTGGAAATATTCTCGGAATTGGACGAAACTTGGACAGAACCTTCTATTTTCCCGACACGTACACGGAGTCCAAAGGAGAGACGGAGGTGACCGAGGAGGCAGCCACGCCGGCCCCACCTCCTGCCACGCCGGGGGGTGGCGTGACCCCCTCGGGTGCCTCCAGACGCCGCTCTTTCGCCTATATAATGCCTTCGTCCAGAAAACCCTAAATACCCGAGCCTCCATCCACGAAAAGTTCCGTAGCCGCCGTCGTCGTCAACCCTAGTTCGGGAGGGTTCTGAAGCTCTTCCCGGCACCCTGCCGGAGAGGGGAATCATCACCGGAGGGCTCTACATCACCATGCCTGCCTCCGGAGTGATGCGTGAGTAGTTCATCCTTGGACTACGGGTCCATAGCAGTAGCTAGATGGTTGTCTCTCCTCCTTGTGCTATCATGTTTAGGTCTTGTGAGCTGCCTATCATGATCAAGATCATCTTATTGTAATGCTACATGTTGTGTTTGCTGGGATCCGATGAATATTGATACTATGATCAAGTTGATTATCAATCTATCTTATATGTTATTTATGATCTTGCATGCTTTCCGTTACTAGTAGATGCTTTGGCCAAGTAGATGCTTGTAACTCCAAGAGGGAGTATTTATGCTAGATAGTGGGTTCATGCCTCTGGTAATCTGGCGAGTGACAGCAACGTCTAAAGGTGTGGATGTGCTGTTGCTACTAGGGGTAAAACAGCAATGTTTTGTCTAAGGATAATTGTATTGTTTACATTATGCACATTACTTAATGCAATAATCTATTGCTTGCAACTTAATACCAACGGGGAACACGGATGTCAACCTGAAGGTGGATTATTAGTCATAGATGTTGTTGGACAACGGTCTATGTATCTTGTTGTAATGCCCAATTGAATATCATAGTAGTCATCTTGTCATATATATGCATTGTCATGTGCTCTCTATTCATCAATTGCCCAGCTGTAATTTGTTTACCCAGCATGTTAGTTATCTTTTATGGAGAGACATCACTAGTGAACTGTGGACCCCGGTCCATTCTTTTACACTAATAATACAACCAACTGCAATCATTGTTCCTTTTCATTCTCTGCAATTAAACACTATTTTCCACACCATACGTTTAATCCTTTGTTTACAGCAAGCCGGTGAGATTGACAACCTCACTGTTTCGTTGGGGCAAATTAGTTTGATTGTGTTGTGTGCAGGTTCCACGTTGGTGATCGAGTAAACGGCGCCACCAACAACCTTCAGAGGTGCCTTTTACTCCTACTGGATCTGACAATCTTGGTATCTTACTGAGGGAAAACTTGCTGCTGCACTGCTTCATATCTTCCTCTTGGGGTCTCCCAACGAACGAAATGCTATATTGTTGAATGTCATGATTCTATTGAAATATCTCCTTTTGATAAATTTGAAGTAACAACCTCCTTGACTCAAGAAAAGGAAATTGCAGAAAGTAAAAATGTGCTCCCTAATGTTTATATGATAATGCTCTTGATGATGGTCCTATATTGCCTAATGATATTTGTTATACTACTATTGTCAAAATGGGTTTAATGACCCCACTTTTTTGAACTTAATAAAAATTATGTGTTTGTAGATCATGAAAAGCATGCTTTATGTGATAGTTATATTGTTGAGTTTGTTCATGATGCTACTGAAAGTTATTATGAGAGAGGAAAATATGGTTGTAAAAGTTTTCAAGTCGCTAAAATACCTCTCTTTATGTTGAAAGTTTTGAAGTTTATTTGTTTCATCTTTCTATGCTAGTTGCTTTATGCTTCAATAATTTATTTTGTTACAAGATTCCTTTGCATAGGAAGTGGGTTAGACTTAAATGTGTTTGATATTTGCCTCTTGATGCTCTCTTTGTTTTTCAACTCTTATTCTTATGAGAGCATCATTAAAATCTTCAAGCCTAGCTAAAAGGCATTAAAGAAAGCGCTTTTGGGAGGCAACCCATTATCTTTTGTTTTCAGTTTTTGTCAAGGAGCTGTTTACTTCTGTAACAACCCCTTTGTATCTTTACTTTTTCGAATTGTTGTGCCAAGTAGAGCCTCTAATAGAAAGATGATGCTAGATTTGGATTTCTGCGCAGGAACAGATTTTTGCTGTTCACCGTTTCGTTCTTATAAAATTGCCAGAAAATTGAAAAAATCTGCAAATTTTTGTGCGTGATCCTCAGATATGTACGCATCTTTCGTTAGTTTTGAGTTTTTCGATCTGAGCAACGTAAGTGCCTCGAAAAAATTCGTCTTTACGGACTGTTCTGTTTTAGACAGATTCTGTCTTTTATTTTGCATTCTCTCTTTTACTAGTGTTGAGTGGAATTCTTTTTTGGGTGGAAGAGCTTCACATAACATCAGTGGCAGTAGCTAATGTTTAAAAAGTAATGGTCATGTTTGTGTCCTTATAGAACATGTGAGTTTTTGATTGTGCACTAACCCTCTAATGAGAATTACTCTGAGTTTGGTGTGGCGGAAGTTTTCAAGGGTCAAGAGAGGAGGATGATATAATGTGATCAAGAAGAGTGAAGAGCTTAAGCTTGGGGATGCTCCCATGGATCACCCCAGCATATTTCAAGAAGACTCAAGCGTCTAAGCTTGGGGATGCCCAAGGCATCCCCTTCTTCATCAACAACTTATCAGGTCATCTCTAGTGAAACTATATTTTAATTCTTTCACATCATATGTGCTTTACTTGGAGCGTCTGTGTGCTTTTATTTTCATTGTTATTTTATTTTCTGAGATCAACTTGTTGGATCCTAGCAATCTTGTTTGGGAGAGAGACACGCTCCGCTTTTTCATTTGAATACTCCTATTCTTCACTTATACTTGTTGAGTATTCTTGTCTAGCTACTGCTATGCTTTTAGCTCCTGTTTTTCATGCATCTCTTGTTCAGAGCTGTTAGTTCTTTTAGAGAAAGTACTCTCTTGCTTCACTTATAATTGTTTGGAGAGTTTGTGTTGAAATAAATTGATTGGTGTTTGGTTGGAACAGAAAATGCTGCATGTGGTAGATGGTATAATGGAAAAGACTTACATATTCTTGTAGATCACTGTCTTGGATAATTTGATACTTGTCAATTGTTTTGAGTTATCAAGTAGTTCATGTTTAAGCTTTTGTATCATGTGGTTAAAACCTATTAGTGAAGAACTACCGTAAAGCTTGTTGAAATTTGGTTTGTATGATTGGTATCTCTAAGGTCTAGATATTTTCTAGTAAAAGGGTTTGGTTAACAAGGAAGACAGTGTAGAGTCTTATAATGCTTGCAATATGTTTTCATATGAGTCTTGTTGTACCGGTTGATATCCTGTGTTTGCTTCAAATAACCTTGCTAGCCTAAACTCTGTACTGAGAGGGAATGCTTCTCGTGCATCCAAAACCTTGAGCCAAAATCCATGCCATTTGTGTCCACCATAACTACCTATATGTGGTATTTCCTTGCCACTCCAAGTAAATTTTTCATGTGCTACCTTTAAACTATTCAAAACTTTTATTACTCCTTTTTGTGTCAATGTTTACCAAGCTCATGAGGACGGGGTGGATGTCTTTATGTCACCTGTCAAACAGACTTTACCACCGGACTAGTGGCATATACATCCGCTTATCCATTAATTTTGCAAAAAGAGCTGGCAAATGGGGTGCCCAGTCCCAATTAATTACAACTTTAACCGCTTAATTCTCTTCACATTTTTGCCCTGATTTATCAGTCAAGCAATGACAAACAGTGAAATATCTGCATGTGTAAACAAAAGAGAAAGAGGGATGATCTGCCTTGCTGGTAGAAATAACGTCCTTCATGGGAGCCGCTCTTAAAAGTCTGGTTGGCAGGGGTCATATTGTACTTTCCATTTTCTGATTCGTTGACAATTAACAAACACCCTCAAAACTTATATTTTTACTCTCTATATGATTTCAAAAACTTAAAAAGCTCTAGCACATGATTTAATCCCTGCTTCCCTCTGCGAAGGGCCTTTCTTTTACTTTTATGTTGAGTCAGTTTTCCTACTTCTTTCTATCTCAGAAGCAAACACTAGTGTCAACTTTGGTGCAACAATTTTTATATGCTAGTATATTGTACTTATTATATTGCTTTGTGTTGACAAATATCCATGAGATATATATGTTGAAAGTTGAAAGCAATTGCTGAAACTTAAATCTTCCTTTGTGTTGGTTAAATACCTTTTACTTAGAATCTATTGCTTTATGAGTTAACTCTTATGCAAAACTTTTTGATGCTTGTCTCGAAAGTACTATTCATGAAAAGTTTTTGCTTATATGATTCAGTTGTTTGCTCATTATCTATTTGTTAGCAAACTATAGACCATTGACCTGGATCACTTCATTCATAACATGTGCTTTACAATACTATTTGATCAAGATTATGATGGTAGCATGTCACCTCAGAAATTATTTTGTTTTTATCGTTTTACCTACTCGAGGACGAGTAGAACTAAGCTTGGGGATGCTTGATACGTCTCAAACGTATCTATAATTTCTGATGTTCCATGTTGATATTATACCAATTGTTACATGTTTTATATACACTTCATAGCATTTTTATGCATTTTCTGGGACTAACCTATTAACAAGATGCCACAGTGCCAGTTCCTGTTTTCTGCTGTTTTTGTATTCCAGAAAAGCTGTTCTGGAAATATTCTCGGAATTGGACGAAACTTGGACAAACCTTCTATTTTCCCGACACGTACACGGAGTCCAAAGGAGAGACGGAGGCGACCGAGGAGGCAGCCACGCCAGGGGCGGCGCGGCCCCACCTCCTGCCGCGCCGGGGGTGGCGTGACCCCCTCGGGTGCCTCCAGACGCCGCCCTTTCGCCTATATAATGCTTCGTCCAGAAAACCCTAAATACCCGAGCCTCCATCCACGAAAAGTTCCGTAGCCGCCGCCGTCGTCAACCCTAGTTCGGGAGGGTTCTGAAGCTCTTCCCGGCACCCTGCCGGAGAGGGGAATCATCACCGGAGGGCTCTACATCACCATGCCTGCCTCCGGAGTGATGCGTGAGTAGTTCATCCTTGGACTACGGGTCCATAGCAGTAGCTAGATGGTTGTCTCTCCTCCTTGTGCTATCATGTTTAGATCTTGTGAGCTGCCTATCATGATCAAGATCATCTTATTGTAATGCTACATGTTGTGTTTGCTGGGATCCGATGAATATTGATACTATGATCAAGTTGATTATCAATCTATCTTATATGTTATTTATGATCTTGCATGCTTTCCGTTACTAGTAGATGCTTTGGCCAAGTAGATGCTTGTAACTCCAAGAGGGAGTATTTATGCTAGATAGTGGGTTCATGCCTCCGGTAATCTGGGCGAGTGACAGCAACGTCTAAGGTTGTGGATGTGCTGTTGCCACTAGGGGTAAAACAACAATGCTTTGTCTAAGGATAATTGTATTGTTTACATTATGCACATTACTTAATGCAATAATCTGTTGCTTGCAACTTAATACCAACGGGGAACACGGATGTCAACCTGAAGGTGGATTATTAGTCATAGATGCTGTTGGATAACGGTCTATGTATCTTGTTGTAATGCCCAATTGAATATCATAGTAGTCATCTTGTCATATATATGCATTGTCATGCGCTCAATATTTTATCAATTGCCCAGCTGTAATTTGTTTACCCAGCATGTTAGTTATCTTTTATGGAGAGACACCACTAGTGAACTGTGGACCCCGGTCCATTCTTTTACACTGATAATACAACCAACTGCAATCATTGTTCCTTTTCATTCTCTGCAATTAAACACTATTTTCCACACCATACGTTTAATCCTTTGTTTACAGCAAGCCGGTGAGATTGACAACCTCACTGTTTCGTTGGGGCAAAATAGTTTGATTGTGTTGTGTGCAGGTTCCACGTTGGTGATCGAGTAAACGACGCCACCAACAACGTTCAGAGGTGCCTTTTACTCCTACTGGATCTGACAACCTTGGTATCTTACTGAGGGAAAACTTGCTGCTGCACTGCTTCATACCTTCCTCTTGGGGTCTCCCAACGAACGTGTGCTTTCACGTCATCAAGCACCTCACACCCATGGGCTTAGAGAGAGTCACAGGTGGAAGGCGGGGCATGGCCGGAACTAGTGTAGTTGTTGTCACGGAAGCGTCGACACCGGTTTACATTGCGCCCCGGAGGTCCGCACCCTGCTAGGTAGTCCATGCCAGAGCAACACATCATCACCATCTCTAGTTGCCGCTTCGGGAATTGCACGTGCAGCCCAAGCAGTGCCTTCAAGAAGGGAATGCTAAGACGCCGCCATAGCCCGGTCCAGTCGCGGACCTAGGGTTTCCCCCGGTGCTCGAGGAGGAACTCCAGTCAGGGTCATGCCAACGCCTCCATGGAGGTAGCGGCGCCCTCAAGCTACGAAGAATTGATAGGGAGATACAAGTTGTATCTTTTGTTTGAGCAGGAGACTATACAACATTTTATTATATTCAAGTGGCCAGACTAACATACTATGTAATTTATTTTGCTTTTAATATAGATCCTCCTCGAAATATGTCACACATTTTTGGATCCTAATTACTTGGAGCTAATAAATATATACATTCTCTTATATTTGTGGGACAGCCTCCTTATTTTGCTATACATGGCTATGACGTAATTATTTAGTTTTTGGCTAAAAAAAGGTGGTATATGTTTTTCAGAGGGGTTGTTCTTATGTATCAACTGACTGTTGCGAGCATGGGATATCCATAATGTTATAACTTATATGCTACACCAAGAAGAGATAAATATTGGCGTCAACGGTTGGAATGGGTTAGCAGGGAGTTTATGTCATGTGACCTATATGTGTATGATGTGAGTGCATGACGTGACCTGTGACCTGTATGTGTAGTTTATCGCACTTCTCATTAGGCAGTTTTTATATATATGTGTGGCTTTCGCACCTTTTCAATTGGACTATCTTTTATCTTGAGTGTTGGCTTCCTATAATATGGCCTATATGCCTTATGGATACAGAGTACCAAAATTATGTAGACTTGGCAGCAAGTGGATCACATATTATAAGCAGCGTATTAACCTATAACAACTCACAATTAATGAGCGAGAAGTCGGGGAAGACCGGACATCTGATTAACAATGTTAAGGTCTAATCTAGCTGGTGGGATGTACAAATCATGCCTCATATTCAATATCAATTGGTTCGTGACACAAAATTATGACAAATGCTACTAATTTTCTTATGCATAGTCTATATTTTATTTTAGACAACGACACGTACACCCTCTCATGGTGTCTGCGTCGTGAGATGAACATACGCATGCTCAGAAATGTCCTCATATTAGCTTCATGTATATGTTACCATATTTATAGCCCATGTTATCATATATGACTTTATCGAAAAAAATGTTATCATATGAGTGGTAACATAGGAGACTACATTCATTATTTTGTAGAATCATTTTACATTTGGATGGGTTACGTGATGATAGCATATTATGTAGCTCTAAATGTATCTTTTCATTTTAGTTACTTGTCACATCATCTTGCTTACTAGGTCAGAATACATTTTACCACCTACGTTATTCAAATTATGGGAGTTCTAACGTTGTGGAATAAATTAGTTGCCAATGTTCTTTTCCAACGGTCCATTAAGTAACACTGGTTTCATTAAAAAAATGGTATATACTTATATGGAAAACCCCTTAAAATTATACTTGTGCATTCCAGACAGGTTTAAAATTTGTACTCCCTACGTCCCAAATTAGTTGTCGCCGAGATGAGTAAATTTACACACTGAAATGCGTCTAGATACACTCATTACAACTAATTTGGGACTGAGCTAGAACTTATTATGTGTTGCCGGGTCAGTGCAGCTGCACGTTTCAGCAAAAATGAGCTTCTCGCATGTTTCATGTTTGGCACTAAAACAAACATATTATGCTGTTTTAGACATCTCCTTGTACGATTATAATTTTTGACAAGTTGTCACATTTATTTTTCAAATTCCATGTGATCTAACAAATTGCACCTGTATGAGAAAAACATTGAGGAAGAAAGCCCATAGTATATATTACTCTGAAACATGTACAGCATTGCTTAAAGCGAGTTCAACAATTGCAGCCGGAAACGGCGCCAACCACAGGTTACAGACACCAGTACGACTAGCTAGCTGAGCAAGTTCGTGAGCACCCAAGTTAAACTTTCTCCTAGTGTAACAGACACAACATCCAGGTAGCTGGGATCTAGCAAAGGCTATGCCACGGTAAATACTGTAAATCCTTGACCGGTTCGGATCAGGGCAGTTAGATGCTAGCTCTGCAGCAGTGCACCAGACTCCAAAACCGACATCTCCAGGTTCAGATCGATGCTGAAGTCCAGCCAGTATTGCCTTGGCCTCAGCTTCTTAGCGTTCTGGCAGGAGTTCGTAGGCTGACTCAAGGCGGCGATGAGCTTGCCATTGTGGTCGCTCGCAATCGCTGCCTTGCCCATCGTCGACAGAAAAACACCTGTATAAAATTTTGTATGAGTTTCTTAGATGCACAGGACACAATTCAAAACCCTTTGAACTCAGATGTACACAAGCGAGAGAAATAGATGTATAACAACATTTTATTCACAAGTTCATAACATGAATGAATCAATCATCTCCACAATTGCCTCGACGGATTACCACTTAGCAATTACACACGATGTAGTGATTAAATTTGTCACGGCAGTTCACAATTGTGTACATATCCAGGAACACCAATAATGACGATTTCATTACATTCGTATGCAGAATAATACAAAACATAGCAAAGAGACGCTCATAACCAAATTGATGGAATAACCTGACCAGACAATCTATTGCTCCATCGATGATTCATTGTACTCCTCGACAATCACAGTGGGAGGATTGTTTTCAATCTTGTTCGCCAACCGTTTAATGCCCTCCGCAGCCTTAGGAGACCTGCTGCTGACTGCAAGAAACACCTGGCGGAGCCTCGTGAGATTTTCCAGACCATGAACACCACAAGAAGTTCTGAACCTCAGCTCAAGCCTCTGGAGCATTGGCAATGCATTCTCTAGGAAACTAACAGGTGGCAGCAATGGTGCCAATAACCGTAGTAGCTTAAGCTTGCTGAAGCCCCCAGCCGGAACAAATATCTCTCCTTCTGAGTTCAGTACATTTTGACGCAGAATTTCAAGAGTATCTGATTTGTTTGAGTTTACTGCATCTAGTGAGAAAGTAAGAGAGAACAGCTCAGGTAGCTTACTTAGAAGCACCATAGTGTGTGTACTGAGTGAAGTTAGCGACAAAGTTAGCTTCTCAAGGTCATGCATAGTGTCAATCCACTTGGGCACTTGAAGCAACTTGCCAGAAAGCTCGAGGGTGTGCAGGTGCTCTGGTGGTGCCTCTGAATGAATGAGCGATTTCTCAAGAAAGCCTGTGAAACCATCATCAACCGCAAGAAACTTGAGGGAGCAACTGCTCAGGTGCTCAATTGCAGAGAGCAATGACTTCTTATCTTCCTCTCCCAACTCCCCAAGTATGCAAATGCTGAATTTCTTCAGGTTGGTCAGATTCTCCAAGGCTTGGAGAACTTTATTATATGAGCTGCTCCTAGCCGCCTTAATTAGGATAGCAGCCTTTGTTCTCCTGATACATCCGACCATACCTGCAGCTGAGGTTCCACATATCCCCATACCTGATAGTGTTTCAAGGGCTGTCATCTTTGTGATTTCTTCAGTCAGTACCAGTGCTTTCCGCTTGCTTTTATTGCCAGCAAGCAGATGGGTCATTCGCTTAAGCATGCCAACAGACTCAGGAAGTTCGCTGACTTCTGTGTCCCTTATGTCAAGTACCTCCAAAAGTTCCAGCTTCTCAATTTCGGATGGAATCTCATCAATATCTGTCTGACGCAGGCTCAAGTACTTCAACTGGTGCATTTTGCATATTTCCTTAAACTGCTGGGTTGATAAATCTCTACAAGATTCAAGATCCAGCACTTGCAATATCTGAAACTTCAGCAAACAAGAATGCAGTGGTTTGAAGCTTCCAAATGCCGTCAATGATCGGACATGCGACAATTTCATTCTTTCTACTGTTTCTTTTTCTTCCCGGGAACTTCTATGGATAGAGAGTCGGCGAACCTTATAGCTTGGAAATGGTGTCTGCCAGTGACCACCCACTACTGTGATGAAATTCTCGTCACTTGACTTCGAAACAATGTACTCAAGAACCATATCATGAATTTGATAGTTCTTCACCTTGCCATTACTGCTGTTCTCGACCGCCCGAATCAAGTTCCTGCCAATGAGTTCATTGAAGTAGTCTTCAGCAACTTCCTCGATAGTCTTCCCATGCTTCTCAATGATGAAGCCTTCTGCTATCCATCTTCTGATCAAACGCTTTCTGCTGACAAAGCAGCCTTTGGGAAACATGCTCAAGTACAGTAAGCAGGTCTTGAGATCAGCAGGTAATTCATTGTAGCATTGCTCAAGTATTTTTGTCACTCCTTCCGTGCTGAGATTACTTCCCAACCCTTCACTCAACGCCTTGTCCACTTCATCCACATGGTCATCCAATGTCTTCGTGCTAGTGCCTGATCTCAGTTTACTAGCCACGAGCCCTGCTACGACTATAATGGCCAGAGGCAAGCCTCCACATTTCTTCAGAAGAGCACCAAAGAGAATATGACCATTTACTGAAGCTTTAGTTACATTGTCAGGAGCACTTGAGACAATTTGGCGAAATAATTTGTAGGAGTTCTCGACAAGAAGCGGTTTGTGTTCATACAGATGACCATTTCGGCGGCAGGAGGCTACAGCTACAGATTTGAACCTTGTTGTCACCACTACGCTACCACACTCCACACTTTCGGGCAAAGAATCATTAATATTTTCCCATGCCGAGACAGACCATATGTCATCTATCAAGACAAGATACCTGTTTCAAGCATGATACATATACGAAGTGAGTGCTACAACTTTTTTCAAGGATACGTGAGTGCTACAGTAGTAACATCATAAATACCGCAAGAATTGAGCTTACAAATAAATAAGCATTAAGAGTAAAAATTATACCTCTTATCTTTCAGTTGGTCAGTGAGCTTCTTTCTGAGATCTTTTTCTCCCCATTCCTCAATTCCGTCAAGCGGGTCATTCAGAGAAGCACCGGCCTGCTGCTCATGGAACTGCTTGACTAGGCTCCTGAGAAGCATCGAGAGATTATACTTCTGCGACGCCTGCACAAACGCCCTGCAGTCGAAATCATCTCCAAACTTGCGGTACACCTCCATGGCTAGTGTGGTCTTTCCAAGGCCACCGAATCCGTAGATGGCAAGGAACCTCTTCCCGGTGCTCTGCTTCCCCTGTTTAAACCACACATCTTCGAGCTCCCTGATTGCATCCTCCACACCCACAGGCTGCTGCGTGCCAATGAGCTCGGGAGGAGGAGCTATACGGTCTGTAGGAGCATCAGTTTTCTTGTTATCTGTATCTTTGGGGTTGTCCACCTCCACCCCATACCTGGTGCGCCGGTCGCTGACATGCTTCGCCCGGACCTTGAGGTTGCCGATCTCGGTGGCTATACAGCGGCGTGCATATATCGTGGTCAGAAGGTACCACTTCTTGCGGATGAACATGAGCCTGCCGGTCCCGCGGGGCTCGTGGCCGAGGCGGTGGTTAACGTTGTCGATGCAATCCTCGATGTCGTAGGACACCTCCCGCACCTGCTTCATCCAGTCCTCGCGCTGCTCGTCGTGGCTGCTGGACCGTTTGGTCTTGTTGAGGAAAGCCTGCATGCTGGCCAGCTCGTCGTTGATGTACTGGATATCGTCGCGGACGCCGGTGATCAGGGTGTACTCCTGGGCAAGGAGGCTCCCGAGCTTGCCGACGAGGGATTTCACGGCGTTGCTCGAGGCACCCACGACGAGGTCCATCGTGGGCGGATCTCTCGGTTGCTTGGATCTAAGGTTAATGCGGGATACAAGAATTCCTGCAACTCAGGTGCAAATGCAGCGCGATTTTTAGATGGAACAAATGCAGTGCGATTAGTAGAAATATATACCGAGGTCAACTGAAGGATTCGAGAAATGAAAAGAAAAACAGGAGAAAAGCTCGTTGTGCTTGTCACCTCTATCGAAGCTTCAGTTCGCCATCGTGGCCGGGCGCCTTCGATATCCTTCCGGTACAACCGAAATTAACTCCGCGGTGGTGGGGAAATCTGGCCGGGGACCGGCGGTGGTGGTCTGCGGCTACAATTTGTGGGGCGGGTGCAGACTGGAACCTGTAGGAGCGGCCGGCGGAGGGACCCGGTGTGGCTGTAGGTCGCTAGCGTCAGCCGGCTGATCGCCGAGATTTGACAGCATCTCCACCGGCACCCCAATTGACCCCAAAGCAGTACTAGGTCCGGACGACAAAAAAAAAGGCACCCAGCGACACTCCAATGCTTCAGATCGATCCGTTTCGTGTCCCGCACCCCCGAAAATTCCCCAAGTATAGATGACCTCTCGGGGGGTACGGGTACCACATGTCCGCTGACCGCTGCATGTGTGACTGACCCACAAGTCAGTCCCCGTAGCTCTTTTCCTCGATGCGATGCACACCGTAGTTCGTCGCCGTCGCTGCACATGGAGATGGAGAAGTTCTAGCCCATATCCCGCTCACCTTTCGCACCAGGGGAATCGCACAGCCGCCTGGGGAACCGGCGAGGAATCCATTTTCTACGCTAACCGGCCATCTTCTTCCGTTGTGTGTATACCATGCAGATTCGTCTATCCGGCAGCTCTGGAGTCATCCCCAAATTTAGAGACCTGCTCGGACCGGACAAAAATTGGGTCGCTGTCCTAGACGTGTCCGGTACCCAACAAGGTTTTGAGTGTTTTGGCGTGCCGGTAGAGATACTTACACCGTTACTTGTGACATGTGACAGTCAAAAGCAGACAATACTATTCGGAGTTTCGGACCACACGGTTTGCTTTCCACGCACGCGCTGCTGGTATGAGCTAAAGTACTTTGACAAGCACGTGGTAAAGGTGAGCACACGTAATTAAAACCTGTTTGTACAGAGCATGTTTGTTTAGGCCGGTTAGAACTTAGAAGTACTGTTTAGCAAATAATAAATGTACTAAAGCATGAGAACCTGTTTGTGATAGGATGGTTAGGAGGGTGGTTGTATCCCCAGCCAACCAGAGTTCAAACCCTAGGTTTGACGTTGGTGTTTCTCATTTAGACGGATTATTTTTCAGTGGGAGGAAACGTTCCCGTCGAAAGCGAGGCGCCTGTGGTGACTTTGTCAATCTCAAGACTCGACCGCCGGCTCAGTCTCTCGGAGGTGCTCATAGAGGTAGGGTGTGCGTGCGTGCGTGCGTTCATAGAGGTGAGTGTGTCCACGTGTATGTGAGTGTCTGCCTTGTACTGTGTCTCGCAAAAAAAAAGTACTAAACCATGTGTGATGGTTGTACGCAGCTCCCCACCGGCAGGACACGATGGCGAGCTGGAGCCGCGCGGCCGGCCATGACGACAACGTGGCGCGGTTGCGGTGGTGATGGCGCTAAGTTGGGCAGCGGAAGCCGTGGCGGTGGAGGCCATGGTCGACATCGGCTCGGGTGTGCAACAATTTTGGCCAACGATTATACAGGCAAAATTTGAAACTATATATACACGGAATTTAAGTTCATTCTCAATATTCTTGCTCACAATTCTTAATTCTACAGGGTGTGTTAACACACTTAATTCTACTTCTCTAGATATTCTGTATAACCCAGTCATTTTTTCAAATATACCCATATGATAAACTTGTCGAGGCTTAATTTTTCTCAGCGTATCTTTTTGATATCTTTCCATGTCTCTTTGCATGTCTATTACTTCTTCCAAACTATCAACGTCATCTATGTTGCTGCATGACATTCTATGCCTTATTGTTAGTGGCTTAGAATCTTCTCTTATTAATTGGAGGCTTCTGTCTCTTCTAGTTTTAGATATGTCCATTTTTCTGAATTAATATTTCTTGATGATGATAATATTCCGGATGAGGCTAACACAATTTCTTTGCTGCTTTCTAGATTTTTTTAGTTTTTCTAATATCTGGATTAACAACTGCAATATTGTGTTATTCTGCCTTATTATTATTTTGGAATCTTCTTTTGGTGAGTCTTGATTAGAGAATCCTATAGAAGGTATTAAGTATTTTTCTGCCTCTTTTAATGCTTGGTTATATTCGTTCATGCAACTATGAGAGGATCAAAGATTTTACCTCTTGCACTAGCAATTTTATTTCAAGTAAATCTTGCCTCGTTTATGGTGTTGAAGATTATTCTTTGCTTTTGTTCAGGTTATGGTTTATATGTTTTCCTATGGATAGGACTTCTTCTTTAATATAATCGTTATTCTGACAAATGGTATTTTGTCTTAACTTTGCTTCTTCTGTTTTATGCAAAGCTAGGTCAAGTTTACTATTTAACCCATAGCACCTTTCTACTAGTTTTTGATATTCTTGAAATAAATTTGCAAATTTTTGATCTAAAATGTCTTGCCTCTTTCCCCAAGATATCAAGAGATTATATATTAGATCTACTAGTAAATTTAACTGGCTATTAGTAGTATGCCAAGTATGTTCTTCTGAGGAATTTATTCTGCACCTTATGTCAATATTGTCTGTAGTTTTTATTACTTTTCCTGTATTCACTTCCAAATTTAAATACTTTAATTTTTCAATGATTGAACGTCCAAACCTTGCTCTGATACCAACTATATAAGGGTACAGTAATAATTAGCGCTAAACTTTAACGAGCACGAGAGACAGCTCGTACAGATTCAAAATTCAAATTTTACAATTCACTTTTACTTTTACTATTCACTGTTCGCTTTTACTGTTCGCTTTTACTGTTTACTGTTCGCTTTTACTGTTTTTACAGTGAAAATTCACTTTTAATTATTTTGCAGGATCTTGTAGGCTGGCGAGGCCAACGAGCTACAGACGGTGTTCGCAGAGATGTAAAAATCCTACTCAGTACTCGCCGTATGCTTAACTATATTGTTTCAGAAGTAGCTAAGTTTCTTTCCCTAGATGTTCTTAGACAGGTTTATAAGGGGCATTTTCTTAACGTCTTCCCAGGCATGTATATCATATGCGTTAAAGGTATGACAAGAAAGAAATTAGGAGCAAAAGTTTTAATAACATTATTAGACAAAAGATGGGAATCAGTAGATAAAGCGACATTAGGATTCATGAAGGAGACATGAATGAAAATATGTTAATAACCTATATAGCCCCAGACCTAATGATGCATGTAAAAGAATTTATTGAAAAAATGAGTTTTGGATTTCAGACTAAAGGATATGAAGATTTTAAAGGAACAAATCTGTTAATAAGCATAGAATTTATAGGAAGGTTATCTAATCAAAGCAATTCTAGATATCGAGTAAATGTAGACGATGTCATTGAAAGTATGCAGTCTAAGGGAATAAGATTTATGAGTCCTCTAAAAATTAGTTCTGAATAAAGAGCGGGAGAAGAATGGAATATAAGTGAACTTATAGAAAAGAAAGAATTAAAGCAGCCTAATAGTTATATTAGCTACCAAAACTGCGAAGGAAGTAGTAGCATTAGATTTACAAATTATAAATCTACAGCCATAGAGGAAGAAGAATCTCTCATGCCAGATTCTGAGTTTAATGATAATAAGGATAAGGGAATTTCCAAGTGCATGGAGAAGGCAAATTTAGAAGATGAACTTAAGCATTGTGAGATAAAATTAAAGCATATAGAAGAGGAATATAATAATTCTATGACTACAGAGTGGCCAAAGATAAGAGAAAGACAATTGTTTTTCATTAGAGAAATGGCTAGATTAAACAAATTAAAAAATGAGAAAAAGTTAGCCACCAGCAGTTCAAATTTGCTAAGTACCAACATAGTAAAAGAACAAAAAGATAACAAAAGTATTAATACTGACCAAAATAATAAAAATAAAGCCATAAGTGAAGAAGAGCAATGGGATATAAATAACAAAATTCTAACAGAAAGTTATGAAGAAGAAGAAGAATTAATGAAAGAAATATTGTATGAAGAAGAAAACTATGATAATGCAGAACAATATAATGACATTATAGATTCACTCGATGATGTAGGTTTGCACAATTTAGATAATGCAATGGAAGCCATGGAAGTAGATACCTCTGCTAAGAGAAAAAGAGGCGAGACCTCTATGAAAAGAAAAGAGAGAGAAAGACCATCTAGAAGAGCTGGAGTTTGGCCTCCGCCTCCAGAAACTGGTGATTTTCAACCCACATATATTCCGGGGCAATATAGGCACATGGGTAGCAAGAGGAGAGATTTTGAAAAACCAGTACAGTTTCAAAATTATAGGAACGATGGTGCAATTTTAAATTTAGCAGCCCATGACCCAGTGGATTGGCCAAATATACTTAGCATTTGGAAAGGTTCTAATAGTTCAAAAATATATACAAAATCAGCACAATATAGGTACTAAGGTTGAAGATATGTTAACATATCTTGAAACCTTTTTAGGAGAGTCTGTTAAGGTCTTATGGGAAAATTGGGTAGAAAGTTATCCGGATCTATATGAAAATTTAAAAAGGGCTGGAAGTAATCCTAATAATTTCGCTAATGTGATATCAAATATGGTTATAGCCGAAGACCCAGAAATAGGATATACAACATTACAAAATGAAAGGCTAAGAGAAATAGAAAAATTAACACTAACCAATTGGAGAGGTATAAAAGAATTCTCTCAACATTATTTATATAATGCTACCACAGCTAAGCAAGGATACAATAAAGGGGTAGTTGAAAGATACTTTAACAAATTGCCTGACCCTCTAGGGTCTATAATATTTGAAGATTATAAGAAAGAATCAAATGGAAATATAGTAAATATCTCTCAAGCCATAACGTTTGTGTTTAAACATCTAAGAAAGGTATGTACAAATATACAAGCACAAAGATCTATGAAAAAATCCGATTATAATTTCTGTAATAACATTATTCAAATACCATTAACATATGGGGAAGAAAGATATAAAAACCAAAAATATCATAAACCCCAAAATAGAGATAATAGGAATTTTAGAACAAAGAAAAGATATTTCCTAAGAAGGTCCGATAATAGAGCCCCTTACTTACATAAAAGAATGTTAGAAGATATGATTCTAGGAAGAATTATGATAAGACATGTAGGTGTTTTATATGCAATTCACCTGAACACCTAAGTAAAACTTGTCCTAACAAAGATCAGAAAAGGTACTCTAGTAAATATGAAGAACAAGAAAGAGTTCTAATTATCGATAGTATTAATGAAAATATTTTGGTTTGTGATGAGGAAATAAAGGATGATGAATCAATATATTCAATTATAGAAACTGATGAATTAGATGATGAGATTTTAGAAGAAGAATCAAGCGAAGATGAATTAGATTTTATAGATCAAATAGCTGGTTTAAAAGTTGAAATGATGAATCAATTAGAATGCGAGCATGATTGGGTTAGAGGTAAAGGTGATTATAACATTAAATGCGCTTTTTGCATATATTACCCAAGCCAGGATAATAGATTTACATGTAACCTATGCTTAAAACAAGCTTGCACTTCATGTTTAAAGGCTAGGAACCAAGCTTGGAGACAAGAAGTAGAAATTGAGCCAGAAGACCGAATCTTACCAAGAGTTAGGATCCTAGAAAATAGGATAAACAAGCTAGAAGCGGAGTTAGAAGAGCTAAAATATAAGTTAGAAAATAATGGCAGCAATATTAAAGAACAAGAAGGTAGTACAGACAAAATCACTGAATTAAAAGATCAGATGGTAACAATAAGATAAAATAAAGGAGATAGGTTAATCCAATTAAAAGATGCAATAACAATTTCGGAAATAGATACATAGTTCGTCTACCATTCAAGGAAGTATTAGGAATAAGAATTCCAGTAAAATAATATTAAAACCAAATATTTCCTATAAAATTTTGGCTTTATTAGACACAGGTTGCACGAAAAATATTATTCATGATAAATATTTTGCAAGATGTCCTGAAATAGTAAAGACTATCGAAAATAGTAAAGCTGAAGTATCCACAGACATGTCAGGAATAAAGAAAGTTCATAACCAATTGGCCTATAATATTGAAAGCTACATAAATGGAACAAAATACATAATAGATGAAATTACAATTAGAGATTTATCTGTTATAAATGATGACATGATTTTAGGATTAAGGTTTTTACAACAATCTTACAAACCACAATTATACACGAAGAGGAGTTACATTTATTCCTTATCAAGATAGTGTTCCATATATATCCGAAGTGCGAAAACAAAGGAAATCTTTACAAAATATTGAAATATCCTATTTAGACAATGAGCATAGGCCAGAAAACCCTGAAACCTGCAAAGAAGAAGTTTGTGACATATTAGATGAATTTTATATAGAAAATACTTGCATAGAATGTATAGGGTTGCAATCCTTTTCACCTAATTGGTATCGAGACATAAAATCCAAAAAAGATATAGACAAGATTGTTCAAAGACTAGAAGACATACAAATCATTGGAGAAATACCAATGAAATATTGGGATAAGAATTCTATAGTTTGCAAAATTAATATTATAAACCCAGATTACATAATAAAGTCAGGCCCAATAGAAGCTACTCCCAAAGACATAGAAGAATTTAAAATGCATATTGAAGAATTGTTAAAATTAAAAGCAATAAGAGAAAGCAGAAGTCCTCATAGATCTGCAGCCTTTATAGTTAGAAATCATGCTGAAGAAGTAAGAGGCAAATCTAGAATGGTCATTAATTATAAAAGACTTAATGATAATACCATAGATGATGCATACAATATACCCAATAAGCAAGAATGGATTAATAGGATACAAGGGAGTAAATTCTTTTCTAAATTTGATTTAAAAGCAGGATTTTGGCAAGTAAAAATGGCAGAAGAGTCGATCCCTTGGACAGCGTTTACATGTCCGCAGGGCCATTACGAATGGCTTGTTATGCCTTTAGGATTAAAAAATGCCCCTGCATTATTTCAAAGAAAAATGCAAAATATTTTTAATGAAAATCAATCATTTATACTAGTTTATGTAGATGATTTTAGTTTTCTCAAAATCATATAAAGAACACATTGCTCACCTTGAAGTATTTTTTAGAAAGGTAGAACAGAATGGGCTGATATTATCGAAAAAGAAGATGGAAATCTGCAAAGAAAAGATTAATTTCTTAGGACATGAAATAGGAGAAGGAAAAATATACCTACAAGAGCATATTGCTAAGAAGATATTACAATTTCCTGATACTATGAATGATAAGAAGGTTTTACAACAATTCTTAGGAATAGTAAACTATGCAAGGAATTATATAGATAACCTAGCAAAGCTTGCTGGACCTTTATATGCTAAATTAAGAAAGAATGGTCAAAAAATTTCAATTCTGAAGACATAAAATTAGTTCAGGCCATAAAGGAAAAGGTTAAAAATTTGAAACCCTTAGAATTACCTCTAGAAGATAAATATTTTATAATTGAAACAGATGCATCCAAAGTAGGATGGGGTGCAATATTAAAGCAAAAACCTAATAAATATTCCGCTAAGGCAGAAGAAAAAATATGCAGATATGCCTCAGGTAGCTATAAATTGAAAACAGTGAATAACATTGATAGAGAAATCCTTGCAGTTGTCCATGCCATAAACGCATTTAGGTTATACTTAGGATTTAAAGAATTTACAGTACGAACCGACTGTGAAGCAATATGTAGGTATTATAATCAGATAAATAGCAAGAAGAGCTCCACTAGAAGATGGGTTTTATTTGAAGATATTATAGCTGGAAATGGATACAAAGTTATATTTGAGCATATTAAAGGAAAGGATAATAATTTACCTGACATATTCTCTCGATCTCCTATCTTGCAGAAATGAAGCGTGGGAACTCTCCCTCTTCATCATGGAGAAAATGCAATTTGGATCTGAAAATTCTCTAACAATATTTCCCCAAATACATTCAACTTCAATCCCAAACGCCATGTGGTTGTTAACAATAGACAACAATGCCTACTTGACAACTTTTGGTACCAGGCCAACAATGCAAAAGAAAACAAAGGATACTTCTGCTCAGTTCTTAATAGCCTGGCCGAATATTTTAACGAAATAAATAAAATATTACCAAAATCAGCAGAAATTGAGGTACGCCCAGTAAAACCATTGTATGTTTTATTTGATGGGAAAAAGCCAGGAATATATGTAACATTTGATGAAATATTAATAGAAAAGTAAAAGCAAAGCAAATGAAAGAAGATATAACATGGAGAAAATATTTAGATGTTAATGAAGCCTTGACCAGAGCAAGAAGTGCAATAGGAGAAAATTATTATATAGAGCCAGCAGCCAAAGCATATATAGAAAGCAAAACCGTTGCTTCAGTAATTCAAAAAGGAGAAGCTTCAGGCTCTAAGAATCCAAAAGAAGAAGAATCGCCAAAATATGGTTCATATAAGCAATGCCTCATAAAAGGTGTTGATCCAATGGATGGAGAATATATAGACCAAAAAATAGATGAGAAAATGGAAGAAGCTAAGAATTCAATCATATCAGAAATAAAAGAACAAGTTCTAAGAGAAGCACGAGTCGAATTTACTGAAATTTTTTATGAATTGAACAAACAAAATGAAGAAGAACTTAGAAAATTCAAGGAAGATCATTTCATAAAATATGATATCGACATGGAAGACTCACAACTTCCTGAATAAACCACGAATATTGATATTGAATATCAATAATTCGGGCATGGAGGACCATGGCCGGAGCATATTAAAGCAATTGATAATGAATTATCAATCATCCGGGCAGGGTAGGCAATATTAAAAAAATATAGCCAGTTAAGCTTTGGAGTACGCATGCTTATGCCACCATGTATGCATGCAAGAAGATGTTGTTTCGTGGACAACCAAATGATTTCAAGCATGAATGATGAATGTAGAGGGCAATAATATGAAGTCTAGGAGTATAGGCACTAAGGTGTCTAACTCTGGAAGCGTGCCCTGGAAGACTGTCATCAATGCAGGACACCTGTCCTGCAGTACACCAATTATATGGCCGATACTGTGACACCAACCGTCCATTATTGGTGCCACGAAGTGTCCTTGAAGTGAAGCCACGAGAAGAGGCATGCAGGCTATGGGAGAGGCTTCCTCTTACCATATATAAGGAGGAGCCAGGTTTCAGAATGGAACACAACGGCGCACAACACCAGCAACCCAGCATCCCGAGCAGAGAGTTCATCAGCGACCTCGCTGCTCAGTAGTAGTGTAGTACTCCCACCAGTGTAATAAAATCCATTGTAATCAAGAAGTTGTAGTAGAAGAGTGGAGTCCGTAGTAAGGTAATCTCCCCCTCTCTGTGTGTAAACCCTTCGGGGGTTCCCGAAAGGGAAACCCGTATGTATTCTATATTGTGGAAATGAAATAGTTCTGTTTTTCCCTTGATCTTGTTAGCATGTTTATATGGGTCGAGTTCTTATGCTAGGGATCCTATAGGAGAAACCTCTGTGTGTAGTTCTCTGTTAAGCCGTGTGGCGTTGAAATGAGAACAGTGTAGCCGTAGAGAAGTGTTCCCTTCGGGTGGAACTGCCTGGGAAGACGTTAAGAAAATGCCCCTTATAAACCTGTCTAAGAACATCTAGGGAAAGAAACTTAGCTACTTCTGAAGCAATATAGTTAAGCATACGGCGAGTACTGAGTAGGATTTTTACATATTTGCGAACACCGTCTGTAGCTCGTTGGCCTCGCTAGCCTACAAGATCCTGCAAAATAATTAAAAGTGAATTTCCACTGTAAAAACGCGAACATTAAACAGTAAAAGCGAGCAGTAAAAGTAAAAGTGAATAGTAAAAGTAAAAGTGAATAGTAAAAGTAAAAGTGAATACAAGTGAATAGTAAAAGTAAAAGTGAATTGTAAAATTCGAATTTTGAATCTGTACGAGCTGTCTCTCGTGCTCGTTAAGTATAGTTCTAATTATTACTGTACCCTTATATAATTTTGTATCAGATATATATATAATGTTATTCTAACTATATGACAACTGCCAAGTTGCCCACCATCACCTCCAAAGTTTTCTACCATGACTCCTTATTAACCCAATGCTTTAATAAGTTGGTTACCATGATTGCCGAGTTGCCTCACATCACCTTTAAATTTTACCGCCATAAAAAATATTTGCATACCACTATAACAATGTTGTCTACCGCTGTTATGAGGTTGCCTAGACAATTTCAATATTAGAATAGAAGCTTAGTTATCTGCCATTAATTTTAGTCGTGTTCCGTGACTGCTAGCTAGGTTGCTTAATATTGCTAATTAGTTATGCGTCTACCAATGATGCTTCGTTGCTTGTCGTCGCTAATTAATTAGTTGCATACAACACACTGAAGAGTTGTCCATCGTTGTTGCTAGAGTCTTCTACCTCTAAATTTTAGTTGCATACAGTAGTGGAAAGTATGCTTAACCAACTTAGCATAATGTAAGGATTGCCACTAGTAAATGGTAAAATTTAATTTAAAGTAAAAATTACCGCAAGACGATCCTAACCCACACTTTTCCCCACTCTAGCATCACAAAGAGTTTGTAAGCTCGAAAAATACATTTTAAGAGTGTCCTCTCAAGATCCGCATCGTTCTATTTCCTGACCTGGCACTCTTGCCCGCAAAAAGAATTTTATATGTCCAAGTGACGACGTTGAGTGATCGCCTGCCCAACATCCCGCACACACAAAATGACCCATCTCACTTTATGAGGAAACAATATTTAGTCTTACATGATGATCAAGTTCTGATAAAAAAAATGATCATGTGAAATTCAGATAGTGCAATGCAATGCAGTTGCTGATTTATTTAAAACAGTTACCTTGTTAAACTAGATCTTGCTGGCGTCGCGGTAGTCCGGGCACGCATATAAAGCAATGTCAAAGAGAAACACATATGAATTCATTATCTTTACTATTAAATGGGAGTTGGTGATGGCGTAACCTGGCAGAAAATTCTGCCTCCCGATTCTGCCATCGCCCGTCGCTACAGCTAGCCATCCTCGACCAGCAGACGATTGGACGTATCGTGGCCACCCGATCGCCTCTTCAACGCCTCCACACCGTTCGATCTTAGTGTGCGAGAAAATTACACTCGAGTGCCACCGCTCAGTGGCCCGAAGCGATACGAAGGCCGTCACAACCCTTCCGTCCTCTCCCCAGAGCGCCGCCGCGTAGGGTTCGACCTCTGCATCCTCCGACGCCGCCGTCCACCCGCACGACCGGAGCTCTCCGCTGCCTTCGGGTCGCACGCCCAGAGATATCCGCCGCCCTTTGTATCCCCAGCATACCCGCGCCGCCCCGATTCTTCCTCGTGATGCCTCTGCTGAGCGGCAGCAGGTGTTGCCGGCCACCACCGGCGGCAGATGTACGCCGCCCTTGCTGCCGAACGGGCTCTACTGCGCACCCTGCGCCCGCATCCGATTGCCGCCGGCCGGCGCCGACGAGCACGGCCTTCACCGCGCGTCCTCGCCTCCCCATCGTCCCTGTCGACGAGCGCGGCCTCGATGTCACCAGCCAGGCCCAATCCGCACCGGCAAGACCTCCATGATCTCCATCTCCGTCTGCCCCTCCATCCATGAGTACGTTTCCTCCGACAACTAGATTTAGTTCGATCTATGTTGATTGCTAATCAGTCCTGTAAGGCTACTTCCGCCAGCGGTAGGATCGTCTCTCTTCTCCTAAAGTCCCCACGAGTAATACCTACCTTATCAATTGCTTCGTGTAATTAGGTTGCTGCTGTACCAGATTTGATTGATCTGAATTATTTTTGGACAGTGAAATCACGATTTGATGCCATGGTCTTTTCGCTGAGTTTGAGAATTATATAAGATTTCTTCTATTCTTAAAACCCATGATTTTGAAAATTACTAATTGATGTCATGCTCTCGTTGTAGATAACCCGCGTTGAGGTGTGGCAGCACTGAAGCCTTGAGATGTTCTAAGAAAATTCTCAAATGTGATGCTTCAGAGAATGGTGCGTGATGAGCTGATGATGCTGGTGTGAGATAAAATACATAAATATTTTTCTTGCAATGGTACTAAGCAAAGTTAAGTGAAACGAGCTTTGCAATCAGATCATCTAGATAGCCAATCATTTGCTTGCAGCTTGATTGTATTAAAATTGCCATAGTATACAGATAACTTGTCAACTTTGATGGTACTTTGTTTGCTTAAAAGTACGACACTTCTCTTTCTGTTCGTAAATAACCTACTTGTGTAATACCATATGCTTGCATGTTTCCATCACTAAATGATTTTTTTCACCTGCAGCCTTTTCTAACAAGTGCAAGCGGCTATACTTGTTTCGATGGCGACGCCTCCTCCACCTCCCCGTCGAGCAACCATGCGTACGGCTCCTTCCCCTGCTGGTTCCCTATATTTCGTACCTTCGTCTATTTTCCCTAGCTGGCTGGTCTCTTGATTTGCTTTATTGCATGAAGGCTTATTTTCATCCACCAATTTTTTTTTGATTCGTCATATCATTTTTGTTTCGTTAAATTAATGCAGGAGTTTCATAGAATCTGATGCTGAATAAACCGATGTAAAGATATTTTATGAACATAAGAAAAAACTGAAGCAGTGTAACTACAAGCACCAACAGTTGGATACCTTTGGGTGTGCCTGACTGTATGAATCAAGAGCTTCATCAGTTCCTGCAATCTTTACTGTAACAAGCGACAATGTCAAAACATTGAAGTTTGTCTTACTGGACATTTTTTTACTGCATATTTTTACTGCCTCTCTTGGTGCAGTTGTGCTCTCTACCCTTTCAGAATAGCAATGGCATACCACAGCTAGGTCTTTCTTCTTGAGTTATTTTAAGATCTGAAGTAACAGTATTTTTGTTTAACTGAAACACTTAAGCTTTTAACAGAGATGCAGTTCACTTTTGTTCAAGGGATCATATTAGACCAAATGGACTTACTTTTGTAATTTTTGTTTTTTAGGTTACGTACTGCTTAGGTCTTTTTTTTAAATCTTGTCTTGCTCCAAACCTGTAGAGTATTACTGTACTAACAATGTTATACAAGATGTGCGGCAATTTCTCTGTTCCCATGTATTTAGACTTGATATTTCTCCGTTTAACTGAAACGCTTAAGCTTTTAACAGACATGCGCCACCTCCTTGACACGCTCCACTGAAATGACGTGTACATCCTATGACCGTTACTATGTGGTATACATCGGCTGCCTGTGTGGAAACTGAGGTAAACTGTAGTATACATCGGCTGCCTGTATATTTTGCTTGCAGCTACATGCATTTTGTAGACTGACATGAGGTTTTCCTGTTCTGCACTTTCCATCGAGTGGTAATGGCTGAGTGGCATGAACTGGTGTGGAGAACCAAATTATCGCAATAGCTGAAACTATAGTTGACATGAACCGATCGCAAGAGCCGCTTCTCGTGAATGGGAAACCAAATTACCATTTCATGGGGACATTGACATTCAGTCAGTACACGGTTGTGCATGACGGCATTGTTGCAAAGATCAACCCACAGGCACCCCTAGATAAAGTCTGCCTGTTTGGCTGTGGTGTTTATACTGGTAGGTTTCCACCACTTTTTTTTTGTACAGAGTCGATGTTTTTGGTGAGCAGTTTGTAGTAGCACACATTTAATTATTTAAATATATAATTGTAATGTGATCTTTCAGGAATTTATTCAAGCTGAGTCGCTTGCAAACTTAAAGAATGTCAGACAATTAGCCTGCAAAGCTGCATGTGTCCTTAGTATTAGCAGATGATTCGTATGGATTTGGTTTCCTTGCTTTCATTACTGCAGCTTTTACCATTCATTTAGGGCATTTAAAAAATATGGTACCTATTGGTTCTTCAAATCTGAAACAGTTCTATGTGTTATGCGTTTGTTGTCTTGACATGCCAAGTGTGTGTTGTGTCATCCCTTTCTTTGGCATCCAAATGGTATGCATGCACCAAACTGTGATTGCCAGTTTGTCGACCACATCCCGGTCACGTGCAAGGACGCAATGGCATTCTTGTTGATGCCCAATCTCACCAGTTGGTGCATTCTCAAACAAGTTAGTTTCAAAGAGGAATTTCAAGGTACTTGCTTTGATCTCTTAGTTTCTTTTCTGGTGGTTGCCATCACGGGCAATACATGTGCACTCAAATTAATTAAGAAACGTATAATTCATTTACTTGTGTCAACTAGGAATTCTAATCTTCAACGAAGTTCAGTATCATAGTTCTTGCAATATGATACGAGCAATTTATATGAAAAAACTTCATGAAAGAATACATGTTCAGTTATAGTTTAAAAGTGCATTGTACCCTGTACAACAATTGGTCATTTAGGATTATATCAAGTGCTAATACAAGTGGACCAAACAGGTGTGCAGCATAACTTATCAAAATAGATGGAGGAGAAATGTATGAGAAGAATTTTATAACGCCATAGTCGTTGGTATAGGCTTCACTCTTAGTCTGTATATTTTGTATGTAAAAGTAATAAAGATGGAAGTTATGGCAGCAGACATGCATTCAAAGATCATGCTGCAGAGATTAGTTTGCAGGGGCATTTGCTTCTGGTGAATTACTGCATTTCATTTTTGCAGACACAAATTGAAGGTTGCAATAAAAATTTAGCAAGGCCAGCAGATTGAGACTGCAAGTAGTGCTAATTCTTTGATAATGTGAGCAGATTGAAGTTACTTTAACTTTATATCTTTGCACATTATTTACTAAAAAGGTCAAATAATCGAATTGTGCATGCCTGACACTTGTGTTGACGGTAATTTTAAGCACTTTAGGCTGAAGGGCGGATGTACTCTATTCTAGAGTTGATTGAGAAGGAAATAGTGGATTGAAAAGAATGCCCCTATGGAGTAGCATCTTATCCAGCAGCAGGTTAACTTCAAAGAGTCAACAAGGTCTGGGAAGAGCCATCTCTTTGTCTCGCAAGTAAGCACACTTCTCTTGCCATCTACTCCTAGGGAGTAAGGAAATTTGTAATGTTCTGTTGATTGGTTGTTCACCCGAAGCTGGAATGATTTCCTATTTTATAGTTAGTAGTTGTTTGTACAGCCATGGTAGCAGATAAAGCCAGCTCCTAGCAATGGGTTTTAGTTACATCCAAGTGATGAAAGCCTACAACATTTTTGGGGAGGACGTGCACTCGAGGATCTGCTACATGGTGGAGATTGGAGGCATCTCAGCAGCCATCGCTGAAATGGAAAGGTTGCTAAGTGATGCGTGCATCCTTATATAGGGAACAAATAATGAATTCATCATGCATAAATCATAGAAATAATGATATAGCCTTGTGAGTTGAGATACAAGTGTAGTATTGCCTTGTTGGGGAAATAAAGAATAAAAGCTACTCACAAAAGGAAATAAAGAATAAAAGCTACTCACAAAAGTCGTTACATTCTAGGGGACCTGGTGTCTTCATGAATGTTGTACTTCTGATCTTGAGCCAACCAGCTGTGTGTAACATCGTGATGTTCCATTGTGATCATTATTTGGCGTTGCTCATTCTGTGGAGCTTGTCTCATTCTGGTTTTGTTGGGTTGGGTACATACCGCATTGTTGCCGGAACGCCATAAAAGTATATATCAAAGTTTTCAAAAATAAATTATCTTCTCATTCACCAAAAAGTCCAAAAAAGATTCAAAAAAATAATATGAAATATAGAAATTTATGAAAACCTTTTTATTGAATTTGTTGTTTAGCAAATTTCCTCGATTTTTCTTAGAACTTGTCAATTTACGCAGTATGAATAACAAGAAAGAAAATATGTGAGTCTACCGTTTGATAGTTCATAGACCAAAATAAAACATTTTCTTATAATTACTTATGCCAGTTGTCACTTCACACAGGAATAATCAACAAACAACAAAGGCATACAAGTGTACCCGTCCAAATTGTACTGGTGAAGTAGATCAAAGGCATACTTGTTGTTTAATTTAAGATGATAAGGCGTTCCTATTCTCCGCATCACTAGAAATTTGTAAGTACGCTATGCTTATACGTGTGACGAGAAAATAAATTTGAGCGACCGTAGCAACGCACGGGCATTCAACTAGTGTTCATACAATAGCAGTGTGGTTTTTCTGAAATCAGCATGCCAAGCATAGGTAGAGCCTGACCACAAGCAGAATCAACTCCATCATCCTATGCAAGTAAAATATCACAAAATTAGTTTTATGTACTTCTCTTAGAATCTCATTTGAACGATCAGATGAAGCTCACCGACAGGTCACACATGCTTTAGTACATGTAGTATTTGCTAAACAGTACTTCTAATCAGCTTAAAAATACGTGATCTAGTTGTGTGCACTAGTTAAGCTGGTTTTAATTACTGAGTGCTCGGTGTTTTCAGAAGGTCACGGATAAACACCCCCGCCCCTCGCATTCGCTCCCCAGGGCGACGCCAGCCCACATCCCGACGTCTTCCCTGCCGCCGGCGTTGGTCGTGGTGGCGGCGGGCCCTGGCGCCTAAGGTGCCCGTGGGGCTTGATCGCGGCGGCATCCTCTTGAGGCGGCTGGGGCGGTTTCCTTGGGGAGGTCGAGCGCGGCGGTGTCCCTGGCTGTGCGGCGGTGCCCGTCGCCTCCATGGCCTCGTTTCTCCACAATGATGGTGGGAGGCGGTGTGCCGCGGATCTGGCTCCCGCCCAGATCAGTCGGCGGCAACCTATGGCTATACGGCAGCGCGGTGTGGGGCTGGCGTGGAGTTCTGCGCGGTCGGCGGATGGCGGAGTGGGGGCTTGTTGTCTACATCGGAGAATAAAGGTGGTCTGGCCCTGATGTTCTTCGAGCTCCATGGTGTCGATCTCCTGCTTGTCGGCCTCCTCGATTTGACCGCCAACGAGTTCTGGTCTTCCTCTTAGAGATGTCCGCAGTTTGGCACAGGGCGCTACTGGATATCTAGAACGGAATCGATGCAGTCGTGCACGCCCTTGTCTTCCCAGAGTGGATTCATTTGGGCGAGGTACGAATCTTCGTCTTTTGTCGGTGCCATGTGACATGTCTTAATATAGATTTTCATGAAACTGACAGAGGTGGAGAAAGTCATGGTGCTGCGATCGGAGGTTGGTAATGACGGAGAGGGTACTGGTTGCGACGAGGACAAGGCGGCACGGGTTCTCCATGTGTGTCGGGTGTTTGGCAACTTTCAGCAGCAACGTTGGCAAGCGGGGGTGACATCACAGGTGGACTGCATTCTTGGTGGTGCTCCTCGAGTACCGAGCCTCGATTTTCAAGGTAAAAACTTAAGGTCTACCTTCATTAGTTGTACCTGGCAATGGTCTTGCCGAAGACATTGTTTTGGAAACTTGGACTTTCTCCAGGGTGAAACTCAAGATCTATAATCGGGCGACGACAACGCGTGTGCATTGTTTCCTTCTTGGAGGCATTGCTTTTGGAGAATCTCGATTGTAATCCGGGTGTTGTCTTCGGTGGTGGTTAGAGTGCTACTATTGCGAGTGGTTCTTCACCGCGACGGGGTCTTTATTTTCTTTTTCTCTCTTTTTTATTTTTTCTTGGCTATGTGCATCGGCCGTGACGTCTTCCACATATTGTTGGTGCAGAGACTAGGTGTAATTGGTATCTTCGTGATATTAATATATTCACTTTATATATTAAAAAAAAGTACCTGTGCTCACCTTTACCACGTGGTTGTCAAAGTATACCAGCAGCGCACTCCCAAAAAAAGAAAGGGCCACACGGGTTGCTTTCCACACACGCCCTCCATACACCTATCGGGCGTCGCTATACACGTCCTACTTTAATTAGGAGACGCCGAATCCTACCCTAGATGATGCTCTTCCTCCAAAACAGCATCCCATATTCGTCCCTTTGCCTCAAAGAAAAGCAAGTACCCTAGATGATGCTCTTCCTCCAAAACAGCATCCCATATTCGTGCCTTTGCCTCACAGAAAAGCAAGTGCAGCAATCTGGTAGGCAGCATGGTTACCGCGGAACGGGCGAGAAAGATCGCCGGCTACGATCAGAAGCTGCTCCATTGACATATTTGCAAATTACAATTTCTCGCCGTGCACCATGGATCAGGTATTCTTCGGGGGTTTTCTCTTACTTTTTTTTTGAGTATTTCTTATCGAAACGCCAAATGATTCTTGCCTTCTCGATTTCGATTACCAGGGTTCAGAAGCTTCCATCAGCGTGGAGGACGAGTCCGAGGTATTCTTCGAGGGTTTTTCTTATCTTTTTCGAGTATAATATGGAAAAACCAAATAATTCTGCCCCCTTGATTTCGATTACAAGGTGGTGCTAGATAGCGAAAGAGATAGAACGGTCACGTTGAACAAGTCCAAGGAGAAGCTCGAGACGGTACTAAAGATGATGGAGCCCCTTCTCGGGATGATCTCCGATCTGCTGGGGCAGCAGCAGCATGGCGGGCGGCGCCTCACCGCCACTGTTGACCCCACGCTGCTGAGCTGGCAGTTCATCGAGTTCGAGCTGAGAAGGCTTATCGCATCGTTGAGAGTGCTGCACGTGCAATTGCCGGATCTGGGATCGGAATTTATCGGCAGTGACAATCGAATGGTTGATTGGTTCGAAGACGCACAGTATCTGGCCGGAATTATCCGTGACCAGCTCGAAGGAACAAATCTACTTGTACTAGGTCGATGTCAAGCACGGCTGCACAGAGCCGCCGCGTGCTGCTTCCGCCGTAACTCAGGGCTATCGTTATTTCATCCTGGATTTCTGGAGATGATTACCCCGAGAATATATGGGGCCGCCGAATCACTCGGCAGGTTCAAGCTTCTCATGCTGGCAGGTGATGGTGAGCGTACATCCAGGGTGTGCTGTTCTGCCGCGCAGCCGCACCTGTACGCGGCCCACGCAGGTGCTGCTGCCTCTCTTGTTGGCATCGAAGGCGCCCTAAGAAGTAAGCAGCTCAGGTGGTTCATGGCCGCCGGCCGGGAAGCAGAAAACAAAACTCTTAAAGTTATGGCCATGGTCGGACCCGCTGGGGTTGGGAAGACAACTCTCGCCATGGAGGTTTCCCGACAACTCAAACAAACTGAAGGCTTTCAGCTTTGCGCTACCGCCAAGGTGTCCCAGAGTCCTGAAATCAAAGAGCTTCTCGAGCACATCCTCTCGCAAATCGAAGACAAGCCGGCAGCACACAAACCTGACGCATCTAACCAAACATCCCAGGTCACTACATCAGACGAGGCCGCCCACGACCACGAGATGCTTGTTGGCAAAATCAACAAGTGCCTTCAAGAAAAGAGGTAATCGGTTATTCTTTATAATGTTCGATTTTTTACAATGTTTTGCTTATACCAGTTGCAAGAAAACCATCAAACAACACGCTATCACGCGTAGTTTTACAAGAGAAAAAACTATATTTAACCAAACTAGTGAAATGCCCGTGCGTTGCAACGGGTCCAAATACAGATGTTGATATTGACATCAAATTGGCCATTGAAACATATTGGATACACCAATTGATTTCGTCATCTTATAGTTCTATTATACGTTTATATTATACGTTTATAGAACTACCTCTCTGAAAAGAGAAATAAAAGATCCTCGCTTATTTTCCAAGCTTATGTGTTTTATATATCATGTATATCCAAAAGTATTGAAATTATCACGCATAGACTTATGAGTCGACAACAAAATCACCATGAAAATTTTGATAAATTATATGGAAGATCACTAACAAAAACTCTTGTAAAATTATGGCCGTGAGTTGCCACGACCCTCTTAAAGAAGTCATCGTCCTACACGGTGCACAAATATTCAGCCTAGATCCTTATCAAACACGATGATCCAGTTCTTCTCTCATGCATCACCTCTACCTTGACGGGCCACCTTTTATCTAGCCTAATGCATCCATCGTTTTACAGCGCCAAATCTCGTTGCCCTGTGGTCCCGTCATCATCATGGTAGCAGTCCGACAAGCATGCACTTTGTAGCCGCAAATAAGTTTAACAAATTTGTAAATTATCACCAAATCTTCTGCGAACATTAGAGGGCACATAAAGTAGTAATTATACATGTAAATTAGCTTGTATATCTTTCAGATAATCAGGCAGTAGCTTTTGGACACGAACAGTAGGTCCGAAATTTAACTTTCACACCTTGGCTAACCTGCAACATTCAGCTCAAACAAAAATGGGCAGCCCACGCAATGTCTATTCATACTACATTTCAAAATGGCCAACTACATCTCAAGACGAAAAATTACATGGCACAAACATCTGAATGGATTCAATACACCAAAAGTCACATGGCGCAGACATCTGAATGGATTCAATACAATCCGGTCTTCCCAGTAAACAAAGCAATACAATTTTTAGTATACAAATTACAGTACTAACTATTAATCAAACCGTAATATAGGGCACTAACTAATCACGAGCCAATTCAAAGTCAAAGATAAAAAAGGCCACAGCTTACAAGGGAAATAAGCTCATATTTTTTTATTGAGCTTCTCTGTAGATGTTTTACTTTAATATGACTCATGTTATCAGCGTCTCGGCACGTACCTCTGAAAATTGTTTTGCCACCTTGAAATCACCATCCTGTAGGCAAGCAACCGATCCATCTGCTAGAAATCATTTTCATTAGTGTGGACCATGATGAAAGCAACAATGAAGGAGCATGTGTTGTGCTGACTGCTCGTGAGCTCACTGAATTTCTGCTCCTCTCTGCAAAAATAAAATACATGAAGTGCTGCTCATTTGATATAAATCTTAATTATCTCCAAGTGTGATTTTCCATAGTCAAATAGCTATACGCTAAAGAAGGTGACCGAACAGTCCACAGGGTTAAATACAGTGATGTATCTATACACATGATCAATTTACGCAAAAAAGGAAGTGTGGGTACCTGTAGTTCTGGACAAGCATGAAAGATGATGAAAGCCATTGCGCTTGCCAGAAGAAACTCTAAAGCAATCAAAAGTTTGCGTCTCAAGTCCTCGCCGTCCAGGCGCCATGGAGGAGGGCGCCGACGATGGTGCAACAGGTGTCGATGCAGAGGATGCCAGCGACGATCGCTGCAGTGTCGTGTGTTAGACAGATATGTCACGTAGCGTGACATATCCTCCTGATTCCCTAAATCGTGGAGAGTCCTTATTTGTGTGATCTCCCATTTATGGTTAGGATTGTATTTTGACTATATATATCAATGCAATGGAAAGGCCCAAGTGTGGTCAATTCTCTCACATGGTATCAGCCTAAACACGTCCTAAACCCTAAACCGCTTCCGCCTCCTCTCCTTCCCTAACCCTAGCCGCCGCACCATAGCCGGCCGCCGCCGCCACCGTCCCTCTCCTCCTTCCTCTCCCTCCTCCTCCATGGCGCCCACCCCCTTCCACCCTTGGACCGGAGCGTCTCCGATGTGGCCCATGCCGCCGCACGGCGCCGGGAGCAACATCCTCGGCGCTGTCCCTCACCCGGGCCCTCGCGCCCACGCCTACATGGCCGCACCACCACCTGCGCCGGCCTCCTTCTACAACGCCCACAGCGGCGTCCCCCAGGCCAGGCCTTCTACGGCGCCCCGTACAGCGTCGCCTCCTCCTACACTGCGCGGCCTCCTTCTATGGCGCCCCACGGCCAGGCCTTCTACGGCGCCCCGTACGGCGTCGCCTCCTCCTACACTGCGCCCCCTACTTCGGCGCACACTTGGGACCCCTCCGCCCTCGCGCCCCTTCACCAACATGACGCTGCAGCCCCCACCCCGGAGTGGGTCATGGACAGCGGCGCCACCGCTCACCTCTCCAACAACCCCGGTATCCTTTCCTCTCTCTCTTCACATCCTCCTTATCGTCATGTCACTGTCGGAGACGGCTCCTCTGTTTCCGTCTCCGCATCCGGGCACGCCTCCCTTCCTTCTTCTTTTTCTGATCGTTCTCTTCATCTTCGTAATGTTCTAGTTACTCCTCGCATAATTAAAAATCTTGTCTCTGTCCGTCAATTTACTACCGATAACAACTGTTCTGTCAATTTTGACCCTTTTGGTTTTTCTGTGAACGACCTCATTACCCGGCGTGAGCTTCTTCGGTGCAATAGTACGGGGGAGCTTTATTCGTTTCAGCCACCGGCGCCTCGTGCTCTCACCACCACCACCACCCCTCATGATATTTGGCACCGTCGTTTGGGTCACCCCGGCCATGACGCTTATCGTCGTCTTTCGCAGCATATTTCTTTACCTTGCAATAAAAACCATAGTACTCTTTGTCATGCTTGTCAGCTTGGACGCCATGTACGTTTGCCTTTTTCCTCTTCCACCACTAGAACTACTCGCCCTTTTGAGTTAATTCACTGTGATCTTTGGACGTCCCCAATTTTAAGTAATTCTGGTAATAAATATTTCTTAGTCATTCTCGATGATTTTACCCATTTTCTTTGGACCGTCCCTCTACGCCAAAAATCTGATGCTTACGCCTCGCTCGCCTCGTTTCGCGCTTTTGCCCAAACCCAGTTTAACCTACCTCTTGCGTCTATACAGATGGACAACGGTCGTGAGTTCGACAACGCCAAACTCCACTCTCTCGCCGCCGCGCACGGTATACACATTCGCTTCTCCTGCCCATACACCTCCCAACAAAACGGTAAAGCCGAGCGCATTATCCGCACCGTCAACGATATTGTTCGTTCTCTCCTATTTCAGGCTAGTTTGCCCCCTCGCTTTTGGGTAGAAGCTCTCCACCACGCCACTCACGTCCTTAATCGCCTTCCCACCAAAACCATTAGTGCTCCTTCTCCGTACTTCGCTCTTCATAACACCCACCCAGATTACTCGTCCCTTCGCGTTTTCGGTTCCCTGTGCTATCCCAATACCGCAGCCACCATGCCTCATAAACTCGCCCCACGGTCTAGCGCATGTATTTTTCTCGGCTACTCTCCCCATCACAAGGGTTATCGCTGCATGGACCTCACTACCCACCGCATCATCATCTCACGCCATGTCATTTTCGACGAGTCCACCTTTCCCTTCGCCTCGTCCCAGCAACCTTCAGCTGCCTCCTACGACTTCCTCGATGATGACGATTCCCCCCTCGTCGTCCCCCGGCTGCGCCTCCCGCGCGCCCCCCTCCCCTCCACCTTCGCCGCACGCGCCCTCACCACCGCCTGCGCCCTCACCGCCACCTCCCCCACCCCCGCCTCCTCCTCCCGTGCATCGCACGCGTAGCACCTCCGGCATCCGCGTCCCACCCCGTGAGCGGCTTAACTTGCATGCTTCTGTCAGCAGGTACTCTCCGGTTCCGACTTCCGCACGTGCTGCTCTCAAGGATCCTAACTGGCTCGATGCTATGACCGCGGAGTACCGCGCTCTCCTCGGCAACGACACTTGGGATCTCGTGCCTCCTCCTCGAAACGCCAACATCGTCTCCGGCAAGTGGGTCTTCCGCCACAAGCTCAAGCCCGATGGCTCTCTTGACCGCTACAAAGCACGCTGGGTGCTTCGCGGTTTCTCTCAGGAGCAAGGCGTCGACTTCGATGAGACCTTCAGTCCGGTTGTCAAACCGGCCACGGTCCGCGTCATCCTCTCCATCGCCATCTCCCTTAAATGGGAGACTCGCCAGCTTGACGTCAAGAACGCCTTCCTCCACGGCAAGCTCGCCGAGGTCGTCTACTGTCGCCAACCGACCGGCTTCATCGACTCCACTCGCCCCGACCACGTCTGTCGCCTGAACCGTTCGCTCTACGGTCTCAAGCAGGCCCCTCGCGCATGGTACCAGCGCTTCGCGACCTTCATCACCTCGACCGGCTTCACGTGCTCGCGCTCCGACACGTCACTGTTTGTTCTCCAGTGTGCAGAGGGTACGGCCTATCTTCTGCTGTACGTCGACGACATCGTCCTCACCGCCTCCTCGCCGCGTCTCCTTGACCGGATCACCGCCTCTCTCAGCTCCGAGTTCGCCATGACGGACATGGGCAGCCTTCACTACTTCCTCGGCATCGCGGTCACCCGCGACTCCTCCGGCATGCACCTCTCGCAAGCCAAGTACGCCGCGGAGATTCTGGACAAAGCCGGCATGACTGCATGCAAGCCCGCGTCGACGCCGGTTGACACGTCTCCGAAGCTCGCCACCACCGCCGGTGCTCCCGTCTCCGACCCTACTGAGTATCGGAGCCTCGCCGGGGCTCTGCAGTACCTCACCTTCACGCGCCCTGACATCGCGTACGCCGTCCAGCAGGTGTGTCTTCACATGCACGACCCTCGCGAGCAGCACCTGGCTGCCATCAAGCGCATCCTGCGCTACGTCCAGGGCACGATCTCTCATGGACTTCAGCTTCACTCGTCTTCGCCGGACTCCATGGTCACCTACACCGACGCCGACTGGGCTGGCTGCCCCGACACTCGGCGCTCTACGTCGGGCTTCTGCGTCTACCTCGGTGACAACCTTGTCTCATGGTCTTCAAAGCGGCAACACACGGTCTCTCGTTCCAGCGCCGAGGCTGAGTACCGTGCTGTGGCTAACGCCGTCGCCGAGGCTAGTTGGATCCGTCAACTCCTCCACGAGCTTCATCGACCCACTCCTCCTGCTACGGTCGTGTTCTGCGACAATGTCAGCGCCGTCTACATGTCTACGAACCCCGTTCAGCACCAGCGCACCAAACACATCGAGATCGACCTCCACTTCGTTCGCGATCGTGTTGCCATGGGCCAGATCCGAGTGCTTCATGTTCCCTCGTCTCGACAGTTCGCCGACATCTTGACGAAGGGTCTACCATCACCGTTGTTTCTGGATTTTCGGTCCAGTCTCAACGTCCGTCCTCCTCCCGTTGTGACTGCGGGGGAGTGTTAGACAGATATGTCACGTAGCGTGACATATCCTCCTGATTCCCTAAATCGTGGAGAGTCCTTATTTGTGTGATCTCCCATTTATGGTTCGGATTGTATTTTGACTATATATATCAATGCAATGGAAAGGCCCAAGTGTGGTCAATTCTCTCACATCGTGCGCTTTCGCGTACTCCTCGTCCCGCATGGTCGCGACAAGAGCGCTGAGGATGCCTGGGGATGAGTCGATGACATGAGCTGCTCCTGCGTCGAGATGGAGATGTTGACAAGCCGGGTGGCGGCGTACGTCATGCGCGAACGCGGACGAGGAGTGGCACGTGAGCTGCGACGCGAGGTAGGGCACGACGCCTGCGTCCGTCAACTGCGTGCGCACCTCTGGGTCGTCCTTTGAGGCACGTCAGAGCTCAGAGACGGGGGCAGCCGTGGCGGACACGTCCCGTACGGCCGCCGCGCCTTGCAGTCGGCCCACCAGGGTTCGTGTCGTGTGCATCCATCGCTGCGGTGTGGACGGCTCTTGCCGTAGTTGCATGCACGAGGGTGGGTGGATGCTGTTTATATAGTACAAATATATCTTTCTGTTCGGACGAGATTTGATATTGTAATGCAGCCTGTAATTAAGGACAATTTCGGTAGATTTATCCCTATGCAATCCGTGGATTGAACTGTACACTTTGTTACCTTGGAAAAAAACCGCGTAGAAATAATTAGTGGCATATGATCCAGCCTTTAATTAGTGTCATTTAATAATTAGTGATAGGGATAGTTTTGGTAGGTTTTGCTCCACGCAGTTCTTTGTTTGACCTGTACACTATGTTAACTTTGGAATAATTGGTGTATTAATGCTGATTGATGGATTACCGTACCGAGATTGGAATTGACATTGATGTGGTAGAAAAAAACCGAAGCAGGGTAAAAACCGTGTTGATGAAAGTCTGAGAGGCTTGACGAAGGAACGAATCATACCTTTTAGATAGTAGAGATAGAGATAGAGATAAGATATATTGCATCAAGAGATTTTGTAAGCCGATGCATGTCGATCTTCATAAGTAAAGAGCTTTGTGCGACGGTCCAGAAACAGCCATCCAGCTCAAAAATTTGCTAAGTGTATACTACTAGACATAGGCCTATCTAAAATTTGGGCCTCTCAAAATTTATGGGCCCTGCGCGGGCCGCACATTTGCACCCGGCCCTGATCAAATGTACAACATCATTAGTACCGTAGGAAAAACTTTCTGAAAACACGCTTTGTTTCGAGTCTTCCAAATGGCCCTGATCACTGCAGCCACACCAACTGACATCATTTTTTCTGATCTGAAGAATACCTATCCAGTAACTCAGACACATTGAGTTAAGTTAGAAGGTGCCATAGACGGGACAAAAAAAAAGGTGTCATCGAAATAGCAAGGTATCATCTACAAACAAAAGATGTGAGATTCTTGAACTTCTTCTAGAAATTTTAAAATACTAGAGAGCACTTCTGTCATTTGCATCAAACAAAACAAGAGACAACACACCGGCCACAAAAAAGGAAAAGATAATGCAATAAAGGATAACTTCGTCGTATCTCACGAGTAGGACCAAAGGAATAAAAAATCGCATTTAAGCGTTCGGAGAGTCTAATCAATGTAATACATTTCATAATTAGTTGACCTAAATAGCCGAGAAACCCATAGCATTTAACATTCCCCCTCAAGAAGCACCAGTCAACACAATCATAAGCCTTTGCCAAATCAAGTTTATAAGCACAAAATATGCACGACCATATCTTGTTGACCGAAGCGGAAGCACTCAAAAGAAGTGAGATATTATCGGTTCTCATACCACTTGGAATAAGTGCACCTTTAGTGGGAGAGATCATACCATCCAATAAATTTTGAAGTCTGTACACCAAGCACTTGGAGATAACATTCAATAATGGGTCTAAAATCTTTGAGATCAACTTAGAGATAATCTTATAATTTTTTTGATAAAGAGCTTTATTACTTAAAGGTTTAAACATTACACCCGGCATCTGCATAGGAATGCACACAGCGAAATCCAAAAGTTCCAACAAATAAAACAGCAGCACTAGACGAATTACAATCATGACATAAAACGTCAATGCCTATGGAGGACCAATCCGCCGATCAAGCGACCATCCATGTTGGATAAAAATATCCCTTGCCACCTCTTCCAGCCGTGCACATGCCTCCGTAAAGAGGTCTCGATACCCCGGCCGCTGTAATGTGGATCACGAACGGAGAATACCTGTGCACCGGTAGAGTACCTACAATCAAGAGAAATCTTTATCATTGAAAACCTTAACAAGATTATCCTTATTATCTGTTGTTGTGGACAAAACACACACTTTGTACTTCCATGCCAGTTTCCCTTAACAAGGTTATCCTTTGTTAATATGACACCCTGAAAGGACAAGGATGTCGCCTAGAGGGGGGTGAATAGGCGATTAAAAGTTTTCCGGTTTAGGCTTGAATAAATGTGGAATAAAACTAGGTGTTTAATTAAACAAGCCAACAAGCTAAATATACTAGGCTCACCTATGTGCACCAACAACTTATTTTAAGCAATACTAACAACAAGGTGATAGCAAGATATAAGACTTCAAGCACGAAGGTTATCTGTAATACCCCAGGGTTTAGAGAGTCGAAAGAGTAGAAATAAGAATTGTGCATTTGCATAGCATGCATCTGAAAATGCGAGAAATTTTAGCGCGTTTAAGAAAAGAGACAAAGGGATCGATGTTTCTCTCGACTCGATGAATTAGGAGCTAGATCATCCTGTTGAGTGCTATAAACTTCGACATGATCTTTATAACAACTAATTAGAAATTAGAATCATCTGTCGAGGCACTCTAGAATTGGACATGACCTTTCCTATTTCTCGACACTTCTCAACACAATTAGATAACATATGACAAGTTATAATTCAAATCAATTAAACATTTACTCATACGATATCTTATATACATTATATCGTCTCATTCCTACAATATCTTAATACATCTATTATCTTATCACATCATCATTTATCTATCCATATATCATCTCAATTCATCATCTTATCTTATCATTACACACATCTTCCATTCAAAATCTGAATGTCCAAAGTCTATTTAGATACAACAAATGGAATGTGACCACTATACAAACTTCACAAGTGGAATTTGAAATAATACATCATATTACAGTATTTATCGAATAAGTACATATCTCATGCAACTGAAAAGAAAATTACAAATAAACAAAAAGAATTCTAACACTAAATCTTGATCTTCTCATCATAATCTTGATCTTCTATATTCCAATCTTCTCCAATTCATTCCTGCAAAACAAAACACACAAGAACGAAAGAACACCAGAAGTTGTTCTTCACAACATATCTAGTTAAACTTGGGTGAAATTCAAATGCTCTGTGTTATATAGAAGTAGTTTGGTAACAAGCCTTACAACCTTGTTAACAGATTTCTTTTGTATGCATAAAAGCAATTGAAGGTCAAATACAAATAAATTAGGACAAAAAGAAAGTTTCTTATGATTAAAATGTTTGCCTTCACCACAAGGGTGAGGCAATTTGATGTTGGAACTTCAGTAATGGATATTAGAAACTTGTCCTAGTATCCAAATATTGACTAGAGGGATCAAAATTAAATCAAAGGCAACCATGGATCATATCTGGATCATTTTGGAACAATTAGGCAACAAGGGACAAGAGGCAACATTGATCCGAATAAGAGAAGGGACAAGAGGCAACACTGATCCATATTAATAATCTTAAGCAACTTTATTAATCCCTCCAATCCAAGTCAGGTTCCTAATTAAGAAAGCCACAAGGAAAATTAAATTGTTTCTCCAATGATATTAATTACCAAGGAAGAAAATAAGCTATTGAAAAAGCCCACATAAGAGAGAAGCCTAACCAGCCCATCTAGTGACAATTGCCACTTGTCTTGCTAAAAAATAAAACCTACAAGGGGATAAGACCAATGACTAGCCATCTCTATCCACAAGCAAAATATCTAAGTAAACTTGAACCTCAAGGAATGCTCATATGTGAGAGCTTGACACCAAGCATCTTACTCACCCTTGCAAAACAAGAGTCAGCTAGCTGGGTGGCAGCACCACAACAACCAGCCATCAGTATATAAACACCACGGCAGCCTTGCTAGCTAACTGAACAAGAACAGCCAGCCGAATCAAATATTTCCTACATCTGCATAATCACATCAGCCACTGTTCTAGCATCAAAAACACATCTCAGCCGCACCAAATGTTCCATGTATCAACAAAGATCATCTACCAACATTACTCTACTGTTTCTACAACACCTAAACACTTTCCCAAATCAGTCAGCACCCTAGAACATCTCAAAAGCACAAGAACAACCACAAAAATAAATTGCAGCTAGATAAATACACTCTAGGAAATAGGTCAAGCAGCGAGGAGGAGCAGGCTAGCCACAAGACGCAGATTATCATCATTTTCCAGAAGACCAAGCTGCTCAACAACAGCAGGTTAATTCTTTGTGTGTGTTAGGCAGAGGAGAGGTGCTAGCAAGTTCTTTAAATGACAGGACAGTACATCAAAATCTATCCAAGAATACATCTAAAAATCATTCCAACTACCCTTCAACTAGATCTCAACTAGGAGGATAGAAAGAAGTGTATCTCTCAGATCTGCATAGAAATGCTATGCATAATTCATCCTAGAGAATAAAAGCCACCAAATAAATATCTGTTCTTATCAAAAAGAAGTGCCTCAGCCTTTGCATCATTGGCAGGGCCAAGAAAACAAGCACACGATCTGTTATTATTAATTAAATAGCCAAATCTGTCGAGGAATACATTTCTTTCAATCATTCCAGCAACATTAGCATCACTAGATCATGCTTGTCATGGATCTGAGCACTGTGCACATTCCTAAGAGGCACTCCAGTGAACAAATCATGCAAGATATCAATTACAGAGTCACTTTGCATCACCCAAATACCATCACACAATTAAATCATCTATGCACAATATGTGGGGATCACTAACAACCGCCAGGAACTAATAAAGCATTCACAAGATCATCTGGATGAGTAAATCATCTGGATATCCTCTCTAGAATTAACTGACAGAAATAACAGGTGACCAAACTGAAGATTTCTTCAGTCAATCCACTATCCAAGACCAACCGAGACAACCAGCACGATTCCATGCTTTGGTTCATCACCTAGATGAACTGGAGTAGTACCACAATTACTAGAATAGCTAGGAACCGATCTCAATCATGCCCTGTCCCGGGAGCGAGAGCATCCAGAGAGAGGAGAGAAAGAAAGAAGAAATGAAGCATACCAGCGCTCGGGCACGAACACCGTGGCATGGCGAGGCAGGGCTCACGCTACCACGGCGGAAGCTACCGCGAGGACGTCGTCCGACGAGCACCACGACGATGGCGGCACAGGGGGCACACGAAGGTCGTGGAACCAGCACCACGGCGTCACAGAGGTTGGAGCTCTACGCCGAGCCATGGTGAGGACGCCGGAGAAGAGCCAGCGGAGGCAGGCGAGTGGCGCCAGCACCGAAACCCTAACCCTAGGGTTGGGTTGCGTATGGCCGCGAGAGGAGGAGAAACACAAATCGCCAGGGCAGAAGGGAAGAGCGGAGCGAGGGGGTTGCTTTGCCCCAGACCACGGCGGCGGAGGTGGCCGTCAGTGGCCGGAGCCGAGGGTGGCGGCGGCGGCATCCTAAGGCAGGAGGGGAACGAGAGCAGAGGGAGCTATCGAGAGAGAGAGAGTGTGTGTCTGGGTCGGGTTCGACCCATTAGCTGGTTGGGTTCGATCCAGTCCAACCATCCGACCCAGGGGGTGTTTTGGTAATTTACCAAATTCAAAATATTCAAACTTAAATGAATATTTACACCAAATAATTAACACCAAAATTCAATAAAAATATGCAACAAACTCTACGAAATATGAGGAATTTTTATGTATGTTTTATTTGAAGTTTTTAAAAATATTTTGTGGATAAATAAATTCAAAGATCCTTAAGTGGAAATGACTTGAAATTCTTTTTCGAAAACTATTTTCCTAAAAGAAAATAATATGGGAAAATAAAGTTTTGAAGTTCAATTATATTGAATTATTTAAATTTAAACACTTTAAATTTATTCCTCATGAAAATTGTTGTCAAACTCTTTAAATAATTAAAAACTCCAAAACACTTGAAAAGTCTTAAATCCGCAACTTGGGAATTTTGGGGTGACGATGCAACTCATGAATATGCATAATAGCATGCTGATAACCCCAAGAGCAGGGATCACTGTAGCACCTCTCAATGTGGAAGTAAGGTATCGATCCGCAGGAGCAAGAAGGAAAAGTTATCTATTCCCTACAACTAAAGTGTCACAAGTTTTAGTTGATTATGCACTAAATAAGTTTAAAGAACAAGGTGGTTGATTTAATTGATGGAAGCTTAATGTAACAAAACAAGAATGTAAAAGTGTCCCAATCCTCTTCAATGCAAGAGGACAAGACAAAGGTTTTCTCTTATTGGAACAATGGACATGGGTTCATGGGTTCACTTAATCCTCTCTCTCTCATCTACGGTGATTATCATGTTATAGATAAAGTACACACAATTGTCATATTTTAATGGTAGCTTTTATGACGGCTATATGTCCTAAAACACATAGTTGAAAGAAGTACTCATTTGTGTTGATAGGTCACCCTCGTAAGGCTAGCGTGGTTGCTGTCACTCCCACATCATACTCTTCCTTTTGACCCCCAGATAAAGGATGTTGGGCTGTATTTCACATGTCACTCAATACATATGCCGTGTCACATCGGCCATCCCGTACCTACATACATCATACTTCATAATGGACAATGTTCTAAACACTAGTGCAATGATTCATATTTCGTGTGCATGACCACATCTCTCTCATCTATCCACACTTGGTGGTGTCAATCACCTCATGACAAGGATAAACAAGGCATTATGCATAAATCAAACCATCACATGCATCATAGAATATCTCCAAAGTATGACAAATCATAAAAGTTCCAACACAACGGTAAATGTATAACAAATCATCTCATACCACAATATCCACCATAAGAATTACATAGATAGATCCATACTTATGCAAGGCACATCATATGGACTCCAACAATGATCATACATAGAGAGATTAGATCAAGTTACCACCACAAACCCAAGGTCCCGGGGATGGACTACTCCCTCTTCATCATGGAGACGGTGGAGAAGTCGTTGGAGAAGATGGAGACCACGCCGGCAGCGCCCCGCCGGAGTTTTCCCCCTCCAATCTGCAACTCCAGGTCTCTGTTTCGTGGTTTTTGTGTTTCGGCGGCGCTCCTTCCAGAGAACGTCGGGGGGCTATTTTTATAGACGTTTTTAGGTCAAGACGAAGCCACGGAGACGAAAACGGACGTCATCGGAGCCACGAGGATTAAAAGAGGTGGTCCCACACGGCCTATGTACCTGGCCACGTGGGACCATCAAATTTCTTCCTCGGACTTCCTTTTTCGCAGATTCTTGGCTGGTACGTCTTCTTATTTCCAAATATTGGGCCCCGTAAAATATTAGGTCATTTGGACGTCGTTTGGTCCCTGAAAGTCAAAAACATGGAAAAAGGGGTTTTCTGCCTGTGCGGGGTTAATTCCATAAAAATAGGAAACATACCAAATATTCCCAAAATCATTATAAAACAGTGATATAACCCTTATATGATGCAAATAAGTTGGAATATCAAGTAATAAAATGTAAAGTTCATGTATGCATTTTACATGCATCACATGCTGCTAGAATTTTTCAGTAGTCCTTATCAGGATTACTTTGCTATTTTTAGAATTCGGGGTTTTACCGCAAACCCTAGAACCCCGAAGGGTTGAACGGCCATTTCTATCACAGGCAAGTTCATTCTTGCATGTCCTTACTGAACTATTTTAATAAAAACTATTTTCAAAACCATATTATTATCATTGCATTGAAAAAGAAAAACTATTTTCGAATGATGTGAATTGCTATATATATATTGTTTGGCTGGCAATGGAACAACGGTATGATGTTGTGGTGGAGGTTCCATTGTACGGGGAAGTATATACCAAGGATTAATTACCAATGTCACAGTGATCCTTGCGCCGTATTGAAGCGTTTACCATGAGATCTGGCATTGGACGGTAAAGTCAGCTGCTATCTTCTCTCGTTCACATATCCTCGGCAGACTATTACCTGGTTGAGTCTGTTGCGGCGGCCAACAGCGTGGGAGCGCATACCGTCCCCACTCGACGGGGTGATTTGGAATAGGAGCTCTGGAGTGGTGACGAGCCATTGGTCTTTGTACCGGCTGGGTCATAAGGGGCGGATATGTGTTGTGCGGAGAGGGGCAGTGATTGGCTTTGGACTCAGACTTGGCCCCATACCATGGAAGTGTGGATGGGCCAGCTACTCGGAAAGGCAAAAAGGCCGGGATACTCTCATGGGTAAATTTACGCAGCTCTGTAGAGTCAACAACAAGAAATTGTGGCTGTCACATCCGTGTTCCCGGAAGGAACAACAGAACGCTGCGGGAAAGGCATCCCAAGTGATGACTAAAGACCCGTGGAGGCTGTGAGCATAGTTTTCTGAAAATAAAATGGACCCTTTCCTAAAAATATTTTCCAAAACTTGCATTATGCCAATGACCGTTGGTCATGGCAGTAGCTAGTGCATAAAACACCTTATCGCCTATAATTTGAACTTGCTGAGTAACGCTCGTGTTGCTCACCCTTTCCCCGTTGACCCCCTGCTTAGATTTTGGAGCCATCAAAGGAGTTGTCAGTTATCCGTCACGACGTCGAGGAAGTATTCAACAAGGAATCAGGTCCATCTGGTGAAGCTTGGAGGAGGCAATTGCTACTTCGTAAACGGAAGAACGACGACAACAGTGCCAATGGAGGAACGACGACAACATTGCCTATGATGTATATGACAACAGTATTGCCCTTGGAGAAGACAACGCCTATTGGCAGGAGGAGTGGAATCTTGGATAAAGATATTCCAACTGGAATAGAGTAGGGTTGTGACAACAGCAGTAGTGGATTAGGCATTAGAAATAGAGCTGTTATCCAGCTTAGTGCTACGATTTGGATCTTTCTGTATTTCCTTCGCACGAGACTTGCTTCAATATAAAAGGAGGGTCTCGAGATTTTGTATTGAATAGTGTTGTAATCCTATAGTGTTACCTTGGACCGGCTATGTTTATGTTGTACTACTCTGAGGGATATAATATTTGCGGAGAGGTCCTTCCGTGCGTGTTACATCAACGACTTATACACTACAACATGCAGTGGTGTGCTGGGTCACCGCATTATCCCAATGTAAAGTGCATACGTAAAGAGCTCGGGCATAGAAATAACCGAGTCACATGGAGACGATGATGTATTCCCGAGTTCCTCCTTTTTAAGGGAGTACGTCTCGTTGGAGGGGTGTGAGCTTCACCACAACAGGCTTACTCAACGCCACAAAGGCCTTACCCTATTCTCCGATGAACCGCACCACAAAGATTGGTTCACCGTCCACTATCGGTAATCTTCGAGGCGGAAACCGGCGCCTTTACAACAAGCCCGAGGCTCGCATCCACGGCCTATTGGAGACTCCCGAGTCACAAGCTTGGGGCACACATCCACAACTGAATTGGAGGCTCCCAAGAATCACCACAAGTCGTCTAGGGTCCAATGACCCAAGAGTAACAAACTCACAAACTTTCAACTTCCACGAATCCTCGTGGAGAGCACAAACAGATGCACCAAATGCAATGGTTAGAGCACAAGTGCTAAAATCTTTCACTCTCACTCCCACCAAAGCAACTAATGCTTGTGGGGGAGAAAAGAGGAAGATCAAAGAAGAACTCAACAAATGGAACTCCAAGATCTAGATCCAAAGGATTCCCCTCACTTAGAGGAGAGATGGATTGGTGGAAATGTAGATCTAGATCTCCTCTCACTTTTCCCTCAAAGATATGCAAGAATCATGAGAGGGATTGAGAGAACTCAAAACTTTGGAGGTCAACAATGGAGTACGAGAGAGATCACCAAAACTTGGGAACCATTAGGGAAGAAAACCCCTCAAGTAGGTCCCCACCAAATCTAACCGTTGGGGGCAGTTTTTCCTGCGCGGGACGAAATATTCCGGCCTCCCACAAAATATCCGGCCCAAAAATCTGGCCCATTACAGAGTCGCGCAATGCGACGCAAATTCTACCTCGGCCAATTTTCCTGGGGGACGGATATTCCGGTCCGAACTTAACCCGGAATATCCGGTTTTGCTGAAAACTGATAGAAACAGCAAAACGAAAATTGCAATAACTTTTTCATCCGGACTCCGATTTCGATGATTTTAGACTCGTTGGAATCGCAACAAAGAGCTCTCCAAGATAATGCAGAGAAACATCGTGATTCATCATGTGAGAAGGAAGCCACAAGGAGAGAGTTTGACCTCTCTTAGAAAAAGACAAACCGGTAAAACCTTCAACATCAAAAACGCAACAAGATATGCATATGAAATCCGTTTTTGATGAACTAGAGCTTGGTATGGAGATGAACACAAGTTCTAAATCCTCACATGGATAAAAGCCAAATAACAACCAAGAAAGATGATATGTCAAGTATGGAAAGGTTTGAGCTTTCCACAAAGCTGCGATCAAGTTACTCACTCGAGAGCCCCTATTGATAGTACGACTATCGATCCTATAACCCGGTCTCCCCAAAAGTATGAGACCGGGAAAATAGAAAACCTATCAAGATCATACCTTTGCCTTGAGACTTCCACTTGACTTAGATGATGGCGATCTTGACTCCCTCAAGTTGGAACACCTTTCTTGATCGTGCTTGCTAGCACATGCTTGATGAAGACTTCTCCAAATACTCCCCCATACTCCATTATGGGAGAGCCTCGCTAAGCTTCGTATTCATGTATCCATTGCAAGCTTCAATCAAATGATATCTTCTGAGATGGATCATACTGAACTTGCACTTCATAATCTTCTAAATGTGCTGATCAATCTTGACTTATAATTTGCACATTGACTTGATCAACCTTGCACTTCATCTTCTTATCTTAATATATATGATGCCTGGAATATTAGTTTGGTCATCATATAAGCTTCTAGAGTCCAACACATGAACTCCAATCTTTTCCCATCGACAAGATCTATAAGGATATCTCAATGCAAACATTAGTCCATAGAGATTGTCATCAATTGGTCCATAGAGATTGTCATCAATTGCCAAAATCACACATGAGGGCAAATGCACTTTCACACCCTAAGATACCAAGTAAACACTTTCAGTTTAAGCGGAATCTTCATTTGCCATATTTTTTTATTATTATCGACTAGAACATCGGAATGGACTAACAGCCTATACATGGAATCTACCGAGAATTTTCCATTCCCATAAATTCCAACGAAACTGTATCAACCAAGCGAGCAAGGCATTCCAAGACGTGAGTCTCGGCCCAATTAAATCTCGTCTGAATGTCACATTGGGTGGTGAAGACTACATAACTGTGGCTATGGTATCCCCTTTATGACGAACAATATTTTATAGGGCCGATACTGATCTCAGAGGATTGTATTACCTAACCATTTGTCCTCCCAGAATCTTATCTCCGATCCATCCTTAATTTTAAATACGCCAAAGCGGAAGAAATGTTACTTTGCCGCCAGTCCAGAAGTGAGAATCACCAGGTGTCCAATATACCTGTGATACCGCCTTCGTGCCAATGTATTTTCGTTTAAGAAGTATTTGCCCAACACCGTCATCAGTAAGTAACTTAAACAACCACTTACCGAGGAGAGCTGAATTCTTTACCTGGAGGTTATGAATACCCATTCCTCCTCGATCTTTTGGTCGGCAAACCACATTCCATTTAGCCAGTCGATATTTCTTTTTCTCACTATCTCCTTGCCAAAAGAATCTCGATCGGAAGTAATCCAATCTATGTAAGACTCCTTTGGGTAACTGGAAGAAGGATATCATATACAGTACCGTATTCGTTAGTACCGAATTAATGAGAACCAACTGATGGCCCTTCACGTAGTTACCTGCGTGAAAAGTAAATGGGTTAGGTTGAGACTCCAAGTGCAGAGTGTGTAGTAAGAGGAAGACGTGTTTTCCCCACGAGGGGTGACTCGAGGGTTTAATATCGAACTCTCGGGAATCAGTAGTGAAGATTTATCTTTTCTATCCTTCTTTTGGTTACCTACAAAACAAAGTAAATGTTTTGGTCCTCAACCTCACCTAGTGGTTGTCAAGCACAAGGTGTGAGAATGATATCAAGATAATATGCAATGCAAACAAGAAATAAATATGCAATTGTGGTAAATAAATATGCAAGGATGGTGGTAGCAATGATAAATGATATTTTTGGGTTTTATATGATGAATGCAAGATGTAAAAGTGTTTTTGTATTTTCGGATTTTTAAATGGCAGAAAATGGTAAAGTGGTAAAAGTTGTTGGAAAGGTGTTTCTTATGATTAAAAATGGACCGGGGTTCATGGTTTCACAAATGCACTCTCTCTTTAATAAAGTGGTAGACAATGGAACACTAGAGTTGACATATGAGATTGCAACACAACATTTTAATGACAAGTTATAATTATATGGGCATCACGTCCTAACATAGAGACCTTTTGGTTATTAGTCTCTCTTATACTCCACCAAGATGCGAACTAAATCATAACACCTCAGTAATTAAGATAAGTCAGAGTATAGCAATAAGTATCATGACATGAAGTTAAAATAAGAACATGCTAGATCTAGTCATGGAGGAAGTGGCAATGGTCACACCCACACCTCCGGTAGCATGGTATTTCTTTTTATCCCTAGCGAGGCAACAAAGTAAGGTAGAGATATCCAAGTGGATCGCAGAACTTTCTCTCACGTTCACTGCACTAGCCACCCCCCGTTACTCCAACTAATGCACATGTTCCCCCTCACACGCTCTCATAAACATGCTTGATCATGACAAGTAAATAAAAACGGGGTACATAATATGCATCTACTTTCATAACTGAAACAAAACCATTGCAATCTCAAACATATATTAACTCATAAAAAGATCCACCACAAAGGTATTACATAGACTAGCAAACTTGCCCGTGCGTTGCAACGGGAGAAAAAACCGCAGTGGAAGCGCCGAAGCGCGCAAAGTAAGTTCTCGTCGGCATGGCGGTGTCGCCATGTTAGATCATGCTCGCCAAGATGAAGAAGTTTAAATATATCTTGCTTGGTTTGGATGTAGATATCAAGTAGTGGAAAATTGAAATAGGACCAGAAAATCAAAATAGTGTCGTATTAAACTGTCAACGTAATAAAGTTGTTATTTAGTTGTTCCATTCGGACAATGTATATACAATGATGTGACTCTATGAAAATATTCATTGGATATATCGGAATATTTATATAACAATTTACACACATTAATAACAACAATCCATCTATGCTCTTGACATGGGAATTAGTTTCTCGACAATCCAAATGACTCTCAGTGTGTTTGGATCTTGCCTGATATTGCATCTATTACAACAATGGTCCCATGAAATGAGCAACACGATGTATTAGCCGATAATTCTATCTCTTTTAAGAAGCAACTCTAACGATCAAGAATAGTGGCAAGTGGTACCAAATCAGGCAAGGCAATCATACAATTCCAGATTTCATTACTGGCTTACTGCCGCACAAATACAGATTCAGTATAGGCAGCTGCAAATTCGAGCGAAAGTTAAATTATATTGTCGGTGACAAAGGAAAAACAAAACTTGAGGTGATACTCCAGTTGATACGAGAGAAGCATTTAGCATCTTCAGCCTCCGGTTGCCAGACGCCTTCCCTCCACCGCCGCCAAGGCCATCGCCAAAGCCCGACATATATGAAAGTCGAAGGCAAGAAATCATCAGAGGGGAAGGTGAGGAACTGCCCTCCGTTCGGGATCGGCCCAACCAAGTGATTGTGAGCCACACTGAACTTAGACAAGAAGGTGAGCTCTGTCAAGGATGATGGAATGGATTCACTGAGATTATTGGAGGACAGATCAAGAACCTCCAAATTCTCCATCCTCGAGAGTGCATCAGGAATGCTTCCAGACATGACATTGTTGCTCAGATCCAGCACATGTAGCTCCTTCAAGTTACCAAACTCACGTGAGATAGTCCCATTCAGACCATTGTTGTTCAAGAACAATGACGGCGGAAAATTCAAGAGCTGGTTATATTGCCGCCCACTTGTGCTTCTGTTATGCTCTACGTACAATGGCATGCTAGTGAATGCAATACCCGGCAAATGCCTGGCCGTCACAAGGCTCTTCAGCTGTGTCAAGCTCTTCGGTAGCTCGCCAACCAAGGAATTGTTCGAGAGATCTAAATAGCTCAAGTGGTCAAACTCACCAATCCACGACGGGATGGTGCCGACCAATTGGTTCCAGGACAAATCTAGCACCTCTAATTTCTTGCACTGAGACAGCCATTCAGGAACCCTTCCCCTTAGAGCACAGTTGCCAAGGGCGAGCACCTCCAGGCTCTTCAACCCACCAATGCCATCAGTCGGCAGCTCCTCACCGACAAAATTCTTGGTGAGAATCAGTGTGGTGAGGTTTTCACATTGGGCAAGCACCGCAAGCGCCTCTGAGATGTTGTGCAGGCTGTTGTTGGAGAGCGAGAGCGTCGAGAGCGAGAGCGAGCCGGCCATAATCCTCTGGCAATTTCCCGGTCAATCTGTTCTTGGCAAAGCTGAGCGACTTGAGCTCACTACAATCCGCCAGGCTAACGGGGAGTGATCCATTCAGGTGGTTCGTTGCAAGGTCAACAGAAGCAAGCAGCGGCATACCAGAGAAGTTGACATGAGCAACTGGACCCGACAGCGAGTTGTTCCGGAGGTTGAGGTCGCGGAGAGACGACAGTGACGACAGCGACTGCGGCAGCGACCCAGAGAAGCCATTGGAGTACGCCCAGAGATGCTCCAGCGACGTGAGGTCGCCGAACACATCCGGGAGCCGCCCGGAGAAGCTGTTCAGGACAAATCCAGCAAGGTGAGGTTTCTGAGCTCGCGGAGGCGCGAGCTCACCTGGCCGGCGAGCCCGTTGGAGGCGAGGGAGAGCTTCCGCAGCCCGGCGAGGCCGAAGATCGCGGCGGGGAGGGCGCCCGAGAAGGAGTTGGCGCCGAGGAAGAGCTCCTGGAGCGTGGCAGCGCAGGGCGGCGGGGTGGCGGACGAGGGCAGCGCGCCGGCGAGGCGGTTGCCGGAGAGGTAGAGCACCCGCAGGGCCGGCGCGCCGGCGCAGAGGTCGGGCCCGAGCGCGCCGGAGAGGGAGTTGTTGCTGGCATTGAAGGCGACCAGGCCCGGGAGAGCGGCGAGGTCGGGCAGCGAGCCGAGGAGCAGATTCGAGGACAGGTCCGCGGCGCGGAGCCCGGGGATGGCTGCGACGGGGGAGACGCCCTCGGAGAGCGCGTTGCGGCTGAGGTCGAGCTCCCGGAGCCGCGCGAGGCCGGCGAGGGAGTCTCCCGGGATGGGCCCCGCGAGCCCGCGCCCGGGCAGCCGAAGCGCCGTCACGCGGCCGCCGGCGCCGTCGCAGCCCACTCCCTCCCAGCCGCAGCAGGAGCCACCGTCGCCGGACCAGGCGGCGCGGAGGAGGACGTCGCCGCCGGCGGTGAGGTTCCCCGCGAAGGCCCGCAGCGCGAGGAGGTCGTCCGGGTGGCACGCCGCCGCTTCCGCCGGCGGCGGCGGCGGCAAGAGCACCACGGACAACGCCAAGAAGAGGAGCGGCGGCCGCAGAAGGCAGTATTTCGCCATGGATTCGGCCCTTCTCTGTTCTGATTTGCGCGCCGTTCTGTGCGGGGAAGATGGCCATGGTTGGGGGATTCTTTTTTCGTTTGCACAGAAACAACGAACCGGTATGTCTCTTTGGCGGTGGCAGATGTCGTAATACTTTCTAACATGTAGGGGTAGAATCGGAAACAAAAATAACGTACCAACCATCACCTGTAGCCATATTATATAGTAGAGATGACCGTAATCATGTTCAGCAGCTCATACGGTACTAATTAGTGAAGCTCAAGAGAGAGAGATACATAAGTTACTTCCACAAACCCATAGTCCAGGGTGGACTACTCCCTCTTCATCATGGAGACGGTGGAGAAGTCGTTGGAGAGATGGAGACCACGCCGGCAGCGCCCCGCCGGAGTTTTCCCCTCCAATCTGCAACTCCAGGTCTCTGTTTCGGTGTTTCTGTGTTTCTGCGGCGCTCCTCCAGAGAACGTCGGGGGCTATTTTTATAGTCGGTTTTAGGTCAAAACCGAGTCGGTGGAGGAAAGATCGACGGCAACGGAGCTCCGAGGCCCAAAAGAGGGGGTCCCACGCGGCCCAGGTACCTGGCCGCGTGGGCCCACTCAACTTCGGCCTCCGACTTCCTTTCGTGCGCTTCCTTGCTCCTACGCTTTGTTCCTTCCAAAAACTGATGCCGTAAATATTAGGTCATTTGGACGTCGTTTGGGTCCCTGAAACATTAAAATATAGAAAACAGGGTTTTCTGACTGTGCAGGGTTAATTCCATAAAAATAGGAAACATACCAAATATTCCCAAAATCATTATAAAACAGTGATATAACCCTTATATGATGCAAATATGACTGGAATATAAGTAAAATAATGCAAAGTTCATGTATGCATTTTACATGCATCAACATCCCCAAGCTTAACCTATACTCGTCCTCGAGTATGAAGGTGATAAAACTAACATGGACTTTGCATTTTAATACTATCAATGGATATCAAAGATGATTACTATTGCTACATAGAGTCAAATGATTCATTCTTAAAAGGAGTAGCAATATGCAAGATAGTTTATGAAGTGATATCAAGTATTCAATGCAAGGATGTTCAATGATAATTCACAAAGTGTAACATAAAAGAAAGTACTATGGACCACATGTATGCATAATGAAAGAAAGAACATCCTATAATGGTCATAGAGTATTGATGAAAATCTGAATATAAAAGGTGGACACTTTGGAAAGATATATATGAGTAGAGGTAAAGCATGAATAAGTTTCATCTAACTTCTGAACTTCTCTACTTAAGTTAATGATTGTAATGTGGTAATCCTTGGTGTCAAGCTCTCATTCCCCTATCATAGCATCTTGAATGATTAAGTTTAAAGTGAAAGCAAATATGAGTAGTGTGCTTGACAAAGTACAGGTTGAAAGTCTCATGCCCCTTGAATACAAGTACCTACTCCATGTGTTACTCAACTTGGAAAACAAAGCAAGTTCAAGTTAAATATCATTGTAAGTAATAATAGTATCATTAAGAGCGTCAACTGGGGTACCTCTTGTCCCAGGATATGGAACAAGCCCATATCAAAATGACAAGACAAACAAACACAATGAACAATCTCAACACCCTTTTTATTTACCATTAGATAGCTTTTTATTGTAAGGTGTATCACAGAAGGTTCACCATAGCATGTAAGTAAATTTCCACCATGAATGATGCATGGCTTAGATTAGCGGCCCAGGCGTCTCTCTAACCATTTATACAAACTCATTTAAACCTACTTCATTTCCACATTTATTTCACCCATGGTAAGCATCCATAAACAAAAGTACATGATATCAACTAAATGAAATGAAGTGCATGTTGAAAGCTTGCCATGTGACAGCACATATGAGCTAACTCTCAACCAAAGACATTTGTCAAGCCCACAACATCATAATTTTAATCACAATGGGTCATGTTTATTTATGCAATGAAAGTAAAGTGTGCATCAAGTTCGAGAGAGCTCTATAACCAACTTTTCCCATAACAATCAACAACATAAGCATTTTCATTCAGAGGTATAGATAACACAAATATCATGATAAACATACTCGGAATAGCATAAAGCTAATAGGTAGATATGGTGGACTCACTGGAAAAACTTTGGTTGAAGGTGTTGGAAACAAGTTTTTGCTTGTTGGAATTTTTGGGCTAGCAAGAGGGAGAAAGTTGACCATCTAAATGCATGCATGAGTGTCCATAGAACTAACTAATCCATGTTAAACAAAGTAAAATAACATTCAGCATCAAAACATGAATAAAAGATAGCTCTTGATAAAATACTTGCAAATTATTACTCATTAACAAGCTCATGAATCATGCAACTATATGTATCTTTTAAAATCAACTCAACATCCCTTTTCCCAATCTTATAATAGCATCCAACATAATCAACCCAAATTTCCAGTAGCTCTCTCATATATAAATGATAGTGTGGTGGTCTCACAAAATAAAAATCAAACCAAAACAAACAAAAAGACGCTCCAAGTTTATGCGATAAAGTGTTTCGATCGAAAAACAGAAGTTAGACGTGTGCAAACCGAGAGTGTGTAGGTCCAGTGGGGTTGTCTTCACATCCCCAAGCTTATGGTCTTCACCATCCTTGGATAGCTCTTGGTGCATCTCCTCTAATCCCTGTGAAAAAACTTCAAAACACCGTTTCTCCCATTTCTTTTCTGTGGGGTGCATTAGTAGTGATAAACAAATAGATTTCTTGCTGCATATAATCCTTAGACAAAAATTCATATGAATGTCCAGAAAGTGTATAATGTTGTATGCCTACTCATAAACTCAATTGGATCAAAAAGATTCAAGTTAAAAGTTCAAAGCATGCATCAAACAAAATGGGACAGAATCTGTCCAGAAAAACAGCAGCAGCAAAACGTATTTTTCTACCCTACTAAACTTTGTCGAAAAATTCCGAAAAAATTCATGCATACAGAGGATGAAAAGTTGCAACTACAGTTCAAATATGAGCTCATTCGGAGTTACAGAATAAGAATTAAAAATCATACCGTGCACAGATTCGTGCAGGAATAAAATCTCCGAACGCTATAAGCAACTTTTCAAACCAAAATGAGTAAAACTTGGCACTTTATTAAAAATTCCAGAAACTAAACTAAACACAAAGTCTCTTGTTACAGCAAGAGGACACAAAGAAAATCAAAATAAAAACAACCGGGTTGCCTCCCGTAAAGCGCTTTCTTTATAGCCATGTAGCTAGGCTTCTTACTTGATGATGAGGGAAGCTCATGAGGGAGCTTAACTTTGGTGTGTCCCTCTTCCTTGGAAGTGTTCATGCATAATACCAGGATCCCATGGTGTCTCAAACCAATCAAAATAATAGTCAAGTTGAACCTAGTAGAGAAAAACAAAACACAAAAGTAATAACAACGAAGTCTAACTTTCTTTCTATGCATTGGCATTTTGTATATGAATGAATCACAATAAATAGAAGTTTCCAATGCATATTAACAATATTACTTGCAGCATATATTATTAGTAACATAAAGAGGGTTCTTATCACCTCCTCTTTCATAATAGTTGCAAGTAGTAGAAATAAATTCAACCATATAACCACAAGAATCATTCAACTTAGATAATTTAGGCACATAAAGAGGATCATTAAATTTATTTTGGAATTCATTAGCATGCTTCCCTCTTTCAAAATAGTTATTAAGATCAATATCAAGTTTAATATCATGGTTGCAACAAATATTTGGAACTAAAGATAATTGCAAACCACATAAGTATTTCTCAACATAAGCAAATTTCTCCTCTATGGTGTAATAGGAGAATTCAAGAACAAAGTAGGACTCTCATGAGTAAGAGTACCATCACAAACAGCAAGTATATCATTTTTATCCTCACATAAATTTAGTAACAACTAAACATGGAGGATTATCAATAAGCATAGGACCATCATCTAAAGCATTATCATATAGCATATTTAAGCAACACTCCTCATTATCATCAATAAGTTCACTAGTAGCATTAATAAAAGTAAAGGAGCATTATTAGTTTCATCATAATAGCATGGGTTATCATATAGGACCATAGAATTTTCAGTTTGACACTCATCATAACATGGATTCTCATAAATAACAAAAGATTTTTGAGTTTGAGTGTTACTATCAAATGTTGATGGTGAAGTTGGGAGATCCAACTCTTCCCCAAGCTTAGGTTGGAACACATCCATTTCAATCTCCTCTTCACATACTTCCTCTTCCAAGCTTATGTTTTCATCATCCTGCAAAATATTAGTACTTTCCATGGAAGCAAGAATTCTTTCTTTAACATAAACATTATCACTAAATTCTTTTTGCAAAGTTGGAGAATAATAGAAATTTGTCCTTTCATTACACGAGCTTCATGACTAGTTGCAAGAAATTTATCAATAAGAGAGTCTATCTCATGGGCTCCAACATAAGCAATATATTTCTCAACTTGTTCTATATCAGGGCATGAAAATTTATCTTCACGATAACAGGAAATTATAGGATCACTATTATACTTGCATTGATAGTGGGAATGTTTAACAACTCTTCTATTGCAACAAGTTATACCATGTAACTCACAAAACTGAATAGCCATTCTGTGAAGAGCTTCAAGCAATTTACGCATTCTTTTTCCTTCTTCGGTCGATTCATATTCAAAGTAGGCTTCCATAGTTTTAACATAACCATTAGGTATAGAGATTCCAGAAAGTTTCTCCATACTTTAACACACATATTAAAAACAACACTAATTTTTTTTGGTTTTTATGATTATAAATGAAAGACTGATAGTAAAATGATACTAAACAATGCAAACCGAAATAACAAATGCAACACAAAATGCAAAACTGAAAATAAAAATGCAAACCGAAATATAAATATGATATGCAAGACAATAACAAAACAAAATAAAATGCTTTGAAGGTAAAGATGGATAAGATGATGCTCACGTAGGTGCAACCTCCCCAAGCTTAGGTGTTAGCACAAGTTGGTGATGAAGTTGACTTGGTGAGATATCCTTGGATAAACCCGGCGCCAGAAAACAAAGCTAGTGCAGGGGACCCTTGGATAAACCTTTCAGCAATGATTCCCCGGCAACGGCGCCAGAAAACAGTCTTGATGGCCCTTCACGTAGTTACCTGCGTGAAAAGTAAATGGGTTAGGTTGAGACTCCAAGTGCAGAGTGTGTAGTAAGTGGAAGACGTGTTTTCCCCACGAGGGGTGACTCGAGGGTTTAATATCGAACTCTCGGGGAATCAGTAGTGAAGATTTATCTTTCCTATCCTTCTTTTGGTTACCTACAAAACAAAGTAAATGTTTTGGTCCTCAACCTCACCTAGTGGTTGTCAAGCACAAGGTGTGAGAATGATATCAAGATAATATGCAATGCAAACAAGAAATAAATATGCAATGGTGGTAAATAAATATGCAAGGATGGTGTTTTGGGTTTTATATGATGAATGCAAGATGTAAAAGTGTTTTTGTATTTCGGATTTTTAAATGGCAGAAAATGGTAAAGTGGTAAAAGTTGTTGAAAGGTGTTTCTTATGATTAAAAATGGACCGGGGTTCATGTTTCACAAATGCACTCTCTCTTTAATAAAGTGGTAGACAATGGAACACTAGAGTTGACATATGAGATTGCAACACAACAGTTTAATGACAAGTTATAATTATATGGGCATCACGTCCTAACATAGAGACCTTTTGGTTATTAGTCTCTCTTATACTCCACCAAGATGCGAACTAAATCATAACACCTCAGTAATTAAGATAAGTCAGAGTATAGCAATAAGTATCATGACATGAAGTTAAAATAAGAACATGCTAGATCTAGTCATGGAGGAAGTGGCAATGGTCACACCCACACCTCCGGTAGCATGGTATTTCTTTTTATCCCTAGTGAGGCAACAAAGTAAGGTAGAGATATCCAAGTGGATCGCAGAACTTTCTCTCACGTTCACTGCACTAGCCACCCCCCGTTACTCCAACTAATGCACACGTTCCCCCTCACACGCTCTCATAAACATGCTTGATCATGACAAGTAAATAAGAACGGGGTACATAATATGCATCTACTTTCATAACTGAAACAAAACCATTGCAATCTCAAACATATATTAACTCATAAAAAGATCCACCACAAAGGTATTACATAGATGACCGTAATCATGTTCAGCAGCTCATACGGTACTAATTAGTGAAGCTCAAGAGAGAGAGATACATAAATTACTTCCACAAACCCATAGTCCAGGGTGGACTACTCCCTCTTCATCATGGAGACGGTGGAGAAGTCGTTGGAGGAGATGGAGACCACGCCGGCAGCGCCCCGCCGGAGTTTTCCCCTCCAATCTGCAACTCCAGGTCTCTGTTTCGGTGTTTCTGTGTTTCTGCGGCACTCCCTCAAGAGAACGTCGGGGGCTATTTTTATAGTCGGTTTTAGGTCAAAACCGAGTCGGTGGAGGAAAGATCGACGGCAGCGGAGCTCCGAGGCCCAAAAGAGGGGGTCCCACGCGGCCCAGGTACCTGGCCGCGTGGGCCCACTCAACTTCGGCCTCCGACTTCCTTTCGTGCGCTTCCTTGGCTCCTACGCTTTGTTCCTTCCAAAAACTGATGCCCGTAAAATATTAGGTCATTTGGACGTCGTTTGGGTTGCTGAAACATTAAAAGATAGAAAACAGGGTTTTCTGACTGTGCAGGGTTAATTCCATAAAAATAGGAAACATACCAAATATTCCCAAAATCATTATAAAACTGTGATATAACCCTTATATGATGCAAATATGACTGGAATATAAGTAAAATAATGCAAAGTTCATGTATGCATTTTACATGCATCACCAACCTCCCGCCAAGAGATGGTAATTTTCCTTTCCAACTAGATAGCCTTGCTTGAAGACGTTCCTCGATGTGTTTCCATTCCGCATTGGACAATTTCCTAAAATGTATTGGTATACCAAATACAAAATAGGGAAATGACCTTGCTCACAGCCAAATATTTCGGCATATTGAGCAACTACATCCTGGGCTTCGCTGAAGCAAAACAATTCACTCTTGTGGAAGTTGATCTTCAACACCGATAATTGCCCGAATGTTGATAAAATTAATTTCAGATTCGCCGCTTTATCTAGGTCATGTTTCATAAAAAGAATTGTATCGTCTGCATATTGAAGAATGGATAATCCCCCATCGACAAGATGTGGGACTACCCCTTCAATTTGGCCATCTTCCTTTGCCCGTTCAATCATGATCGCGAACATATCAGCCACTATAGTAAATACTACAGGCGACAGGGGATCACCTTGCCTTAATCTCTTTTTGTTTGGAAGTAGCGGATCACGTCATCATTGACTTTAATCGCCACACTACCCCCGGTAACAAAATTGTGAATCAAAGCACACCACGCATCCGAGAAACCTTTCATTCTCAGAGGCTGTTGGAGGAACGGCCACTTAACTTTATCATAGGCTTTTTCAAAGTCAATTTTTAAAATTACCCCATTAAGTTTTTTTTTTGCATCTCATGAACAGTTTCGTGTAAAACGACGACCCTGTCAAGTATATTCCTACCTTGCATAAACACAGTTTGGGTAGGTTTAACCACATGACCAGCCACAGAATTTAACCTAATGGTTGCCACCTTCGTATAGATTTTGAAACTAACATTAAGGAGACATATGAGCGGGTACTGTTGTGTCTTTGGCCTCCTGAATTTTAGGTAACAAACAATTTCCCCAAAGTTAAGGCGAAATAGCTCTAGTTATCCGACATGTAAGCATCCGAATAACTCTAGGAGGTCAGACTTGATGGTTTCCCATAAATGCTGGTAGAACTCAGCAGGAAAACCATCCGGTCCCGATGCCTTATTATGCTCCATTTGGAAAACCGACTTACTTAACTACCTCGTCTTCAGAGAAGGGTGCAATAAGAAAGCTGCTTTCCTCAGTGGTTACTTGGGGTATATCATGTGTGCGCGACTCATCAAGAGAAAAGTTTCCTTCCTCCGGAGCCCCAAAGAGACATGTATACTAGTTTGTAATATATTCCTTGAGTTGTTCCTGTCCTTCGATGAGGCCCTCATCCTGAATAAGAGAGTAAATGCATTTCTTCCTATGTTCGCCATTGGCAACATTATGAAAGTATCTCGTATTCGAATCCCCTTCAAGGATAAATTGAGCCTTAAATCTCAGGTACCATTTAAGTTCTTCTTCCCACAACATACGTGCTACCTGCTCATTTGATTGACTTTTAAGTTCAATCTCTTGTGCCGACAAAACACGTTCTTCTGCGATTTGGTCGAGCTTTTCAATAATGGAACATGGGCGCTCCTTTTCTTTTAGCATATCAGTAGTTTGCCTAGCCCACCCTCGAAGAAATTTACGCAGATTGCGCATTTAATTATTCCATCTTTGAATGGGGCTATCGCCAACCACCGGCTGAGACCATACCTTTTTTAATCAAATCATCAAAACCATCCCGCAACAGCCATCCTAATTCGAACTTGAATTGAGGCTGAACGGGAAACGTCGATGTTCCTGTGGACAAAAGTATGGGTAGATGATATATACAGCTATGAAGTTTTTCTTATCTCTTACCTAAAAAAAGTTTTTCTTATTTAATTTTCATTGTCCAATGGTAGGTACCTTGTCACAATTCATGGTGTATGGGACAAAACAGACTGGGATATTTTCAAGAAAGCTTTTCCTGAGAATAACCTAGGTAGTCGGATAATGATAACAACACAGCTAAGAAGCGTAGCTCAGTTTTGTTGCTCCAATTCTGCTGATGGGATTGTGCACGATGTTAAGCCTTTGGGTGCGCTTGACTCAAAAAGGCTACTTTTCAAGAAAGCTTTTGGGTCGGAAAATGGTTGCTCAACCGAAAATTTAAAGCAAGTGTGTGACGTAATTCTGTGGAGATGTGAAGGTATACCATTGTTCATTATTGGTATGGCTGGCTGGTTGCATGAACAACTTCAGAAGAAGGCGCTCGGTTCCAACAGAAAATCAAAAACAGAAAATAAACGGGAATTGCATCGCCTCTCTACCAACTATAGCATGGAAACGGTCCCAAAACTGCTAAAGCAGTTTGAACAGACACTGGCTACTATATATGATGATCTTCCCAATGAACTGAAGGTTATGTTGATGTATATGAGCTTCTTTGCTGAAGGTTATACGTTTGACAAGAATACTCTAATCGAGAAATGGATCGACCAAGGGATGGTCGGTTTTATGGTCGGTTTTATGGTCGATGATGAAAGAACAGTCGCACGGGATTTTTTGCACGAGCTCATAGACAGGAACGTCTTCACCCGAGTAGCAAGTAGCGGGCACAATCTTCAATTGGAGGAGACCTGCCACTGGCAAGTCGGCTATTTCATGCTACAGTTCCTTGCCTCCAAATCAGCCCAGTTTCTTGCCTCCGAATCAGCAGACGACCATGGATTTGTTTGTACCCTCGACTCCATAGGAGCAGAAGGAGGCAAGACTGTAATACGGAGGCTATCCCTCCACCAGCCTCATCCGGAGCTCCTGACACTGCTACAGAGAATGGATTTGTCTCGCACCCGTCTACTATCGGTTTCAGGTGAAGTGAGCCAAATCCCTCTTGATCAGTTTAGCCATTTGGTGGTGTTGGACCTTGAAGGCTGGCAGTGCTTCAAGGATGACGACATGTTGTTAGTATGCAAAATATACTTGCTTCAATATCTGGGCCTCAGGAACGTCACGGTTGTCAGGAAGCTCCCCCCGAGATCAAGGAGCTGCAACACCTTCTGTCTCTGGACATTAGCCAAACGAGCATATGTGAACTCCCATCAGAACTGTGTGAGCTAGAATGGTTGGAAAAGCTGGATCTAAGAAGCACAAAAGTCAGGCAGCTGCCACCACAGTTTTCCAAGCTCCAAAAGTTGAAATGTCTGCTGGTTGGTGGAGATGGAGTTGCTGCCAAAGAAACAGTAATAACAGAAATATCAGAAGAGATCAAACGTCTCGAACACCTAGAGATACTAACTGTTGTTGATTTAACCCGATGCTCTCCCAGCCATGTGCATGCTCTCGGTGTTTTGAAGCATCTAATAAAGATTGCCATAACATGGTCTTTTTATCAGTGCACCAACGGAAGATTCCAGGAAGCTCTACGCTCATCCACACGACAATGGACAAAACTCGAGTCTCTGACAATTCACTGTGGACTCGGTTGTCGCATGGACTTTCTAGCTTTTCCACCTGTGGATTCCATGAGATATGGTCGTTTTCGGAAATTTAAGATGGTAGATGGAAGATTTGCCAGCGTTCCCAAATGGTTCAGTGGGCTATGTTATCTTACTTTCATACAAATGACGGTCTGCGCACTACTCCCAGGTGATCTTGCTATCCTCGGAACTTTGCGAACCCTGGAGTGCCTTGTGCTAGGACTGGACTTTATCCCAGAAGCAGCGCTTGTAATTGGGACTGAACAGCGTCCCCTGTTCCCTGGGCTTCGAAGATTGTCCGTCAGTTGCCGTGTTCCATGGCTTACTTTCACCCAAGGAGCTATGCCAGAGCTCACACTTCTTGAGATGAAAATCGCTGGGTACCCAGCGAGTCAGGAGAGCATGCCTTCAGGTATCAGCAACCTCGGGCGCCTCTCAGATGTATCCATCCGTTTCCATAAAAATTACACCAACAGCCCCAATGTCAAGATGACGGTCGAGGCAGTGAGAAAAGAAACTGCCAAGCATCGTATGCCGATCAACCTCTTCATCAACGACATTGAAGACCAAGAGGAGGATTTCCAGGCAGCTGAAGAGGGTCTGCCGAGAGCAAGCGGCCATCAGAGTGAGATTAAAAATGAAGAGAGCAGCATCAGGGACCAGGAGGAGGATGTTCAGGCAGTTGAAGCGGGTCCAGCGAGTGAGATTGAAGAGGAAGAGTGACACCATCGGCCCGTCGGCCGAGTATATATCTTGACAGGCAAACATACTATACCTGCTACTTTGCAGCCTCTAGATAACAGCAGTTTCTTGACACACGTTTCATACTTGATATGCAGCACTGCTTCGGCGCATTCCCTGTACACCATCAGCTTTGCAGTGCGTGTTTCAAGAAAGTACATCGCTCATGTCGCCCGCTCGCGCTGCTTTCCATGGTTAATGATGAGCGTAACCCTTGTGATACCGTATATGGTCGTTCATTTCCTGTCAAATTTTTTGTGATCTTTTCCTTATGCCTTGTTTGCCTGTTGATTTTTAAGACTGACATGTGATGTGATTCGTCCATATCTGGTCGTGCGCCACAACAATGTGTTGTCATTTGTGATTTGTAAGACTGTCAAATGCTGTATTATTTGGTCATACCGAATCAATTTGGTGTATTTGTTATTTGTAATAACTGCTATTTGTAACACGATACGGCTGGATGTTGGATGTTGTACTCATCGTGAGCTTGCTGTATTTTTCTACCAGTGATGGATTGGGCTAAGGTGGTGCAAATTTCTATGGTTTGCAACTTGCAAGTCCTATAAGATTTAAGTGAGCATACCATGTCACCCCTTTTACTGTCATTTGAAATTTCTATAAATTAAGGTAACCCTTAATCTCAGTCCCCAGATAGCTATAGGCTCGCCCCTACTACATTTTCTGTTAGTTTCATATCCGTTCGATCCCATAATAGAATTACCGTCAAATTTATATATTTTGTTTCACACATTCGTGTGCCAGTACCGATGCCGAATCGGGATAAAAATATGTAAATAATTTGTCCTGCACGGCCACCGCCACACCGATGCCACCTCCACGGAGACGTGGACACGCCGCGACGCGGCCGCCCACGTGTCGTCCCTCTGGCCTCGCCTGACGCGGGACCCACGCCAAGCAGCACGCTGCCACCTCACCGCCGAAGCGACCAGAACGTGCTAGAACCCCTGCCGAGCGGCGAGCAGGCGAGCCAGCCACCGCCTCCGCTCAGCATCTCGCGGCGCGCGCGGTAACCTCCCCTCCCCTATCCACCCCGGCAAGTTGCAGATCGATCCCTCGCCGCCGAGCAGTCGCGCGCGCAACGTCGCGCGCCATGGTGTCGTCCTCCTCCGCGACGTCCGGCGGCGACCGGCCGACGAGCGGCGGGAGCGGGGGCCTTCCGCCGCCGCAGGCGCAAGCGGAGTGGGCCGCCTCGATGCAGGCGTACTACGCCGCGGCCACCTCTGCCGCCGGCCACCCGTACGTGGCGTGGCCGGCGCCGCAGCAGCAGGTACGCGACAGACAGACAGACGCTCTCCTCTCTGACTCTGAGCTGCCCCGGCGGCGGTGGTGGAGCTTTGAGTTCTGATTTCTTTTGTCTTTCCTCTCCCGACGGGACGCAGCAGTGCGGCCTGATGACGGCGGGGACGGGGGCGGCGTACGGCGCGCCGGTGCCGTTCCCCCTGTACCATCACCCCGCGGCGGCCTACTACGCGCACGCGTCCATGGCCGCGGTGAATGCCGAGTCCCCCCTCTCGTTCATACATCCGTGCAATACTCGGGTTAGGTGTCGATTGCGGTGGTTGTGAAAATGTTTGCTGCGTTCTGGTCCGTGCAGGGGATGCCTCAAATGGCCGGCGAGGCGGCCTCGGCGGCGACGAAAGGGAAGAGGAAGACAGCCACACGACGTGTCCCTTCCGGCGAGGGCGCTTCCAGTTCTGGGAGGTAACAATCGATTTGGTTTTGAGCTGCTTGTTGCTCTGTTTGGCTGGGTGGATTGAGCTGAAATGAACTGACATTGCATACTGCACAGTGGCAATGCCGGGAGCCAGGGGTCATCGGAGAAGGGAGCTTCTGCCGGTGACGATCATAAGGTGCCTCTTTGATCCTTGGTCATTGCCTGAATCATGTCTTTTTATGATGGTTTTGGTTGATTCATATGTGTTGCCCAGGGCTCATCATCCACAAAGAGGATTAAGTCAGTCTCTGCACACAGAGAAGGTGTGTTGTCATAAATCATAATTTTCACCTACAAGGTAGTATAAGCTTCAAGAAGGTGTTTATTCATGAATCATAATTTTCAGGTGAGACATCTCAGGCTGCCACGACGATGTGGAGTCCGGTAACCGAGCCGACCTTAGTAGAAAAGGGGAGGTCTGAATCAAAGCTTTCGGTTACAGCGGCGATGCTCCCAAATGCAGCACCGACCTTGAATATTGGAATGGATCCACGGAGCGCTTCTCCATCTGTAATGACACCATCAGGCCAGGGGGAGGTGAATGCTGCGGCTTCTTCCCAGAGTAACGGCTCTTTGTCTCTGATGGTATGGTTTTCCTATGCAGAATCAGATAGTGTGGTAAACTGGTGATATTTTTTAGAGACCTTGATAGTTGTCATCATGGATGACCAGCAGTTCTCATCTCTCTTTAGAGCAAATGTGAATAGTGTATGTACTCACGCTTCAGTTTTGCTCCAGTCATCTTCTATTGAAGTTAGGGGCATATATAGCGTGTAAGTCGGTAGGAATGGTATCTTATTTTCTTACGGCAACCATACTCTCTGTAAGAAATCGATCTATAATATCACCAAAGCAATGTCTATGTCAGAAATATGCTTGTGCATATCATAATTGGTTATTTCATATGAATCTATAATTATATTTTTGGGGTCACCCATGACCTGCCAGATGCCTGGGCTATCCTTGTTTTTTGTAGGATGAACGCGAACTGAAGAGGGAGAGAAGGAAACAATCGAACAGAGACTCTGCGAGGAGATCAAGATTACGCAAACAGGTACTAATAAGAAAATGAATAGTTTCATGTGGGTGTGGAGGAAATGACAATGTTTTCTACTCTCATGTATTGCCTGGTGAGCTCATGAATGCTTGTACAAGTAAACTTGCTAAATGATAAAATGTGTGTGGCTGACAAACAGAAATGATGGGCTAAAAATGGACAATCTCATTCAAGTAAAAATAAAAATGTACTTTCAACTTTGGTATTTGATACTTACGTTTCACTATTAAGTTAGGCCTCACCAGGTTTCTCCATATGAGAATGCTCCAGATATGGTTATGTTGACCATAAGATCACAAACTGTGACTATCGGCCCAATGGCCTGGCCACACGTGAGAGTGTTTTCTCTATTTTTTCCCTAGCGTAGTACTACCCAGTTGTTTTCTGTTGTTCCATATAAACGTATGAAATCTCAGAAAGTCTTGGCCAACAGAGATCATCTCAGGCATCCAAAGTTGTGATTAGTCAATACGTTTTACTGCTGCTTGAGCAATGCTGCCTAATATACTTGACTTCTTTTGAACGGAATAATATACTTGACTTGATTAAAAGAAGGATGTTGAGTGTAGTATCCCAATAAGCTATGATACCTGACAAACCTAGAAAACGGAGACCACTTTGCTCGGTTTCAGCACATGGGGTAGTGTTCATAGGCGCTTTATGATACGTAAATTCTGCATTCATATCAAAAGTCATACTTTGTAAGTGACGAATGTAACATGGTATATAACTGATGCAGTAGCTAGCATGATGTAATCCAGCATATCGATGATTACATGTGTAATCATTGATCCGAAGCTGAAACATATCCAGTTTCGTTTAAAAAACATATCCAGTTTGGGCAAGTAAGACAAAAATGTAACATGGAATATAACTGATGCACTAGCTAGCATAATATAATCCAGTATATCAATGATTACCTGAAACATATCCAGTTTGAGCAAGTAAGACAAGAATGTATTCTAGGCTAGCAAACGAAAATAACTTATGAATTGTCAATGTTACAAATTTCACTGTGCTACTCATCAAAGATTGGTAAAGTTTGCGTCCCCAACGTGCTGATCTCTTTTGGAGCATACTGATTAATCTTGTATTGATTTCTGTACTAACCAGCAAGAATGCGAGGAGCTGGCCCAGAAGGCAAGTGACCTGACTACGTGCAACAACACACTCAGATCAGAACTTGAGCAGCTTAAGAAGGACTGCAAAGCCATGGAGGAAGAAAATACACAACTAATGGTGAAATAACACACGCCGTCTCTACTCGCCTTTTGCCATGCCCTCGGTGGAGAAGTCGTCATCTTCGTTACCCAATCTTAAAGCCGACTCTAACCAATGGCTTCCTGACCAATGCAGGACGAAATGAGGAGGCATGATGATAGAACGTCACAGACAGAGGGTCATACTGTTTCAACTAGTTTGAGCATCCAGGTTGAAGCCTCCAAGGCGCATCATGGCGGAAACGGTGAGCTTCATAAGAGCACTAACTAGTGACATCAAGGGCTAGTGGTGGAATATCAAGTTATCAACCCTGGACTAGAAGTTGAGAAGACCAGTGGAGGTGCTTATTATCTAACGCCGCCATCCCCCTATAGTGTTCTGCCCCGGGCCTTCTGAAGCTCCATTAGCATACCGGGCTGGGTTCTGGTCTTGGTTATGGCTAGTAGGTTTGTAATAGGAGTAGATTACTATTTACAACAATTGATATGTAAGAACTGATATCTAGGCTGTTTTGATGGTCTGTGTTGGGCTGGTGATACTGTGCAATACCATGGCATACTTTTTCGGTATATTACAAGCTCATTTTGGGCAGATCTTGTGAGTGATAGCCAATGATTCCGCTGTTAAGTCAAGAACATTGGCAAGGCCATTGAAAGAAAAGGCGCTTTATGACATTATTCTGCACACCTGATTGAACAAAAGGCACAGCAACCGCCAGAAATACCCCATGTAAACATTGAAATTAAACTTCGAAGCATTATCTATATCAGGTCTGATCTAAAAGAGGAACGTCCTAAAGGCAAAGATATGAGACAACAAACCCTACAACAGAAGTGGTGAGATCCTTCTTCATCGAGGAGGAAGAGAAGACTATCAGTGGTTTTCAAGGAAATACCTCTTGCTTATGGCGCTAAATGAATACAACAATAGGCATGGTTTTTCACCACGATCCTCGGACAAAATGCAGCCTCAAGACTCGCAATCTGTGTCAGGAGACCCCTAACATTTTGCTATAACCCGGAGTACCTACTCCCCCGGTGCACAAGAGCTCCATCAGTTTGGGGCAGGCTATTTACATTACATCAGGAGACGAAAGGGATCGCGTCACGCGCCCGTCACGTACGACATCACGGTCACATCAGGAGACGAAAGGGATCGCGTCACGCGCCCGTCACGTATGACACCACGACCGTGATGTCGTCGAGCTTCCCACCGTAGAACCTGTACCCAGCCTCCTGCGCGGCAGCTGCAAAGGGTGACTGCCTGTGCTTATCCAGCGCTCGTACCCGGGCCAGGGCAGCAATTTTCTGTGCCGTGGCTTGAACCCCGAGCCCGCCCCTGAGAGCCTCCACGACGACCGCTTTAATTTCATTGTTGTACAGGTTGTCGAAGAGCCCATCGGTGCCGGCAACAATAACATCACCATGAGCAACCGGATAATGAAATACCTACAGATTAATATTATGTACTACAGTATTAGTTATCCAAACAATCATTCAGATCTAGGAGAACAACTGAAAGTCAGGATGTACTCACGTCGGCAGAACTAGGAAGATCACTGCCACCCCCACTCTCAAGCTGATAGGTAAAATTAAAATCATGCTGCTGTGAAGGTGATTTGAGAACAGTGTGGCCATCTCTGATTACTATGAAGCCACTGTCCCCGAGATTTACAGCATGAAGACCCTGCGAGTATGAATAGTATGATAATTATCAGTAAACTAGAAAAATAAAGGACTGTGAAATAAATGTAACCAGGAACTTCTACTTCTGTTGAATGGAAGTACTCATACATAACCAAACGGATGGATACCACATTTATCAATACAGTAACTATGACACCCATGGATGAGACTACTCACTACTCAGCGCATCATAGCATAAGTAGCACCAAAATGTGCTGTTTCAGCTTTCCTCATTTTACCACAATAACTAGTCGGAAAGTCACAATGCAGCACGGGCTCCAGGTAGGCCGTTTTTTTTTTTTTTTCTTTAAACATTCCCAAAAATTCGAAAAGAAATACTAGGATGTAGCCATCTCTATGACGAGCCTGTAAATTTTCAATGTATAAAACCTCATGTTTTGGGCTCAGCAAAAAAAGACACATCAAACAAATTTGGCTCAGATTTGATTGTGGTACTGTTCATGCCCCAGATCTGCGAATTTGTCAATTTTTCTGAGGCTAGAATACATGATATTTCGTATTGAAAATTTTACAACAGATAGAACAAAGTATCGACTACATCATAATATTTTTTTGTAATTATTTGAAGCTTTAAATTTGAAATTTTCAAAAAAAATAAAAAAAGGGTGCCCGGGAGCCATATCACTGCACTCAATAACTAGTCCCCTTTTCCAGAACCATGTGGGTATGGTACAGAAAAAGAACACAGTGACATTTTTTGTTTATTCTACTCAGCAAGATAATAAATTAGCTATGGAAGGACTACACTAATAAATGAACAGTGGTCAGAAAATATGGCTGACCTGCTCTTTAAGAGTGATGATGCAAGCAGTTGATGATCCCCTTGCTTTGGTACTTGTAAAAGCCTTTTCCAAAACTCTTGACGGGTCAATTGCACCTTCCGGTTCATCCTTGATGGCACCCATTGATTTACTCATTAGCTCCTTTGCATATAGTCCAGCATCAACACCGTGATCTGCCCAACCACCAACACCATCTGCCACACCAATCGCCTGTTCATCAACGCAAATAAAATGACCATCCTCTCCACCAGTCGCCTCCTTAGCGGGGTGAGGCAGGTAACAGGAACCTGAGAGCAGCTTCAGTTTCTGAGGAGCAGCTGACTTTCTGTAGAGAAAAATGCCAGTCAGCCAACAATAAATCACAAGAAAACAGTGGAACAATTCCTACCAGATGAATACAGCAGAACTGTAAATGCTCCTAATATGACACTAGAAAGTAGAAACAACATAAAAGGACAGGCAATTCAAAAAAAATATGCAATGAGCTCATGTGCAATAGATTGACTGAGGCTAGTTGGTTTCAGTCCAATTTCAAGATGTTGTTCTGTTTTGTTGCCATCTACAATATCCAAATTCACAGCATCTGAATTTACTATCCTGGACCTTCATATCAGACACAATACCAAAAATGACGACATGATTGACAAATGACAACAACATCACTTGCAGAATTTCAAGGAAACATCCAATACTAACAAAATTACCGCATTAGTTTCATCTCCAACATACCTTCTGTTAATGAGCAAATGCTTATCTGCATGTTGGCACTTGCATATGTACAATAGTAAGCATGCAACGCAACAGTACGGGTGACTAATGTTAGTATCCATGTCTGGTACGGAGACCTATCCTATAAAAAGTGATATTCAATGGAATCAATCAACATTTAGCAACCAGCCCTGCATATTAAGACTATTGAGGCATTCCTCATGGGTTAAATACACATACCAGTACTTTTTAACACATTATAGAGCAACAAACACAAAGGTGCATTAAGCTCTTATGGAAGTTAAACATGTATGTATGTATGTATGTATCTGTTTAATCAATTCAATGGCATGCCAGAGGAAAAAAAGTCATTTGCAATCTAGAATGGCATATGCAACAGGAACCAGGATACATACTCATCAGAGGCGACGGCGGAGTTATCCATCGTCAGTTGACGCTCAGTAGCTCCGCAGAGTACGGCGCCACACACGAAGTGCTGAAGTCCCGAGCCCACGGCTTGACCGAGAAGCTTAGCTTCCTGCCCGGCCCAGCCACGCTGGTCCAGAAGGTCCTACTCGATGCCAACTGCTCGCGGCATTTCAAGCTCGCGCCGACCTTCTTATAATACTCCACGCCTCGATACTTGAAGGAGACGTCCGGCCTCGCGGCGGCAGCGCTCCCGGCGGACCCCATGGCGACGATCCGGGAGGTGTGGTTGCCTAGGGACGAGTCCTTGTCCAGCTGCCGCTTGGCGGCGCCCAGCTCCGCTCGCCCAAAAGCGTAGCCGCAGGCGGCCATGATGATGCCCCGCTGCAGCAGGGTCTGGCCCGTGCCGCCGTGCGCGCGCACGGCGCGGGGCGTGCGGTGGATGGCGGCGGCGACGAAGGCGGGCGCGCGGCGGTCGGCGGTGTGCAGGAGGCGCGCCGGGTAGGCGGAGAGCATGAACCAGGTGTTCCCGAAGAGGAAGCTCCGGCCGCCGGGGAGCGGGGAGGAGAGATGGGAGCTGCCGCCTCTGCCGCTGCCGCCGGCTAGCATCTTGGGACCGAGGCCGAAGATCTCATCACCTCCAGCGGCTGCTACCAGGGGAGGAAAAAAAACTGGGCTTAGTTAGAACGAAATATTTCGGAAATCCTCCACGGCCGTAATCAAATCAAAATTAAGGAATAAGGGGGAATCCATTTGAAAAACGCCAGGTTCCAGCTCCCAAATTGAACGGATAATCTGCTTACCGGAAGGCGACAGCGATGGTGGTAGGGAGAATTTCAGCTCCGGAAAAGCTGGAATCTGGATCACGCGCCGCTCCCGCTGAGCCCGGGATTAGGGTTTGGTTGTCCGGAAGGGGAGGGGAGCGAGAGGATAGGACGAGCCGACGAGGAGGAGGAGAAAAAGGTCGATTTGATTTGAACCCTAGAATTTTCTAGGCGTGATGGTCAGACTGGGCCGCGGTTGACAACGACAGCAACGTTGGAACGAATGTAGGGCCATTGAAGCCCAGTCCGGCCCAGATATGCGGCGTTGGCCCAAAGTTGCCGGCCTGTTTATACAGACTAGATTCACACTGAAAAAACAGTATTCCGCTCCCAAGAAAAAAAACATAATCCAGGACCAGGACTCCAGGAGAACCACATCGCATTCAGAAACGACCAGCTGATGCACAGAAAACGCATAAACAGATTTATATCGAACCTAATGTGATACAGAACTCAATGTACATCTTTCCAAAGCACGGGCAGGGTACAAGAGGAAGCACGCTGCAAAGTATTGCCGTCGAAAAAATGTGCTTTGCTTTGTGATAAACAGGTGTGTACATGGTAGCAGTGGTCTCGCACGGTAAGTTGGACAAGGGATGGCTGTAATCTCAGTTCCTTGCTCCTATCTTGGAGAACTTCCTCGACAGTTTGAACGCCGAGAACTGGTGCACGGCTTGGCTCTCCGTGATGACGCCGAAGCTCTCGGGGCGGCTGGGCTCTTGCTTGTTGTTATCCACGGACGATCTACGCAGGAGCTCGAACAGAGAAGCGCCTGAACTCGAGGAGCCACCCTCGGAGCTTGTACCTGCTGCGGCCGATTTTGGTGGCTGTGAACTGCTGAACTTTGCTTTCTTGGGCTGGCTAGGATTCGTCTTATCCTGTAAAGTGGATGGTGAAGCACTCATGAGAATGTTTTTTTTATATAGGGAATGAATGGATCGGTGGTGTTCGGGGTACATTGAAATTTATGATGACAGGGAGTCGAGCTTCTGTCCAGCTTACCATGTCTGATGTACTCTCGGAGGCTGCTAAGCAGCTCTTGCTGTTGCTATTGCTGTCGTCGCGACCAAAAACATAGGTTTTGTAAACTGATCTGTGAGAAGATGAAATTGGACCACTTGTTGTTCGACCAAGAAAAGATGACTGCAAAGATTATACAATACTGTCATGAAACAGCCAAACATAAGGGGAAACGGACTATGAGAAATCTTAGCTATGGCTTACACTAGAAGAGTACTATGAAATGGTCCATGATAGAACAATGGCAATGGAAGAGTACATGAAAGTACCTGTACTACCAACATTAACAAATAATGACAGAAATAACTAGCAAAAAGAATGCGAGATTCAATTTTTAGTCCAGGTTTTACTTGCAATATTAAGTAATTTCGTGTTAAAAACTTCCGGCTACTCAACATAAATCTGTGAAGTATGACAGCAAACAGAAATAGGTCAGTCATCACCTTTGAAGATGAGTTGCTGTTGCTTCCAACCATAAGCATTTCAAGATTTGCTGAAAACATTAGAAAAATAAGAAGTTAGTAGGTCAATCATGTTTTTATTCCAAGGTAGGCAAGGATTAAAAATTGGGAATCCTTACATGTGGCTTGCTTTCCTTTCCTCTTGGGTTCAGGAGCAATATTGAGCTTCTTTATTAGACCAAACATTTCCCTCGAACTGTCATCTTCCAACGGAGATATGAATGAACTATTATGAACCTAAATACAGAGAATATACAGCACTCGTTATTTTGCTGAAGCACATAGGCTGAACAGAAGCATCCAATACCACAGCAACGGAGGAACTATCACTTTAAAAATGAAAATTTCAATCATTTATCAAGCATATCTGAAGAAACTCAGTATTCAGAGTATCAGCACTTACTTCTCGCTTTGAAATACGTTGACGTGCCAAATTCTCCTCTATTTCCTCATCATCAGAGTGCTCATAAGTGTCATTCTCATCTGTGTACAATTTGGCAACCATTCGTTTTGCTTTTTCAGAATTTTGTCGCACAATATTTGGAGTTAAATCATATGGCATTTCATTTTCTGATTCATCCTCACAGTCTTCGACATCATCTTCATCTAGTAAGTTTTTCTGCTCCTGATGACCAAATTTTAATCTCTGAATGACATTGTTTGTTTCAGCAGCATCTTGTTGCTGAAGCCACTTCTGGTGGAGCGCGTTGCGTTTCTCGTGATCTACTTCTTCTTCTTCAAACCCAGCAGCTATCAGAGCAGTAAGTACTTCGTTTTCATCATCTCCATCCTCTTCTTCATTGTCCTTAAACCTCATCATGTCATCGTCACTATCATCTTCTTCCTCGGCTTCAACATCTAGAAAGTCTTTCAGGATGGCAACATCTGGAAATGAATCACCTGCAAGAGCTCGTCGGGGTTGTTGACGGGTGTTTACATCATTTTGCTGAGTGTCTGGACAAGTGTTCTCCTTGTCATTGTCTTCTTCATCTTCTGATGAACTGAGCCAGATAGATAATAGAAGACAATGTTAAGTATGTAAATTTATAGCACATAAATATATACAAGAAAAAGTAGGCACAAATTTCATGCAAGTGCACAGGCCCTTTCTCGTGTAGCAGAAAATTTTGTGGTAAATATAAAAATCAGTGAGAAACAATTGTCCACTTCATGGGTACAAAAAGGGTGTGAAACGGGTTTACATTGGCAAACCATAATTAATAAAGGTTGCGAGATTATTTAGCTATTCACCTGCATGTATGTAAGGCTACAAGAAGAAACAGTATGATGTGCTGCAGCCAAAACAAGTTTCTTACTCCCTCTGTTCTGAAATAAGTGGCATGAACCACGCCACTTATTTCGGAATGGAGGGGATGTAATTTATGCACAGCATATAGCAATAATTAATCATCATGTGGATAATTAAGTTCTTATAGAGCCAAAAGGGGGTAATTATATGTACAGAAGATAATTAAGTTACTGAATGCTAAAAGGTGGAAAGTGGCATGGACGGAGGATGCAATATGCTTACCTATCATCTGTACTCTTGGTAGGGCTTGAAGAAGGGTGCAATTGAGTTTCATCTACCAGATCGGTGTTGGAGTCATCATTTGGTTGGGCATTATCTTCACGATTATCTTGAGAATTGTCAACAAGTTCCTGATAGAACCAACAGTCCAACAAGCAAATCATTACACAAAATTATGATAGAGCTCTTATACTTTGTAATCAGATTGCATTATCTGTCCAGTAATCATTTATGTAATTTATGAGACCATTGAGTTAACATAATCTTTTGTTCTTGCTTTTTTTTTTTTTTGAAAGGGAAACAACGGAGGGCGAGTCAGCCCACCTGAATTTTCAATAAAAGGCAATAGCCAAGGTATTACAAGAGCCCCAGCCACACACGTGGGGTACAACGTTACAGAGAGTTTTCAGGGGGAGGAGAGGGACGCACACCAGGCCACCATCGGCTCGCAATCGAGGCGACGGGGAGCCCTACAAACCCACAAGGCAAGGTGTTGCTTGATGAGCATGAAGAGGTCTGAGGTCGGCGTGTGCACCCTATCGAAGACGAGGCGGTTCCTTGTCTTCCAGATGATCCAAAGTAGGAGGGCGGCGGCCGTCATGCGCAAGGGTAGCGGCCAGCCTCGGTGGTGATCAGAGAAAGCATCGATAACATCCTCCAGAGGAGGGGCGGGAGCGTGACCGATAGAGATCCCAGCTGCGCACCCCCAAACATCGCGGAGCCTGGGGCACGTGACGAACAAGTGCTCGACATCCTCCGCGACGCCGGGGCAAAACGGACAGTCCGACGACTCTAGAACACCGAGGCGGCGGAGGCGCGCGCGCGTCCTCGTGCGCCTATGCCGGAGGATCCACATGAACACCTTCACTTTTACGGGTGCGAAGTTACACCAGTTGAGGTCGTGGAGCGGGGGGCCACACCCGGTGCTGCGCAGCAGCCGGTACGCGTCGCTCGTCCGAAAGCCATCGCGGCGCGCACCGATCAGACTGCGCTCATCGGGCACCTCGGAAGGGACGAATCGCTGGAGGGCATCGGACAACAGCGCAAGCTCGGAGCAAGCAGCGGGCGAGAGACGGTCGCGCAAGGCAAGAGCGGCGCCGTCAGACTGCAGCACGTCGGCCACACTGGCGCGCGGAGAGGTGCAGTGCGAGAAGGCAGCGGGCAACGCTGCGGAGAGTGCGCCGAGGGTCGTCCAGTTATCGAACCAAACCGAGGTGGACGCGCCATCCCCGACGCGGACTCTTGTGATCGAGCGCAGGAGGGGGATCAACCCACCCAAGTGGTGCCATGAAGGGGTCGGCGGTGGGGCATCCGAGCGAAAGTACCAGCGGCGGATCCACACAGTCCAGGGGTTGTCGACACCCGTCAGCAGCTTGTGCAGATTCTTGAGCAGGAGGCAGGTGTTGTGCACACCAAGGTCAAGGAGGCCTAGCCCGCCTTCGGAACGCAGGCGGCACGCCGTCTCCCATGAAACCAGACAATCTCCACCGGTGCAGGCCGCCGAGGCCGTCCAGAACATGGCACGCCGCGGACGGTCAATCTTGGCGAGTGTACCCTTGGAGAGAGGAAGCACTGACATGGCAAAGGAGGGGAGCGCGGTCAGGACCGCGGTGGTGAGCGTCAATCTGCTGCCCGGGTCGAGAGTGTGCAGCCGCCACCGCGGAATTCGCCCAGAAACTCTCTCAGCTAGGAAATCGAGGGCGTGGCGGGGAGCTTGTGATCAGAGAGGGGTAGGCCGAGATAAGTTTGCGGGAACGATGACACAGGGCAGCCAAGGACCGCGGCTAGCGCAGCAGCTTCAGCGGGAGGGACACAAATGGGCACAAACGTACTCTTATGGTAGTTTATGGTTAGCCCAGTCGCGGCAGAGAACACGTCGAGCGCCACCTTGAGCATGGAAACTTGTGAGGGATCTGCGCGGATCAAGATCAGAGTGTCGTCGGCGTACTGGATCACAGGCAGGGGAGATCATCAACCAACGGGTGCAGCAACCCGGAGGCACCATCGCCAAGCGTGATGAGCTGTCGCAGAAGTCCAGCCACGATCAAGAACAGGTATGGTGACAGCGGATCCCCCTGACGGAGCCCGTTCTTGCACTCAATCCACCCACCCGGGACGCCATTGAGGAGGACGGCAGCTTTCCCGGTGCGCAGGATCGTGCTAACCCAGGAGCGAAAAAGCGGCCCAAAACCTCTCGCATCGAGGATGGCGTCAAGCGCCCCCCAGTTCACCGAGTCGAAGGCTTTCCGAAAATCGAGCTTTAGGGCAATCGTGGGGGTTTTGCGCAACCGACAACACTGGATCAGCTCCGCGGCATACAAGAAGTTGTCCGAGATGCAGCGGCCGGCGATGAACCCTGACTGTTCAAAACCGACCAGACGCTCAATGAACGGCTGCAGACGAGAGGTGAGGATCCGCGTGATTAGCTTCATCACACAGTTCTGCAGCGAGATTGGTCGGAAACCATCCGCCGTTGTCACAACCTCAGTTTTTGGCAGCAGCGTGATGTAAGCTTGATTAACTCCGGCGAGGTGGGCGCGCCCAAGGTAGAACTCCTCCAGGAATGCCATAAGATCGCTCTTAACCACACCCCAGAATGATTTGAAGAATGCGGGGCCAAAACCATCGGGCCCAGGACTGCTGTCAGTACGCATGGACCAAACTGCAGTCTTCAGTTCGTCTTCAGAGAATGGGACCTCGAGGGCGGCAAGTCCAGGAACAGGAGGGAGCAGAACTGTGAGGTTTTGGTCCCAAGCAATATCAGGAACCGAGCCAAGCAGAGACGTGTAGAAGCTCCGCAGGATACGCTCTTTGTCTGCATGACTGGAGTAGAGTAGACCGTCGGCGTGCAAGACCTTGATTTGATTCCGGCGAAGCCGAGCAGAGGCACTTGCGTGGAAGAAAGCTGTGTTCTCGTCACCCAACTTACACAACCTGAAAGAGTAGCGTTGCTTCCAATATGCATCAAGCTTCCCGTACTCCATCGACAACTGACGCTTGACATGATCCCGAAGGCACGCCTCAGCCGCACCCAGCACGCGAAGTTCTTCCACCAGGTCGAGGAGAGAAATAACAGCGCGACAATTCTGAATAACGACATTGGGGCGCAATCTGCTCCTGGCCCATTTTTTCGACTCCGCCGAGCCCACTTCAGCTTATGTGAGAGGCGCCGCCCCGCGCCGGCTTTTTGATTCGAAGGCCTAGTCCATACATCACAAATCAAAGCCCGATATTCCGGGGATTGGGACCAAATTTTTTCATACCGAAAGATGTGTGCAGCTGGGGCGCGCGAGGAAGCTTCAACCAGGAGAGGCACATGATCCGAGGTATTCCGAACGAGCGAGCGCAGCGTGGTGTTAAACAGGGCGCCACCCCATTCTTTGTTGATCAGAGCTCTGTCAAGGCGGACAAGCGTGGGAACAGCCCTGTTATTGGACCATGTAAATTGACGGTCAAGGAGAGGCAAGTCTTGGAGTAGGAGATCGTCGATGACGGCATTGAACGCATCCGCGGTCGCGACGTCAAACCCGTCGTTGTTCTTGTCGTCGCGGGAGCGGGTCATGTTGAAATCACCCACGATCATCCACGGGAGGGCACACCGAGGGGCCAGCTCGCGCAACTCGGCCAAGAATGCTTCACGCAGGGGAGCCAAGCAGGGAGCATAGACGTTTGTGATTGCAAAAGGGGAGCCGTCAGCCGCGAACTCGAAGAAGGAAGTCAGCGAGAACCTCAGCTCCAAGTCACGAATGTGGCGGACCACGCCGTCACGCCAGGCAGTGATCAGGCCACCAGAGGCCCCGGCCGAGTTTTTGGCGGAGAAGTTCGAGAAGCCGGGAGGGAGGAACGAGGCCGCCTTTGTGTGCGAGACATCAGACAACTTCGTCTCCTGGAAGCAGAGAACATTTAGGGGCTGCGACGACAGGTTCCTTTTGACATCGATGCACTTGGAGTGGTCGTTCAGGCCGCGCGTATTCCACGAACAAAGAAGCAGCTTCTTATACATGGTCAACGTTTGGCACCTGAAGAGCAGAGTTGATGTCGCGGACGGCATCGTCGGGAAGCTGGCACGCCGCCGCCATCGTCTGGATTTCCAGCGCGGAGAATGGCGGAGGAACGGTCACAGCCCTGGGCACGCCTCCATCTCTCGCGGCCTTTAGGGACACTGCTCGGTCCAGGATAGTCTGGAACATCGCGGGCGTCTGCACTCTAATGCGCGCGCGACGACTCGCCAGCCGCAGTCGTCGTCTTCATGCGACGCTTGCGGGCAACACCTTCAGCCGGGGGTCCGGCTGTGCGGGTGCAGGCTGGTGCACGGCGGGCACCTCCTCCGAGAAGACAGGGGCGGGTCCACGCTCGTCCGTCGTGGCGCCATCACTCGAGGCCGCGCTAAGCTCGAAGCGTGAGATGGGCGAGGGCGGGAGGTGGCGGCAGGAGGCCATGGGAGCAGGTGGAGCGGAGTGACACTGCTTCAGGCGGTCGGGGCAGCCGCGGGCGCGGTGGCCGCAGCGGCGACACCAGCGGCAGGTGAGGGGGTCCCGACAGTCACGTACGCGATGCCGGGGAGAAAGGCAACGGTAACAGCAGCCGGCGGGATTAGCAAGGAGGCGACGGGGTGCGAGAGGGGTGAACGGCGAAGCAGGGGAATTTTTCAGACGAGGCGGGGTGGACGGGGAGGGAGTTGACTTCACGACATCCGCCCATGACCTGGGCGTGCGATCAGCGACGGGCGGCGGGGAGCGATCGGGATTAAACCGAGCGGGTGGAGACGTGGGCTCCTGGGCAGACGTGGAGCGACCGCGAAGCGCGGCCTGGTGGGACGGTGTGGTTGGGGTCGACACGTCAGGAGGCTGGTTGGTTCGCGAAGCGTTGGCGGCGTCTGCGACGGAACAGCATCCGCGAACGGCCGTGGGCCCCCCACAGCAGAACGGGAGGGGCAGCGGGTCAACCTGAGCAGGGAGGCCAGGGAACGTCAACGCTCCAAGCCTGAACACTGGGCCCGGCAGCGCTTGACGATCCGACCGTTGGGGACATGGAGGCGGTGACCGGAGGAAACGGAATAGGACGCCGGCGAAAACGAACGCCCTCCGGCGAAAGATCGCGGCGGCGACCGAGGTACGGAACACGCCGGGCGACACCATCTGCGCGCGGAAGCGATCCGCGAAGGTGGAGAACAAGAAGGTGAGCCCGTTCGCCACGACGAATTGGTTGACGGGTCGCGGCGCTGGGTCGTGGATGACGAAGATATCCACCGGCGTGGAGGGGTGGGCCGGGGAGCACACCGCAGAGGAGAATCTCCGCTTGATGCGCGCCGCAAAGACCTCACCTGGGCGCCTGGACCAGATGCGATGGAAGGAACGGGCCGGCGAGCTGCGGGAAGCGGCGGCGGTCACCGCACGGGGAGAGGCCAGCCACGCTGGGGGAAGAACGCGAGCCCCGCCCGGCGAGGACGCAGCAACGGGGGATCCAGATGCAGGGGACGGGAGCGGGGTGGATGCGTGACTTACGTGTTCGGCGCGGGACAGTGGCGCACAGCGCCGGGGCGCGCCAGCGGCCGGCGCGGAGTGGAGCGAGGCGCCCTCGCCGGGGGAGCCGACGGGGACGGGCGGTGGGCAGCTAGCGGCGTCGCGCCGGGGGGATGGCCGCGGGCGTCGCCCGCGACGGGAGCGAGAGCGAGACATCAGATGGGCGAATCCTCCAAGGTGCACATCTGCAGCACCGAGCTGAGCATCAGCTGGCTGGTCTTGCGCGGCGCCGACGCCAGAGCGCGGGTCATCGTTGGTAGCCGGCGCGGCGCCCAGCGGGACTTCAGTTGGCTTGTCTTGCGCGGCGTCTACGCCGGGGCGCGCGGCATCGTCGGCAGCCGGCGCGGCGCTGAGCGGGGCTTCAGTTGGCTGGTTTTGCGAGGCGCCCACGCCGGAGGAGGCGGCGAGGACGGGCGAGCTGGAGCTATGTGGTTCACGCCGGCGGGGGCGAGAGCGGGGGCGAGAGCGAGCCATCGGCCTCTATTCCTCCAGAGCGGGGCCGAGAGCGGGGACTTGAAAAATTATTCCTTTTGTTCTTGCTTCACAATAAGATAAATTTGAATCCATGAGAAACGTGGACAACCAGTAACAAAGTACAAAACATTGGAGAATCCAGCAACCCGTGATTAGAAAGAATAGCATTCAAATAATTTGATCTTCAACAATGGTAAAACACAAGTATATTTGTTGCCTATATGGATCAGTCAAACCAATGGCAAGAATTAAGTAGAGATGGGAACTTTAACCAAATAAAATAAAATAAAATAGAGGAATACTGCTTATGGTAAACCAACTACATTTCATATTATGTTGCAAAACAGCGGCTGCGGATGACTACAGTTGGAGAAGGGGCACTGACCTTGTCTGGAGCTTTGCTACCACAGCTATTAAGATCCTTCTTGCAAGTCAAAGCATCCTGCAAACACGCCCCAGCATCAGTACAGTACAAACACCAAACAGAATTCTAGCCTCTTTTTAGATTAACAAACAGCATAATAGTCAAGTGAAAGCAATGATCACCTCATCCTCAGGAAGACTGACATGGTCATTCAGGCCACCGACATTTGCTCCAAGGTCATTGTCACCATCATCCTACAATGATACACAGCCCTTTAGTTTAACAGACACTACACTGAGCTCAAATCAAGTTGCCTATAAAGACTCACAATCTTCAAATCCTTGTCATCTGAGCCCACTTCCTTGACCTCGGGCACAAATGAATGTTCCACGGGGTCACTGTCAGGCTCTGTAGAGGCATCATCAGCTTCTTCTTCTTCCTCATCTTCTTCAGTAGGAGTGTTTGACCTGCAAAACGTAGTGAATGGAATGACATGCAGAGAATTATGTTTTTTGCATAAGCTCAGAAAAGCAACCAGACCAGAAAACTGACATTTTAAGGATCTCCAGCTTCCGAAGTCGGATCTTCTCTAGGACTGACGAGATGGGTTTGTACACTGGCTCGGCGATGGGCTTAAACGACGCCTTCCTTGTCTCTACAAGGAACCAAAGTAACAAGGAACAGTCAGCTAAGAGCCTAAGACACACATCCTGATTCCAACGATACAGACACAGGCTGAGCATCTATACTATACCTCGAAGCAGCCTCTGCGACTCGGCGTGGATCGACTCGAGCTGCACCCGCCTCTCCTGCACACAGATACCCATCAACAAAAGCAACCGACCATTCAACGGAGCAAATGCAACCGTATGTATGTACCAAAGCAGAGGAAATGAAATCATGAAAAATGCTACCTTCTCGGCCCGTTTCTTGGATCCGGCCGTCTCCTTGGGCTCCTTCTTCCTCCGCTTCCCTTCCCCTTCCACATCCGCGCCCTTCTTCCTCCTCTTGCTCCTCTTCCCCGTCACGACCGCCTCCGGCTCGCCGCCGCCCCCTTCTTCCCCCTCGTCCATGTCGAGCCGCTTCTTGGCGGAATGCTCCCTCCGCAGCTCCTCGATGAGCCCTCCTCCCCCTAGCAGATCCTCCTCGTCGTCGTCCTCTCCTGTCGGCAGGCCCAGCGGGTCCCACCCCGCGAGGCCGGCGGACTCCGAGAACAGCGGGTCGAGCCCGTCATCCTCCTCCTCATCCTCCGCGGTGTCGGGCGGCGGGAGGGGTGAGGAGATGGGGGCGGGAGGCGAGGACTGCGCCGGGGGAACGGCGTCCGCGTCTGCTGGCGCCCGCGGCGGCGGGGGAGAGGGGTTTGTGGAAGGAGGAGGAGGAGGAAGAGGGGACCCTAGATGCGGGGCCACGGCTTCCTCCTCTGCCGGCGACGGCGGCGGAGAGAGGTTAGGAGGAGGAGCGGGGGAGCCTAGGACCGGCGCTAGGGCTTCCTCCTCCGGCGCCGGCGGTGGAGGCGGGGCCGTGGTGGTTTGGGCGGATTTCTTGAGGCGCTTGAGGCGGCGGGGAGGGGAGGCGGCGACCGGGGAGGTGGGCAGCGCGAGGAGGTCCACCTCGTCGAAGGGCTCCGTGTCCATGCCTGCCTAGGGATCTCCGCTTCGGCGAACTGGCGGAGGGACGGGGGATGGGATTGGGACGGCCGGTGGATGGATGGATCTCGGAGGTGGAGCGAGCGAGGGAAATTGTAAGAAGAAGCCGCGCGGCGGGAGAATTTCGAGTTCTTTTGCTCGGTTTCGCGCTAGTTTTTCAGCGAGCGAGAAAGTGGGAGAGAAAGAGTGAAGAGAGCGGGTGAGCGCTGCGAGCCTGCGATTCAGGCCGAGGGCAGTTGGGCCTGTTTGATTCAAAGGATTTGTATAGGAATCTTGTAGGAATCAACACCAAACCATATCACCTTTTATTTTTTTATGACATTAATATATATTATTTTTCCTACTGTGGTGGACTCTGGAGAACTTGCTCCAAATGTGTGATACATGTAAATTATACAACATAGGTACTTTGGAGTTTGGTGTAGTAGCACAACCATGAATTTTCTTATTCAACTGATTTTGAGTAGCTATCGAACTTGCAGATCTTTGTTGTTTTTGGTGGCACCCAACATCATTCTAATCTTAACAAAAGTTTCAAGTGATCTCTCTCTACCTGAAAGAAATTCAACATCAAGTTGTACAAAGCCCTTCCATCAAAAGAATAATTTAGCTCACAACTATTCCTCTTTTTATGAAGCTAATTAACAGTTTATAACAAAACAATACGACAAGATTGTTGGGTGAGCCTATTCCAATGATCCAGGACGCCAGATCAATGTGAGAGACATAGAACGTTGAGTTTCATTGCTTCTTCATTGGGATGTGTATGTGAGCATGTGGGGGACGGGTGGGTGGATCCTTACGCATATTAAACACATGACAAGAACATAATTTAAATGGAAACTCATCTCTTACATACTCTTTTTTTTTGGGAGAAAATATGCTTATTGACATCATTGTTGGCAAAAAATGTCGCTGGAGAAAACAGTTGTGTACATCACATACACTATATAGATGTTATTGGTTAAATTAAGCTATGCAGACATATTGTAGAAAGTTCTAATAGAAATTTACTAGACTAAATATATTTAGAAGCTCTATAAAAAATGGTTATATATAGATACTTAAATTCACACAAAAATATAGTATATATAAGTGATACAAGCTACTTTTTAGATAGGCTTGAATTGTGTTATAGGATTTCCTCATGTTTTATGGAACTCATCTCATAAAACATCTCAAACTGAAACTTACAATAACATAATGTTCATGCTAGAAATATAGCTCTACATTAGAATTGATGTATTTGCGGTGTTAATTGTTCGATTTATATAAGTACATAATAGTGAACTTTAAGTTTTTGTATTAGTAACAAGGTTATGGGGTTAATGTTTATTCTGAGCTATTTTTCACCGTCTAACATTTGGCTACAGTTGTTCCTCGTTACATATTGATAACACAAAACATGTTTCAAATATAGTCGGTTAGATTTTATCTTACACCATCTTTTATGAATTATTATGAAACGAGCATTTTATTGCCGGACACATACATCACTACCCAAGACAAAATCGGTAATCCACAATGATGTGTCATGTATTATTTCTGTTTTTTCCTCTATCGCCAGTGGATGCCACATTTTTCACTATGTCAGGCAATAAAAGATGACTCATGCGAGCGAAATTTCACTACACATTGGTTAGAGAAAATGCTTTAAAGAAAATCTATAAAGATTTCTAAGTAGCAGTCAAGGTTTCATGTTTCTCGTGGTTAGGTATCCACACTATGATCATGTATTTTCTTCTGTTTATCTCTTCTCAATATATTATTTTTAATTTTCAATTCTCTCATTGTTTTATTTTATATATTTTTTACTTTATTTGTTATTTTGTATTTTACTCCTATTCTTTATGTGTTCAATTAATATGTATCCACTTGGTCTTTAGGTGCATTTCCTCTTGTACAAAAGCGTCATGAGAAAATATAAGTATACTAATAGAATATAATGCATGAGAGTCAGCGAAATATTTGACCGGCAGTTGGTCTTTGTGGTACCAAACCTACCCAGTTGGGCTGGTCAATATCAGTTATCTTATCGACCGGCAAAGACTTTAACATAATCCTATCTCGCGGTCGTTATCACAATGAAAACACTATATATAAAAAATGCAGCTTTGAAAGATAGTCTCTAGTGCGCGTGCTACATGTTTAAATAAAAACAGCCATTTTAATGGACGATTTCATAACTTTATATTGATTTGATGCATTCACGAGCAAATTCCAGCATTTGAGGTGGCTCGCACCTAACCGATTAGGTACTTGTCATCATTTTTGCATAAGTTTTTAGAGGCCCCACGCGAACTCCATGATTGGGCCTAGATACTGGATAGAAAAAGGTCAATTCTATACAACAATAGGAAAAAATCATTGCAAAGCCATAAACATCAAAAAATTACACTTAGTGAAATAACATCTGATAAAATTTCTTGCTCCTGTTCCAAATAAAGTATCATAGCAGTTACAAAGCACAAAAAAAGATAAATATAATGCTAACAAAGAATTGATAGAAGAAACCTGAACGTTGCAACAAAGTAGCAAAAAATCAACTATCCAAAGCATGCAAGACTAGGTGATCAACTATCTGAAAGATTAAATTTGCCTATCTCCTCCGAGGACCAGTGAACCATCGTTGATGAACACTAACCAATAAGCTGCAAGTGTTGTAAAAAATAAGATAAACTAGTCGCCATGTTGAGACCGAGAACACACGCAAATAGAGAAGACAACTAGTAGAAATTAACTCAATAATTTATAGGTTGCTTGCTACCCCCGTGTCCCTTGCCCATGGCTGTAGCAGCCGCTCCATGCCTTTCGTGCGTGATACGATCTTGCGAAAACACAGAGGTAACCTCATGTATATATTTCTTCTTGTCATGCCATGCCATAGGGGAGCCATGACCCGTGTTGGTCCCCTAGCTCCGCCACCGATAATAATGGCCCGACCAGATATAAACAACTTATATTCTCGTGTTAGAGGTTTTGCACCATGTCGTACATGCCATGTTGCCCTAAAACCCTGACCAGAACCAGCTACATGATGGGCGCCCTATTCGATCGATGGCTCCTTTATCGATGATGATAACAAATGGTGAATATATGATTCTATGAAATGAGTGTGGTGAGATAATTTTTACTGGTTATATATGCCTCTTCCATTGCTTGGATGCCTTTAAATAAGGATTATGTGCATTCATGGGAGGATTGTTGCTACAGTGCAGTGGACATAGGCAAGACGTTTGTGCTACAAACCGCTTTGTAAAAACTTGTTCAACGTCACTCGAAACATCAGAGATAACAAGAGATCCATATGGCTCCATGCAGGGACGAAACCAGGAAAAACAAAGAGGGGGTAACGGAACATTTCGTAGATTGAAGGGGGCCATACAGGCAATTTTTCATAAATCTGGAGATCAAATCCACATATTATGGGGAGTTTAATAAAAAAATCACCGAACCATGGCCCCAGCGTGACCCTGGTTCCGTCCCTGACTCCATGTGCTCATGGAAAGTAGCCGAGACGAAAATATGGTTGCACATGGGTTAGCTAACCACTACGGAACCGGATTTTTACATTTGTGCTCTTGTCGTGATGTCTACGCGACTATATCAACGCGAAAAACAAGCACGTCGATGATTTTGACACACGACGACCATCACGACATCGCTATCGGACAATCTCTGCTCAAATCCGCCTTCAACACGAACGCGAACACGTAATAAAAAGACAAAAACAAAACAAAATCTAGCTCAAACATAAGAGAGTGTCGACGCCTGCCAGCGCGGCCCCACACCGCCACCGGCCTCCTTCCCCGCCCATGGCCATTTCCCCCCTCGCCGTCAGCGGGGCCGCCGTCGCCACGCTCGCCGTCCTCGGCCTCGCCGTCTTCGCCTGCCGCCGCTTGTGCAGGGGCGCGCCCCCCGCGCCTCCCTCTCCCCCCGCCTCCTCCTCTTCCCAGGTCAGACCCCCGCCCCTCCCTGGAAATCTCCCCTCCTTCCCTCGTTTGTTCCCCCATTTCCCGATCACGGGAACAGATCTGACGCTGGGAGTGGCCACGGTCTGCCCCTGTCTTTCCCGGGTGCCGCAAATCACGACGGCGCTCTGTTGGGTCGGCGATTTGGTCTCGACTTTCGAGGTCTTGGGGTACCGGGCGGTCGCGGCGTTACTAGCGTTGAACATTTTGGGAAGATTGTAGCGGACCAGTTGCGGTGTTGAAACTATATCCTGTATTCCTGTGTCCCTGTTCCACGCGCTAGATAATAGTCTTTGGTGACTGTTGGATTGGTGAATTCGTGCTGGTCTCTATTCGTTCCTGTGATAATATCTGAGCAACCTGGAGGTTTGATTGAATTATTAGGCCTTTCCATTAGGTTTATCGAGCTAAGGCGCGGATGATTTGAAGGAGGGCGAGTGGTCGCGTCTATTCGTTCAGTTGCCCTGCTCTTGGGTGGCAGTGGGGGCAATTGGGCAAACTATGACCATCTTGCATCTTTGAGCGTACTAGTCAATGCTTCTCATTGAGTTGGACTGACCTTTTATTTACCTCAGTCACATCTCCCGTTCTTCTACTTAAGCCATTCCCCATTTTCTTTTACTGCTGTGTACCTTTTGTTACGAGCCACTTTTACCACAGTACGCTATTGGTTAACTTAAATGCTTCACGGCGTATATCATGTTGAATGATAGTACATTGCATCTCATATGGTTGTACATGAGAAGTTGAGAACAAGTACATCAACTCAAACAAACAACTGATACTGGCGCTATAAAATCCCTGCTGTCTTGCTTTCTTGCGAAGAGCATATAATATTACGTTTCATTTTGATCCTACAGTTGTTTCATACAAGATAAGGAAAACTTACTCTGTTTCTTGTCCTGATTTTTTTTACTTTGGCTGCTGTAATGCAACTATGTGGAAAAATTATCACAGCGGATGTAATAGATAAAAACAAATTAATATTTTTTTGTTTTGTAAATCTAAGGTAGAGGTATCTGATTGATATCACTCTGTGCTTGCAGGACAATGATATCTACAGGCCTCTCATATCAGACAATTTGGATGACCACTCAGGCCCAAGCAATAAGCATTGTAGCAGTACTGCTGGTGAATCCGGAATTTGGAAAAATAGGAGTAACACTTCACCGAGGACGCATAGCCACCCCAGCGAATCTCATCTTATCGAAGGTACATACATACACACTTACACCTAGGATTTCATCATTGTATTATACAGCAGCAACCCATTTAATTTTGTTTGTGTTTTGGTGGTACTCAGCTCCTCTGTTAAAATAATCATAATTTTCTAATATATATGGTTCTTTTACTGTAGGAGAAATCATGTGATTGATGTTACAAACGGTTCAACGGAAGAGCTCCATTTGGGCTGTACGCTTAAGCGTCCAGCAGAAGCAAGTGCGCCAACACCTGAGGTGAAGCACATAAGAAGGGCTTCTGGAGAGAATAATAATGGTGGCATTCCTGTGAAGGATATTACAGTTGGTAAAACGTCATTCCATTACTTGGATATTCTAATGGCCCACATGCTGCAAATGTTGTATTACATGCATATGCTCATGATGTTTAATCATTTGCTAGGAGTGCAGGAAGCCACCTAGCCTTGGAGGTCATAGCTGGCCCATCTCATGGAATAAACCGCTACCTGCAGTCAGATAATACGTCCATGCTCCCAATGACTCTTGGAAGGGTTCCTCAAAGTGATTTGGTGTTAAAGGATTCTGAGGTGTCAGGAAAGCATGCACAGATTAACTGGAATGCAAATGTAAGTTGCTCACATCATTTCTTATTTTTTCACCTTCAGCATGCTACTGTATCCAAACCTTAAATCATTTCGGAAATTGACATATCTGTGGAGGTAATTGATGGAGTGTTTCTTTGCTTCTGCTAGAACTTTTGTTGCTTTCACTTTTATTTTTGTTACCTGTTTGTGGAGTTTGCAACTGCTGTTTCTGTTGTCAGTGATGATGCTACAGTTCTTCTAAGGTTGATGCTACACTACATATTTAGGACATTTCATTTGGCTACAAATATGATTTCTTAGGGCATTTCCAGATTGCAAATTATACATATGGGAATATCACAAATATTAATTAGGGTTTTTGATTCATAAATCATAATGGAGGCGGGCAGATTTTGCCATTTACGAGCACCTGACCAGTCTCCAAATATAACATATTCCATTCAAAATATATCTACCATTTTTCCGTTCCTGTTTGATAAAATCATTACTCTTACATTGCAGGCACTCAAATGGGAACTTGTGGACATGGGCAGCTTAAATGGAACTTTCTTGAATTCCCAGTTAGTTAACCATCCTGATGTTGGTTCTAGGCGCTGGAGTGAGCCTGCTGAACTTGAAGATGGTGATATTATAACACTTGGAAGTTCATCAAAAGTATCTGTAAGTCTTAATGTTTTTTTAATGTTATCAGTAGCATGAGGAATCTTTGACTGGCCATGGGCCAGCCATTTGTTATCATGTGATGGTTCATGCCTTCGATATTTTGGTGTACAAGACATTTAACTTTGTCCTTCTGCTCAAAAGGAAACTCCTGTGTGTTTGTATCCTGTTCAAAGTGGCATGGTATACTCATAGTCAAACATGTTACCATCCACAGTAGACGCAAGAAAGTCTTCAGCATATTAGAACTCCATGCTTTAATTCTAGCATTCATTTGTTTCTTGGGTTATATATCTGAGTCCATCTTTGTCCAGAAAATAAATTTCTGATAATGCTACTACCACACTAGGTTCAAATTTCACTACAAAATCAACAAGTGCCAGTTGGAGTTGGTATGGCATCTGATGCAATGATAGCCCGCCGAACTGGAAAGAAACTTCCCATGGAGGATGTCAGCTGCTATAAGTATCCTCTTACTGGTGCGGAACAGGTACGTAAGTGATGTAAATGATTTTCGAGAGAGTTGAATGCATTCTGATTTGAATTTTTTACACAGTTTGGGCTGTTTAGCATTTTTGATGGCCATGGAGGGGATGGGGCTGCAAAAGCTGTCAGCAGGTAAACTATTTTGCCAATTCGTTTGGTGAAGTGCATCATGATTTTATCCTGTATGAGTTACTTTAACATATTCTTGACTTTGGGTGATACAATGATATATATTTCGAATTGATGATGGCTTTTGTTGTGTAGGATTCTTCCGGAGAACGTTGCAAACATTCTGTCTAAACAGGAAACAATAGAAAGAATTCTCACATGCGGCAATGCTTCAGATGTCCTTAAATGTGCCTTTTCCTTGACGGAAGCTGCACTCAATCATCAGTATGAGGTTTTCCTTTTATCTGGCTTTCTTGCCTGGTGTACACATTTTAGTATTGTCAAGTTACCAGCATGTTGCCTGTAATCATATTGCTCTTAAGTTTATGACATTGATGAAATAATGAAATCAGGTTTTATCCACACACTTGTTTAGAATAATTGGTTGAAAAAACTTTCATAAATCATAGATATGCTTGACTTGTGAGCCTTTTTGCCAATCCGATATGCTATCATTTTTTTATCCTTTAACTTCCTTGGATGTGCAATTCCCTGAGATATTGGTTTTCTATATTTGCGAAAAAAAGAACTCTGGGTCTTTAATAAAAGTGTACATGAAGCTTCGGAAAGTCGATTGTCAGTGAAGATTCCATGAACCCTGGGCAAAGAATTACCGATTTCTTGAGTTTTGAGTCTCTGACTAAAACACATTAATTGGCAATGTCTAGGCTCCAAATCTGCTGTCTATGGTTATACACACTCTTCAGTTAGAGTCTGTACATACAAGTAGTAGGAGTATCGTTTTCCATTTCTTGAATTATCACTTGTTCAGTAACCTATGAACTTTTATGGCTCATGTCTGTTTACCTCTTACAGGGTTGTACAGCAACTGCGCTTCTTATTTGGTTTGATAAGAACAAAGATTGCTTTGCCCAATGTGCGAATCTTGGGGACTCAGCATGTATTATGAAGTAATAACATCTCTTATTCTCTGAAAGATATTTCACTATATTCTCTCGAGTAATAATCAGTAGTCGCTTGTTGTAGTATGAAATGTGCATTGCCCTTATCCTTTATAATTCAAAGTTAACTAATGTCTGTTTCTCTTCTATATAAAGGAATTGATAACATAAATATACTTGGGCCATGCTTGTGTTTTTTGTTTCTCAAGCTCTGTATCACACTAATGCCACCGTTCTCTTCTATATAAATGGATCGATAACAATAATATACTTGGGCCATGCTTGTGTTTTTTTGTTTCTCAAGCTTTGTATCACACTAACTATTTGTATACCTCTTATCAGTGTCGATGGGAATCCAGTTGCAATGACAGAGGATCATCGAGTAGTTAGTGCGACAGAACGAGCCAGGATAGCAAAATTAGGACATCCCCTGAAAGACGGTGAAAGCCGTATATGTGGTATGTTACCTTTACTTGTGATGCAGATTTGACCAGCAGTGATATACTGATATTAAAATCTCTTTTATTTCTGCAGGACTAAATCTTTGCAGGATGCTTGGAGATAAGTTTCTCAAAGAGCAAGATCCAAGGTTCAGTTCAGAACCGTATGTGAGCCCTGTGGTGCACATCACAAAATCATGCTCAGCTTTTGCGCTTATTGCTAGGTAACACAAAGTTCCATATCTGCTAATGCTCATGCTGCATCCATTGCCTGACATGTTTTGTGCTGCTGCAGTGATGGCCTATGGGATGTCATTAGCGCGAAAAGGGCAGCGCAACTTGTCCTCGAGGTAAGAGATCACTTGGCATTTGTTCATATTGATCTCATTACTCTTCAGTCACTTGATGATAGTTTTATTCCCCGTTTTCGCAGTATAAGGAGAGGAACAAGGACCAAATAGTTTCAGCAGACAGTGTAGCGGAGCACGTGTTGAGTGAAGCCAGAAATTTGCGGACGAAGGACAACACATCCGTGATATTTGTAGACTTCGACGCTATGAGAACGGGTCCCCGAACTGCCAGTTGATCGATCCGTTGATTCTAGAAACCGCCCCAATGGCTGCTTCAACCCCATTGTTTTGTTCTTTCCTTTTTCTCTTATTTGCATCTTGCTGAGGCCAAGTACAACAGTTTTTCTCGTCTGCAAATACTTGGAGAGCTCTTTTGTACGGATGTGCCTGTAGAAATGTCAATGAACTTTACATCCTGGACCTGGGATTATATGCTCGGACAAGGCGCCCAGATATAGAATCTTTTGTGTTAAACATGTAAGACGGTTGTACGCACAAATCCATTATCTTGTTGAGCAGATTCCACTCCTGTTCCTCTGTATCTGGCTCAGCAGATTCTATTTCCGTGGAATTTGTTCAAATTAGGTTATACTGGAATCTGTTAAGGTGGATTAAGGTGAACACTACATACTAAGGCAATGTTAAAGCAACGTTAACAGTTTTTTCAGTCTACATCTACAGGCGCTGTCAACATATTTTTTCTATAAGCTTGTCAAATTTTACAAAAGTTTGACTTGGGACAAAACAATATGCACTATATTTGAAATAGAGGGAGGGAGTATAGTCCAGTCCATAGGAGTATCATAAAAAGGGAACAACTGTGGTAACCTGTGTTTGTACTGAATTGGGTGAACAAGCAAGCAAACACAGCCAAGGCTGATCTCCGTGATTTACACCGGACACATGGAAATACAACACCATCAGAATCTACAAAACAACAATGCAGAGCACTATATCTCACCGCCTGTTTCATCACTCAGAAGGTACAGGTAGTGCTCCTCAAGGGGACGGTCATGCGGCAGCGCATCCTGCTCTCTCGCCACATGTGAAGCGGACTCATGGAACCTCTGGACACGCGCCTTGCCGTACGCGTCCATGTTCCGTTGCGAGATCAGGAAGAGCTCTACCTCCGTGACAAAACGCTCTGTCCGTCCGAGGAGGAATGGCCTAGCAGCGTCCGAGAGCAAACTCCTGAACTCTTCCTGGTATGTCCGGTGAGATCTGCTTCGAAGCGTGCAGTTTTTCTTGCCTTTTCATGAAGGACTCGATCACGCCATGGATGTGGTAAACTATGGCCTCAGCATTCTCGACCTGCGGAAAATAACAATTTAACATAAGTTACATTGAATACCTCAAACTGCCAGCATCACACTACTCTAGATTGTGCAGATAAGTCTGTTTTTTTGTCCTTTTGACCATGATGAATGAGTATGGGAAATACAACATTAGAGACAGGAGAAGTCCCAACAAGGATCCATAGGAAGTACACACGAGGATGTTGAAACCTCCCAACACTAGTATGACTTTATACATTCTCTTTTAAATAAGCTAGGTTGGCTTATTGTGCAACTGAAACATGAAAGCGCAAATATGAGAGAGCTACAGAACAATTGTGTTGCTAGTACGTAGCGCTGTACCTGTGTTAAGCCTGAATTTCTTTTCTCAACCACGTTTCCAGCCACACGTTCTTCCGTAGATACTGCCGCTGCTTCCAGTATTGCAGTATGCTAGACTCATTGTCTGAAATCTCTGTTCAGTTCAGCAAATGTTAGCCAGAAAGCAAACAAGGTCCTTTAATATCTGAAACAGTTCTAAAACAGTGAACTCATAAATTAATAAAACTCCAATTAAAACAATACCTTCTGTTTTATAAATCTGGGATATCAAGTCCTGTGTGTCTGAACGACGCCTGCGCCATAAAAAAGTGAGATTAATACATTTATCCATGGAACAACTTCTCGTTTACAATTGGTCCCCAGGCACAAAAATCAAATAAAAAACTGCAGAATGCAACCATACAAAATGAGATGGTGACTAACCTCTTCCCCGGGTCCTGCCCTATGGTATGACGCTCAAATGTTTCACCATCAAAAGCATGAATGACTGATACATTCTCAGTCTGCAAGCATCACAAGGTTACAATATGGTCAGGATCCAGGACTAAGTATGTCTCTGACAAAACAGTATCTGGTGAAGTTCATAGATATAGTTTGCTGTTCTAATCAATAGAAAAAGGTGCCGGTTTGAATATTCTGGGGGTGGGCTCAACCAAGTTCGCGTCCTAAACAAACTCACACTACCTTTCCCCTATACCATTTAATGGGAAAAAACATGGTACACGCATATGGTCTCTCTCTCCATGCATTTCAAGATGATAAAAATAAGTCAGAAGCGGACAATGTGTGTAAAATCGTTGCCACACAAAACCACCTGCTATTATTTTAGAAGCACCAAAGCCAGGGCTCACCTTGCACAGGGGGCATTTCACAGACGACAAAGGTTCTTCATGCTTGCTCGCCACTATCTTCACCCACAGAGTAATGCATTTGAAACAGAATGAATCTGCAAAAGAATTTCGGGATGGTCAGGAATCACTTCGAGCCAAGAGATTTCAAACGGTGATTTCGAAGTACTACAGGAAATATCTGCCCAACCCCAAACCCCCAATTCCTGCAGAGTGCGGCTTGCATTGATGAACAGGGCAGAAATCCACAGCATCTGCTTTCGACTAAAATTGGTATGAGTTACAAGTTCATGCCCAGTTCGTACGATTCGATCGAAACGAGGACGCGGCCAATTTGGGGGGACGAACGAGGGGGAGGAGATACTTACGCAAGCAGGCGTCGAGGTATGCCTCGTCCTTGAAGGCTTCAAGGCAGATGGGGCAAAGACACGCAACGCTCGCGCTCGCCGCCGCCGCCGCGTGGCTAGGGCCAGCGCCGGAGGACGAGGCGGATTCGTCGGCGGCCGCCGCCATGTCTGGAAACTCCAGACGGGTCGGCGTCGCACGGTCGCTTCAAGTAGACCAGAGGGGCGGTCTCGGCCGCTTGGTGCGAGTCGGTTTCATCCCAGCCGTCCGTCCACGATCGGACGGCCACGCCAAGGCCCAAGACCCTAACTAGATCCGGATTCGAGTTAATTAAAGAGATAACTGCACCGGCGGTCCCAATTCTTTTCCCACGCCTTCACTTTGGTCCTTATTCTTTAAAATTGCATGTTTAGCTCCCAATTGTTTCGAAAGTGTGTCACGCGAGATCCTAAACTCGTCTGACCGTTGACCACTGCCACGTCGGCTGGTGGGGTCCGTAGGCTCAACGGATGGAGATGAAATTTTGCCAATAGCCCCTTCAGGTTTTTGTTCTTCTAATTGCTAGTCCTTTATCCCAATTTTTTTTGCAAATCGATCCCCAACCTCGTCCTCACGCGATGTACACGCAGGGGAGGCACGGGAGGCCGGCGCCGGCGCTGCTCCGCTGCCCGGCCAGCTTCGCCCGGACTGGTCAGAGCTGCCACGCGACGCGCTCTGCTGTCCATGCTCCACAGGCTGGACGCGCTGCTGTCCGTGCTCCATGGGCTGCACGCGCTCTTGTAGTGATCCAGGCGGCGCGGGACGAGCCCGAGCTCTCGTGTCGCGTCGATGTGCGCCCCCCTCGGAAAGTCCAGGTGCCCTCCCGCGCACGCGCAGTTCTCTGCGGGCTGGCACGCACCGTCGTGAGGCGCGTAGCGGAGCGGTGCGAGGCCTTCTGTGGAGAGGAGGGCGTGAGGCGCTGCGGGGCTTGGGCGGAGCTGAGCGCGTGCGTGCAGCCGCCGTGCCCGTTGGCCGTACCTCCACCGCGCGCAGCCGATTCTCGGGCGCGCCACTGCAGAGTGCGTAAAGGGCCGTGGCGGCGTCCTGGTTCCCGCACGGAGCTAGGGTAGGCGGAACAGCGCGCACGCTCCGTTCTCCGGACTCAGTGGCGGTGCCCCATCCCGCCTGCCTCGCCCTCGCCGGACTCTCCCTCCTCGAGGAGATGTACATCGGGGAGCCTGCAATCGCGAGAGATACAGCCGGAGCGGGCAGAGAAACTCCCATACGCGGGGAAGCTCCTACTATACGGTCGCTGAGTCGCTCCCGGCCTCCACTGGTGCCCTGGACCACCTCCCCCGAGCGTGGTGTGGCCCCTATCCTCGTCCTGGTGGGCGGCGAAGCTGGCCGGGCAGCGGAGCAGCGCCGGCGCCGGCCTCCCGTGCCTCCCTTGCGTGTACATCGCGTGAGGACGAGGTTGGGGATCGATTTGCAAAAAAAATTGGGATAAAGGACTAGCAATTAGAAGAACTAAAACCTAAAAGGGCTATTGGTAAAATTTCATCTCCGTCCGTTGAGCCTACGGACCCCACCAGCCGACGTGGCAGCAGTCAACGCTGGTCATACGAGTTTAGGACCTCGCGTGACACACTTTCGAAACAATTGGGATCTAAACGTGCAATTTTAAAGAATAGGGACCAAAGTGAAGGCACGGGAAAAGAATTGGGACCGCTGGTGCAGTTATCTCTTAATTAAAACCGCGATGGTCATTACGCTAATCTCCGAACTAATCACTCAGCTCGCCGCTACAGTAATCATGATTAGCTCGCGGTTACCTGCCGCCATTATAAGACCTCCACCGCCACGCCCACGCTCCACTCGCTCTCCCATTCCTCTCTCCCTCGACCCTCGCTTTACCATCCGGTTGCAGCGGCGGCGGGGATGAGGACGTCGGCGGTGGCGGAGGGCGTGGATTTCTTGGAGTACGGCAGGGTCGAGGAGGAGGAGGAGGACGACGGGATGGACGAGGACGACCAGGCCGCGCTCCCCGTGCCCCACATCGTCACCCCCGCCGCGGCCCGCGCCCGGGTCGCTTCCTCGGCCGCAGCGCCTCCGTCCTCGCCTCCAGCCGCGACCGCTTCGACTCCGTCCCCGGAGCCAGCAGCAACTCCCCGCACGGCGGCCCGCAGCGCTGTGAGAACCCCCCCTTACCCGACCGTAATTTTTTTGGGTGTGATCTCTAGGTTTGGAATCTCCGGTCGGGAGTTTGCAGTGTCGTAGGCGAGTTTGTGTGTCAATTCGGGGTTCGATTCGTGAGTGAAGAATCGCGGGGAAGGTGGTAGGCTAGGGTTTGTGGCTGGTGATTGTAACGAGGGTTTAGGGTTTTTGTACGGTGTGCTTGTGTTAGTTGAATCTGGACATCGCGTGAGGAACCAGGACTGTTTGATGTTTCAGACTAACTATCGAAATTAAATTCATTCTGTTGCCTGTGTATTGAACTATTGATGCTTCTATTAATAAGATCCAAATGTACCATCATAATGTAGGTGCGATTCTTTATTTTCCATTGATGTTCTTCTGCAGGTTTGGTGGGTGTGGTTATTGTGTTGTGCTTGTCTATAGTAGGATCTGACAATTATATTGGAAGACTTCCTTAGAGAGGAAGAGAATGCAACCGCAGTTGAATAAATTATGTAAATTAGTTAGAACAGTAGTGTGAATTACTGGTGAGGGGGATGCAAATTGTGGGATGATGGTTAGTGTTCCTTTGACCGAAATTCAGAATGACTTGATTCTGTTTGCTGGACTGTTATGTTTGATGGTGTAGTACTGTAGTAGGCTAGTAGACTCCAGGAGCATACACGGTAGTCCTATCAGAAGCAGTAATGATCTGCACAAAATGCCAAATGTCTTATAGGGATTTGAGGCATTGGAATGCTGCAATTGAGCTGTGATGTCGGCAGTCGGTCTTATGACTACATTGTTTGAACTAAACTGCATTCTTATTTCTTAGCTGCAATCATGTAAGCCTTTTTTTGATGCTGTGGTTGAAAGCTGAGCGCTAGAATGCTTTAGAAGGCAAATACAGGATTGCAGAGTTTTATACGAACAGTTAGGTACAAACACACCATGAACTTCCAGCTAAGACTAATTTGTTGGCACACAAATTTGAGTAATGTATCCCTTGCACTTCGTTCTCCACCACCTTCATTTGTTGTGGGTGGTGCCTCATAAATGCAGTTTGTCATTTTGGCCAATTCTGTAAAGAATGAACTATATTTTCTTTCCAGTGCTCGTACTACTGAAAATTTTAGCTGGTAGTTTCTTTCAGACTTTAGTGTTTGCTTGAAGCCTGAATGACTAACACACCAAAACAAGGACAAATGACAGAGTTGAAAGTTTCAAACATAACAGAGATGTGTATCTGAATAAATTTTGTACGACTAAAGAATGGTGTGACGGTTGATCCGATGCCGTATGGCACTGCTTATTTTGCTGTCCTCTATGCGTCTTGTATGCCACCCCATTGCATTGTGGCTACATTGTTTATATACTACTACTAGGTAAGCAATTATGTCACTGCCTGCAAAATGATTGCCTCACATTCTTATGCACCGAGGAACATGCATGCATGGCTGTTCCTGCTACTCCCTGGTTACATGCGCCCTAGTTTTCCATACTCCGTAAAGTGTAAACCAGCATAAGTAACAGAGCATCTACAGATTTGCCCAATCAACTTAGCTGATCACTGGCTTAGATTTTATTTGCTGCAATCTACGTGGTTGTATTGTACTTTGCTTCTGATATCATGCTTACTTGCTTATTATAATTGATTGATTCCTTGTTGTCATAGTGATAGTTGACTCATGTGCTTATACTGTTCATCAATTATATTACTAATGGAAAATTTTGTTAGTCTGTAGCAATTGAAGGATGGATAATACTTGTCTCAGGCGTCAAAGAAGATGCAGAAGAAAATGATATATACGATGCTTTCTGTGACTATGGTCATGTCAAGGACTTGCATTTCAATCTGGAACGCCGCACTGGATATGGGAAGGTAAAATTTATAGCTTTACTCTGACAATCTTGGTAGAGGTTTGACAGAATGCAATACCGGTTGAGCTTCATAAACAGAAAATGTTGTGAACTTGTGATAATATTATCATGAAGCTATGTTCCCTGGTCTATACTAAATTATATCTTGAAGTGGCCCTGTTTAGCAATTAGGATCAATGGGGGTGGTAGCTTATAGCTTGTCTATCATGTGACGCATGCCAGTTAAATGCTTCCCGTGGACTGTGCAATGCCGTGGTCAGAGAACTCTAAAGGACATGGATTTGTTTGATACGTTAACTGCAATGTTACATTTTTCTTGAATATAAAGTCAGCCTGGACACTTCATTGTATTTATGTTCATATTTAGCCATTTCCTTTGTTCTCACCAATTTGTGCATGTATCTCTGAGGTATGACTGGCGGTAAAAAAGAACCAAGAGCTTCCTACACACATTACCCAGAATTACAGTGATCCAAGACTAGTTCGTGTATATTCCTAGCACATTGTTACGTCTAAGTGAACATTATTTCGCCTATGAGGAATGTTTGAAATGTGTTTTCTTTAGATAGGATCCATTGAGAAAGTAATAATTTTAGTGCAAAAGTACTGGCTCGAGAAGGCAGCCTGCTATGTACGTTTATTGCGGTTTTATAAAAAATGAACTCTCTGTAGTGACACGCATGATCAAGATTATTAGTTACACATACTTTCCAAGAGAAAATGTTTACTGACTGCATTTTTGGAATGGAGATTACGCTAAATATGCCTCTGTTTATGAAGAAACTCTGATTTCTGTTCATATCTCTCTTTTTCTGCTCGACAGGGATATGCATTGGTTGAATATGAAAGTTTTGAGGAAGCGCAAACTGCAATCAGAGCAATGGATGGGAAGCAGCTGTTAACAAAGACTATCCATGTTGATTGGGCATTCAACAGAGGTCCTATCCAGAAGGTCGTGAGTACGAGGTGCGAATCAACTATGCTTTAAAAAAAATGCTTGGTGAACTTTTGTGTCAATTTCACATGGTACTTCATTTGGTCCACAGTCCTGTTACCGATAATATCTTGATGTTGTGTCTAGTATTTGCATTCTACATTAATATAATTGATTTATGTTGCAATATTTATCCTTGCCATTGTCCTGTCCCAAAATTCTTGCAAGCAAGATCAATCGTTTTTCATTTACTAGATAATTTTCCCTAATCTAGTTTGTATTGGTTATTTACATTAGTAGTGCATCCACACATGTGACATCTGGCATAAAATTTGACGAATTTGTGTTCAACCTGATAACCTGAAAGATAATTACATAAGTTAAATATAATCTTTCCTGGAGAAGGTTCAGCATCTGTGAAATACTAAGTTTGCAGCATTGCTAGTTTCCTTTTCCAACCGTAAGCTTACATTTGTGTGAGCACAAACTTTTTGTCCACTCATGGGTCTCATGATTATGAGTTAACGGCAAATGATAACAATTGTTGCAGTAATGAACCTAGGCTAAATATTGCGAGTCTAAACTCTCGTCTATTTCTTGAGGCATCCTTTTGATCCCAAGTTTAAGCATTGCCTGATCTGAACTGTAGATAAGGCAATGCTTCTACCTCCCCTAGATGCCATGTCCATGTGTGCTGTAGATTCGCAGCTTTCTCAAGTTATATTGTTATTGTTGATGCTGCTCTCTTGCCTTGTGAAATATTTGGTCTCCTCAGTCTACTGACAGTGTTTTCTTCCTCACAGGCCGGTACGTTCACGGTCTAGGACTCCACCTCGCAGGCTTGCTGCCTTGAGATACTGATCGGGAGCTGCTAGGTCTTCATTCTGCTAGCAGTCTTGTCCAACGTTTTTTTTGGTAGTTGCCAGGGATCGCTAGATTTAATCTTAACCATTGTCTTCCTCCGGCGGTAAGCAGTACTAAACGGACAGTGTATCGTCCAGAACCCCGAGTCTTGTTCTGCTGGCCTGACGTTACGTGTACTAAGCTTGTTCAGCTTTGCTTCCAGACCCTTGGTGTTTGAACGCTTTATGGAGGTCTAGCAATTTGTCCGAAAACATCTAGCGTTAAGAGAAACAAAATCGCGTTATGTTTGAGGTCATGGAATGATGGAGCATCGTGGGTAAACTGAACCCGGAACAAATATAATCCTTCTTAGCACAACTTGCCTGTTGTCTTTTCTCAGACTCGCAAACTGTATTTATGTTTTAAATTCCGTGGCATCCTGACGACTGTTCTGTTCAACAAGGTGTCCCCTGTATTCCATCCATTTCTCCGCCCGTTCCGACGACTAAGATCTTCTAGGTGCAGCTCTGATATTGTCCTAAACTGAACCCGGAACGACTATATATACTCCATTTCCTTCTTAGCACAACTTACTTGTTGTCTTTTCTCAGTCGGAAATTTGAATTTATGCTTTAAATTCCGTGGCATGATATAATCCTGCCTGCAGAGTTTCCCGACGACAATTATGTACAACAAGGTGTCCCCTGTATTCCATCCATGTCGTTCCGACGGCTAAGATACTGTATCTCATTGTTTGGCCACTTCACTGGTCAACCGAAGGGGAGGATGTTAACTCATGTTTCAGGTGGTCCAGCCCTTTGGAGTTTGGAGCGTACTAGTAGTAACCTGTCATCTGCACTGCTCAATTTGCTTGATAACCATGTGAGTGAGCTTCTGGATATCATGGATGGAAACTGATCATTACCCGCCAAGGTGGTTTTTTTGTTTTTGTTTTTGAAAATGGGCTAATGATACGATGTGTCGGCGAGTTTCCTCATGACAATTCTGTCCAACAAGGTGCGCCTGTAGGCAAGGCACCGTCAATCCGTCCCTGTAATCCATGTTTTTGCCCAATTTGACGCCCTGAGATCTTCTCGGCCGCACAACATCTGATCCGACTTTCCTAGGAAGTTGCATGATCCGATATATCAGTGTGATCACCTCGCTGTTCAACCGAAGGGGATGTTAACAGGGAAACTTCATTATGGATGGAAACTGATCACGTCGACTGTAACCTACCAAGTTGCTTCATAGCTCCCCTTGTCCAGTGATACAACCCTGTATGCGAGTTCTCTGATGACAATTCTGTTCAACAAGGTGTGCCTGTGTCACCCTCGGTCCCCTGTATTCCTTCCAGTGTTTGACTAAGATCTTGTGGGTGGGGCTCCGATATATCTGAGTGTTTGGCCAATTCGCTGTTCAACCGAAGGGGAAGGAAACTCATGTTTCAGGTGGTCCTGTCCTGACGTTATCTGCAGTGTTCAATCTGCTTGATGACCATGTGAACTTCTGGATACATGGATGGGAACTGATCAATATCGACTGTAACCAGCCAAGTTGCTGCAGTGAGCAATTAGGATCAATGGGGGTGGTAGCTTCTGGATACATTGATTATTCAATCTTAACCGTCGTCTTCCTCCGGCAGTGAGCAGTACTAAATGGACAGAGTATCGTCCAGAACCCTGAGTCTTATTCTGCTGGCCTGATTTTACGTGTACTGGGCTTTGTTCAGCTTTGCTTCCAGACCCTTGATAATGGAGGACTAGCAATTGAACTGAAAACATCTCGCGTTAAGAGAAATAATGTTTGAGGTCATGGTATAACGGAGCATCACGTCGTAAACTGAACCCGGAACAGATGTACCCTCCTTAGGAGTTAGCACAACTTGTCTATTGTCTTTTCTCAGACTAGCAAATTGAATTTATGTTTTAAATTCCGTGGCCACTTCACTGGTCAACCGAAGGGGAGGATGTTAACAAGAAACTCATGTTTCAGGTGGTCCTGCCCTTCGGAGCCTGGAGCCTAGTGCCCTAGTAACCTTATATATAAAGGGAGGACATGACAACCCCCTCTCCAACGATCAAGATTGAGCCACGTCGTCCCCAAAACACGTTACTGTTCCTGGGAACAATACGCGCGCCTCCGCACCAACCAGAGGGCGCCACGTCACCCAGTCACCGCCGGTGAAACCGGTGAGCAACCGGTCACCCCTCTCGCACGAATTTTGGCGCAACGTTTTTACAGAAACAACCCCGCAAAGGACTCATATGCAAATTCCGGAAAGAGCAAGGACCTTCGTGTAAAAAAAACCACCACATCTCACCCTCTCTTCTTCTTCTCCCGCGACCTCCGCCGCCGCTGACGCGCGCGACGGCCGCTCCACCTCTCCCCGTTCAGATCGAAGCACGCGGACCGCTCCGCCGCCGCGCCCTCTCCCTCCTCACTGACAGACACATGCTGGAACGCCGCGGTCGCGTCGGATTCAACGCTGCCGCGCTCCTGCTTCCGCCGCCGTGATTTGGCCTCCGCCGGCGAACTCCGGCGACCATTTGGTCCAGCTCCGCTGCTAGGCGCTTCCCCGCGATGCACTCTCACAGATCCACGCGAATCCAGCCTCGCGAGCGCGTTTTCCTGCTCGAACGCGAGCTCGGCGGAGCTCGGCCGTGCGCCCGCCGCCGACGAACAACGTCACGTGCTGACGGAAGCGTACCCCACCTGTCAGTTTTTCCCCTTTTACGTAAACATTTTCCAAAATTAAAAAAAAACTGACGTGTGGGTCCTCCCTGTCATAAATTGATTAATTACAACAAAATCATGAAAAAAATTGTAAACTTCATAACTTCTAAACTATAATTCAAAAAAATAGAAATAATATGTAGACAACTTTCAAATTCAGCAAATTTTCATAATAAATTAATTAATTACAACAAAATGATGATTTTTTTTTGTTAAATTCATAACTTCTAGACTGTAATTCAAAAAATTACAAATGATATGTCAAAAAACTCCAAATTCAGCAAATTTTTAAACTTCACAAAAACTGACGTGCGGGTCCTTCCTTTCATAAATTGATTAATTACAACAAAATGATTAAAAAAATTGTAAATTTCATAACTTCTAAACTTTAATTCAAAAAAATACAAATAATATGTCAACAAATTTAAAATTCAGCAAATTTCCATAATAAATTGATTGATTACAACAAAATGATGGAAAAAATTGTTAAATTCATAACTTCTAGACTACAATTAAAAAAAACAAACCAAAAAAAAAAAAGTCAAACAACTCCAGATTCAGCAAATTTTTAAACTTCACACACAAAAGTTGCACAAAAAAAAACATTGTTCACATTTCAAAAATTAAGAAAACTTAAAATTTAATAAATTCTCAAACTTTTCACACAAACTAATAAATGCTCATTTTGTTGAATATTTATTGGTTTAGTTCTCCAGAAAATTTTACTATTTTCTCGCTAGGGGAAAAGAAAAAAAAAGGTTGTTCATACATAAAATATACCACTCTTTCATGCATAATTAAGCGGAAAAATACGAAAAAAAACATGCTAAAAATAAATCCCAATTATTTGTCTCAAATTCATGTGACACCAAACAATTTAGATTAATACATTACTACAATTAACAAAGTACTACTTTCTTCCATTACTACTTTCATCACAGAGATTACTCTTAGTTGTATTTAGACCATATTTAAGTTGTTGCTCACGCACAGAATATACCATAATTTTAATTTCAATAAGTACTATAACTTCTTTATATTAATTATGAAGCTTACGGAATTTTTTTTCTCCTCTCCACACCCCATGTAAAATTTTGTTACTATACATCCACACGGACGCGGTCATTTCCTTTTAGCACACGGACGCAGTTATTTCCTTTTAAATTCAAATAAAATCGAGTAAAACAATATCAGTAATATCACTCAATATGATAAACCCAACATAATAATTTAAACACTTTATAGATATTATTTCAATTTTTTTTTTCAAAAACTACTAAATGATGTATATTTCAAAATTACAAATGCCTTTCAAATCTAAACATTTTGTAAACGTGGAAAAATTCAAATATAACTAACTTCCCAATTTTACTAAAATTTTGAAATCTAAACAATAAATAAATGTAATTTTTTTGAATTCCAATAGTTTTAGAATCTGAACAATTTTTAATGTGGATACTTCCAAATATAAATTTTTACACACGGGCGCGGCGTGTCGACGCGCCATTTTGCCAGTAGATAGTAATCTGTCATCATCTGCACTGCTCAATCTGCTTGATGACCATGTGAACGAGTGAGCTTCTGGATAACATGGATAATATGCCGAGGCCACTGACGCAAGTGCGGCGGATCCATCCCATCTGGCCAACCTCCTCCTCCCCCGCCTGACATGACAACCGTGGCGCGAGCGCGAGCACGAGGCGAGTCGCCCTCGCTCGGGGCCGCCACACGCCCGTTCCGTCTGAGATGCAAGCACTGTACCGACGCCGCCGTCCTCATCTCGGCCTCCTCCTGTCGCTCTCCGATTGGCCCCGCCGTCGTGCGCTAATGATTGCTACTGTAGCTAGCTAGTCCGGCCACCATCACCACCACCGGGTGACGTCGATCGTTTCCATCAACAGCAGCAGGTAGCCTACCTAGAGACTAGGCTACTAGCCCTTCCACCATTGATGTTGACGCGAATCCGGACACGCCGCCGTACATTGGGGACGCCGGAAGGACCGGCCGACGGGGAGAGGTCGCGATTCGCCGATTGCCCCCGACCCCGGTGGTGGAATCCAAGCGAAAGCAGCCGCGTCGCCCACGCGGGATCGCATCGCCCCTGTCGCCGCCCCATGGGCTGGCCGTCGCGTCAACCCCCGCTCGCCGCGTCGATCCATCAGATCATCTCATCGCCGGGCGGGGCGCGCGGCTGGCCTGACCTGGCTTCTCCATCGTCGTGAGCCGGATGGATTAGCCCCGCACTTCGGCCGCAATACAAAGTGCCCCCGTTCTTTCCGTGCGTATTGATCCTTCGACTCATCACGTGCTAGTCGTCTCCTGTTCGATCGTTTCTAGATGTTGTTCTTTGTCCTGATCCTGCCATCTTCAACCTGACTTAAGCTACTCGATACCGTAGCTACTAGACAACTCCAACAGATCCCGAAAAAAAAAAGTCCGACCAGATCCCGTAAAATGGTTGTGTACCGTATTTTTTATTTCCAAGGTACGTTTGTGCGATAACCCGTAAATGAAAAATTCCGTTGGCGGGTGGAAACTTTCAATCCCATCTGCCCCTGTACCGCCGGAGATTTCAGTACCAACTTTTCTGTAGATTCGATGTGCATAAATTATTCTATAGTACGAATTTTGCGGGATCTGTTCTAGCGGTATCCAACAAACCGTTTTTACGGGATCTGTAAGGGCTGCTCTTACCACCCTACGGCATCAAACACTCTGAAAGCCCAGTCAAAGTCAACGATTTTGCGTGAGTATTGTACCCTGTAGTTTTTTTTGCACATGTCTACAAAATTCTAAGATCATTTTTCACTAAAATGAATAAAATATATGACTCCTGGGATTAGCAAAACTGAGTTTTTTATAAGTGTCTTGTGGATGAGTGCGCTTGGGCGCACGAAAGACAACAACGACAGGGCGGGGGCCTATCGGGCCGAATGTCGTCCACCCAGCAATCTCCCCGTTCGATATGGCGTTGGCAGCCATGCATGTCTGCATAGATAACTCCGGTGACGATGGACGTCGCTTTTTGCCAATGAATAACATGATCGCCACAGTCACCTCAAGCGAGTTCGTCTGCACCTGCACACTGAACGTGTTCACCACTGTCAAGTCAAGCATTGGTGCGTACATTCGACGTCCTTCCCTCATGGAAGAAAACCACATCACCATAGGGCGGAGCTTAGTACAAGTAGGGGGACCACCGCCCCCCACTTTGTGCTAGTTTTTGAAGATTTTTTTTTGGAAAGGGTCTTGATGGAAAAAATATTACCTCCCAATATTCATGTTCTATCTCTCGCCCTCTCAGAAATTTTGGTCAAACTCCGCCACTGGGTACAATAGCAACCACTTTTACAATTTCCCGGACCAGTCAAACAAATTTGTAAGAGCACAAACAGTCAGAAAAAGAAAGCCGCAACAGGTGTGGGGGTCAGAGTGCTTGGACGAAAATGTGTGGCCGGCGTGTGACCTTGCGGTGTTAGGGTTTTGTGAAAGGGGTTTGTGTGTCACATGCGTATCTTTCCTCGGTGCACGGGAGAGGAGTCGTGTGGGGGTGGAGTTGGGCTGTCAAGGACGGGAGACCGGAGCCAGGCCATGTGACGACTTGTATTTGGCTCGGGTAATTGTTGGCCTGAGAGCATCTCCACCGTCACCCCTCCAAAATGTGTCCTCTTTGGGGTGCCGGACACATGTCCGACCACTTCCTGGGTGCTTCCCACAGCGACCCTATCCATTTTTATATTTTTTTGTCAATATGTCATACTCCTACTTATTAACATAAAAGTTATTGTATAGCTTCAAACCACATAAAATAAAGTTATTACAACAATTTAAATCCATCAAGTTGAAAGAAAAACAACACGTCCAATCAGACTACTTGTTTCCTCTTATTGCCTACAAGTGCGCGGCAAGATCACTTTGAAGTCGGTCGTGAGTTGCCCCGTCACGAATTTCTATATGCATGGCAAGAAAAGCATCAAACTCGGCCAACACGCCCAGGAGTGGCTCGGTAAGAGGGCCCTGGTAGTCAAAAGGCTCGTTGACCACCCTCCTCACATCTCGCGCACTCTCGACGATCATGTTGTGCATGATCACACGAGCATTCATTATCTCCCACATTTGATCTACCAACCATGCTAGACAAGGGTACCTTCCGGACAACCTCTTGTTTGCTCGCGAAATGTCAGTTTGCCTCACCAACAAGGTTGCAGATTGTCTTCACAAGTCGCCCAAGTAGGATAGATGCCATACGCAAGGTAGTATCTCTTGTCGTACTCATGCCCGTTGATCACAAAGTTGAAATCCGGAGGTTGTCCTTCAGAAAGTCTGGAAAACAATGGGAGCGTTGCAGGATGTTGATGTCATAGATGCCATCCACAAGGTAGTATTCCTTGTCGTTCTCATGGCCGTTGATCTCAAAGTTGCAATCTGAAGCTTGGCCTTCAGCAAGTTTGACATCTATCATCCTTGTTGGGGGGTGCCGAACATAAAATGACTCGGCACGAACAATTGGGGGTGCCGCTGTGGGCGTTTTTTTTTGCGTCCGGACCCCAATTGAGCCTTTGGGGGTCAATTGGGGGTGCCGTAATAGATATTCTGATTTGGTGATTCGTCGATAAATGCTCGCCGCCACGACAGGCGGCACGCATAGACGTTGGATGTTGAGTGGCTTGCTAGAACTAAAGCGCCTAATTGCATCAAATGAATGAATATGACAAAATTGGTGATGTCATGCAAATTCATTTCTTTTCTAAAATTCAAAATGTTTTATCTCTCAAGCGTTAAATCTAATTCAAAATCCATTTTCACCACTAAATCGGTCGCGACAAGATCTTCAAAATTAGATTTAATATACGTTTTGACAACTTTTTTTTCGAGTTTAAAGTTACCAACCTGCAATATGTAAGTTATCAGGTTAATCGTCAGTACTTACCTGCGTCAAATGTATGTTATTGAGAACATTTTGACTATTTTTTTTGCTCATAAGTTATCATCCGGTACTGTGTGAGTTGCCATACTATTTAGACTATGTTATCGGCTTCAGTAACGTTCTTACTGGTAAGCTACCACATTGGTAGCTACATCACCCGCAATGTCTAAATTTTGACATTTTGCTTTTGCCCTTTTGAGGGGCAAAACCAAAACGAAAACAACAATAGTAGGGTCAAAAGCAAAACAAAATTTCACTATTTTTATTTTGTTTTCTCCCCACGAAGGACAAAATGATGTATTACCAGCAACTGGCAGGGCAAAAGCAAAACGTCAAAATTTAGAATGGCAAAAGCAAAATGGGCAGAACTAGTGTGGCAAAAACAAAAATTTCCCGTTTACCAACTGCCATCCTGGCTATTCGGATGGGATCACGACGGGAGAGAACTAATCCCGAATGCGGGATCTCGGCGGACTGTAGGGAGCGCGTTCGCGCGTAAGGCTAACTACCGAACGTTCGTCAAATAGGAAAACCGTATATATTTTGCTCCCTTGCATTTAGCTGTTGGGAAGATTTTTCATAAAAGAAAATAGAAAAGTTCAATTTAGTAAAAAAATCATATAAAAAGTTCATATTGGTCCATCATGGACCCAAATCCTGGATCCTCCACTGCACCTAGAGCACGAAAGTCATCAATTGAAAGGTTATTCTCAATCTGCGTTTGCTGATTTGTGTTATGCTTAACTTATTTTGGTATTATCCATGAAAATTAGAGGCACAATCAGAAAAAAATGGGTTAGTCAAATGGAATTTCTTTGCTAGAAAAGCTAGATTATCGTAAATAATCTGTGGAGCTGCCTACTACTACTGCTAAGAATCAAACTCAAGTTTGCCTTGTGTATTGTCTTGTTAAGATGAGATTTCGTTTCGACGGCAAGTGTGACTTGACCGTCCTGGCAAAACCACCATGTTAACATCACCAGTGTCGAAGCTCCGCTAAAAGGACAAATCACCATGGACATGAAGCTCAGGTGAGTCTCATGTCAGCTCTGTGCTGCTCAAGTATTTTGTCGTCGATTCCCGGCGTCCACTACGCCCACTACTCGCCGCATCCAGCGGGCAAAGTCCACGACTCCTTCCGGCTTAAACTAATTCTGAATTGCCCTTGCGATTAACCCTCCTCAGTCCTCACCGCACTTGGAGCACTCAGGCTCAGCAGCTCCCTAAGCACCCTATAAATACACCATCTCCCCTGCTCCTTCCTACACACCATTGCCACGCACCGCAGCAGAGTAGAGCAGAGCAAGAGACAACATTCCAAGAACAGCGATCGCCGGCCGCCTGCCTGTGCACCGTTCGAGCGATCAAGCTTAAGCATTATCCAACCATGCCGCCCTCCATGGCGCCGCCGCCGGCCCTGGCTTACCCAAGGCTGTCGCTGACGATGACGCCGCCCATGATCGCGCTGCCCGACCGCGCCGACACGCTGCGGCCCCCGCCCCCGCCGCTCGTGGTCAGGCACGCTGCCCCGAAGCACAAGGCCGTGGTGGTCCTCGGCGCGACAGGCACCGGCAAGTCCCGCCTCGCCATCGACCTCGCGCTGCGCTTCGGCGGCGAGGTGATCAACTCAGACAAGATGCAACTGTACGCCGGCCTGGACGTGGCCACGAACAAGGTGTCCCCCGCCGAGTGCGCGGGCGTCCCGCACCACCTGCTGGGCGTCGTGGGTTGCCCCGACGAGGACTTCGACGCAGCCGACTTCCGCCGCGAGGCAGCGCGCGCGGCCGCGGGCGCCACGGCGCGTGGCCGCGTCCCCGTCGTCGCGGGAGGGTCCAACTCCTACGTCGAGGAGCTCGTGGAGGGTGACCGCCGCGCGTTCCGGGAGCGGTACGACTGCTGCTTCCTCTGGGTGGACGTGCAGCTCCCCGTGCTGCGGGACTTCGTTGCACGCCGCGTCGACGACATGTGCCGCAGGGGGCTCGTCGACGAGGTCGCCGCCGCCTTTGACTCGCGCCGCACCGATTACTCCAAGGGCCTATGGCGTGCCATCGGCGCCCCGGAGCTCGACGGTTACTTCCGATCGCGCTCCGACGAGGACGAGCGGGAGCGCCTGCTCGCCGCGGCCATCGACGAGATCAAGGCCAACACCTTGGGGCTCGCGTGCCGCCAGCGCGGCAAGATCCAGCGGCTGGCGCGCATGTGGCGCGTCCGCCGCGTCGACGCCACCGAGGTGTTTCTCAAGCGCGGTGCCGCCGCCGACGAGGCGTGGCAGCGGCTCGTCGCCGCGCCCTGCATCGACGCCGTCCGGTCGTTCCTGAACGAGGACCAGGAATGCAGCATGGTCGCCGCCGCCGGCAAGGCCTCCGTATATGCCTCCGCTGCCGGCAATGCCTCTGTCTTCGCCTCCGCCACGCCCGCCACTGCCGTCGTCTAATACGAATACAAACACACTCCCTGCATACGTACATACGAACGCAAGGCAACAACCCGCCCGGACGCTTCGTGAACTAGCTGCCACTCACGCGCCGCCGGATCGCCATTGATGGCCAGCTCCGAGCTCGATCATGAGCTCAACAAGTTAGTAGTAATGAAGTACTACGCACGCCTACGGTCAAGCTCTCGATGACTCGCAGCGCCGATGGAGAGAGTGAGCTTGTTTATACACAGGCTGATCGACTCTGCTCCATTTTCGCCTCTCCTTTTTTAAATTATTTTTAGATAACGTGATCGAGGTCCAGCGTGTAACTCGCGAGTTTTGAGTTTTTTGCCCCAAGAATTAACCGATGTAACAGGCTCTTGCTGTAATATAGAGAGAGTTATTGTTGTTAAAAGTATTGAGTTCATGACAAGAAATGATTTCTGTCTTGATTTGAGATTAGTTTTCTCACTATCCACTGACTGAGGTGTGCTACCGATAATATTAGACTCACTTGCTGCCGCACTTGCAACTGTTAATATTAACCGAATCACTTTCCTCGGCCAATCACCTACATTTCCGAGTGCACCAGCCGAGAGTGACTCTTCCATTATTATTAAAATCTCGAGTTTGCTACTTATCGCTTGATTAAGAATTAAGTTAGAGCTCAGCCAACTCAATAGCCGTTGGATATGTATCGTGATTTGTGCTTCTGTAAGTTGCAAGGATGTTTATTCAAATGGATTTTACCTTTTATTGGTATACATATCAAGATTTGTGCCTCCTGTATTATGATCAAGAATTAAGTTAGAACTCAAGGCCAACTCAAGAGAGAGATATTGTTATTAAAAGTACTGAGTTTATTAAAATGGATTTTTCAGTTGCAAGGACGTTACAATCTAGAAAAACATTCACGGCTGTTAAATTTGCGTTGTGATTCGTGCCGATTGAGAGTTGTAACTGAGCTAATTTTCGATCAAGCGAGAATTAGTCGCTACCTAAAATAAACTCCACCGGGAAAGATTCGTGTGCTAGCATGCATTTGAGCGTGCGTAGTGGCGAGTTCTATAATTGAAAGCCAGTGGCTCAGTGCTGTAACTGACATCCATCTAATTGTATATCATTCTTCTATAGGCTTAGGAGTTGACATGTGCTGCATCATCAGTTTTGGTTGTCATTTTCCAACTCTGCTTCATGTTGGTGATGGAAGCATTCTCATGCATGATTGAGATTAGTTGGGAGAGGCCGGTGCCTGCATGCATCCATGTCAAGGTCAAGGCGATCAGGTCAGGGTGTGTTGCACAATTTATAATGTTCCTCAAAGTCAACTCCAGTCTCGCATGCATACAGGCTTATGGATAGCATATATTTTGTATTTTCTTCTTTGACTTTATCAAAGTCAAACCCTCCGTACCTGTGGTCAGCATTGTAACGGTAAGTAGTTCAGTGGTAGCGCTTCATAAGGTCAACGTACTAAACTAAAATGTCAAATTAAGCTGGCTGTAAGTGCAGCATCACAGCTAGGGCTGGCTCATGTGGCGGCATCTTGGCTCCTGAGCAGGCATGTCTCTTGCTGACCGTCCTGCAGGCTAGGTACTATATTGGCTCACCAAGTATAGAGGAGGCAGCACCAGAGGGCTTTGATGTTGTAGTCCTCTTGATGTTCCCGTCCATATTTTCGAGGTGAAAACCTTAGGTCTAGCCCCCCGCCGGCCGAACTTGGGAATGACGACAACTATGGGGTTTCTATGTTCAAGGCATTGCCTTGAGTTTCCTCTCCTCGAGCCTGCACTTACCAAAATTATTCGACTAATTGATCAATGCGCTACCACCAAAGATCATAAGTATGTTAATCCACAATTTTAATTGTTTGAAAGAGATAATTGAGCATTAATCCCCTTCTTTGCATTCATTTTCACAGATAAAATCTATTGGTCGACACTAGCTAGCCATGACCAGTTGGTTGGAGCCCTGGACACATCTGATAAATGAGAACGATCATTAATAATAATTTTAGTGTATGTGCAATAAGCTGTACATTTTTTGTGACTTATTGATTATAAACATGATGTTGAGAAAGTCAAACTTATTTTGCAATTTTAAATTTAAAGTTTCTTTCGTTTAAAAAGTCAAACCTTTTTGACGAATAAAGTCAAACGTTTTTTGTGAGGAATAAACCCCAACTGTCCTCCATAATAGGGAGGTCAAACCATTAGTATGGTGTACGAAAAGACAGGACCGAAGAGATATAAGATGGAAAGAACCAACTAAGCAATGATAATGTTACAATCATTAAAGGTTATGTCAACATTACAACTTGCAAAACTTTCTTTGTGGACAAAATGTTCCGTTTCATAGTGCACCACCGAATTATAGTAAGAATGAACTAAAAATAAGTTGCATCTGTTGTTATAAGCCATTGAACCTGTATTAATTGGGCACTAGTGCTTTTCCACTATATACTTACAAAGTTTGTATATAAGGGCAGTTGTTCGGTAAGTGCTACTATTTTTAAGATTAGACTAATTAGCACCTAGATCAGCCAAAGCCAGTCCATGGTATTATCATTTGCTTTAAAACTATGTATGTAGCACAACCACTAATTGGGTGTGGTGTCTTGTTTTCCCTTATGTTTTCGTTTGCTTTATGTCAAAAAGTATGGTGATGATATTTGTGATGACTAGCGCCAGTTGTGAAATGGTTTCCATGAATTGCATATTTCGTTTTCATGCAACAGTGATCCAATCATTAGTTACCCCACTACTTATCCAATTCATATTAAATACGTTTTTGTTTGAGTCGTTGCCCGAAAGCTTGATTTATGCATGCTAGAAAAATAGCTGACGTCAACAGTAGTTGGAAGGGACAAAAAAACAGAAGCTCCCTTAACAAGCTAAGGTATAATTAAGCTAACCATCTTTCTATGTCCTACTTATATTGTCTTTGGCAGTTGTACTCATGGTACTCGACGTGGTTTCTAAAATTACTTTTCAATAGTGATATTAACCGTGGCTGCTACATCCTGAGTTACATACACTAACCCGTGAAAAGATTCCAAAGGGAACCTTTGGATCCATGGCTGCTATGGCATTTTTAAACTACAAATTACCCTTGATTTTTTTTGTCAAGAGAAGCTTTCGATAAGCTAACCATGGCCCCTATGTTTCTTCTAATTAAGTTAGATGTCATAATTGCTAAGCTGAGGAGGACACAGTGTATTGGCTTTAATATACTCTCGACATTTGAGGACCACCCAAATGGAAAGCAATTGCAAGTATATGATCCAAGGACATGATATACGGAATACAAAGCCATATGTACTTTTCCATTATAAGCTCTTTAATAAAATAGGACGTCGGCCACTTCGTGCATGGTCCCTGCAGGCCGTTTAAAAGCAACGGTCAAAAGGAATTCCCTATGTTGATCCTTTGTATTTTCTATTTGAGGGTGACACTAGAATTTGTCTCATCCTTTTGGTCTTGCTTATGCATACTATAATGACCTAGCTTAGTCCAATGGAGATCACTAATCAGAGCGGTTTTAGAGATAACCAGAGTCTGTTTTATATTAGGATGGTTCAAAAGCTCGAAAGACATCTAGCCTTAATTATTGTAATAACATAGGGTAGTTAGTACAAGCATGCACTTGGAAATAATCATATCTAGCTCCCTCCAAGTTGGTATCTTGTTAATAGAAAATGATATGCATCATTGTGTTTGTACTTGCCCAAGAGTGCCTACCAGGAAAGTGTTGGTCATCACAACTCACAAGGGACACATTAGTAGTAGGGCAACCCCACGCACGCACCACTAAACCTACTTCTTTAGAGCCATTTGATAAAACAATGTCAAACACTCCTCATCGCTCGAGAACCCTACAAAGAAAAAAAATCAAAGCTATAGATGTGGGACAAATCGAGTAAGAAAATCTAAATTTAAACAAATATTCCTAATTTTATTTAATTAGCAGGTAGGACATATGACGGTGCAAATATGACCAAATTAGTGATGTTATGCTTCAACCGTCTCATCTGACATCAGCTAGACTATGTTTTTGCATTTCCATGGCAAATTCTGTGCAGCTTCTTCGCACGCAAAGGCAGAAAGCGTAGGACATTCTGTGCAGCTTCTTAGCTAGCATGCAAAAGTTGGTTTTGCTATCATATCGAGCCCTGTTTTCATCTGGGTGGGTTGGGACGGTTGCTTTGCTAGGCCATGCAGTCCAAGTACTGTTTTTGCAAATAGAGTCGCACTGTGTCAACAAACATGCCAACTTATGATTCCTACTATTTTCAAACAGAATATGCTAACCACAGTTATAAAAAAAATCTATAAGGAATATTTCCAGGATCAGGCTCTTGATGTGTGGCAGCACGGTAGCCGGCTGTCGATCAGGCGGCGGTGATCTGACCGCTTTCTGCTCGCTGCGACGTCAGCCTATTGCGGGTGCAGGAGTTTGGTGTTTGGGGCGGCTGCTCTGGTATTTCGATGGCAGTGGGCATCGTAGTCATGTGGTTGACGCGGTGGCCGTATCTTTGATCTGGTGATGGTCTCTAGCTTCATGTGTCGTGGTCGATGGCGAGATGGGACACCCTCTTCTGAGACCGCGGAGCTTTGAGGCTGGAGGCGGTATGGGACGCCACCTCCATTTAAAGATCAGGTTTGATTCGACGCAGCTGGTGCTATGCACTAAGACTTCGGGGCAGCTGTCAAGTCATGTCGGGCTGGAGGTGGCAATGTGGCGTCTCACATGGATATGTCAAGTTATGCCTGATCCTGGCAAGTGCTACGCACGATGTCTCCTATGCGGTGTCAAGTCATGCTTGTTGCTGCTCGATCGAAGGTGGCACGACAATGGCCGGAGGCGTGGTGGTATGGGACGTCATCAGCTTCTAGTTTCTCCCCCAGCAGCATCTGGTCAACGAAGTGTTGTTGGCCGTACATGTGATGATGCTAGTTATTTCAACTTTGAGTTTGCACACTTTGGTAGAAACATTTTTTGACAATCTCGGGTTTCATTCCCAAAATTGAGTTTCGAGCCACCACCTTCAGCAAGGGCATGACGTACGCATGCGTCGATCACTAGTACAGAACGACACATCGGAAACGGGCCAAAAACCCCATCGGAAACGAAAAAAGGGTCCGTGTCCCGCCCCCGTGACTGATGTGGAGGCCATCATCGAGAACGGAGGCCAAAAACCGTCACCGATGAGGCCTGATTTTGGCTACGGTTGCCAACCAATCTCCGTTGCCGATGTATCGAGACATCAGAAACGGAGATTCTTCTTTTACTTGTTTGCATTGAGGTTTCTTCATAAGCCTACAGCAGCAGTACAGTTGCCAATTGACATTCAAAATCTCACAGCAGAAGCACAAAGTTGCTAGCAAATCCATTCATAACGTATATAATAATTGTCACCATTACATAGCATCAAAAGATGAGTTACATATGCCTCGCTAATTCTATTATTCTCATGCCTCCCTAAACTTAACTTTTATGGTACTCCACTCTTCTCCAGCTCCACCTTCATCCTCGGCTCCAAAGCGCCGAAAACGGTATTCGAGCTAGCAATAGACTCGAGTAGCGGTTTCATGCTTCTCCAAACCACATCTGCAGCCAAATTGCTAACACAACCCAAAAATAGATTGAGAAACTGAAAACCATAAACCACACCGAGCTCGCTATTCTCCGTGGCAAATTAATTTCAAATTCTTCGTAATGAGGCTTGCTCCATCTTGGACGGTGTCGCCGAAATATAATAACGTCACCGCTGTGACATTTCGGCCACACTGTCCAAGACACTCTTAATTAAAAAAGTGGTTTGTAAGTGCAGCGAAACGTCACAACATGACGGTTCACGGATATGATCCCACTTTGTATTTAGCTCATTTAAATCTTGTTTGGATCAGCATTGTGTTTCTGGATAAAAATACATGGATGGATAGTTAGAAAAGAGCCAAATATGATGCTACATGACATAAATACAATTTAATGTGAAAACAGTTTACACCTTAAGCACCTATATCCGTGTGCTTGCAGTCCGATCGAAACGATTTGGAGGCAGAACTTGAAGGTGATGTTTCCTTCAAGAGCCTCACCATTTTTATGCATTGTCACTGAAATATACTATTATTTCATACACTAGCTACACAAAACCATAACGAGGATTAGCACATTGACAAAAAGTTGTGACTAGTAGTGAGGGATCTATTCATCATCGGTAGTACTACAAAGAGTTGAAATTAATTTACCCTACTAGACTTTAAATAGTGTAAGATTTAGTATTGAGGGATCTATTCATCATCGGTAGTACTATAAAATAGACACAATACTAGACTTCAAATACTAGACAAGTTTTCTATGCTACTTTAAATAAAGTGTAAGATCTAGTCGGCGACATACTCGGGGAAGATGCACGGCAATAGACCAGCAGATCCACGTCGGCGACATACTGGGGGAAGATGTGCGGCGACGATGCCGGCCCGACGCGCCGCTCAGATCTGCGAGATAAGGGTTAGGTCTGGTGCTGCTTGGAGCCGCCGCCACACTGTGACTATGGAGTGAGAGTGAGAGTGAGAGTGAGAGCGAGAGCATTAGGGTTGCCGCAGTGGCACATTTATAGCACAAAGTAGAACATCGCAAACGGAGGCGATAAACAACCATTTCCTTTAATTTCTTCACTGACACACTGGGTCTACTTACGAAGGATCGATACAGTAGAATTGAACTAACTATCTACTCTACTTGTTCTGCTTACGCCCTGCCTCCCTGCCATTGTCATCCGCGGCGCGGTGTCGCTTCTTGCCGTTGCCTTCTCCTCAGGCACGTGCTCCTCCTCCTCCCGTGCCTCCTCCGACGCGTGTTCCTCCTCCTCATCGGAGTCGTCCTCTTCCTGGCTAGAATACGGCTCCGGCGGGTCCTCCGGCTCCTCTTCCTCCGGCGCCTCGTCCTCGTCGGAGTGGTCTTCTCCTTCGCGTCAAGGCGGCGGTTCCGAGTCGTCAGAGTCGTCTTCTACAGAGCGTGAAGACGGCGGGTCCGAGTTTGGCGGCCCGTCTTGATCCCACCATGGGACTTCACCGCGGTCTTCACCGCCGCGTCGTCGCTCGGGACTTCCTCGTTCTGCCACCAGGGTTCCTCCATGGCGGTTGTGCTAGTGTGGTAGAGAACGTGTGAGAGAACGAAGGGGAGAATGCGAGAACGGCTTGGCTTCGCGCGGTTCTAGTCACATTTTATTAGCGGCGAGCAGGCGGTTCCAATCCTCATGAATTAAGCCGCATTGAACATGCGCGCTTCCAGTTTGCAACTGCAATTTCCCAAGCACATCGCAAACGGATATCAATCAACAATCGTTGCCATAGAGATACGTATTGGAAACGAGGTGAATTTATGACCGTTGCCAATAATATTGGTAACGGAGATCGAAAAGTCTCCGTAACCAATGTTGACGGACCAGCCGCGGCCCAATTCTGCCAGACCTTGTCCGCAACGCTAAAATCGTGATTCTCTGTCGCCTAACTCGTGATGTTTCCATAGAGGGGTATCCGATGTGTCGTTCTGTACTAGTGGATATTACCTGATCAGGGATCTTGCGGTTCAACCGGAGTGTGCATGCTCGTCATTGAAGTCGCCTTTGTCATCATTACTTGTCTGGATACCGACACCTCCATAGACGGATACAACTGGAAGAGATACCGAAAGACTGGGATGTCTCATACTGCCTTGTCTCTAGTCACTATCACATCACCTTTGATCCAACAACAAGAAGCATGACTTGACACCTCCGCCAGAGTCACCGTGTGTATCATCTGTTGGCAGTAGGCATGACTTGACGCCTCCTCATGAAACATCGTGCATAGGATCTACCAGTGCCAGGCAAAGCTTGCCGCTCTTGAAGATACGCCGTGCATGGCTCCTGTCGAGCCGGATTGAAACCGTTATGTATATGGAGGGGGCTTTCCATACCACCACCAGCCTCGGAAAGGTCATCACCTCCTCGAGAAGCCGCCACGTCATCACAAAACCACGGAGGTCCCTATCTCAAAGAACCAAGGCCGCCACCCTATTGGCAAACTCATGTGCCACCATTGGTTGACGTTTCAGCGATAAAATGGCGTCCAGCTGCAGCTTGACTGGCTGATGGCTATGACACTGCCACGCAGCAGCAGCGGCCGGCAGCCACGACACCCTCCGTCGATGGTCGTGGTTATTCTAGCTCACAGGCCCGAAGAAAATGGTCGCCGCTGCCTCAGCGCCACCGCTGAGCCAACACTGCTGGCCAACCACCATCGACGTTGACGTGACACAGCGAAGCCACCGGGAAGCCACGAGCCACCGGTAGATGGGAAATCCGCTGCCACCACGGGAGATAAAGGCCTCGCCACCGCCATCATTGCGTGAGCTTTCCCCAACAGTGATCCCCGACGGCGGCGAAGGGGAGGTCCGATGAAGGGAGGGCGAGGGCCGGCAAGATTGGATCGCCTCCGAGTTGCCTCGTGTGCGACTCAGAGGTACCATTTTAATAACTCCGTCTATATATACCAAATTAAATTCACCACCCTCCCTCTTATCCACTCAACCACATGTTGGTTCCCCGAGACGGGCGGAATTTTGCCATCCAATCGATTTATGATTTGACAAACTAATAGAAATGGATTTCATAGAACCATCACAATTCTTGGCTAAGTCATGCCCACCAATATAAATACTGCTACACAATTTATTTTCTCTGATTAACATGCACATTTATCCGCTTAGGTCTTCTTAACCTTTTCGAAAATATAATATATGATGTGGTTTGACTAATTGTCCACTGGCTAAACTTTTCTCATCATCATTTAAATTGCACAGTAATAAAAATAAAATTCTAATCGCAAAGACTTCACTTAATACCTGGTTTCCAATAGGGAAATAGTTCAAACGATGCAAAGTGGTGAAACGTCGAGCTGATCCTGATCTTATAGGTCATTATGCTTCTAACAACAGCCTTTCTTATCACGCATTATCTTAAAGGAATTCCGAATCAACCTGGCTGAACATTATGTGCGAGTGCATGTTGGTGCCTAGCTATACACTAGCTAACCAGCTAGCCTCTCTGATTCGACCACAAAAGCTGTCCAGAAAATTCACTCATACTAAACAAGATAAAAACGAGCTCCTTTTTTTTTGTGCCTCGAAAGCTAGTTATTTTTTTTATGATACATTTAATTTGTCATCTAAGGATCACCACAGCATCCGATTTGCCATGTATGGATCACCTCAACGGTTCGATTTCATCGATTTTCTATTTGACTGAAGATATATTGTCACTGTCATGGCCCGAGGTTGGAATGATGTTTGTTCCAAAGTTTGTTGTACCTGTGATGATCCCATAGGGTACCTAACTACCTAAGGAATACCTTTTGCTAAAGCCATCATCACACTGAATTCAAGGATTCTTAGTATTCACCACTTGTGGGCTATCTTGAAGCTTTCTTTCTTCCAATAACCAAAAGAAGATTGCACAATTGGCCACTTTCCCTACATTGTACCCGAGTGAGTTTCTGGTTCCGCCACTGGTCACGCTAACTCTAGAGCCGAAAGATATAAAAGCATGAGTGATTCTACTTCCTTTTTGTGGTCGTGCCCGGAGTATCAACTATTTTATTTGTAGTTTTCTGGAGAAGAAGAATTTTGCAGTTACCTATCGTTTTCCGACATGCCAAGCCTTGATGTGATCCCCACACATGTATACCAATAAAAGGTAAAATAAGATGAATGCTGTGAAAACTATATTTAGGACGTTGATTTGGAATCATGGAAAGTGACCACCTTAGCTAGCTAGAGAGCGCAATGTTACATTGTTGAGCTGCTCTAGTTGATGTATATGGAAAATGGAATAACATCCCGATTTGAAAAGCTAGTTTAAACTATACCTTTAGCTTGACTGGACGAGGATTATATTTGTGGGACCAATTAGTTTAAATTTAAACTATCATCACCCTCTGAGACTTCGAAGAGGCAGGGACAAATTCGTGATCCCTTTTTACCTTTTTGCCTAAGGAACAAAAATAATGTGACACATGCAAAGACTCCACACTCGAATATAACTACTCAGTGATTAAGGAATGATACTATGTATATTTTCCATTTTTTTGCAGGGATACGTATATATGTTTCATCTAACTGACTAACTACTCGTCAAGAACAAGAGGAAAAAACCAACTCTTTAAGAAAGATAAACTTTGTATCATGTGAAAGCTAGCTAGATCAGCGGAGAGAGTTCATGTCGATTTCACGTCATAGGCCATGTTAACGCTAGCTAGGAAGAAATTGATAATGTTCGGTTGAACTGGTTAACCAGTACATGGATTTCAGAATTTCCACTATAAAAACCACTCCAAACAAGATCAGAAGGTACAAATTCTTCCACTTAATGAGAAAGGAACATCACTCTTGGTTTTGTTTGAGTATAAAATGTGAAAGGTGGCATCTTGCATGTCCATCCATTCTTGCCATCACCTCAGCAGCAGGTGCAGCGTGAGCCTAGCATGCACACATTTTAATTTATTGGTAATAATTAATCACCAGGACACATATTAATCATCACACTCGTATCTCACGCCGTCTCTTTCTGAAACTATTCTTCGAGCTTTGGAAGAGAGGTAATGTTAAGAAACATCCAGTAGTCTCCGAGCTTGAGGTTCCCATGCATCAGATTCTGGCCTTGACTAAACCCATACATAATTCTTTTGCTTCTTTCTTTCGGTGCAACGGGAATAGGGATGATCTACATATATTTGCATCCAAGTCAAAAATACACGGCGTATATATGCATGCCTCTTCCATATTACAATCCGCGCTGTTAACTTCAAGATGCTGGGCTGGACTACGCTGCTTCGGTGTCTTTTAGGTTGGGAGTAGTTCGTATGTCGTGTCTAGGATATGTGCTGGTTCCTTTTTAAAACTCACGCGCTGATAACCGTGTTTTTTTTACTAGAATGATTCTTACTCTCCATATGCTTCAAATAAAAGAAATTCAAGATGCACAATATGTATTCACTTTGGGAGGAATCCAATTCCACAATACCCACCCGTTTGCAGTGGTGCGGCATAGGATCAAGGTCAGGACCTAGAAGAAGAGAATTGCGGCATTAAGAACCCGGCCGGTCAGTAGTACCGGGTGCGGTGCTGGTCAAGCAGTCATGGAACATATCTTATCATAAGCTTGGAAAACGGAAGAGGGGACTTTGATAGAACAAAGCAGGATATATATATGTAGGAAATGCGAGAAATGCACTTATAATTCAGAAGTGTGTACATATTGTTAGTCACTAAGGTGTGAGCTAACTGAATAAAATTAAGATTTGTTTGCCTCAAACTCTAGGAATATATCCTAAAAGTGACATCCTTTCGGCCATAATGTATCTCAATAGGAAGGTTCCCACGATGGTCGGAGAATATGAAAGGATGTAGAGTTGTTCAATCGGAAGATAAACAACTCCGATTAGTAAAAATCGTCAAAGTGAGATGGTATTCTAATGTGTATATAATTGTATCTTGGAGAATATGTACATGTCCTTTCCAAATGAAGATAATATAATGAACTAAATTTAATTTAGCCTCTATGCGGAATGATAATATCTTATATTTAGAGCTTGAAATCGTATGGATTGGGCAATAATTCCTTTGACCCCAATTCCCCAAATCCAAACATGAGCTCAATCATCCTACGATGTTTGTGAACCCCCTCCCCCCCACCACCACCACCACCCTTGCGCACATATTCATGCGAAGAGCAGATAGGAACAAAGACACAAGAGAATTGGGATCATAACTTGTCTAGGAGATTTTCCCTAAATGTTTATCACAACCAGATCATACCGTATTGGAGATTCAATACTTGCCAACTGAGAAGTTGTCATAATTTTCTGCCTCCCTTCGGGCATGTCGTCCATCTCTGGCGTCGACGAGGTCTACGAATATACCCATGGCAGATAGGATCAAGACGATTTTAGTGTGCACTTTGGTAGTGGCGAAGGCGATGCTCGAGTGTCCGGTTGTGTGTGTCGCGAGTGTTCAGCCTTACTAGCATCTTGTATGTCTTGTGGTGCTTTAGACCTAGTCTAGCTAGGTGTTTCCGTTGTAAAGGTTCTCGCCCGGTTACTTCAATAAACCGAGCAGGGTGGGTCTATGCACTTTTTTCTTTCTAGTCAATGGATTTAGGAGCTCTCATGCTAACATTAATTTTTTTTCTTATACTACAGTTCCTCTCCTTCTTGTACTCTATATATACCCATAAAGATCAGGTCAGTAAAGCACAGAAAATAGGGTTTCATGTTATTTTACAAGGGGGTATACCCTGTTGCAAGACTGAGGTGTTAAACAACGTTGTCGGCTGACACTGTTTGTACGTTTTTTTCTAATTACCATAAGATCCAAGTGGAACTTTTTGCATAGCAGGAAAAACAGGAACACATGCGGAACACGACGTCACCTGTCACAATTTTAATCCATCAGACACAGTAAAACATGACATTCACAGGACGAGTAAATAGTTGAATTTTTAGTTCTTTACTTAGTAACCCTCTGGCATCAGATATTTGGCAGCCTGTAAAACTAGCCAGTTGCCCTAGGCGGCCAACTTGACGATAAGCGATAACGAATCGGTGAATCACTCATGAGAATGGATGCGCCGGAAATCTGTGTTTACCATGGGCTGGCCGGCGCACTCACCCGAGTACGACCGGACCGAACTCTGACAATGTTTCGTTTTGAACAGGCATCACATAAACTTTGATGCATTTCTAAGCATTCACTTTCTTTCTCAGAAAACTTAATAAAGTCTTAAGTCAAATTGAATATCTTTATTTTCATGAAAAAAATTGTCTATCAGGCACATTCAGGATATGCCTCTACTATAATTCACTAATTATATCTTTTTCTTATTTATTTTTTTGTATTCGAGTCGAAGAAGTACCGAAGTACGAGAATTCTATAACTACCAAAAACTTTCAATCTATTCATTGGAATAGTTTATTTACTCGTTTCTCTTCTCTCAAATTTTGTTTATCCTCCAACTCAAAAAAATAAATAATTTAAACTTTTATAACGCGGTTACGTCACCTTATTATACTCTAAGCTGGCCTAGCTCGAAATTATGCATGATTATTATGACGTGATAATAATGACTGAATCATAAGGCTAGTCGTTGGGAGGAAAAAACACACGGCCGGCCGGCCGTCTTTCGGCGCCGTTGGACGAGACTTCTCGAGTGTTTTCTTTTCTAGTACTCCTATGGAGGATGGGGAGAATATCAGTACTTTTCGGCCTCCTGGGCTGCTGAATCTGTAGACTGAAGAAGGCCCCCAAATATACAAGGACCATCGCGGTCGATATCAATATTGCCGTACATTCGCCCGGACACTGGTAGATGCAAAGCATGTTTGGCCATTCGCACGCGCCATCATCAAGATCATCACTCGCCTTCCTTCCTCTGAATTTAGTTCTTTCTTTTTTCAAGCAACCTTCTGATATTTTTTATATTAATATATTTTCTTGGTCGAAAAAAAAGCAACCTTGATTAATTCTGGACTCGGTCCTCAAATACTATTTACGGTGTTTCTAGTGTTCTTCAGCGGCGAGATTTCACGGCTTTCCTGTATATATAAAAGGAGATTACACGGCTTCATCGCTTACAATTAGAGAGCAGTGTAACATTGTTAAATATACGTAACGAATTATTCTTTTCCCTGCAAAAAAACTATTGTTAGAGTTAGCGGAATTGGTAGGGGCAGTAGTGTTGTTAGCATCGAAAGGAGTGGTGGCAGACTTGTGTGGGGATAGTCAGTGGCTAACGAAACCTTATCCTCCCCCCGTCGCTCCCAGGCGACGCTGGGGGAGACCTCGCGCCGCCGCCCACCCACCACCCTCCCGGCGCCCCTCGCCGCCGCTGCCGTCGGCCGTGCGCCGCGGTGGCGGCGGCCCCCCGCTGCCAAGTGGTGGTGTGGGGGAGGCTTCTCCTCTCTACTCTTCAAGCGGCGATGTCGGGGATGGCCGGGCTTGGCTGGGAACGAGGCCGGCGGCTCTCCGGCGAGGGCAAGCCGGGGCGGCGGCCCCGGAGACGCGGTGGCGGCGCAGGCGGCGGGCGGCGGCATGGGGAGCCGTTGGCGTCGTCGCCGGCGATGCGGGGCGCCAGATGGGCTTGGCGGGCCCGATCTGGGCCCGTCGGGCCTGGGCCGCGGCGCGCGTCCTTCGTGCTCGGCGCGGAGGAGGCCGGCTGGCTCGTCTTGCAGGATGGCGGACGGGCAGCTTGTCGGGCAGGGGCTGGCCAGTGGAGGTCGGGAGTGGACGATGCCCGGGAGGGCTGTGGCGCATGTGGATGATGCCGCTCCCGTGGGCATGAAGACCGGTGCAGCTGGCCGGATGGAGGTTTGGTGGTCGGCAACAGTGCTGCCCTGACTGGCCTCCTGCTCCCTGTGCTTCGCGGACGGATCGACCTCCGGGCGAAAGCCTTGCGCCGACTTGGTCGGTGCCAACGACGGCGGCGCCTCCGTGCGTCGTTCCCTTCTTGTTTGCGTCGTTTGTGGAGGTTCGATCCGGTTCGACGCGGGCGGTACCAACATCTCCGGGTGAAAACCTAAGCTCTTTTTAGAGCGGGCGGCGGCGACGAAAACGTCGTTACCTTCTTGAAGGCGCCGTCTGGGAGTTGCTTGGCCCTCGTGGTGCAACGGGTTCGCAATGGCCTGGCGGGTTGTTGTTGTTGTCGGGGAGGTGGACGCCGGGGCGGCGGCTCCGGACGGTGGTGGATGTCGAGGCGGCGGCCTCGGTCTCCCACGCCACGACGGTTCTAGAGGCAGAACCGTTGTTTTAGCGTGGGTTTGGGTGGCGACCTGGATGGAGACTGCTTTGGGCAGAGGGTTCGTCGACCCGACTGGATCGTCTTCGGCAATGCGAATGTCGATGTGGTTGCTACACCGGGCGGCGGCCCCGGAACAGGTGGTTTTGGTGGCAACCTGGATGGAGACTGCGTGGGCAGAGGGTTCGTTGACCATGACTGGATCGCTTCCGGGCAATGCGGAGGTCGATCTGGTTGCTACGCCGGAGCGGCGGCTCCGGAGCGGGTGGTGTGTGTTTGTGGCGTTTGTCCGGCTTGTGTCGTGTGGGCGACGGGTCGCTTCGTCTGTGTGTTCTTTTGTACAGCTTGTATGGTTTTTGGACCCGGGTTTCCTTATAAACTGGGTCAATTCTTTCTATCTAATCGAGTGGTGGTACGACCACCTTGTCCTCAAAAAAAAAAAGGAGTGGTGGCGCAGTTGGCTAACTCGTAGGTCAAAAAAAAAAGGAGTTGGGATCTAGTGTGCCGCCCAAAGAGCCTTGGGGGCCTTGGCATGCTTCATTTGGACAAGTTTGCGGCGGCTTTACGTTTGCGTTGGCCTTGGCAAGAATGGAAGGACTCCCAAAAAATTTGGGTCGGTTTGGGCAACCCTTGCACCCCCAAGGATATGGACCTCTTCTATGCCGCCACATCAATTACCATTGGAGATGGAATAAAACTCCCTTTTGGCATGCTCCGTGGGTGGAGAGGCGCAAGCCCAAGGATATTGCTCCTCTCATCTTTGATTGCTCCAAGAAGAAGAATTGCACCGTGCGTGAGGCCATGCACGCAAATGGTTGGGTTGGAAATGTGTGCCTTGATGAAAACTTCACCGCCGCTCACTTCTCTCAATTCCTTGCCCTTTGGGTCCTCCTTTCCGATGTGCACCTTGACCCTAGCACCGTGGATGACATCCGTTGGAGGCTTACGGAAAATGGAGAATACTCCGCGAAGACGGCTTACTCTATGCAATTCATGGGAACCATTGCTTCATCCTTTGAGAAGACGATTTGGAAGGCTTGGGCTCCCCCGAAGACGAAGTTTTTTGCTTGGCTTGCGAACCAAAACCGGATTTGGACGGCGGATCGTTTGGCAAAAAGGGGGTGGCCAAATTGCGGATTATGCCCATTTTGCAAGCAAACCACGGAGACGGTCTCTCACCTTTTTGTCCATTGCCGTCTCTCCCGTAGGATTTGGGACCTCATCAAGGAGTGGTTGGGCCTCAACACTATGCTCACTAGCTCATGGACTTCTCTCCCCTTCCACGAGTGGTGGTTGTTGTTGACGGATGGCGCCACGCCCAACCGTAAAGCTATCGCCTCCTTAGCCCTCCTTACCACTTGGGAGCTTTGGAACGAGCGCAATGCGAGGGTCTTCAAGAACAAGAGCACGCCACCTCTAGTTATCTTTGATAGAATTAAGAGTGAGGCTCGTTTGTGGGTTCTTGCGGGTGCCAAATGTTTGGGCAATTTGATGCCGCGAGAGTAGTTGTTTGTATTCCTAATTATGTTCCGAAACTTGCATTCTTGCATTCTCCTTCTATATAAAAAGTTGGGGCAAAGCTTTTGCCCCACGTTTCAAATAGCTACCCCACATAACTAAAGAGCAGTGGTTTACCTTGTGCTGAGTGACTGGTTGGGTCCGTCACAACTGACTGATCTCTTGATTAGCTCAAAGAACTCATTAGCTCTTTAAATTTTCCTTTTTGCTGCTCTACTGGTTCGATTTGATTTCAGTCCTCCTTACACTTAATCTTTTTTTTACCTTCTCTTTTAACTTAACTCAAATTCCGGTTAATTTACATGCTCTCCTAATTTTATTTTAACATCTACATCGATTTCTTTCCTGCTCTAGTCTACTAATGAACGCATGCCCCTGCTTAGAGTAAAGTTTATACTCCCTCCGTTCACAAAAGGATATTACACACTAAATCGAAATAGGTTGAGACATCATTTTGTGAACGGAGGGAGTAGTTTAGTATCGAGAGGCACGCATGATGGATAGAAGGCGCGGTTGCTCCAGTCAAAAGTACACTTTTGATTTCAGGTGTCGTTAATACATAGTGTATGCATGCATCTCCAGATTCAGGAGAAAAAATCAAGCTGAAAAAGTTTGGGTGGAAATAATAGACACGAGAATCAGGCACTTAAAATTTGTGATAATTCTCGTCTTCGATGAGATATACTAAGCTAAGATATCAATTTTTCCCAGAAACTGAGGGTCAATGACCTAGGCATCATCGTCAAGGGAAAGCACCACACACTGAATTATTGCAATTCGCATGCAGAGGTTGGAGCCTAAGGGAGGGGAGAGAGAAGAAGGCCAGCAAAAGCAACAGACGCCTTCCTGCATTTAGACCGGGTTGCCGTGATTACTATCGCCGCCACCACCACCACCTTTGCTCCAGTTGTCGTGCCAGTCAGAGAAGCCCGTGAGCAACGCCTCTTGCATCCACTGGTAACGACATTGCGACGTGGCCTCAGGGAGCGTCAGCCAGGTCCTCCTGCGGGTGCTCTGCTCAGGCCATGAGGCCAGCTCTTCCTTCACATGCAGCGCAAACACGCCGCTCTGCACATTCCCTCAGGGCAGCATGCATCTTGATGTGTCTTGCTCTTAAAATCGTAGAAACCTAGAAATTGCTGAAGCACAGAAGAAAGAATACATAAGCTCAAGTACAATATGAAGGCATGTTGATAACTGTAAGTGAATGGGAAGAGTATGCTTTCAGTAGGCAGTTCATGAACATGCTTAGAATAGAACACATAACAAAAACATCAATCAGGTTTAATATTATCTCTAATGGAGCAGCATGTGCTCAAATAAGTATTTGAGATCCTTTAAGAAAGGTTGTGTTGTACCCATTCTGATTTCAAGGATTCTCCACTATGCAAACATTCAGAATGGCACAAGTAGAGGTTTGGCACTACCTAGAAGACCTAGAACCGTTCAGAATCTTGACTGACACTAGCCAATTCAAAATGGGGTGACTGAAGCACAGACCATGCTATGCTCAATTGTTCAAATAACACAACCAAATGAATTACCGCAAGCAGTTGAACATCACAATCAAGCCCCCCCCCCCCCCCCCCCCCCCCAATATCACTGCTAAAATGTGAATAGAATGGTTCGTTCGACTGTGAAGTACACCTGGGACGTGCACTGATTGTAATTCGGCTAAAACTCTTGTAACCCTCCTAGGACGCTGTAACCAAACTCTATCTTTTAATGAAATGAAATGCAAAGAATCCTTTGCGTTTTCTCGAAAAAAAAAGAAGGATAACTTGCTTGCATTCTTCATAAGCTAGTAAAAATATAGCTGTACAGCACACTGCACACTAGCCAGCATATTTCTTTACAGAGACACAATTTTATCAGCTGTACTGTGTTTGCAAATTCATCATGTATGCTGGCACATTATTAACCCATGCAGCTAGGATATTACTATATGTGAGTATATAGCCTGTGAATACAGCACAAAATAATGAAGCAGCATGCCTTGGCGAAATCAAGCGAGCAAATTTAGTTCTGAATTTTGATTTTACGAATCACTGCACAAATGCTCCAGTTTAGTAACACAATCCAAGAAAAATCCACAAATACATGGAATTTGATGGGTTTCAAGTGGAAAAAAGCGTATAAATTGTTCCACTGTTGGTATGATAACTTCCAGGTACTAAAGTAGTTACTCCTAGCATTAATATCGCTACTGGATGTCACTAACTACAATGACTCATAACAAAGGGGACTATAACAAAAGGCGTGAAGCAAAGCTTCCGAGTAGGCAGGCTCCAAAAACTGGACTGATAATTCCACATAGCAGTTCAGAACGACCAAAATAAAAGCATGTATGTGTGTAAGCATAATATCAAAACAGATCAATGTCATACTGTGCATATTGCCTCAGCAATTAAGTTAAGGTAAGAGAAAATGACAGGTAAATATGCCTCAGTTTGTGACATGCATGGAATATGTAAGCAAAAAAAATGATATCTCACATAAAAGTATCATATTTTACAGGTATCTCACCACTATATCTCCTCGAACTCCAGCTTCCTCTATAGCTTCCCGAGCAGCTGCCTGTTCAACAGTTTCATCGTTCTCCCATCCTCCCTGTGATAGGAAGCAGTAAAATAACAATAGTGCGGTAACATTTACCTAACAACGTTATTACAATACATACAGTGGCACATAGTGAAAGAAAAAAGTAACACTATGTATGCTATCTGAAAACTAAGTGAATGATATATTCTGATTGGACTCCCTTTACAGGTGGCTATCATCTTGTAAAATAAGTTGAATCAATAAGAGTACAGAACATGATAAAAAGTTCAGGCCCGTTTGGTTTGTGCCAGATAAGCCTCACAAAATTTTGGGTAGCACCAAAATATTGGGCTTTATTTGGATGGTTGCCAATTTTTGGCATACCCATGGCTGTTTGCCCATTTCCTATAAACATTATTGCCAACCCTTTGCCAAACTTGGGCTAGCCAAAATTAGGTAGGGATGATTTGTGCATCAACCAAACACACTATTCACACCTGCATCTCATTACACTCAAACTTCATCTCAATTAATTTCAAAGGAGTAAGTAAACACATAATGCCAAGGAAAACACGTTGAAACTAACTAAAATACTGATCTTTATTGTCAGCAGCACAATGTTCAAAACACAACGTTTTCTAATAAATCAGACAGGGATGGCTGCAACAAATACCTTTGGGAACAATAAACCTGGTCCGCTTTGAGAGTTGATCATGAGAACTTCAACAAGTTTCTTCTGTTCATCACCAGAATTTTCGTCACTATTAACTCTGTACCTAAATGGTATGCACCTGGAAACAATGAACTTATTCAGACAAAACATAAATAATCCACTACGCAAAAGCAGCACAATGTAATTGTTAGTCCCCACGGTTTCCACAGATTTTTATCAAATCATGTTCAAAGAGGAAGTAGGTCTTATCACAGAAATCACCAAAAAAAAGATTGGAACGTGCAGCAATGTGTTAAGGAATAAATTATGTGATGGTAAGCTACAACACAGCTGTACATATCAGTAAACAGTGCTATTTGAGCTATATGGGTTGTAGAAGTTCAGCCATATTCAAGGAAGAATTTCCTAGAAAGCTATGTCAAATTAACAAACATTGTAGATGCAATTTCCCGACCTGCTCTTCAACCATCAGAAGTAGACATGCTGTATGAATGATTAAAAGGAAAAACTAAAGCCTTAAGAAGTCAACATTCAGAATGTATAAGGGTGATCAATAGCAAGGTAAATATTGTCAAAATTGATTATCCTATCTGTTTTTGGTTCATCTTAACATCTCTTCATATATGTACTATATCTATGTAATGAAACTTTGGGGTGTTTTGATTTCCCTCACTACAGAAAGGGCATTTCCCAGATAAGTTACATGTCTGCATATTACTATTCCTTACGAACATCGTAATGAGCTGAAAGACATCTGCTCCAGAAAATTGAAATGCATAGTCAATTAGTCATCAACTTGCCACAAGCTACATCGAGAAGCCTGCCCTAGCTCAGAAAACCGACAACGGACCAGGAGCAAACCCAAAAGGGGACCTACCATGAACAAACACCTGGACTATGAAGATCGATTTTGCAGATTGTGCCCTTCTGTCAGAGGAAATACACAACGGATTCTATCCGCAAGCGAAACAAACAAACGGTAACACTGTCGCTACCATCAGATACTACAACTAAGGCACTACTATGCTAACATATCAATCTAGAGAACAGTACAGCTACCTACAGATAATTTCGTAAATAATAAGCATAGGCAGAGGTTCACGCAAGCAGCAACCCAGAGGCACCCTAGCGATCCAGAACATCCAATGCCACAATCTGGTCGTGGCACTAGGTTAATTAGGTCAAGAGGGCAATGAACGCCCGCACATACCCAATCCAACCCAACCTAATCTGGAAGGAAACTCGAAAGCATCAGGGATTCAGGAGGGAGTAGCGGGCGGAACCCCGTACCCGGCCACGAGCCGCCGGCCGTCCTCGTAGCGCTGCTGGTGCCGGCCCGTGCGGGCCACCAGGTCGCACATGCTTGCCCTGCCCTGCTCCTGCTGCTGCTCCGCCGCCGCCCGGTTTCGATGCGCGCCGTCTCGCCGGGGAGCAATGCGGCGGGGGGAGGGGAAGCGGAGGCGGAGAGATTTGTGCGGGGAGATTGGATGGATGGAGAGTGCGAAATTTCCTTTCCTTGCCGTGAGGGCAAGGCGCCCCTCTTGCTCCCCTTTTTTTCCTTTTATTATTTTTTTACTGTCCCCTGTTTTTGTGGGCCGCTCGGATGAGAGCCGTCTCGGCTTTTGGTTTTGGCTGCTGCCGAAGATCGTTTTGGGTTTCTTCTCCTTTTTGAAATAAAAGGAAACTTTTTGATTGCCTTTTTTGTATTCTCAAAAGAGAAATTATTGTGACTTTACAGGTTGTTTAATGTGGAATTGGCTGCTATGTTTAGAGTATTTTCATATCTTGATCTTACAATTGAATTGGTGATAACTTGTGTTTTGTCATTGGCCAATTTGGAGAAGAACCACCGAATCCGTATACCGGCAATGACGACTGAAGCAAAATTTGGCCCATACCTAAAGTTTTTGTCTCGATTGATATGAACGTGTGAAAAAAGTTTGAGTGTGGATGATATCAACAAAAGCACGTGGAAGTAAATTAGTTGTTTTTTCTATTGTCGTGCTAGGACGATGGTCGGACAAAACAATGTGAGCTTAGGTGGGTATGACCAATGTTGGGGATATTTCTTATCCGGAACTTATCGGTGACCCAAGTAAGGGGTAAATCGGCCGGTTTATCGGCATATCGGCTGATTTATCGGCATATCGGCGGATTTATCGGTCGATTTATCTTATCAGTCAAACACCAGTAAGCGATAAATCGACCGATTTATCAGAATATCGGTCGATATCTTTAACAGCGGGTATGACTTCATTCATTCTACTAGTTTACCCCCAAAGAAGTAATGGGATCGAGGCTAACAAAGAGCGAGCTAAGTCGTTTCAGCAACAAAGAGGGTTTCGATGGCCGAGTCTGAGATCGAATATATTTGTGATGGCACTTATGGGTGAAAGAGGATAAAAGTTATGTATAACGCTCATACCGCATCTTATTCTACTCCCTCCGATCCGATTTGATTGTCGCCAACAATATAGGAATGTGCACTAGCGTACTTCAACTTCCATGCCAATTATGTCGGATCAGAGAGAGTATATTATTTCCAAGATTCAGAAGCCGAATAGTAGTGTTTGGATGTGGAAACGAAATTAAGATTATAATGGATTCAGTATGCATTGACGGCCCGCGTATAAAACGGACAAATGTATCATGGTCGGGCCTGCATATGCAAGAAATCTTTATGAATAAAACCACTGAACTAAAACTTAAAGAAATACATGGGTAATACATTTTCAACAAAGGCCCGTGGGTAATACAAATTACATAGCAAAAATATGTATTTAGCTAAACGTGCACGTGTTCTTCTAAAAAAAAAGCTAAACGTGCACGTAATGAGCCGGAAGTACCAAAACTTAAAGTCAGTAATCTCTTCTCTCCTATCTAAAAAGAACCATTGGTTCCACATTCTGCCTCCTCCTTGGTCGCACCTTGGTCGCGCATCGCGTCTCCTCCTCAATTGCTAAATTTGTGCGCGGAGAGTGGGCCTGCAGACGTTTCCACCATTCCTGCCCGTAACTGCCGGCGTTTGCTCTACCCGAGAAGATCATCATGGATTTTATTCTCTCCGTTCCGCGCTCCTGCTTCTCGCGCACACTAAATAATCCAGCATCCCGTGCGCGGCTCCCAAATCGCCCATGGACCCGGAGACTGTGCCAGTGCTCGTCGGGGTTGAAGTAGGTGCGCACCAGCACCCATCGCGAGAAATCACCCGCTCCCTCTTCCGAAGGACGCCGCGGGCCGGTGGCCTGAGATCGTGGCTCATCACGGCGGCACACGTTCTCGGGAAGTTAGGAGGTACTTGATGCGCGACGAAGTCATGGCATTGGTGGCAAGGTCCTAGCGCTGGCGGCTGCAAAGTCTTGAGCCCCGCTGGCGCATCTTCGACGGGCCCGTACAGCTGCTCTTGCTTGTCTCCCGTCTTGACGTGTCTCCTCTACATGCCGTGATCTGCCTTCCGCCCTTGCCGTCGCGCATGCCCACAGCCCAACCCAGGGGCCTCTTGGCTGCCAGCCCGGCACCACCTCCGGATATCTAACCAGGTTAGGGTTACCCTGCCCCTCTGCCTGCGCTGCCGGCCACCCAGCGTCGCCACATGCCAGCGCTGCCCCTCTCGATTTCTCTCGCCGAGGCCGCATCATTGCGGCTCCATTGGGCGGATCCACCTGCTCCCCAGGTCACAAGACCGAGAACGCCGCCACGGGCGAGCTCCGGCAATGGCGTTTGGACGACCAGGAGAGCTACAAGCAAGTTTCAGCGGCGTGAAGGCCGCAGAGTGGTGGCATGCGAATACACCGAGGTGTACGCCTCCGTTTCAGAAAATTATGGCAATGCTGTTGTGGAGCAGCGTGCAATGTCAGTCTATGCCAGGTCTGTACTCTGACTTCTACATGTATAGAGCAGTTCTACTCTAGCTCAATTTGATTTGTGGCAGAAGCGTGCATTACAGGTTCATAGTCATGACTCATGAGATGGTATTTGTAATGGTAATAAACATTCAGTGTTGGTTTATTTGTTGAATAATATCTGTTCTAATAGGCCGAATGGCTGATCTGTGTTGTAATTTCAGTTAAGTAACTGGCTCTTTTTAATCTACAAATGCATGTGCACTAGCTGCTTAAGTTCAAGAGCGGAACAATGCTTTTCTGAATCTAGATGGAACCATGGTTTAACTTTATGTCTTTCCATTTTATCAAACTGACTATGCTTAAGAATTCTTGAGTACTTTTTGGTTTGATTAGTGCTGTCGAAACACAATTTCCCTTTTCTGACAAGAAACCTGAATAATGATCACATGTAGCTGTTTATGTTGGCAAACTATTGATACAGTGAAATTTCAACAAAGGAGCAATGGTTCACTCAATCTTGATGGCACAATGGCGTACTCGTTTAAGTTCAAAATGAATTTGTTTGATTCTTCAATATTCTTTCAATTTGAGTATTTATGTTGCAACAGAATCTACATTTTCTGACAAGAAACCTGAAACCTGAACAAAAACTAGCCAATTTGGAGACGAGGGACATCGACCGCAAGGTGATTTTTTTTTTGAAAAGGGTCACCCCAGCCTCTGCATCAAAATGATGCATACGGCCGCCGACCGCAAGGTGATGGGGGGGGGGGGGGGGGGGGGGAGATTCCTGAGCCGGAGCACACTGCAGTTAGAGTCAAGCCAGAGCAGGCCACAGCTAGAGGGTGGCGAGAGCGTCCTAAGCCAGAGCACACTTTAGGTAAAGGCATTTTTAGTCAACATCCACACGACATTTTACTTTCCGAGAACTTTACATAGCCAATGTTAGCCATGAGGCTATGCATGCATGCTGTTGAATTTTCTTAGCGCCTACAAGATAGAATTATAATTAGCTCGATTCGATTACAAATGCATTAGTGGCAAAATTAATTCAATTCTGAATCGTACCAAGTAAGTGGGGTCTCCCAAATAGTATCAAACTAAAAAATGATAGTCCCTCCGATCCGAAATTAATGTCACTGGAAACGACCAGTTCACTACCTACAAGCCACAACACTTTTTTTTTGGATCAGAGTATGTCTTGGTAAAATTTTGGTACTGAACTCAAATTTAAATTAAGTACCAAACCTTTACCAAAGGAATACTTCTCGTCCAAGCAGCGCATTAATCTCTTAAAGGACTGTGTAATATCTTGAGTTATTTTGAGCCATCTGCACAAATGTCAGATTTCATTTGGAAATTGGAACTGAGATGACTAGAAATTGTTTTGTTCATGATACTTGGCTTTATGAGCATCTGTTTTTGGTTTCTCGAGAAGATTATATTAAACAGTGTTTTGCAATGTGAAACAATCATCTAAAGTTTGATTGGATTTACTTTATGAGCTACTTCGTAATCAGCTTCTGTGGAAGATAAAAGAGAGTTGGATTTACTTGGTTGGCCACATTCTAATCAGATTTTGCGGAAGATAAAGAGTTCAAGATTTATTTTTAACTTAGTATGATGATGTGCTTTGAAGTTCAAAATTCTAGGCTCGTGAAAAGGTTTGCTGGCTTCAAACTGGTTGTTCCGGATGATCCTTACAAGCTGAGGCCTGGTTTGTTCTGAAGATGTTGTTGCTTTCACCAAAGTAGCATTGTTAGAGAGAAATCAGAGCTGCTATAGATGGAGTGCTTATGAGATTGCAATTGCCAGATGGAACTGTAGTTTGTAGTTTGGGAGTGTTTGGTCGGTGGTTTTAGGGTTGAGGCGGGGGATTGGGCTTGTTTCAGTTAAAACTTGTAAACTGGGTGTAAAACCCCAGTATGCTTTCTATAAAAAAGCTGGGCCGTCAGGCCTTTCCTCTAAAAGAAAAAACCAAAGGCTTCCGCTTGAAGTGCAGATGTTGCCGGTCGTGAGATGGCATCATGGATTTCCGTTTGACCTTCATATAATTGAAACTTCACATAATCTTGATTGAAGTTCGGTGTAACAAATATATAGTTTAAATTTCCGATCTTGAGTGAGCAAACAACCAGTGATTGTGGAGGAACAAATACCTGAATCATGATTTGCATGGCTATGTTTATAGTAAATGGTACAGCCTACAATTTCTAGGATGCCTTTTTTTCTCTGTTAGTCCTTGTGCGTTTATAGCTTTGGGGTTACATAAGCGAAATTCCACTTCTTCATAAAGTGTTTCCAAGCAGTATTGGTTACTTCATACGCGTGACGAAAAATTGTTACTCACTGAACGAGAAATGCATTCACATTTGTAGCTAGACGTATGAAGTAACCAAGCATTATTGGTTACCTCAGGTGGCGAGGTATGACTAGGAGTGGTGGGGAGGGATAATGGAAAGCTGCAAACCGTGAAGGTTATATTGGGGTTAGACGTATGAAGTAACCAAGCATTATTCACATTTGTAGTTAGACGTTCAAAACCCGTTTTAAATTTTAACTTTGGACATCGTTTATGTCTTTCCGTGGCAACGTACAGCACTGAACGAGAAATGTCGGTGCAAATCCAAGGTACATGATACAAATCATCTCCTCTTTGATTTGGCTTGCAGATAAACCATCGTTATTTGAAGATTATGAGCTTGATCAGTTCTTTCGGTGCTGTTTTTCAATGATTTAACCTGGCACCACTTTTCACGTCTCTTCCTTCTCTTGGATCACATAGCAAATCCTCAGTTTTCACGACCATAAAAAGGGGTGTGTTCTGGAGTGAGGCGTTTTGGCTCCCAAGCTCCATGTAAACAATGTATTTTTACGTTTTCAAAAATCGGCAAAAAATTCCTAGATACAGATATTTATATGATATACAAGTCTGCAAAGTTTCAACGCGAAATTCGTTGTATTCTGATCTGTACAAAAATAACAAATGAGTGGATCTGGGTAATGAGCAATATGCAGATTCAAAATTTTGAAGTTTTGCCGATTTGTCTTTTTGTGTAGCCCCAACTACAGCGATTTTTCATTTAAAATTTTGCACGCTTATAGATCTAGACAATATCTACCACTGGTATTTTTTTCACGATTTTTGAAAACTAAAATGTGCCGATTTTGATTTTTTTTTAAAACTGAGTTACATGGAGCTCGGGCACCATTTGGAATTTTCGGTGTGTTCTGCGGAAACTCAAAGCGGAGGCTCAGCTAAGGACTTTATTTTTCAAAATTTTAAAGTCATATTTCGAAGGTCCACAAAATTATGAAAAAAAATTCGGACGTAGAAAACAGTGCATTCCACGAATGTACAAAATCTTAACTCAAAATAATTCATATTCTGGCTTACACAAAAATAACAAAATCTGATAGAGAGTTCAAATTTTGTACTAATCACTACTTTCGGATTCAGATTTATCATTTTTACACTGCCCAAAATGCAACATATTTCTATTTGAGATTTTACACGTTCGTATAAGACAACATAATCTACGCCTAGGAATTGTTTTAAATTTTTTTTGGGACTCCAAAATATGATTTTTCAAATTTTACAAAATAAAGGGCTACATGTAGCTCGAGCTACTTATCGTTTCTCTCCTGTGTTCCGTTACGTCATTGGTGAACAATGTTGTGTATCGGCGAGCTATAATTTTTTTCTACCCGTTGCAACGCACGGGCATTTAACTATCACACATAAACGTTTAAACAGAATACAAAACGTAGTAAAAATCCACACTAATACACCCACATAAAAAAGGCATCCATGGATTGCTACTGTATTTTAGAATCAAAATTGTTATCCATATCTAAAAGAGACGGTCCTCAAAAAAAAAAAATCTAAAAGAGACGATCGGCTATCCGATTATCCTTTTTTTTCCTGTGTCATCCCATATTAGCTATCACGTTAATCTCTACTATATAATATGTCTTCAGGTGATGGTACGTTTTTTATTTTCCGGTTCTACCCCTGAGTTTTGAGAGAATTTACAGCCGTTGCCACCCCCTAAGTGAAAAAACGATTGGCATCGTTCTGCGAAAGCAGACTCGAGCCATCGTTCCGTGCCGCATCGAGCTCGCCGATGCCGCCCGCTCACATCCCCTGCTTCCTCGTGCTCTCCGTCCCCGCCCCTTCCTTCGAATCTCTCCTCTGCGCCGCCCTCCAATCCCCTGCCAAAAGGTCCTCCGCGCCGTCTTCGAACCTCCCCATCGAGCTTGCCGGGCCGCCGCTCCCCTGCGTCGCGACCTGCGCCGGTCACCTCAGGCCGCAGACGGCCAGGTGGAGCGCCAGGGCCGCCGCGGAGGCGCTCCGCGCCCACTCCCAGCCTCCGTGGCCGGGCGCGTCCGATTGGCTATCGCGCGGGGACGGAGGCTGCCGGGAGACGGCGAGCTGCTTCGCCTTCAGCTTGCGGTGGTGGAGGCAGAAGCGGACGCGGGGCGCGGGGAGGTGGTGGTTGGGGAGGAGCGCTGGGAGTGGGATGCGATGGTGGGGAGGAGGAGGTGGAGCGGCTTCCCCTCCATCGCCGGTCAGGCTGCCGCCGGCGCCGCCGGCGCCGCCGCTGGGCTTATCCACTGGCCTGGCCAACTACAACCTGTCGAGTGGAAAGAAAATACCTGTGCTTCTCAAGCCAAAACTTGTGTCTAGAACTCATTTTGAACTCGCACTTTTGCACGCGATTCCTACAATAAGTCAATAACTGAGCTATATAAATCTGCTTTCCAAATTCATATGTAAGCTTCAACAGAAGAAGGAGAAGAAATTCATGTGTTTAAACGGCCACATTTAGCTACATGATACATACTTAGTACATCTGAAAATTCACCATTGCAGTAGCAGCAACATCAGGTACGACGCCATGAAGATGCTACAGCAAGCAAATGATATTCATGCAAGACGACTTCTGGCTGAAAGCATCAAAGTCTAATAGTATCTCTGAAAATCGCCCGGATCAGTACATCACCTATCTCACATCTTATACTCACATGGCTAATGAATAAATGAAGATTACTCGACTGGATAAATAGGAAAAGAGTTCACTATAAGGTCAATATGAATGCTACAAGAAACATTTCTTCTGGACAACATCATGTGCATGAGCTACAAACAATCGATGAAACATTGGTTTGAAAAATGCTAAAATATTTGATTCCATCGTTTTCTGTGCATCTATGACTTTGTAGAGCTGCACTCAATCATGGTGCGATCCCGGGGATATTATTTCTGAATTTTCTATTTGCCACAAGTAAAGTAGGACTCCAGGTGAGATCGCACCAGAGTGCCAATGTAGATGTAAGTCCTCAAACATGCCTATCGCTCGGCTTCTATATCGACAACATCAATCAAACAACAAGAACTGGGAAATGATCTTAGTTTAGATACCAAGCTTCGTAAAGACAAAACTATGGAATTAGTGATCATGTACATTTGATGTGTAACCGTTGCAACGCACAGACATTTTGCTAGTGTACGTAGGAGTACCATATTGCAACAACCGGATAAGATTATGTTTTGATTTTAGAGATCTCCTTGTACCACATTATAGATAACCGGATAAGGAAACAATCCTGATCGTTGATTACCCGTAAGTTTAGCCACTCTTCGCTCCTACGGTCCTACCGGGCGCACCGGTCGATCCGACTTGCAACGCAAGATGCGGAAGGAGCACGACCGGGCTATGGGCCGCGTCGGTGGTGCTTCCGGAGACGCGCTCGATCCACGTATACCCCGGCTCGCTTCCCCGGCCTAGTACTGGCCCATTGACGGCTCGACCCATCGTTCCTGGCAGGAGGTCAGCCGGGCCGGCCGTGACGAAGTACACGCACCATGTATAGCCCACTTCCTTCGTTAGCTAACCGAAGATGCGTGCTAGTATTTTGTTTTCTTGAAAATAAGTATGTACAACGATGATGCGTGACACATTAAGTTGGTAGTTCTTTCACGTCGCTGCTCGCCAGAAAACTACACATAGACGTCACCATCTCAAGTAAATCAAAACGAATTTATCTTTGCGAGGCCCCTCCTGATCTAATAAGTACTCTTCTTACCAAAAATAATACTCCCTCCGTTTCTCTTAATATGTGCATGTACAATGGGATGACGTTAGCCTTTTCTTAGCGTTGACACGTAGGATAGTTGTCTATTTGAAGGAGAGAAGGAGAAAAGTGGAGTCTGCCTTCGCTTAGCTAAGAGATAAGAGATGATCTCTTACGAGATAAAAGAAGACTAATTTCACCATTGTACCATTTGTCTTCCCTTAGAAATACAATTTTCTACTAAAATATAATTAATTCTCATTAATTACTAGAGATGGCAACAAGAGATAATGTATTGTATAACTTATAATTTTGCATTCTCTAAATGATGTGGATGACTAAGAGAAGACTCTACCATTGTACATGCCCTAAGGTGTCTAAGCTTTTCACACAGATGTTAAGATTTCTACCATTGTACATGCCCTAAGGTGTCTAAGTTTTTTTTTTGAGGAAAGGATCCGATACATAAAACAGAAAACCCAGCACAAATTACAAGGAGGTCCAAGGAAAGAAAGAAAAATACAACGGACTCCAAGAATAAGCACAGAGCACCCCGAGCAACCTGTAGAAAGCTCAATCGGATCCACCGCCGCAGCCCCAAGATCCTAGGCGACGCCGGAGCCGTCGTACCGCCTGCCGCCGGGGAGAAGGCACCTCCACGCCTTGTAGATGACCGCTGAGCCGTCCGCCGCCGCGCGACGGAAACCGAAGACGATGAACGTGCACGGCCTCAGCGCCCTCTTCACCGCTCCACCCCACTTCCCGCCGACGCCCCGCCACCCAGGACCACCACCAGCTCCAGCAGACAACCTCCAGACGCCCGCTCCCCTCGCCACCACGGCCGGCCGGAGCAAACACGACGAAGAGGACCACCAAACGCACCTCCACCAAAAGCAGAACACCACCACCCACCAGCTCCTCCCCAAACCACCACGGACGGCCGGAGAAGCAAACCAGGAAGAGGAGTCCTGACGAAACACCTTCACTACCTCCCCGGCGACGCCGCCGGAACGGGGAAAGGAGGGGAAGGACATAGCTCGACACGCCGACGCCTTCGCCACCGTCTTCGGAGCCGCCGCCTGAGCACACAAACCTACAAACCAAAGACCTATCTACACGCACGGACGGGCCGGGGCTCCCCCCCACCTCACGACGCCAAGACGGCGACCGGAGGCGGAAGGGAGCAACGGAACCGCCGGCGAAAACCTCGAAGCTCCCGGTCGCCTCTCCTCCACCTCCTTTTCACTGTAGCAGGGGAACGGATAAGAGAGAGCCCTTGGTACGCACCTTTTGTCCTAAGGTGTCTAAGTTTTTCACACAGATGTTAAGATTTCGATATTTTGCATGCGGTGGACTCATTTTTTTTTGAAAAAAAGTCGAGAGTCCGTCAAATCCCTCCGTTACAGATTGTGACTCATTTTTTTATGGGAAAAATTGTCCAGAAATGGGTCCATAATAAGACGAGCTTGTCTGCTTGTGTGCAAATTAAGGAAACATGAGGCTGTCGGGGAGGAAGAAAGACGTAGAATTCTCCCACTCGTGTCAGGGTTGTGTGCAAGTCTGGATTACAATGCGCTAACGTGATCTAATTAATCCCCTCGCAGCAGACTCACTCGATCACGCATACGTCTTCTTCCTGCAGGGCAGAAAGTGGACTACTGAAATCGTTTTCTCCATTTAAGTCAGTCCCATCCTCCAGCCAACAGTGCGGCCGGCAGCTGCCCGTGACGTGCACACAGCGATTCCAGTCTTTTTCCCAGAGAGATCATGGATATCTTGCGTGGGCTCATCACGGTTTTAATTTAGTTTCGATCGCTGCTCGCTAGCTTGCTGGTCCATGCACGGAAGCTAGCTGCTCGATCGTTGAACTTGCCTAGCTAGCCAGCTCCTTCTTCCTTCTTGGGGTCTTGGCCACGGGACAGCAGCAGGGAGATCGATCGATGTCAATGCCATGGGCGCTGACCGTGTCCGTCGTGGACAAGGTGTGGGACGTCCTGGCGGTGTGGGTGACGTCGTGCCTCGCCGCCGCCACCGCCGTCGCCCGCGCCTTGCGGAGCGGGGAGGTCGTGGTCGTCGGAGCCTTCCGCGCCGGAATCTGATCCGACGGGCTCGATGGATCCATGCCTCGTCTAGTCTCCCTCCTGCTGTCCTGCGTGTATCCCCTTCCTCTAGGTAAGTGATTCCGAGTGATCGAGCTGGAATGTTTCTTGGTCGTCCTCGTCTGGAATGATGAACCGATTCCTATACAACTCTCTGTCTCATTGTTTTGTTCTGCTTAGTTTTATCTGTGCGTGTCTATTACATCACGCGCGGGGATGTTACTGTACCATTGGACATGTATATTCTTTCATTTCTATTCGTCTGTACATCATAATTAGAGTGAAATAATTACTTTCTGCTGTACCCAAATCGGCGCACTGAGGTAATGTAAGGGCTCATTTGATTCAAAAAAAACACATAGAAATTTTACAGGATTTACATGCTACTTTTTTCTCTATGTCTTTTTGTGGAAAAAGGCCTAAGGCCATATATTATCTAAAACCAGCCCTTACAAGAACATACTTACAACAAAAAGAAGTAAAACACAAGTTTTTAAAAAGTTCATCACCATCTTCCTTACATATCCCTTGACGGCGCGCTGTGAACAAAGCTCGATGCTGGCTCTGGGCCCCCCCGATGTAGCAAGCTCGTTTCAAAAAAATCTTCAAAAAATCCAAGCGCTTGTATAAGTAGTGGTCAGAAAGTCATCGACGTAGACCAGATGATGCCGACGAACACAATCCTGAAAGATTGCCATTCCGGAGAAGTGAGTACCGAGAAGGGCTGGGAGATAATCTCAGTTCTGGCTAGGCGAAGATGGGGGACACCAAACTCGCAAGTTTCCCGACGAAGCCCTACCTGGCTGACCATTGTCAGGCGGGAACGAAACTTGTGGACACCAATACGCCCCACCACTGAACGCTACTGTCTAGTTGATTCTCTTCGGGAGAAAAAAATCGATTTGGGGTGGGCTAAAAATCTTTATTCTCATCCCCACCGATGCGCATACACCGGAGGCGAAGAACTCGAAGACCCTACGGGAACCGGTCATCCGATCCAAGGTCCCCCCCCCCCCAATCCTCCAGCCGCCGTAGCGGCCGACAGAGGGCAGGGGAACCAGCGCCGGCTGTTGCGGGTAGGAGCTAGATCGATAGCCTTTAGATCGCCTCTCTTACTGGAGCCTACGAAAACATACTTTTTCTCTATGTTGGTCTCCCTAATGATTCATTTACGCTTTATTTTAGAGAAGAACTCGATCCATTGAAATATTTTGCTACAATTTTGTTCTTTCCCTATAGTGTCAAACATTTTTGTATAAAAAAATAGTGCAACTCTCCAGTCATATAGAATACAAGAGGACATGCCACTCAAATTATGTGTGTTTTCTATTCCCGAATTTTAAGAACTGTGCCAATCAAAGACACACTAAAATGGAATGAAGGTTTCTGCATGACCAACAAAAACAAGGATTTCTCCGACTAGCTATGACGTCAAAATCTTAGAATAAACACTTGTTACATGAAATAAATTAATGCATGAAAATATTATGGATAGTTCATGAGGATTTTTGTATGAATATGGGTGATTGGAGTGTTGGAGAACGAGTTACACAGAACACAAAAATTGCACTCAAGTTCAAACCAAAATACACTAACAAGGTACGGGCAATTTGTCATATCCTTGATGGCCACGACGATGTAGCAAAAGTAGTCGAAATAGTCGATGCCGATTCCATCAAGTTATACCTAATATAACAATCGCGATAATATTTCCTCATGAAAGTTCGGATGGGAAGTGTTTGTGGAGTAGTTGTGGAGTGAAACTGTGGTTGGGTTTGAGACATTCTTTTTACATGCTTGGGACATAATTGGTGGGGATTGAGTTGTATTGCTGAAAGGTTGGGAATTTGGTGTGGCATGGGTGTTGTATTGCTGGGATGAAGGTTTGTGAGCAAACTTCTCCTAGGGAAGTTGGCTTGGGTGGGGTTGTGCAAAAGAATTAGTGGATGTTTTTTTATGCGTTCTCATCTCAAAGATTGGACTAGGAATTCCCTAATTGTGAGGTGGAATATAGATAACTCCTGCCCTCGAACTTCCTGAGGTTGGGACACCGACGGATGAGCAGATCCTGGTAAGTTCATCGCAATACCAAGTTGATTTACCATTTCAGTGCCTTAGATATATTAATACCATGTAAGTCACTCACTGGTTGCTGCGTAACAGTGGCGGAGCATGAACAAAATACACGAGGGGGCGAATTGCATGGAAAACACAAAATATACATGAAAAAAGTGGCCAAGTCATAGAACATAATGGATTATAAGATGACAATTTCATGATGATTTTTGTTTCATGCGAAAACAACATGCATAACTGGTTCTCAGCAGGAAAAGAAATCTACATAAATAAAATAAAAAATTGCATCAATTCTTTCAGCAAATCCGCCCAAGTTTATATTGATGTTGTGCGATTTTTAAGGAGGAAATTCATCTCCTGAATTTCAGAGCAACTAGGAAGGCCTATGCTAATTTTGCTGCTTGGGTGGACAGTTTATTTGAGCTTTCCTTTGTTGTTTCAGTACAACCATCTTGTACTAAGGTTTTTCTTTCGGTTTGTATTATAAACCCACAAAATTAATATAAAAAATTGCAGTGCATAAGTACTGTTGTTCCTAAAAAAATCAACCTAATTGAGCAATTGCCCCTGCAAATGCAGTGCAAATGACATATAAATTACCTAACCGGGGCAGGTGCATCAACTACATCCCATCCTTTTAGAAGGGAGGCTCGAAAGAGCCCAGCTTTGAATTAACGAAGCCACAAACGGCAAAGGTTAGAAGGGTGCTGGCAACAGCAAACAAAAACAGAAACAAACCCGAAAGATTACAGATCGCAGCTAGAGCAAACTACACATGAACACAAGAACAACAGCTAACAGCGACCAACACCAGGAGGAAGTAGAGGCCCCTACCCCTACTGAAGCACTCCATTGTGCAAGCTGCGTCTTGGCACCAAGAGCTTGGGATGAGAGCCGCTCAGGAGCACGATCCGAACGAAGAAAGCCGCCTGATTCTGGAGGGACGAACTGGAGAACCCAAGACAAGACCAACGCCAAACACATGGAGGAAGGCACAACCAGCGTCGCCGGGAAAATCTGCGCAAAGGCGCCACTCTCGAAAGCTCTACTGCCGGAGGGGGCCCCTATCCCCTCGCCAGGCTTGACGGCGCCGAACCGCCGGCAAGCAACGCCCGCAAAGAGATAAGCGCCGCCATCGCAAGAAGAAACCTGCAGACAACTGGGTTGAAGAACTTCATCTGGGGCCATGGCAGAGGTACTGCCGGCGCCGCTGCACGTCCGCAGACCACTTCACCAAACCGTTGGAGCACCTCGTCCCATGGCAATGTCTCCAAGGAGCCCGCGACACCAAGGCGCCGCCATTGCCCGGTCCAAAGGACCTAGAGTTTTCACCCGGGACAGAGAAAGGGGCGGAGACCTCCACGACGCCTCCAAGGAGGGCTACGGCGCCCTTAGGCGTCGCCGTCGTTGGGCTAGCAAACACCAGCCAGAGCTTTCGCTCGGTCTCCCACCACCCACCACTCCCAACGGCGCGCCACTCCGCCTTCTCAGATGGCAGCGAGAGGCTGACACTCGGATCCGGCGAGAGGAGAGCAAAGGCGAGGTGGAGAAGGACTACAACCTCCAGATCTGACGGCCGGCCGGAGACCAGCCATCACCCCGCTTACTTCGCCGCCCTAGCGGTCCGAGGAGAGCAGACATCACCCGTGTGCGCCGCCCGCCGCAGAGCCGATGCCGCATCCGCCTCCCAGGGCCGCGGCCCCGACGTCCGAGCTCCCCTGCGAGGACAGCACTGGCAGGGATCCACCAGGGCGACCCACGGCAGGAGAGGAGCGAGCCTCCCCGCCGCCACCGTCAACCGCACGGGCCGAGGCCGCCGGCATCCTCCGGCAGCGGCGGGGGGGAGGGGAGGAGACAGGGAAGGGGAGGTTTTTTGGGGGCTAGGGTTTTGCCTCCCGTGTCGCCCCGAGCGGAGCGACGCGGGGCCTGTATGACAGTCTAATGATGAAACTCCATCCCATCCTTTTAATGAAAGAATCATAAAAAGAATCGACCTAAGTTGGACAGGGCAGCATGCTGCTGCCTACATGACTGAGGCGCTAGGCCGGTAGCGATGCAAGCAGGAAGCAGCTAGGCAGGGGCGGAGCAGTAGCACAGTAGCAGGGTGTGGGATTGCTGGTCGCGACGCAGAGAGGAAGGGGACTGAGGAGGAGGGCAGAGGGGCAAGCGACAGATTGAGGACGCTCTGGACGTCGAGAAGAAGGAACCGGGGAGGACCTAGCAGCTAGCGATCAACACAACCAGGTCGTTGATGGAAGAGAAAATAGGCTGAGATTTGCTGATGGGCTGGGCCACAAGATGTGAGCATACCTAGTACTCGTAAAAGAAATTTTGCAGTTTGGAAAGGGGGGGGGGGGGGGGGGGGGTGTCGTAGCCCACTTTCGCCTCCACTACGCTCCGTCCATGGCTGCGTTGCTACAAACGTTTTGTGATATTGAGCATTTCCGGGGAAGAAGACGCTCAATTTATTCCTCTGTACACGCTTGAGCTAGCGATGCCAGTAGGAGCGCAGCCTTCTCATCCACTTTATGAAGCGCATCTTGCAAGTGAGTTCGTGTCGGTGACATCGCGGGAAAGGTGATCCCTTTGGTAGAAGATTGCAACGGCAAGATGGGGATGTTGCTGGAGCGCCCACATCCAAAACACGAAGGGGATTTTACATACAGATCAAGGTGATCAGACAACCCTCGGCGGAAAAATTGAGATCCAAGAACCAACGCTCTGACAACCAATTGTCAGGATCCCGACTATGGCTAAGCAACTAGGACCGAATCCAGACAAGGTACATGGATTGCTATGTAGTAAATCTAGGAAAAAACTTAGGATTTTTGATATTTCGTTGAGCCACCCATCCGTCCACTCTCGGGTGTTATATAAATGACCATGAGCCTCGACTAAGAGATACAACAAATCACTTCTTTGTGCTAATAGAGTCTTATAGCTATTACAGAATTATGGCCGGCGGCGGGGGGTGGGAGATCATTTCCCAAAGCGGCAAGTTTCATTCTCTAGCGTTGGATCTTCATTGGACGGCCTTTAGTGACTGAAAACATAGTAGGTTCCAGATACACACTCTGAACAGAGGACACCCAGATCCCTACAAACACTCCATCTCTGCTATAGCGTAGTGATACATTCTCACCCACCATGGATGACCCATTCACATGGCTTCTTTATGGCACTCAGTTCTTACACCACATCACCCATCTTAACGCGCTTCCTTGCAGAGTCCCGGCAACAAGCGAGGCCAAGTCTTGAAACTGGAGCAATGAGCAATTCGACCATCTCTTGGGGGTTTTCACAACTTGTTATATTGGCATCCATCATTTCCAGCAGATTTCGTGGACCCACCATCTCAACGTACTGGGGGAGACTTGTATCATCATGAAAGAATGTGTCAGTTGGCCTTCTACCAGTAAGCATCTCTAGCAGTAGCACCCCGTAACTATAGACGTCACCTTCAATGGAAATTTCAGTTCCCATGCCATATTCTGACAAAGAAAAAAAATGGCATGTATCAGCTTTGTAGCGAATTAAATGGTACTCCCATCAAGATATATACATTTCCTTCTTTCTAACAAAACGGCAGTTGGCTGTACAAGAATATGTATATTATCAGATTTCCGGACACGGCGATTTGGCTCTAGGGTGCAGCTGCCCCCACTATGTAATTTTTTTTTAGTTTTTTTTCAGAATGTCAAAAAATTCCGGAAAAAAATCCGGGTGTACACTACAACATGATGTGTTAGCACAAAAAATGGCAGGGTGAAATAACTTTTTTTGTGATCTGTACAAAAAATAGAAAAAACTGACGCGTATATATACATTTCGGTGTGTCCGGATTTGTCTTTTTTGCACAGGTTGCAAAAAAACTTTTTTCTTCACGTAACTTTTTGTGTCAACATGAAATGTCATGAACTGTATGCAAAAAATTTATTTGGAATTTTTTGACATTTGGAAAAATGTTTTCTGGGTAGTGGGTGCATCTGCACCCACCACCCGTTATGAATATCCCCAGATTTCCCTCTTTTCGAAGGAAATTAGAGGATTGAAGTTTCTTATAAGTTCTAAAGAAGACACCGAAGAGTGCTAATGGAGCCCGAGCTCCATGTAGCTCGTTTTTAATTCAAACTTGAAATTTTGAGTTTCAAAAAACTTGAAAAAAATCCTACATGTAGATAACGATGAGATCTACGGGTGTGAAAATTTTCAATCCAAAATTCGTATTATACTGCTACACAAAAATGATAAATCTGACAAAATTTCAAGTTTTAAAACTATGTAATGTTCAGACCCATCCATTAATCATTTTTGCCCAGCATAAATTACAACGGATTTAGAACTGAAATTTTGCACAGATCTACATCTGGTATTTTTTTCCAAAATTTTTAGAACATAAATGCAAAGTTATTTTTTTTGAAAAAACGAGCTACATGGAGTTTGGGCTCCAAAATGCCTCACTCCACAAGACAGTGACTATCAAATCTCATGTTCGTAAGAAAAATTATATTTGCAAATCAAGATAATTTTAGGTAATTAGTGTTTCCAAGCAATTAATTCTTGTTGATGATGGTTCGAGCAAACTAAAGGGAGGAAATTGCATACCTGGCGCAAGGTACCCAATGGTGCCTTTCATCCCAGCAGAGCTACGTTGCTCGCCAAAAGATTGCTCACATTCATCTGCCTTCATTATTTTTGCTATGCCAAAATCACTAACATGTGCAACCAAGCTAGCATCAAGGAGAATGTTACTTGGTTTAACATCACAGTGAACAATTGGAGGATTAATATGGTTATGAAGATACTCTAGTGCCTCTGCCACATCAAGAGCTATGTTTAACCTCTGCATCAAACTTAGTGTCCTAAATTCGTTGTCTCTGCTTGGATATAACCATTCATCTAAGCTTCCGTTGGAGATAAACTCAAGCACAAGTGCTTTGAATTCATTGCCGTTGTTGTCCAAGGTATCGCACACTGTGATAACCTTGACCAGTTTTCGGTGTCGAATCCTCTTAAGAGCACTGCACTCAGAGATGAAGCTCGTTGTGGCTCCTTGTCGTTGGACATCAAGTACCTTCACCGCCGCAGTATATATATTATTCGTACCAGAACTGAAAGTCCCTTTATATACACTGCCAAAACTTCCACGACCAACCAAATTTTCCGCAGAGAATGAATCTGTAGCCACATGCAACTCAGCATATGACATCCTCTGAAACATCTCGCCAGGAGATGTGTTGTTTTCCTGAACTCGGCGGGCATCACCTCTTGACTTGTTAACACAATAGCATGTAGCAATGCAAACATTCAGAAAGATGAATGCTCCCACCAGTGGAAATACCAAAACTTTAAATAGTTTATGCTTTGGAGGCTTATCAGAAGCCGGAGATGGGCATGATGGGAAATTAAAAAACACAGGGCCACCACATAGCATGTTGTTATGTTCCAGAGATACAGAGCTTTCATTTGAGAATATACCCTTTCCTGGCACCGGACCAGAAAAGTTATTGAATGAAAGGTTCAGATACTTCAGAAATTGTAAACTCTCAATGAATTCAGGTAATGGTCCTGATAATTGGTTGTTAGAGAGATCCAACTCTTCTAGCCCTCTTAGTGTGTCGAGCTCTTTTGGTATGTTTCCATCCAAGAAATTCCCTTCCAAGTATAGGAATCGCAATACCACGCAACTACCAAGGGTGTCTGGGATTGCGCCCGATAATTTATTCAATGAGAGATCAATTGTGCCAAGATTGACTAAGAGGCCAACATGTGGGGAAATAGGGCCAACTAACAAATTGTCAGAGAGATTAAGATATTCGGCAAGGGAAGAAATGCTGACGATTTCTAGTGGGATTTGCCCACTCAAGCGATTCGAGGAAAGTTAAGGGATGTTAACTCGCTAAGATTGCCAAGAGTTGCTGGAATGCTACCCTCCAGGTTTAGGGATGGCAATGTGTACCCATGACCCGCGTACCTGCGGGTAAAAAGCCTATTAGGGTAAGGGTTTGGGAAAAAACAATATCCATGGACATGTAAATGGGGAATTTTGTACCCATCAGGTGGAGAGGGTACGGGTATGGGTTCGTATAACCCATACCCTTGTACCCATGTACCCTTCTAAATATGAAACAATTTATTGTAATGAGTATTTTGTGGTCTTGCGTACGGTCAAAATTACTATGTACTTTGTAGTGAGTTTGTGAACTTAAAGTGTATGACTACGTATTGTTGTTTTATGGGTATGTGCTGTTTTTTATCATTAAAATGTGTTGTTGTTTATGCGCAAGTGTTGCTGCTGTTTATGCGTAGGTGCTGCTGCTTACATGTGTTACTGTTTATAAGTATATGTGCTGCTGTTTACAATGTGTTTCTTTGGACAATGTGTTGCAGTTCATAATTTTGTGATGTGGTCTCAAATGTGCTGCTGGTTAGAGTTATATGATTATACGATGTTTTTTACGACTTTTTTCTACTCATTCTATTGTGTTGTAAATGAGGGTATTTTTACCCGTGGGTAACCCTTTACCCTGTCGGGTGAAGGGTATGGTAAAAAGTTGTATCCGCATAAGGGTATGGGTACGGGTGACGGGTCAGGTTGAGGGCGACGGGTAAGGGTATGGGGTGGCTCCACCCTTACCCATACCCTACGGGTGCCATCCCTATCCAGGTTGTTGCTAGACAAAATTAGCTGATTTAGGCGTGATATGTTGCCTAGTGATATTGGAATCTGTCCATGGAGCCTATTTTTGAAAAGTAAGAGACTGTGTAGGTTGGAGAGTTTTCCAATACCTGAAGGTATTATTCCCGTGAATAAGTTATCCGCGAACTCAAGATAGGGGTGAGCTTGTAATATCTTCCTATTGTTGTAGGTATATGCCCAGCAATTTGGTTCCCTCCCATCATCATTATTTTAAGCTCTAGCGTGAGATTAGCGATGGTACTTGGCAAAATGCCTGAAAGATTATTCAGTTGAAGATTTAAAATAACTAAGTTGCTGCAGTTTGTCAAGGAGCTTAGAAAGTCCCAATCCCTTGGCCCTGTAGACTGAAGCTCATTATTGCCTACTTCGAACCGCCGTCCGATTAAATAGAATAGATGGTTATGTACATCATTTTGGGTTAGGGAAAACTCCCTCTACAAGCAAAACAGAAAATAAAGTCCCCCGGATCCTGCGTGTGGGCGAAAGCCCGCAACGCCATCTCTTCCCGCACCAAATCTGCCACCTCCGTTGAAGGGATCTCCGCGCTGCAGAAAAACCTCCGGTTCCTCTCCTTCCATATCCCCCACATCGAGAGGATGATGGCGCTAGCCTCTGTCATCTAGGCAATCTCCGGCGGCCTCTGCCGCGCCACCCCGGTCCCAGACACCTTCTTCATTTTGGGTTTCTTCACGTAGAGAACAAGGTCATCGATGGCCGCCACCGCCTGGTCCGTGAGGGCTTTGTCACCCCACAGAGCCAAGTAGTCCTGCCGCAGGCGCTCAGAGGTGTTGTCCTCCTCAGGCCGTGTCGGGGGGTTGCCCCCGGGTAGGGCAAAGAGGTAGTGTTGGGAGCTATGAAGTGGAAAGGAAGGTCAATCCGGGTCTCACAAACCGGATCACTTGGACCGGATCATGTTTAAATACAGGAAGAGACCAAAAGGCATCAGGCAAAGTCTAGCCGGATCAGAGGAAGGGGTCCGGCTTAACCTAGCCGGGTTGCCTGGGTCGCCTGGAAGAGATCCGGCTCAACTAGTCGGGTTGCCTGGAAGAATCCGGCTTACCAGCAATGTCGGATAATGCACAAGGGCCGAGTAATGTCAGTAAGTTCACGGGTCCTGCAGGCCTCCTGCCCGAGGCTCAGAAGACACGGGATTCCTGGGAGCGCAGCAACCTAGGAGCTGACTCGGCCAATTCGGGAAAGGGGCTACGACCTAGACCCGGTGGGCTACACCTGCCATTGCCCGAAGTGGCAAGATAGGCCTGCTAGGGCCTGACAGCCAGGTCGAGACACGGGATTCCTGGGAGCGCAGCAACCTAGGAGCTGACTCGGCCAATTCGAGAAAGAGGATGTGACCTAGACCCGGTGGGCTACACCTGCCATTGCCCGAAGAGGCAAGATAGGCCTGCTAGGCCTGACAGTCCGGCCGTTGGATTGACAGAGGGCAGAGGCTTGTCCTTTTCCTCTTGGCAGTGTCATTATCTCATGGAGCCAGGGGCAAAGAAGTAACTCGGCAAGCCTTTATATACAACACCACCACCTCCTGTGTGGAAGGACGAACCCGAGAGCTCATTTTCCCCCTTGGTAGCTTCTTCTTCATCGTGAGTTCTCACCATTGTTGCTTCATACAGCTCGAGGAGCGCTTTGTACTTGTCACTATTGAGATATAAAGAGAGTAGGCTAGTGCTGCAGTAGGGGTGTTACCTCCACAAGAGGGCCCCGAAGCAGGGTACATCGTGGTGTGCTTTGTGTTTTTTGTTTCTTGTTCATGTTCTTGCGGTTTCTTGTGTGTTCTTGCTTGTGCACTTCTTGAGTGCATAAACCCTCTCCGGTTCCCCCAACGCACTTTCGGCCCCATCTTAGCCATACCTATGGCATCTGCCGTGATCCCACCACGACAGTTGGCGCCCACCGTGGAGCAGATTGAGGCGTTGGAGGGAGTTTACATCCGGACGGGCTCAGGCGAGCGTGTTCTTTCTGGGCTTATCGCCAAGATCGGCGAGTTCACCTTCGTAAGCGACAATGCAGGGTGTTTCGCCGGCAAGCCCTTCCCCGAGCATGGCTTCCTGATGATGCTTGGTAGCTTCGTCACCTATGTTGCTGTCGAGGCTGTTTGCGAGTACCCGGCGCAGGTGCTCGTGGCCGAGGACCCTCCTTCTTTCCGCGCGGCTCTCGGACGGCGTAGCGCTCGCCCCGGGAGTAGCGTGGAAGTGATGATGACCGGAGCAAATGCTGGAGCTGGCAAAGGAGATGCCGGCAATAGCATACCCGAGGAGCTGATCACGCCAACCGACCCGGTTGACAAGCCGACTCGGACGACAAAGTTCCCAAAGGAGAAACCAGATCCGGTTGGTCCACTTGGCATGTCAAGTAGGGAGGCTCCCTTAGAGGATGTCCTGGAAAAGTTGGCTCGGCCAGTGGCACCTGGGGCAAACGTAGAGCTTAATATAGCTCAGTTAGAGGCAGAGCGCCTGAGGTTGCAAAGAGAAGCCCGGTTAGTGGTGGAGTCTAGGCAAGCATTTGATAGAGACATGAGAGAATATAATGCTGATAATGGTATCACCGATGGTTTCACTCCGGTAATGTCTCACCCACGCAAAAGAGCAGATTTGCGCAACAGGGGTAAGGACCTCAATGATGAGTTAGCTAGAGCTGCAAGGTCAAGCTCGAGTAAGGCTACTAGTCATAGATCGGGTACAGGCAAGCCGGTGTATAGCTCCCCGGCCAAAAATCTTAGGGCTGCAGCGGCAACGCGAGCCGAGTTGACCACTTTAACCGGGGATGCTTGGCGCAAGCAGGCAGAAAGAGTCAATGAGCTGGTTGATGTGTGTAACCGGCAGAATGAGGCTTTCCGGAAAGCTAATCCAGACGCTGGTGGTTCTCGAGTGGTAGTGTCGGCTAAGGCTGTTAGCCAGAGATCCAAGGGGCAAGCGTCATCTCCGCATGTCGGAGCTGACCGGGCCCAGAGCGTGAATTCGGGCAAGAGCAAACAGCTGCAGGCCTATGATGCCGAGTATGCCGGCAAGCAGCTAGCGGCACAAGGAAGAGGTGGCCAGAGCAGAAACAATGGTGGTCAAGGCAATCCGGGAGCCGGAAGGGGTAATTCGGCTGGCCGAGGTCAACCACCTTGCCCTCCTGGGCAGAATCAACCCCGGCAGGAGCAGCAAATGATGGTGCAAGCGCAGCAGCAAGGTGGTGGCCAGGCGGGCTACCACTATGATGATGGTAATTCGGCTATGGCGCGAGCCGGATACCAAACGTATGATAATGCACTTGCGTCCAGGCTGGGACCTCGGACATTGGCTCCGGATGATCAGCGTCTCAGGTTGGATAGGATTTACCAGTCCGAGAGGCTGGAAGAGCAAGGCCCACCCGGTCCTCCCTGCTTTGGGCCTAGGATCATGAACGAGCCGAATGTGTCGTTGTTTCAGCTTGGCCGAATCACAAAACCGTATAACGGCAGCACTAAGCCGCAGGATTGGCTGATAGACTATGTATCCTCGGTGCACATTGCGGGGGCAATCGCCGATGGGCGGTCCGGTATCTCCCGCATATGTTGGAAGGGCCAGCCCGGATTTGGCTGAATAACTTACCAGAGGGTAGTATCAACTCTTGGATGGATTTGGAGCAGGCGTTTTACAGCAACTTCTCCAGCACTTACAAGAGGCCAAACCGACCTCAGCTCTTGTCTGCGTGCAGGCAGGAAGAGCGGGAGACAGACCGAGAATTTTTGACTCGGTGGAGCAACATTCGCAATTCTTGTGAAGGTGTCGTGGAGGAGCAGGCCATTTCTTGGTTCGCGCAGTGTTGCCGGCACGGCACCCCGCTTTGGCAGAAGCTCCAGAGGGATATGCCAAAGACCCTGGCGGAAATGATCCGGATAGCAGATACATATGCTCTTGGCGATCCGACGCAGCCAGCGTTGGATGCGGTGGGAACTAGCAGGAGGCAACCGGTCAACAACCGAACAGGACCATTGAGGCCCAGTGACCGACATGAGTTCGGTTATAAAAGGAGAGATCCGGATTACAGATACGGTTCAGACCAGGTTGCTGCAGTAAATATGGATCATCCTGATAGCCAGAGACCGAAAAATGAGGGTCCAGCTTGGAGGCCGAATCAAGGTGCCTGGGCAAAGAAAGTGTGGGATGGACCAAGTCCACCTCTAACTTTCGAAGCAATGATAGATGGGCCTTGCCGTTATCACACAACAGACCCACGTAAGCCGGCCAATCATTCAACTCGGAATTGTAGCTGGCATCATCGCATCCAGGCGGAAGGTCAGAGAGGGCCACCTCAGAGAGGTGCTCCTAGACCGAATTTCAGGCCAAATACGCCTTTATCCGGAGCCAATGCAACCCCGGTGAACGAAGGAGCTCCAAGGCCGGCAGCCACAAAGCCGGTTAACCTGGTAAATATGGGAGGCAACAACAACAATGCTGGTCCGAGTCGGCAAGGTGGATACCCCGGAAATGATTACAAGGAAGCTCATCAAAGTTATGTAGTTTTCGTGACCGAGCCAACTGACAAGAAAAGTCAGCTGCGAAGGGCGAAGGAGGTGAATGCAGTCACACCAGCAGTACCAAAATACCTGAACTGGTCCGAGCAGGAGATCACTTGGAGCAGGGCTGATAATCCCAGGGTTATGCCAAGCCCAGGGAACTACGCGCTGGTGGTGGATCCGACTTTGGTTGGACCAAAGATTAATGTGAAATTCACTCGAGTCTTGGTTGACAATGGCAGTGCTATAAACATCATGTATCGGGACACAATGGTCAAGTTGGGTTATTCGCCGAATCAGCTGCAGCAGAGCAGTTGCACCTTCCATGGTATAGTACCCGGGGTGTCTTGTTCCCCAATGGGAAAGATTTGGGTGGATGTGCTGTTTGGTACAAAGGACAATCACAGACTGGAGAGTCTCGAATTCGAGGTGGTAGACCTGGAGAGACCATACCATGCTCTGCTCGGCAGGCCGGCATTAGCCAAGTTCATGATATCCACTCATGTTGCCTACCTCAAGATGAAGATGCCTGGCCCAAATGGTATCATCACCGTTGTGGGAGATTACAAGAAGGCCATACAGTGTGCCACGGTTGGTTCCACCTTAGCCGAGTCGTTGGTGATCCAAGCGGAGAAGAGCAAGATGCATGAAGTAGTGGCGATGGCGAAGTCAGCTCAGCTCGGCGTGCTGGCTATGACCAACCCGGATGCAGGTGCAACATTTGAGGTGCCCAAGGAGACGAAGAAGATCCCCATTGACCCGGAGAATCCGGAGCGCATGGCCATCATTGGAGCACTCTTTATTTGTCAGGCCGGATGTGAAGCCGGTGAGGCAACCGACTCGGCGTCTTTCAGACGATCGAAGAAAGGTGGTGCTTGACGAGCTGGCTAAGCTACTTGCAGCCGGATTCATTATGGAGGTGTTGCATCCAGACTGGATATCCAATCCGGTTCTGGTAGAGAAGAAGAAGGACGAACCAGCGGTGGTCAAGGTGTGGCGTATGTGCATCGACTTCACCAACCTGAACAAGGCGTGCCCGAAGGATCCCTTTCCTTTACCTCGGATTGATCAAGTGATCGATTCTACTGCTGGGTGTGAGTTGTTGTCTTTTATTGATGCGTACTCTGGTTTTCACCAGATACCACTGAACCCCAAAGATCAAATAAAGACTGCTTTTATTACCCCGTATGGGGCGTATTGCTATCGTGTCATGTGTTTCGGTTTGAGAAATGCCGGTGCAACTTATCAGAGATGTATGCAGAAATGCTTACACTCTCAAATGGGCAAAAATGTGCAAGTGTATGTCGATGATATCGTCATCAAAACTAAAGAAAAACGCACTCTCCTCGAGGATCTCGAGGAAACATTTGTGAACTTGAGAAAGTATCGGTTAAAATTGAATCCGGATAAATGCACCTTTGGTGTCCCGGCTGGAAAGTTGCTCGGTTTCCTTGTATCGAGCCGAGGTATTGAGTGAATCCGGCTAAGATCCGAGCCATAGAAAACATGAAATTGCCTAAATGTCTAAAAGATGTACAAAAGTTCACCGGGTGTCTAGCCTCGTTGAGTCGGTTTGTGAGTCGGCTAGGAGAAAAAGCCTTGCCCTTGTATCAATTGATGAAAAAGAGCACCGGGTTCACATGGACCCCGCAGGCAGATTCGGCTTTCAATGAATTAAAAAAGATGTTGTCCACTGCACCAATTCTGGCATCACCTTTGCCGAATGAGCCAATGCTACTTTACATTGCGGCCACTAACCGGGTCGTAAGTGTGGTGATAGTGGTAGAGCGAGAAGAGGAGGGTAAATCCGTGCAGAGACCGGTGTACTATTTAAGCGAGGTGATCTCAACCTCGAAGCAGAATTATCCTCACTACCAAAGATGACATATGGTGTATACCTGGCGGCCAAGAAGTTGAAACATTACTTCCAGGAGCACCCGATCACCGTAGTATGCGAAGCTCCAATCTCGGAGATCATTGGGTGCAAAGATGCGACTGGCCGAGTTGCCAAATGGGCAATAGAAGTGTCTCCTTACACCCCGCATTATGAGAGAAGAGATGCTATCAAGTCTCAAGCTTTACCGGATTTCCTTTGTGACTGGGCAGAGATGCAATATGAGCCACCCAAGCCGGATTACAATTACTGGAAGTTGCACTTTGATGGCTCCAAAACCAAAATCGGACTGGGTGCTGGGATAGTACTCACATCACCGAAGCAAGATCAGTTGCGATATGTATTGCAGATTCATTTCTCAGCATCAAACAATGTGGCCGAATATGAGGCACTGATCCATGGGCTTAATGTGGCTAAGGACATCGGCATCCGCCGGATAGAATGTTTTGGTGATTCAGATTTAGTGGTGCAGCAGTCTTCTGGAAATTGGGATGCCCTTGATGCCAATATGGCACTATATCGATTTCATGTCCAGAAAATTTCAGGATTTTTTGAAGGCTGCGAGTACAAGCACATACCTCGGCTGGAGAACGAAGCTGCTGATATCTTGTCAAAACTCGGGTCGTCTAGGGATGCAATCCCACCCGGGATATCCTTGAATCACCTAAGGATCCCTTCAATCAAACCTTCACCTGATTCCGAGTCGATTTTTATCCCAAAGCAAGAATCTGAAGCTGTTCCTATGAATGTTGATGTCGGGTACATTTGGGAGGACCCGGGGACTGCATGGCGAGACTCGGGGACTGCGCACCGAGACTCGGGAATGCTACCCAAATCTTAGGGAAAAGGGGAAGAGAGGAAGATGGTGCTAACCGAATCTTAGGGAATGGACAGAGACTGATAGAAGAGATAATGGCGGCCGAACCAGTGGAAATAGATGAGCACTTATTCCCTTTGCATCCAGTACCGGAATGGGCTGAAGAAATCATGAAGTTCATGTCGGAGGGGAGTTTGCCAAATGATGAAACCGAAGCTAGGCGAGTGCAGAGGAGGTCCAAGGGTTACACCATCATAAATAAGGAGTTATACAAAAGGAGTGCAACCGAGGTGCTACAACGTTGCGTGGAGCCAGCCGAGGGCAAGGAGATGCTCCTGGAGATACATCAAGGAGAATGTGGGCATCATTGCAGTACAAGAGCCCTGGTGGCTAAAGTATTCCGGCATGGGTTTTACTGGCCCACTGCTCATGCAGATGCAGAGGACATAGTCCGAAAATGTGAAGGATGCCAAAGGTTTGCCAAGCAGACACACCTACCCGCATCGGCGCTCAAAACAATTCCTATCACTTGGCCGTTTGCTGTGTGGTGTTTGGATATGGTGGAGAATTCAAGCCGGCTAGGGGTAACATGACACATATGCTGGTGATGGTGGATAAGTTCACCAAGTGGATAGAGGTGAAACCGATCCGGAAAGTGGATGGTCATTCGGCTGTAACTTTCCTGAAAGAAATCATTTTGAGATACGGTTACCCCCATAGCATCATCTCGGATAATGGCACGAACTTTGCTGTGGGAGAGTTTGCCCGATTCTGCATGAATAAGGGGATCCGGTTAGATATAGCCTCAGTGGCACACCCAGAGTCCAATGGACAGGTGGAAAGATCAAATGCTTTGGTATTAGCTGGGATAAAAGCCCGGTTAATAGAACCCTGGTAAAGACTCCGGGGTGCTGGATAGATGAAATACCATCAGTACTATGGGGTCTAAGGACCACGCCGAATCGGTCAACTGGCTATACGCCATTTTTTCTGGTATATGGGGCAGAAGCAGTGCTACCCACTGACATAGAATATGATGCACCAAGGGTGACAATGTATACGGAAACCGAGGCAAAAGAGGCCGGGAAGATGCAGTGGATCTGCTAGAGGAAGCAAGGGAATTGGCCCTGTCTCGGACAGCAGTATATCAGCAGGGTCTCCGACGTTATCATAGTCGGAAGATCAGCCCTCGAGTGTTTCATGAAGGAGATCTAGTACTAAGGCTGGTGCAGCGTAGCAAGGCCGACATAAGTTATCACCTCCATGGGAGGGACCATTCATTGTGAGCAAGGCTATGCACAATGACTCGTACTACCTTGTAGACGCACAGGAACAAAGGAAGGATGGCCTGGACAGACCCGGAGAAGAAACCAAGCGACCCTGGAATGTAGCTCTGCTTCGACCCTTTTACTCTTAAGGGCGCAATGTATGTATCTCAGTTTATCATAAATGAAATTTCGGCAATCCGAGTCTGGACTCGGGGACTGCCTCGTCCTTATGCATGTGTTTTTTACTACTGTTTTGTCCATACCGTTCATGTGTCGGATTGTTTTGAACCTCCCAAAATTCAAGTAATGTATGCTGTGTTGTTGATCTCGTGACTCGACTGACAAACACCAAAATGGTAGTCAAGAGCAGAGGTGGAAATATGGGAAACATGAAAATGGACTCGGGGACTCGGTCCAAAACCGATTCGGCACATGTCGTTTACTAACCCTGTTATTTCTTTTTTGTTTATGTTAGATGATTCTAAACCACAACTCGCATGTTTCAAGTATTGTATGCTATGATTCCTATCTTGTGACTCGACTGTCAAACACCTAAAAGGTAGACAAGAGCAGAGATTCGGCAAAAATAGTAAACAAGAAAACAGACTCGGGGACTCGGTTTAAATGATCCAACATAAACTTAGTCCGGATCACATTAAGCAAAAAAAAGTAGTCTCGAAGGAACTTAAATTGTATATTACATCTGCTCCCGGCATACCGGGGATTTAATGTTTTTCATTAAGATAATTCAGGAAGGAGCCTAGGCTGCAGGAGACTCGGTTGCAGGGATGGACTCGGATGATGGAGGAACCTCGGTTGAAATAGGGCCCTCACTTGCAGGAATGACCTTGGACGGAGAGCTTGAGGCTTGGCAGATTCGGAAGCATCCGGATCAACTGACGTCTTGGCGGTGATTTGCTCTGTGGCCTTAGCCGAATCAGTGGCTGGCGTCTTGGAAGTTCGGATTACAGCTTGTTCGGCAGTTTCAGCCGAGTCAGTGGCTGGCATCTTGGAGGTCTTGGCCGAGTCACAAGCTGCAGGTTGTTCGGCGGAGTCAGCCGAATCACCAGAGTCGCCCTCAGACTCGGCGTATTCGTCAAGTGAGGCATCATCTGATTCCTCCTCTTCAGATTCTTCCCCATCCGAGTAGACCGGAGCTTCAGATCAAGATGCTTGGTGTTTGCAAATTCGGCCATAAAATTGGCAGCTTCCTCGCGGATCTTGATCCGGTCCGGATCTGAAGCCCATGAAGAACCCTCGCGAAGGGAGCGCACTTTGGCAAGATCAATCAGCTCATACCAAGACATGATAAATAGCAAACCTGCGTCAGCACCAGCGCGGGCGGATGAGATCTCCACTGCTTTAACCGGGTCTCTGCCTGATCCAGGTCTTTGATTAGCTCGTCCGCAGACCGGACTTGCCGAGCTTCAGGAAACAAGACTCGGTGAGCTTTGAGACTTGCATTGAACAGATCAATATGGGAATCCTTCAAAGGAGCAATCCGAGCTCTAAGTGCAGTAATGTGATCTTCGATATCCCACGTCTCTGGTAGGGGAGCTCCAGTTAACTTAGCTCTCTCAGCTCGGGCATCCCTCACAGCTTTGGCGGCTTGAAGCCGGATGCTGGTAAACTCTCCTACATTCAGATAAGCTAACACCGAGTTAAACGAGGAAACACGAAATGATGGTCGGATAAGAGCAGAGGAGGAAGAGGAGATTCGGCAAACTTACGATCCATGTCTTCATTAAGGCTAGCAAGATCAGCAAGCCATTTCGCGCTGATCGCCTTGTGAGCAGCCAGATCATCTTTTGCCGCTTTAGCTTCGGCTTCAGCGTCTGCAACGTGCGTTTGGATTTTCTTGTCCAATTCAGCCCGCTTCTCAAGCCCGGCTTTGAAAGTGTCTCGCTCCTTCTGGATCGAGTCTTTCTCCCTCTGCAGCGTGTCCCGGTCTTTCTTGACCTTCTCCTTCACTTTTCAACCCGGTCAAGCTCCCGCAGGAGCCGGGTCACTTCTGACTTTTCCTCCGATAAAGCGCGCTTGTGCTCCTGATCTTTCTTTTTCATCTCCTCACTTTGCGCATCAAAGGAAGCTTGGAGGGCCTGGTGCTGCAGGACTAGCTGCTTAAAGATCCGGCTGCGAGCAGTCGTGGTTTCCTGAAAGAAAGGAGTTAATGGCGTAAAAAGAGTCTCGGGGACTGGCACCCGAGACTAGCAGCATGAAGCCAAAACGAATCTCGGGGACTGGAGGCCCGAGATTAATAAAAAAGAAAGTTGACCGAATCAATTTGAAAAGAGACTCGGGGACTGGGAGTCCCACGATTTTTGTTCAGCTAAGACAAAATTTACGATCAAGTGTTAGAGATTCAAGCCGAATGACTTTCTTACTCGGAGGAGTATCAGTCGTTCGACCCGAATCTCGGGGACACGGGATTCCTGGGAGCGCAGCAACCTAGGAGCTGACTCGGCCAATTCGGGAAAGGGGCTACGACCTAGACCCGGTGGGCTACACCTGCCATTGCCCAAAGTGGCAAGATAGGCCTGCTAGGGCCTGACAGCCAGGTCGAGACACGGGATTCCTGGGAACGCAGCAACCTAGGAGCTGACTCGGCCAATTCGGGAAAGAGGATGTGACCTAGACCCGGTGGGCTACACCTGCCATTGCCCGAAGAGGGAAGATAGGCCTGCTAGGCCTGACAGTCCGGCCGTTGGATTGACAGAGGGCAGAGGCTTGTCCTTTTCCTCTTGGCAGTGCCATTATCTCATGGAGCCAGGGGCAAAGAAGTAACTCGGCAAGCCTTTATATACAGCACCACCACCTCCTGTGTGGAAGGACGAACCCGAGAGCTCATTTTCCCCCCTTGGTAGCTTCTTCTTCATCGTGAGTTCTAACCATTGTTGCTTCATACAGCTCGAGGAGCGCTTTGTACTTGTCACTATTGAGATATAAAGAGAGTAGGCTAGTGCTACAGTAGGGTGTTACCTCCACAAGAGGGCCCCGAAGCAGGGTACATCGTGGTGTGCTTTGTGTTTTTGGTTTCTTGTTCATGTTCTTGCGGTTTCTTGTGTGTTCTTGCTTGTGCACTTCTTGAGTGCATAAACCCTCCCCGGTTCCCCCAACGCACTTTCGGCCCCATCTTAGCCATACCTATGGCATCTGCCGTGATCCCACCACGACAGGCCGCGAGCCGAGACGTCGCGCCACGGCCTCCATGGCCAGCTGCTCCATGTTGGCGCCTTCCGGTTGAAGCTTGGCGAACCTCCGCACAGACGCCGCCTCCACCTCCTTCTCGTGGACCAGCGCCGTGGCCGGCGTGCCAAAACGGAGACCTCGATCGGCGCCACGACCCGGGCAAGGAAGCCCGACAAAGGGCACGGAGGTGCATCCATCTCCAGGCCCTGCTCTCCAGAGCCAGCTTGCGCCGGCATGAGGACGTCCTTGTCGAGCTGCTGCCCGGCCGCACCCTGATCGGTGAGCGGGACAGCACTCGCCCCGGGGTCATCGATGCTCACCTCCTCATCGTTCAGCACCACCATCTGCTCTCCCAGGTCTGCCAGGCTTGACCTCATCTGTTGCATCTCCCCATAATCCCTCTTAGCCTCTTCCTCCATGTCGACGTGCCCCCCCTCACAGGACGCACCGTCGAGCATCTCCTGTCGAGAGATCACCTCCCCTGCCACTGTCTGTGGAAGCTCCACATGTATCTCCTGCATAATCTCTTCTCGGTCCAAGCGGCAGTCGCGTCGCTCGTCGCTGGATGATCCCGACATCATGCCAGCAAGCTCATGGAAGAACTCTTCCACCGGATTGGTCACCTTCCTAGGGGAGTAGCAACCAAAGGGCTCGGAACCACCGTCTGCACAGCCAACACCGATCCCAGCAAGCGGAGGCGGTGTAGAAAACGTCTGCACAACACCCGGTGCCGTGAAGAGCCTCTCTATAGCAATCTCAGCCCGCTCCAACAAACTCCCAAATCTCTCCAACAAGCCTTGCACAGCCTCCGTCCTCCTGAGCTCCAAAGCGGCCACCTCCTCAAGCTGCGACGCGTCCATGCCTCGCAGCTCCGCCCGCAGCAGCATTGCCTGCTCCTCGAAGGAAGATTTCAGCATCCCGGTCTGTGGAGCAGCGGGAGGCGCAGCCACAGAAGCCCAGGTGCGGTCCAGAGGGCGGCGCGGGTGAGCTGCAGGCGACGCGGAGCAGGGGGGAGCCTGGCCGACCTGCTGGAGCTGCCCAGAGTCCCGCTCCCGGTGGCACTCCTTCTCCTTGTGACCCGAGCGAGAGCAACGGCGGCAGCAAATCTGGTTCGTGCACTCGGCGATGAAGTGCCCCTTCTGCAAGCACTTGAAGTAGAGTCCGCGAAGGTGCCGAGGAATTTGACGGCGCGGCCGGTCGGCAGGTGGGCGAGTAGAAGGCGCGGGGACCCGGGGTTGTCGATGCTGAACCACCTGCCAAGGCCGCCCACCAACTCAAGGCCATCAGCGTCGCTCCGCAGGGATGCCGGGGTCGCAGGAACGCAAACGGAGGCAGCGGGCGCAACACTGATGACGCAACCAGCAATCTCCGGCTCCTCATCCACGCTGGAGGCCATCCCGGTCGGACTGGGCAGGACCGGCCCGCCGACCACCACAGAACGGAGCTGGGGCCGCAGCACACGGGGACAAAATCTCGGGGAGCTCGGGCGGCGGCGGAGGCAGCGTCCGGTGGGGGCGGAGGGAGAGCGGCGTGGACGGCGAGGCCGGCACCGGGAGCGGGCGGTGGGGGCGTGGACGGCGAGGCCGTCGAGGCCGGTACCCGCCGCGGAAGCTAGCGGCACGGCCATGGGAAGGGTGGAAGCTCCGGGAGCAGCCGCGGGGCCAGCGGGCACAGCCTCTACATGGTAGTCGGATGGACGGGAGGAGGAGCTCGAGGGGAGGCCGGATGCGGCCGCAGAGCTCGGAGATGACGCCGTTGGAGGGAGATCAGGCCGGCGGCGTCAGCCCAGCCGTGGTCGCCATGGGTCGCGGGTAACGGGAGACCAGTTTTTGGTGGAATTGGGCCCCGGAATCTATTCCCGTGAAGAAACCCATATCTTGTGGTAGAGAGCCTGACAACTGGTTTGATCCGAAATTGAGAAGTTCAAGTGATGACATATTAAACAGTGCAGGAGGAATCATACCATATAGTTTATTGATCGCTAAATTCAGAAATTGGAGGTTGATTAGCTTAGATAAAGCTGGTGGGACATGGCCGCTGAACATATTCGCAGCCATATTCAAATCGGTCAGCATGGTCAAATTGCCCAACCATGGTGGGATGTTGCCATGCACAAAATTATCCCCAATGGCGAACAAGGTGAGTCTTGCAAGATTAGCAAAAGATGGGGGAATTGTACCAGAGAGGTTGTTACTGAGGATACTCAGAATAACAGGCTTAGACAAGTTGCCAATGGCGGGAGGGATGACGCCGGACAGGGAATTGACGCTCAAGTTGAGCCCGCGGAGGGCAAAACAGTTGCCAAGGCTAGAAGGAATCTCACCTTGAAGATTGTTGTCGGACAGATCGAGCACACGAATACGGGACAGGTTCCCGAGGAGCGGTGAAACGGTGCCGGAAAGGCTGAGACCTCGTAGGCGCAGCATGGTGATGCGTGGGGGGTGACTGCTGCTGCAAGTCACTCCTGCCCATCTGCAAAAGCTATCATTGGAGCTGCTGTTGCTGCTCCATGAAGAAAGTGCGCCCAAGGGGAGAACGGCGTTTTGTCACCCGGGCTCCATGGAGCCCGGTAATAAACAAAATACAGATTTTTTGGAAACTTAAAATGGCGACAAAAAATAAACAAAATACTGGGCTCCATGGAGCCCGGGTGACAAACCGACTTTTCGGCCCAAGGGATCCTTTGTTATGAGGGATTTGAACGATAAGAGAGTGTGGCTGTCGTCGATGGTGCGGATGGAGCTGGTAGTGGATGGGACCAAGAGAAAGCCAATGGTGGTAGTGAGGAGAAGAGGAAGCCACAGCCATTGTTTGCTCTCCAAGTCCATGGCTAGGCAAGGACGATGAATACAAGCTTGTGGTTTGGGGGACTATTATAGCAGTACACTGCCATTGTGAATCAGACACCTAAGCATGCCCCCTTAAAAAGAATGACACCTTAGATGTAACAATTATTCATCACTGACTAGTCACCGATAGCAGGAAGAATTATGTACCAATATTTTCCCAATCTTACACGATATCCTATTGGTACTGGTAAGAGTATTGACTTTCATTTTGACAAACTGTAAGAGTATATTGACTTCGTTTATTGGAGCTAGTGAAGTCACGTTGGTGAAGCCGAAGCCACCGCTGAAATAAAGTTTTGCATGGAATCTTCTACTTGATTTTGACAAAGGTGTTAACTTGTGTCAGTATTTTCAATCCGATATTCGGACGTTTGATGTCAGAACTTTGACATTGGCGACAGTGGCCTTGACCAGATGACCTGCTGTGCTGGTTAAGCTTCAGCGCCAAACTGACTCCGCCATGGATTAAACCTGACGCGGCGTGCTGCTGCTTGACGAGGAAAATACTCAATGTTCACCAGTCAAGACTCGGATCTTGTAAACGGCCATTAGGGCACGCATGTAATTCTTAAATCCGATTTGACGCACAGGTGTACACGAACCGGTCTTGACCCTTTGATTGCAGCCTGAGCCCTGAAGAGGTCCATGCCGTCGCGCCGCCGTGAGGTGAAGCTGATCTCAGGCCAACGATTAGTGGAACGTTTCGCCGTCACGCAACTGTGCCGTAGTTGGAATTTTTTCTTGCCTTCTTTTTTGAGGATAAGGTGGTCGTACCACCGCTCGAATAGATAGAAAATAATTGACCCAGTTTATAAGGGAAACCGGACCCAAAACCATACAAACGCCCTGTTTATGAGGAAAACAGGGCCAAAAAACCGCACAGACGAATCGACCCGCCGTCCACACGACACAAGTCGACAAAACGCAACAACACACACCACCCGTTCCGAAGCCGCCGCCCCGGCATAGAAACCATATCGACATTCGCATTGCCCGAAAGCGATCCAGTCATGGTCGACGAACCCTCTGTCCACGCAGTCTTCATCTAGGTCGCCACCAAAACCAACCTGTTCCGGGGCCGCCGTCCCGGCGTAGCAACCAGATCGATCTTCGCATTGCCCGAAGACGATCCAGTCGGGTCGACGAACCCTCTGCCCGCGCAGTTTTCATCCAGGTCGCCACCCAGACCCACGCGAAACAACGGTGCTGCCTCATAGAACCGTCGTAGCGTGGGAGACCGAGGCCGCCGCCTCGGCGTCCACCACCGTCCGGGGCCGCCACCCCGGCATCAACCTCCCAAGACCACATAGCAATCCTACCCATCCGCCACGAACCCGTCGCACCGAGAGAACCGGTGACTCCAAGACGACGCCTCCAACAAGGTAGTGACGCGTCCGTCACCGCTGCCCGCCCCCGATGGGGCTTGGGCTTTCACCCGGAGATCATCGGACCACTCCCGTCGGGCCGATTGTCGAAACTCCACGACGATGCAAACAAGGAGGAGAACGACACCCAAGGGCGCCGCCATCGTCGGCACTGACCGGAGTTGATGCAAGGCTTTCGCCCGGAGTTCGAGCCGCCCACGAAGCTTCGGGAGCTGTGAGATGGAGACCGCGTCCATGGTCATCCACCGAGCTCCATCGCTTGCCGAAACCCCCGCGGCACCTCACGCCACGGAGACCGACAACCCGGCCATGCCGCCCACGCCCCTGCCGCGGCCGCTGGTCCGGGGCCGCCGCCCCGGCTTCCACTCTCCCTTTGTCGCCACGCCGTCCTGGTGCTGTCCGCTCGAGGGCATCATCCACCACGGAGACCCCTGCCTCCGCTGCACCTCCGGCGCCCCTGCCTCCGCAACTTCTTCCACGGAGGCCTCGCCTCCGCTGCACCTCCGGCGCCCCTGCACCGCTCGCACGCCCGTTGCGTCGCGAACGGCGAGCTCACAGCCCGCACGGGCCCGCCATGCCCAGATCGGGCCCGACAGGGCCCAGGTCCGCGCGCGAGCGCCGCGCCGACGGTTCCCTCGCCAGAAGGTGCCGCCGACCACCATCGCCGCCCGAGCCCGCCGGCTCGGCGTCCTCAAACCCCGACCGCCGCCGCCCCCACGGGCCGGTCCGCCTCCATTCGAGCTCGAGAGGGCCACCCCCCCGACCACCTTTTGGCAGCGGGGAGCGCCGCCACCGCCGCGGACGAAGCCGGCGACGGCAGCGGCAGGGGGGGCGGTGGGGAGAGCGCTCGGCGGCGCCGCCTTTTTTCCACTGGCGCCGCTGGGGGGCGACGCGAGGGGTGGGGGGTAAAGTCCTAGATTGAGACAATGATGTACTCAGGTTGAGACCCCCGATAATGCCTAAAAAGTTCTACTCATGTCTTCAAAATCACATGATATTTTAATCATATAATAAGTGAACCATTTTTTGGGATGTTGTGAACTATTTTATACTCTGAACAATTTTTAAACTGCGCGAATATTGTCCGTTTCATGAACATCTTATTAAAACATCGTGAATAATTTTTTAATCTAATCACCAATTACCTCAACATTCTAACATACAAACTGAAAAAAAAATACAGGAAAAGGAAAATTTAAAGAAAACAAAAAGAAATAGAAATAGAAATACTCGCTTTGATCGGAAATAGTTGACACTGATTTATCTAAATACAGATGTATTTAAAAATAATTAGATACATCCCTATTTAGACAAAATTCTGTCAATCATTTCAGGAGTAGAAAAAGAAAAACGAAAATGAAAGCAGAACTATACTGCGCTGGCCCAGCAGGTTACAGACTTTAGGCGCCGTCGTGCTAACGTGCGCTGAAGGCGTCAAAAGGCCCCTTCTTTTCAGCTTATTTTCTAGATTCTCCCAGAAGCTACCCTCCATCAGCTTCTTCCAGAATCTTGTTTTTAAAATTTGTTTAAACTTCTAAATAAGTATTGGGAAGACAAATTTAGAAGTTTAAACAAATTTAAAAAACGAAATTCTGGGAGAAGCTGATGGAGGGTAGCTTCTGGGAAAATCTGGAAAATAAGCTGAAAAGAAGGGGGCCAAAATCAGATACGCATCTCACTCCAGTTTGTGTAGAAAAAAAATCTCAATCCAGTAGTCCAGTCCCTCTACTTCTCATGCCACGTATCCGCAGCCGGACTGTGCATAGCCCGCCAAGTACTAGTAGACGAGTGACACTATCCATCATGTATGGCAGACGGCCCACGAGGACAGGCGGCCAACTCTTCCATTAGCGTATTTTTTTTTTCCAAATCTGACCCTTTTGCATAACTAATGTCACATCTGGCCTTTTCGAAAACTGTTTTCAGATCTGGCCTCTTCATTCGGCGTCAGTTAACTTGAAGTTGAACTTATGCATGTCGCGCCCGCGCAGTTTGAAAACTTGTATTTTTAATTTTCAGCTCAAACTGTTTATCCGATTTATAGTCCGTTTTCACCGACATGTATGATGCTTTGCGGACAACAAATAAACAGTGGCCAAATCGAGATTTAAAAAGTAGTTTTTAGAGCACAAATTTATTTTTTCACACATAGCACCACATATCTCATTTCACCACAAAATTTGGCACGTAAATCAACACAGACAAGTCATAATATTTATCTTCTTTGCACGATGCTATAGGTCAAGCCAATTCTTTTGTTCTTACTTCGTTTTTCAATATGTAGAACATTTGTATATGTTCGTCACCAATTATTTCAGATTTTTTTTTGAAATGTTTTACTATTTTTTTTGATTTTTTATTCGGACAGGAGCATGTGAGCTCAGAGGCAAAATGACACTACCATTAATTTGACCATCTTTAACCAACAAAAGCTGACTTGCTATACCACAACAAGTTTACCACTTATTCTTTCAAAAGAAGTATTTAATGTCTATAATTTGTTGGGAACATAATTCTTATTTTTTATCTCATTGATGGTGAAAGTAAATCTTAGAAAATGCGTGGGCCTTATAAACGAGAAGGAGGGATACATGATTAAACATCACTTAGTGCTAAATACTTATTTATTCTTGGATTTGTGCAAAATTAACCTGAAAAAATGGAAAAGCAGTTTATTGCATTTCGAAATTCTTTGAAATGCATGTGACAACTGTTTGTCTGTTTCTATTTTGTTCCAAGTGCATAACGCATCCGCATATTTTACCATGAAAACCAATAAATAAGACATGCAAATGATTTGAGAGGAAAACCACACGTAGGCTTCTCATATACTCTAGACATTTTTATTTTCTTACATTTATACACATAAAAACAATCATGGACTCTAAAAGGAAAAAAATCATTTCAAGATATTTGTTAGATTGTACACTCTATGCTTAATCTCCACCAAAATATTTAGGACACTAACATGAAGACGTATACATACATATATGATATAATTATTCCCTAGAGGCATGTGATTTTGTATTATCTTTCATCTTAGGTCTAGGGGGCCTAGGTTTAGTAAATTTATTTATGAGGAGAGCATATGAGGAAAACCAAAATGGATCACGGGTCACTTGGAATATTTTTTAATATGAAAATTACATTTGAGATCTCAAATGTTTTATTTATATATCATTTTGTCCGCGCTACTCACAAAAAGACAAATAGGATGATAAAAATAATTACCTTTTTTAAATCACACTTTGTAACTTTGGTGTGGATCCTACAAATTATTCAATAATATGTGTATATACAATTATGTTTTTTAACATCTTATAAACCTAGGAATATTATTTTTTATTTTAAAAAAATATTGGGATCCGAGTGATTTGGTAACGAAATGCCACTCTCAAAGAAAGTGTGGCTATATCATTTAGTTCGATGAACAATTTGATCATTTGGATTTGACTTCTAAAAAGTAACCAAGGTTAGTATAAATAAGTAATAAGTATACATCTTATATGCCCTTTTGTTAAATACACGATGTCTAGATTCACTTGGCTCACCACCTCCACTTATGTCAACAAAGCTACCTCGTACGGGACAAACCTTATCATATTTTATAGTTCACAAGTGAAAATATTACACCGAATGTAAATTTTGAAACAAAAATAAGACTTTGTACTTCCATCTTTGGGTGTCGATTTCTCCACATACCGTTGATTAGAGACACCAAATCAAGGAGCCACAAGGTGGGGAAGAGAAATCACGTCGAAGCCATCAAGAGGGAAAATGAAAAGGACCTAAGAAACATGTGCCTTCCTTTGACATTAGGATTTGACGATATCTTGCAAATTAAGTTCATAGTGTAACCTTCCTTCAATTTATGTATGGTGCGGGGAATCTTCATGGGAGTCTTCATGTAGCACGACTTGTTGGATCCGCGGAGCTTCTGAGTGAAGGCCATCCGATCGTGGTAGTCCTTGGATGTCGTGGACTGGAAGTGGTGCAGGTCCGCATACCCTCGGATTACAATCCAGCCCCACTTGTCTCTGACAATTTCCCTCGACCCTATCGAGGCGTGGCAGCGGCAAGTTGGAGGTCTTAGACAATTTCTCAAAGGGTTGGGAGCTAACCTCAGCAGGGAAGACATGGACGTTCTTAGCCCAAATATAATGCCTAGACTCACTTGTGGACAATGTGGGACTTGACGAGGAAGGGTGAACCTTGTAGTACCACCTCGAGGAGCGGTTCACCCACATTCCCAGATTGAGAAACAATAGTAGAGGCAACACGTAGCAGGCAAATGTGGCTACTGAAAGGAGAAGAAATCACGAATTTCTATCATGACTAGGCTAATAATAGGGGGCGTTTCGCCATTTCCGGTTAATTTTGGATTAGAGTTTGATCTCCGAACCTAGGGCCCTCCAGGAACATATCTATGAGTATTATAAGGCCCTTCTTGGTGTTTCTGGGGAACACCCGATGTCCACACTCTCTAGTAACCTCTGGATTACATCCACCAGTAGGAGAATGCTTATAGTCACCACTCTACCGCTGTGCGCCAGCAGTAACCTGCGACCGCTGGCGAACAGTCTGCCCGCCAGCGCTACAACTTACGACTGGCCAGGTTGTACTGACGGACACCCGTTCGCCAGCGGTAGCCAAATTTTGTCCGCCAGCGATAGGCTTTTTCCTACAAGTGATCAGTGTGTGTCTCGGAGGGGGATACCTCTTTCATGTTGTTCTTCTCGCCCGAAGAGTTTGATTATGTTCTTCGAAACATGAAAGTTGACACGCCCGAGGACCGGGATGGGTTTCTGGTGTTATTCTTTAAGATTTTCTGAATTCTTACCCAAACCTTATATCTTAGCAACCCTAATGGGCCGTCTGGGCGGTTCAGTTCACTCTCTATACCTCAAACTTTTTAAGGAACCGCAGTGAAGCACAGTGACATGTGGCACATCACCACCCCTCTTAAGATCACACTCACATTTCTTTGGCTCGTTCCCAAACTCTGTATATAAACACTCTTTCCAATCAGACGGCAAAACGACTGCCTTTAAAAAAATGTTGTCATCGAAGAATTAGAACGAAAAAAATCATGGATGATCCGTCGAGACGGTCCACACGGTCATGAGCTTGCCTGCCTCTCCTTTGCTCAACAGCAAAGTGCAGCAAGCAAGAACCAAAAGCCATCCCCTTTGATCCAGGTTGATTTCTGCTAGGTTATGTATTTTACCGGGTGACATGGTTTCTCTCACCATGCTTTTTCACCTGCCCATATAAAACTCTTCTTCCTAATAATTGAATTTAGCAGCTCTCCTGTTAACATAAAAAAAAAAAAGCCATCCCGCGAGCGTGCCACGGCCACTCCTAATCATCACCAGCTGTCATCCCCACCTCCTTCGCTGACACCCGGCCCCACTCCCGCACCCACAGTCCCCGTCACGCATCCGGCCGTTACGCGGGGTTCTTCCGCCGCCACTGGCACGTGGGCCCTTTCCAGCTGACCACCGTCTCCCGCCGCAAACCGCAGTCCCCGGCCGAACCTAAAACAGGAAGGATCAAAACGGCGGCACGAAATTCGAAAAGTAATTAAGCCGCGATTTAGGGGAGTTCCCTGCCTATAATGGCTGCTAAACCCAGCGACGGAAGCGACCGCAGTACGCGTACAGGTTCACGCGCCTGCGCTCCTCGCCATCGCCCGTCGCCGCTGGTGGTGCCGTCGCGCTCCTGTCTCAATCCGCGTGAGCTGGATACTGCTGTCGCTCCTCCTAGTGCCGCTGGCGCCGCGCAGAGCCGAGGGCCGATTTGGGGGAAGGGGTTCAGGGGGTTCGGCCGGTCTGTCGATCGGGGCCTCGCGGGTTCCTGGGAGGAGCGGCGCGGGGTGCGGTGAGTCGCCGTCAGTCCGTCCTTCGTCGTGGAGTATTGCCCGGATTGGCTAGTGATTGAGTGAGTTCGTGGCGGAGGCGCCATGGTCGGCGGCGGCGGCGGAGACGCGGAGGTGAGTGGCATTTTATTGGGGAAAAGCTTGGTGCTCCTGGTTTTTATTTATTTATTTATTATCCGAGGACTGGTCTGAATTTTACTGTCCCGTTCTATATTTTTTTTGGGTGCGTGCGCGAAGAAATCGGGGAGGCATGGCGGCGCGAAGTTGTGCCAGATCTGCGGCGACGGCGTGGGCACGGCGGCGGGTGGCGAGCCCTTCGCCGCCTGCGACGTCTGCGGCTACCCGGTGTGCCGGCCCTGCTACGAGTACGAGCGCAAGGACGGAGCCCAGGCGTGCCCGCAGTGCAAGACCAAGTACAAGCGCCACAAGGGTATGGTTGCTCGTCATCCCCTCCCTTCATTGCATTTCTCTTCACAAGAACATCATCAGTAGACTGAACCAGCCGAGAATCCATTCGAACTGCTTCGTCCTATGACAATGGAAATGGTTCATTGTTTTGTTACCGAGGTCAGTAAGAGATTTGACTTTGCCCGGTTGTGTTATGTTGTTTAGGTAGCCCACCAGCAGGTGGGGATGAAAGCGAGGACGTTGATGTAGGTGGCAACCAGGATCAGAAACACAAGATTCCCGAGAAGATGCTCACCTGGCGCGTGAACCCAGGAACGAGTGACGATGGTCGTCACGCTAATAAGTTCGACAGCGGTGAGATCGGGCTCTCCAAGTATGACAGTGGAGAAATCCCTCATGGGTACAACCCGTCCTTCACTCATAGCCAGGTTGGAATTGATACTTGTGTGGATTAAAGTTACAGGTGTTTCTCAGGAAAAAAAACTTAGAACATGAAACTGACACATGTTTTCTTCATGGGGATTCATTGTACAGGTCTCAGGAGAAATTCCTGGAGCCTCCCCGGATCACTTGATGTCCCCTGCTGGGAAGCGTGGACATCCATTTGCCTATGTGAATCATTCTTGTATGTGTATCTCCCATTACCATCTCGTGTATAGTTTATTGTTCTTGCATCAGCTATGAATATGTAATTTCTTGCTTCTTAATCTTGCCAGCGAATCCATCAAGGGAGTTCTCTGGTAGCCTTGGCAATGTGGCATGGAAAGAGAGAGTTGATGGATGGAAAATGAAAGACAAGGGTGCGATTCCAATGACAAATGGAACAAGTATTGCTCCTTCTGAAGGTCGTGGAAATGGAGATATCGATGCATGTACTGACTATAACATGGAAGACCCCTTACTGTGAGTTATATTTTATCTTGCGCACTATTAGTCATATTTGAATTCCAACAAGAGTTAGTGTTGTCTGCTAATAGTCATATTTGAATTCCAACAAGACCCCATTACATTTAGGAGAGGTGACTTCGGGTGGCTTGTTAAATTTGAATATCTTAGTGTTAAGCCCTTAATTTCAGTTACATATTTTACCCCTTTATAGATATTATTATAAATGGGTATGTATATCTCTCTGAAACTGTAAATACTAGCTTTGTATATGACTTGCAACAATAACTTTGCATATGAATTGTAGGAATGATGAAACTCGCCAGCCTCTGTCTAGAAAGGTGCCAATTCCTTCATCCAGAATAAATCCCTACAGAATGGTCATTGTGCTACGTCTGGTTGTTCTCTGCATCTTCCTGCACTACCGTATCACGAACCCTGTGCGTAATGCATATCCACTTTGGCTGCTGTCTGTTATATGTGAGATTTGGTTTGCTTTTTCCTGGATTTTGGATCAGTTCCCCAAGTGGTCTCCAATCAACCGTGAAACTTACCTTGATAGGCTGGCTTTAAGGTGATGTACAATATTTAGTGTCGATAAAAATGTTTATGCTGTGACAGTACTGACAGTATGTCACTTGCACTATCAGGTATGACCGGGATGGTGAAATTTCTCAGTTGGCGGCTGTTGACATTTTTGTTAGTACCGTGGATCCTATGAAGGAGCCTCCTCTTGTCACTGCAAATACTGTTCTTTCCATCCTTGCTGTGGACTACCCTGTTGACAAGGTATCTTGCTATGTATCTGATGATGGAGCTGCGATGCTACCTTTGATGCACTTGCTGAGACTTCAGAGTTTGCTAGAAAGTGGGTACCATTTTGTAAAAAGTATAACATAGAACCCAGAGCCCCAGAGTGGTACTTCGCACAGAAAATTGATTATCTGAAAGACAAAATTCAGACTTCCTTCGTGAAAGATCGTCGGGCCATGAAGGTAGATTTTGGGTTTATGAGCCCGTATTTGTTGGTTGTTCCAGTTGCAATTATAGGACAATGATTTCTATTAAATCCACAGAGAGAATACGAAGAGTTCAAGGTTCGTGTGAACAGCCTTGTAGCCAAGGCTGAGAAAGTTCCCGAGGAAGGATGGATCATGCAAGATGGCACACATTGGCCTGGGAACAATACTAGGGACCATCCTGGAATGATTCAGGTGAAGCTCGTTCTAGCAACATTAATTTATTAGAGCTAGATATGCTAGCACGGATTTGTTATCACACTAACCGTTTTCTAACTCAAATATATGGTCATTTTCAGGTTTTCCTTGGTCATGGTGGAGGCCTTGATAGTAACGGCGACGAGCTTCCTCGTTTGGTTTATGTATCTCGTGAGAAACGTCCTGCATTCCAGCACCACAAGAAAGCTGGTGCCATGAATGCACTTGTGAGTAGTTAAATGTCACTGAAACCGAAAGTGCCTTATATACTTTGAATACCTGGTTGTAATGGAAGTTGAGTGCTTTCTGCAGGTTCGTGTATCAGCTGTCCTTACTAATGGGCAGTACATGTTGAATCTTGACTGTGATCACTACATCAATAATAGCAAGGCTATAAGGGAGGCTATGTGCTTTCTTATGGACCCTAATCTAGGAAGGAATGTCTGTTATGTACAATTTCCTCAGAGGTTCGACGGCATTGATACAAATGATAGATATGCAAACAGGAACACTGTGTTTTTCGATGTAAGTTAGCAATGCCATTTAAGATTCTGGTGCACATTACTTGTCTCAGTTTTGGCCTAACCTAACCTAGCTTAGTTGGTTTTCATTTATTTTGTTCTCTTTTGCTTTGCCCTTTTGTTTTAGCTGTAGTTTCTGTTTCGTTTTGTTGTCTGGCGGCTGAGTTTTGTACTTTTGGGCTTCTCTGCATCCTCTTCTTATTCAGTGCTGGAGATGATAGATTCTTGTGTGAAATACTTTTATATCTTCATTTGCATTAACTAGTTTTGACGAATCACTGTTCTTAATATTGTTGTATGATCGACTTTCCAGAAATCCAATTGGACTATGATCAGTAACTTATCTGCACCTGTTTGCTGCAGATTAACTTGAGAGGTCTCGATGGCATTCAAGGACCAGTTTATGTGGGAACTGGTTGTGTGTTCAACAGAACAGCTTTATATGGTTATGAACCCCCAATTAAGGATAAGAAGCCAGGTTTCTTCTCTTCGCTTTGTGGGGGAAGGAAGAAGACTTCAAAATCGGTGAGCACAAAAAATAAGAGGTCACACAAGCATGTTGACAGTGCTGTGCCAGTGTTTAATCTCGAAGATATAGAAGAGGGCGTTGAAGGTAGCTTTGAGATATATAACAAATATTGTTGTATTTGCTTTCTCTGTAGTCAGCTTGGCGAACTTTTTTGGACTCGGATTAGGCTGTACTACATTTGTTTCTTACCTGAATGCTATTCATATGATAGGTTCTGGATTAGACGACGAGAAATCACTTCTTATGTCTCAGATGAGCCTGGAAAAGAGATTTGGCCAGTCCAGTGTTTTTGTAGCCTCCACTCTGATGGAATATGGTGGTGTTCCGCAGTCTGCAACTCAAGAGACTCTTCTGAAAGAAGCAATCCATGTCATCAGTTGTGGTTATGAGGACAAAAGTGATTGGGGAAATGAGGTAACTAAGTTATGAACTCAACAAAACCAGCATTTTTCCTACATCAACTGGTCTTCTAAAAAAGGCGACCCAGTCAAGTTTTCTGTTCTGATTTACATAAAAAGGGACTTTACTTATGAACTCTTAGAAGAAATTTAATCTAAATTCACATATGTTCTTTGTTTGCACTGCTGTACCTTGCAGATGATCTATTAACTTGAAACCAGTTTTTTTTTTGCTTCATATCTCTAATGGCGTTGTGTACTTGATATCAACTTGATTTTGATATATTACCGTTTGATCCTTTATTGAATAATATTTAAACGTGGTATTGTGGTTTGCAGATTGGTTGGATCTATGGTTCTGTTACAGAGGATATTCTCACTGGGTTCAAGATGCATGCACGAGGCTGGCGGTCAATCTACTGCATGCCTAACCCACCAGCTTTCAAGGGGTCTGCTCCTATTAACCTTTCAGATCGTCTGAACCAAGTGCTTCGGTGGGCTCTTGGGTCTGTGGAAATTCTTTTCAGTAGGCACTGTCCCATTTGGTATGGCTATGGCGGAAGGCTCAAGTTCTTGGAGAGATTTGCTTATGTTAACACCACTATTTATCCACTCACATCAATCCCACTCCTCATATACTGCATACTGCCCGCTGTTTGTCTTCTCACTGGGAAGTTCATCATCCCACAGGTAAACCTCTGCTTAGTCTCTCTCTTATATCGACAAAACTATGAAAATGTTTATACTGACTATATGTCGAAACATGCAGATTAGCAACATTGCGAGTATTTGGTTTATCTCCCTCTTCATTTCAATCTTTGCCACTGGTATCCTTGAGATGAGGTGGAGTGGGGTTGGCATCGACGAGTGGTGGAGGAACGAACAGTTCTGGGTTATCGGAGGCATTTCTGCGCATCTATTCGCCGTCTTCCAGGGTCTCCTGAAGGTACTTGCCGGTATCGACACCAGCTTCACGGTCACTTCGAAGGCATCTGATGAAGATAATGATTTCGCTGAGCTCTACATGTTCAAGTGGACAACTCTTCTGATTCCACCGACTACTATTCTGATCATCAACCTGGTTGGTGTTGTGGCCGGTACCTCCTACGCGATCAACAGCGGTTACCAGTCATGGGGGCCGCTCTTTGGGAAGCTCTTCTTCGCCTTCTGGGTGATCATCCACTTGTACCCGTTCCTCAAAGGGCTCATGGGCCGGCAGAATCGCGCGCCGACTATCGTTATCGTCTGGGCCATCCTCCTCGCATCCATCTTCTCCTTGTTGTGGGTTCGTATCGATCCGTTCACCACACGAGTCACTGGCCCAGATATCCAAAAGTGTGGCATCAACTGCTAGGAGAGTGGAAGATATTAGGAGCAGAGTTCCACCAATCCTATTGTAGGTGACTCTGTTTGTTAGTTAACCGTGTGATTAAAAGGTTAATGTTAATACTTAATATGTAGTACTTCGGTATCAAATTAACGCTGATATGTCTGGACTCTGGAGCCTCGATTGCATGCCATGCATCTATGTTGAATACGATATGTGTATGTTTGTTGCCTTAGTTACGATCGTTATGGTGTACGTAGTGACTAGTGAGGTATTACAGTTATAATATACATTGCCCGACTAACTTAACGACCGCTTAACTCTTGGTGTTTATTTTGAAGAATCAACTCTTGGCTTGTGAACTTCTACGTTCCGATTTTAACCAAGTTGCATGGAACAGCACATGCATTAGCCATCTGTTGTCATGCCGGTTGAGCTGAAGTTGCTAGCCGTCATATGTAAATAAATTTCTGACTAGTGACAGTTAGACTGAAGATACTCGCACCTGTGCAGACGTCAAACGTTTTCACACATGTATGAATATGCAATAATGTGTCTCATTGTATTTCAGTTTTCTACTAAACATCCCAAGATGGTTTGCATCATGTATGCACAAATATGACTAGCTGTTTTGTACTTTCTATACATCATCTATTCATGTTACAAAAACCCTGTCAACTCTTCCTAGTTTTTGGCTTCGCAGGGTTGTGGAATAACAGTTCCTGCTTTTCGCCATTTTGCGTTCTGGCAGGTGCTTTGGGTCTCACCCTTGCCGCCCTCCATTTTCAGGTCGATGTTCTCCAAGACAATGTCAGAGCATGAGTCATCATTGCTGCAGCTGAGTTTGATAGCATCCTTGGAAATTGTTGTCCCTCTAATGTTCTTGAATACCACGTTGCTAATCTCCACCGCTGATTCCTGCTTCTTGCATGGCGTAGTTGAGTCGCAGTAGTTCTGGTCAATGATGATTGGGTTTTGCACATTGTCCATGATGATGTTTTGGAAGGTGATGTCCTTTGCGTACCCTCTTCCTCCCTGCCATGTCTTGATCCGAGCACCATTGGTTGTGCCATATAACTGTACCGAGTCAATTGTTATACCAGAAACCTCGGCTCTAGAGTTGCCGTCTCCCAAGCTTCCGATGCTGATTCCATGACCCGGACCACACACAACTTTGGTGACGAGAAGATTATGTTCCGTCTTCGATCGACATGCAATCATCCCCGGTCTTGATGACGCAATCTCTAACTTGGACATCTTTGCTCCGGGTGATGTGGATGCCGTCAGTGTTCGGGCTTGTGCCAGGCGCCGTGATGGACAGGCGAGCCAGTTGCACCCCAGTGCAATCCTCAATCGACATATGAATCTGCTGGCTGTCGACAATTTTCAGGTTCTCGACCTTCAAATTGTCACAGCGATGAAATGTCAATGCCGTTGGAGCTGCCGTGCATGGAAGAGACTTGTCTGTTTTGCACGAGTTCTTCCACCAAAGGTCGCCATTGCCATTGATCGTACCGCCGCCGGTTACAGTGAGATCGGAGACGCCCTGGATCATAATCCAATGGTTTATGTTGTCTTCGCTCCATGCTGTCGACCTGCTCGGAGGAGCCACCAGCGTGCCTTTCACCATTAAGACGACGCTGGATTTGCACGGGCCAGAGAGTGTGATGGCCTTGAGGAGGTAGCTCTTGCCCTGGGAGACGAGCAGCACGGCGGGCCGGGACGAGGAGCACGCCGCGTTCCACGCCTTGGCCAGCGCCTGCGTGTCGTCGTGCTGCCCGTCGCCGCGGGCGCCATAGTTTTCGATGCTGAAGGTATTCCGTTGAGTTTCGTTGGCCGAGCTGACATTGCATGGCAAGAGCATCAGGAGAGCCGCCATGGCCAGCACGAGCTTAGTCACGCTCGCAGTCGACGACATTTTTGCAGAGAGAATATGCAAGGCAAGATCTATATATCGGCAAGTCTGAGCGGGGATATAGGTTTGTAGCGTGGTGTTTTGTGGTAGAAGAAGTGTAGATGAGATGGAGAAGAAGGGTCACCGGCGAGGGGTATTTATAGGTGAGGTGCGGGAGGGGCATGCATATGCCTGGGAGAAGATTGGCGAGAGTTAGGCGTGTGTGCATGTGTTGTGGAGTGTCCAAAGCTGCAAGCGCTCGTGATTCCACAATCACCCATGCAATCGATCAGCCTGCGTGCCAATTGGCAAGGAGATAAGCGTGTGCCACATTTCTAATCAGAAAATCTCCATCTCCCAATGGAGTAACGTATCCATAACTCCACGCGTGCGCGCGTGTTTCTCCTTGTGTCACTCCTTTCTTGCGTTGGCGCGTAAGTATGAGTATGGCCACATTCTGCTGGCTCCCTATCTAGTCAATGGATATATATATATCTGGACATGTATGCTTCTACGCTTGCAGTACTTAATTAGCGGACTTCAGTGATCGCTTCTTCATTTTCTATCGGCGTCTTCGTCCTCAATAGGGGAAAGTGGTGAATTAATCAACGACGAAGAACTAGTCCCTTATTACGGCCGCCCGCAACTAGTCTGACGCACTGATCCCGCAGCCAACATATTAACCAAACTAGCACAATGTCCGTGAGTTGCAACGGGTCTAAACAGAAAGAAAAATAGTTAAGTTAACCTTAAGAACAATTTAATATATTTTACGTTGGTACAGTTAATATTAAAGTTGATCTTCAAAATGACGCACTGATCCCGCAGCCAACATATTAACCAAATAAATTAGCCCAACAAAAGAGTTTACCGATCTGCATGCTCTAATTATATCTCACACTCATCACATTCTAACCCCCAAAAAGATTTTATAAAAACTCTCATTGTTGTCATCTGATATACTCCCTCCGTTTGGAAAAGGATGTCTTACATATATCTAAATTCGAGTGTATGTGTACACTAAAACATATCGCTATCTTTTTTAAATAAAATCGAAAAATAATACGCATTTTGAGCAAATATCAAAAATAATACAACCTCGGCTGTGGCATAGCCGAGCAGGTCCTATCGGCCACTGCGTAGCCGACAAGCACTTATCGGCCGCGTCGTGGCCGATATGTAGCTGGACCAGATCGGCCGAGAGATCGACGGGCTAATCGGCCACGACAAAGCCGACTAGCCTAATCGGCCAGGGCAAAACCGACAAGTCCCTGTATGCATGCATGCCTCTCGAGCGGATCATCGCCGTACGCCGCCAGGCTCGCGTTCAGCTTCGACGCCGCCCACCGCAGGTCGTTGGACGGCAGCTCCGCCACCCTCGCTGTCGTCATCCCTGCACGCATGCACGGCCAACCGGCGAGCACGTACGCACGGCACGGCCGGCGAGCACGCACACACGGCAAGGCACGGCCAGCGAGCACGCACGCACGGGCACACGGCACGGCCGGCAAGAACGCACGCACGGCACGGCTGGCAAGCGCACGCACGCACGCTAGCTAGCTAGCACGCCCGGCCAGCCGGCGAGCGCACATGCACGCGCAGCTAGGTCAGCTAGCTAGCTAGTTAGCACGCCTAACCCATCGCGCGCGGGAGGAGGCCAGCACTCGTCGGCCACGGTTAAGCCGATAAGCACTAATCGGCCACGGCAAAACCGATAGGTGCTTGTTGGCCACGGTTACGCCGACGGGTACATGTGCTCTCGGCCGACCAGCTGGTCGGCTGGTCGGCCACACTGTGGCCGACAGCCCCTATCGGCTACACCCTAGCCGAGGGTGTATTATTTCTGAAAATTGCTCAAAATGCAAATTATTTTTCGATTTTGCTTTAAAAAATGTATTATTAAAAAAAATTAGCAAACATATCTACATACATTCGAATCTAGATAAATCCAAGACATCTTTTTTCGAACGGAGGGAGTAGTACAAATCACGAGTCCGTGAAATGCATGCAAAGCTACTAAAACGTGCTCTGTAGCTACATATATACGATTTCCGTGCATTTCACGTGATACCGTCTTACCGTGTCCGCGGAGAACTAGCCCAGTTCCAGTTCTACACTTCTACTACCAAAAGGTTACCGTACGTTTTGCCAAAAAAACATACCTTGTGCGACTGGCGGCTCCTGAGTTTGGCCAAACAGTCTACAATAACCTGCACGTACGGAGTATGAGCATGCGGCATCTAAAGGAGAATTGTAGTTTGGCCAAACAGCCTACAACGACCTGAGTTCGTATATATCTTGCGGTGCAGTATGGATACAAACATAATCAGCTCTATCAGCAGGGACGAAGCTGGAAAAAATAGGTACCGGGGTCGGGCAGGAAAATGCCGACTATACAATTATGGAAGGGCATCGTAATTTTATTTTGAAACAAGGCAAAACACTTGCCATTTTAATTAAGCATGGCAAGGGTGCCCAAATCTATGTAAATAATATAAATAAATTCATGGGAAATAAATGAATGAAATTTTGCAACGAGATATTGACAATTGTTGTCATATTCAAAAGCTTGCATACCGAGTACCGAATGAGCGAAGTCATAAGACTATTTCTTTACACGTGCAGGAAAAATAGGCAGCATCGATGACCTTCAAGATTCTATTTGTACCATCTGGAAATAATGAACAAAAGAAACATATTATATCCACAACAACTATCCGAAACAAATAATAGAACAGAAATATCATTCGATAAAACACATGAAGGGCCACGAAACTCACATTTTGAACATCCCTCCTCGATCTTCAATCTTCAAAGATATCAATCACGTCATCATTCTTGATGGTAGAAAATATATCTTTCTCCACATAGCAAATCAGACACTCACTCATGCACTTCTCACCCATTTTATTCTGTAAAATAATGAAGTCACTGCTGCATCAAAACTTTGTGCCGCTCTTTGTTTCAACACAAATTTGTCCATAATCTCCCATGTGAATCAAGACAGAAATTAAAATTCGGCAAAGAAGAAATATGAGTAACTTCAATTTGGATCGCACATGTATGTAACTTGCACTAGAAACCTGGACTCGGATGTGCTGCTGGCCGGCAGGCACACCAGATAAAAAACAAAACCGCCGCCTTCAAGTTCCACTGGGAGAGAGGGATTGCGATTTCAAGTTTCCTTTGGCTTTTTCGTAGTGGGGAATTGGAGATCAATCAGGTCAGGCCGTCAGGTCGAAGAGGTTTGTTAGATGCGATCGTGTGCGAGATGAAAAGCTGAAGAGACGTGCGCCAGACTGCCGGTGCGCATATTGCCGCGTATACGGTATACCAATCGTATAGGCCTGGGAATAGTACCTGTGTCGTTGGCCTTTGGGCTGTCTTTCACATCCCTTGTCTTCAAAAAATATTTTTTACGGCTTTTGTTGGGCTGAAAAACTGGCGTACAACAGTTGGGCTGGGGTCAGTCAACACTTTGGACTGGGGTCAGATTCAAAATTTCTCAATTCCATTGACTGAAAAGCAGAACATCGTTGGTGTCAGCTGACACCAGTGCTTGTACACGAGCTCCGTCCCTGTCTATCAGGTCTAAGACTTCAGTTAGATGCTGGGTTAATGTTGACAGTTCTCAATTAGTATCCATAGTCGCGATAACAAGTACATCACGGACCACAAGATGGTGGTCCTTATCTCGGCTGATCATATTTTCTTTATGCAGAGGCGGTACACCCGATTTCAAAACTAATATATCCCGAAAACAATTGAATAATGGAACGATCTAATGTACCAGAAATTCAATTTTGCTCCCGGGTGTATATTATCCCTTTACAAAAAGAACACATTTAAAATGTTATTTTTTTGAAATTCTTTTAGCACACACATCTCCACCTTATATATGTGCAAGCTAAGTCTTGCAAAAAAAAAAACAATTTTTTGTGCCCTGTGTGAAAACGACAAAAAAGAAGTGTCATGAATAGTCTTAATTTAGCGCCAACTTTTGTCCTTTTCCACAAGCTACAAAAAAGTAGATTTTTCGTGAAACGACTTTATGCGCTCATAGGATGTGGGACATGTACGCGTAGAATTTTCTTGGTTTTTTTGCATTTCAAATCTGTAAAAAATTTATTTTAAATAAAAAGGTGGACACAAAACGTTGTTCTTGTTGATGTACAACTTACATACACTAAATACAACAAGCATACTACACAAAGAGAAAGAAAGCACAACTTCAAATCTTTGACTACCCTCTTAACAACTACCAAAGAAAACTCTAGTAGTTAGTAAATCTTGGAACCTTCATACACAACTTAGAAAACCGTGTGGCCCTATACACCGCTCGATTGTTACCGACATCACAAAATGCATAGACAATAGTATCGCACGTCCTTGATCAAGTCCTTTAGGCTAAACCCATACTCGTTTGTTTGTCCGTTGTCATATGGAGTAAGTTCAAGTTGTCAGTCGTCCAATATATAGTTTTGTTACATATTTTTCTGGAATACAGTTTGGTAACAAACAACAAAAATACTCAGTCGGGATGTTGCCAAGGTCAACAGTTACTCATGTATATATATATAAAAGAATTTGGAAGAATGTGACTTGAAACATTTCAAAAAATACACTATTACTCACATAATATTCATGTTTACTAGTAACCATACAATAAGGTATATATGCACTATGTATGAACAAATATGACTAGCTGTTTTTCACTTTCTGTACATCATTATACAATAAACCTGTCAATTCCAATCACCCTTCCTAGTTTTTGGCTTCGCAAGGTTGTGGAATAACAGTTCCTGCTTTTCGCCATTTTGCGTTCTGACAGGTGCTTTGGGTGTCACCCTTGCCAGCCTCCATTTTGAGATCAATGTTCTCCAAGACAATATCAAAGCATGATGCCTCGTTACTGCAACTAAGGTTGATAGCATTCTTGGAAATCGTTGTCCCTCTTATGTTCTTGAAAAGTACGTTGCTAATCTCCACCGCCGATTCCTGTTTCTTGCATGGCGTAGTCGAGTCGCAGTAGTTCTGATCAATGATGATTGGATTTTGCACGTTGTCCATGATGATGTTCTGGAACGTGATATCCCTAGCATACCCGCTTCCTCCCTGCCATGTCTTGATGCGGGCACCATTGGTTGTGCCATATAACTGTACCGAGTCAATTGTTATACCAGAAACCTCGGCTCTGGAGTTGTCATCTCCCAAACTTCCGATGCTGATTCCATGCCCAGGGCCACAAACAACTTTGGTGACGAGAAGATTATGAGTACCATCCTCAATGGACATGCAATCATCCCCGGTCTTGATGACACAATCTCTAACTTGAACAACTGTGCTCCGGGTGATGTGGATGCCATCGGTGTTTGGGCTCGTACCAGGCGCTGTGATGGACAGGCGGGCCAACTGCACGTTGGTGCAATCCTCAACAGACATATGGATTTGTTGGCTGTTTACAATTTTCAGGTTGTCCACCTTCAAATTGTTGCACCGGTGAAATGCCAGTGCTGTCGGAGCCGATGTGCATGGAAGAGCTTTGTTGGTCTTGCACGAGTTCTTCCACCAAATGTCGCCGTTGCCATTGATGGTGCCACCACCGGTGACGGTGAGGCCGGTGACACCTTGGATCACGATCCAGTGACTTTTGTTATCCTCACTCCATGCCGACCTGCTAGCAGGAGCCACGAGTGTGCCCTCCAGCATGAAGGTGACGGCGGATTTGCACGGGCCAGAGAGAGTGATGGGCTTGAGCAGGTAGCTCTTCCCCTTGGGAACGAGCAGCACGGCCGGCCGTGATGAGGAGCATGCCAGGTTCCACGCCTTGGCCAGCGCCTGCGTGTCGTCGTGCTGGCCGTCGCCACGGGCACCGTAGTTGTCGAGGACGAACACATTTTGCTGAGCCGAGTTGGCATCGCTCGCGGTGGCTATAGCGTTGCACAGCAAGAGCATCGCGAGAGCCGCCATGGAGAAGACGAGCTTAGACACTCTCACACTCGACGCCATTTGCTGGAGGTCTAAACGCGAAGTAGCTAGCTGAAAACCACAAGTGAGAGCGGGACTCGATTTGTTTCGTGGCGTTTGGTCGTAGTCTCATAGAAGAAGAAGTGTAGATGATCAGATGGAGAAGAAGGGTAACAGGCGAGTGGTATTTATAGGTTCACGCTGGGGGGTTGCTTGTGAGGGAGAAGCTGTGTTAGGCGTACGTGCATGTGCTGTGGAGTGTGCAAAGCTGCAAATGCTAGTGATGAGACATTTGAATGGAGTGGAGTCACCCATGTTACCGCATGCAAAATTTCTACGACGTGCATGGAAAAAATTGTCAAGGAGGAAATCATGCCAGATTTCTGGGACTTGCAGTTGCAGGCTTGCACGCCAGAAACGCGGGCATAACCCAGACCCCAGGTACGCGGGCGTATCCAGAAGCAGAACTCATCCATGCGTGCGTGCGTTGTGTTTCTTCTTTTTTTTGCATTTTCCATACTAGTATTCATACGCAGAGGACAATAATACAAGGCCAGATACAAGCAAAGAAAAAGAAAGGAGGAAACAGAGGGCAACACTGCCGTGGCACGCCATCTACCACCTCGAGGAAACCCAGCCAGCACGAACTCCACCACCGGAGGCGACGAAGAACGCAGCTACCCGGAGTCCTGCACCCTGGAGCGGAGGAGCTCCTAGCCCAGAGGCGTTGAAGAGCCGCATCGATCACCAGCTCCGAAGAGCTGGATCCAAAGACGATGAAAGACCATCGGCCGGGGCCGGGTCCCGAGCACCACCCGCGCCGGATCTGGGGCCAGTACCGCCCCACCTCACCGGAGGTGGCCAGATCCACCGCCTGCACGCCGCTACCCCACACCGCAGTCACCTCGCACCTCCTCCACCGGAACCGCCGCCAGCACGGAGACCGCAGCGCTGGATCTGGCGGGGGAACGACGCACGGCGCGGATCCACCGATCCGCGGCCGCCAAAGAAGCAGGCACGCCACCACGGAGCTCCACCGAGCACCGCCGCCGGAGAGGACGCGAACCTGCAACAAAAACAACACCGGCGACCCCCCCGCCTCCACGGCGCCGCCGGCTGGAGCCCCAAAAGAGCCTACCATAACTACAACCGAGAGGCGGGGATCCCCCACCCTCCCGCCGCCGGAGCGGCCGCCGGAGGGCGAGGGATCCGGCGGATCTGCGGTGAGGAGGTGGATCGACTGGGAGGTTCTAAAAATCGCCCCTCTCGCTACAGGGAACGGGAGGGGAGACGTCCAGGCAGCGTATCCTGTTCGTTTGTTCCGTTGGCTTGTACGTTGTACTAGTGAATCCCATGCTACACACTGTATGTAATTAATGGATGTATATCCTAACCCCGCAAGAGAACGAAGTCAATCGGTATCCTGCATTTCTTCCATTTGCTGTCCTGAAAACTACAGCTTCTCGGCCTGGACGTGCACGCCTCTAAGTTAATTTGCAGTATTTAATTAGTTTTGCACGCGATTAGGGTATGTACAATGTTTGATAAGACATTATTATCTTAGATTCGCCACGTAATTTAGATATATCAATAAACATGATATCAATGGATTATTTTTTAGTCGTATCTCTAGTAATCAGATATACCTAAATTTATGGTGTGATAAGAGCATCTGTAGCCGATCCCTCAAAAACCGGTTAAAAGAATATTCTCCTCAGTCGCTCGTTAGCTAGCTGATCTCTTTATCGGTTTTAGAGGTGTATATTCTCCTCGGTCGCTCGTACTCTTGTATTTACTCCTCTACCTAATCGATGAGTATAATTTTTCATCTACCTCTCAGCCGCCGCTCGACCGCATCCTCTCTGGCGCCGACCTCCTTGTTTTAGTTGGCTACCAAGCGACACCACATAGCACCCACCGCGCTCTTCCCGCATTTTGATTCAGTCGCCGCTCGTTTATAAATTGACGCTTATACGCTCGTCGTCGCCAGATTCAACACACCCAGACCCCGGGGTCATCGCAGACCAAACCGCGCAGCCACCCCGATCGCTCCGCGCCACCCCACGATGTGTTTTCCTTATCTCGACTCTCGCATCTCGCCGGTCGACCGACTGCCGACACATTCACATCCGCCGCTAATTGGAACACGTCGAGGAGGTGCGCCGACAGTACGACCTCTACAAGTCGGGGAAGATGGACAGAGCCAGATCATCCAGACTGTGACCACGACACATGCACATACCAGGAATGAGAGATGATCACGTCCGAGATCACTGCCATCGATTAGTTTGTTTAGTTTTTACACAATTTTAGTTTAGATTTACTTAAGAGATATGTAAATATAGTTTATATTAATTGCTTGAATCAAGTTAATGGACTAATTTGAATCAAGTTTGTATGAATTCTGTTCAAATTTTCTTAAGGAGTTAAGTCAAGGATTCGGCTAGAAACAGCTAATTTTTACTACTCTAAATTATAGGGGACCGGCTAGAGATGGCCTAAGAGCTCATCATGTAAGTAAGAGAAGACAAGACTATTTTTTATTTTTCTCTCCTCCAGCTCACCAATTATTTTACGTGGCAGCGCTAAGATATAACCATTTTATATGCTCTGAATTTACGAGTGTGGACAAATGGAAACCGAGCTCCAGGTAGCTCTTCATTTTAAAAAGTTCGAAAAAAATCCTGGATGTATACTATGCCAAATTCTACCAACGTGTAAAATCGCAATTAGAAATCTATTATATTTTGAGCTGTTCAAAAATGACAAAATCTGACATTTGAAAGTAGTGAACAGTGCAAATTTTGTATTCTCCAAAATCTATCATATTTTGATATTTCTGTTTAGCCCAGAATATGATTTAGTTTGAGTTGATATTTTGCAGTTGGTACAATGTATCATGTTCTCCATTCCGGATTTTTTTTCAGATTTTTTGATACTTTAAAATATAATATTGAATTTTCAAAATAAAGAGCTCCATGAAACTCGGCCTTAAAATACATTGCCTATAATTTTTTGGTGAAAGTCAAGTTTGACCAACTACATAGAAAAAAATATCAACATTTACAATCTCAAATCATTATTATCAATCATGAATTATATTTTCCTAGTCGTGTGTGATTTGTTTATATAGTTAATCGTACTCCCTCCGTGTCAAAATACAAGGCGCGCTATTTTTAAGGTGGTCTTTGACACTCAACTTTGACCACCAATATATATCAAAATATATTGAATGAGAATGTATATATGATACCGTTGGATTCGTCTTGCAAAATTCTTTAATTCCATATATCTTTATAATAATTTTTGGTACATATTATAAGTACAAATCATGGTCAAAGTTACACGGCGTTGACCAGCGAAATTAAAGGGCGCCTTATATTTTGAAACGGAGGGAGTACTTTAAAATGTTTGATTTTGACCAAATTCATAGACAACGTATTTTGCGAAGGAGGGGTACATCATGGACGCAATGATCGATTCTTCAATTTTCTGTCGCGCATAGTTCTTCGAGTTATCGAGTTCCACAAGGAATCGTGGCTAATTACTGCCGCACGCACATAGTCTGACGTACTAGGCCCACAGCCAGAAAGTCAACTATGCATGTCCATACGCTCGCCTGACTGGAGTATGTGTTTTGTGATTCAGAGGTGTCTATTAAGCATTTGTTCATCGGATGTCTCTTTGCACGTCAAAATTGGAGACTAATTCACAAAATCCCAAATTGGAGACTTTAAATTTTTGAAACGATGTTTTGCTTAAAAACACTTGAGTTGCGCATTTTTTATAGGTTGTCCACCGAGATACAGACTGGATTTTGCTAATGTGTTAGAAAGAAGAATATTGATTTTGGGGAGATTTGGTGATAGGTGAGGAGGTTGTGCGGTAGGAGGGAGATTAGATTAAATAAAAATAAATAAAATAGTCTAAACGACTAAATTAAATTATAGAAACTAAATTGAGTATCGAGATTTGTTGTATAAAATGTTTGTGTTTGAAAGAGATATGTAGTTATTGAAAATCAATATAATATGTGTGAGTGGGATGTAGAACGTGACATTTGCCGCTTTCATCTGCGATGCATAAAAAACTGGAGATGCAATTTTTAGGGAGCTGGCCAAATAAACAAGAGTATCAAATTTGCTGTTTTCATTGGACTTGCTCTTTGTTAAGTAACTCTCCTGATACCATGAGAGCACGGACTTGATGTAGAGCAATTCATTGGTGTATCGAGTACACCAACTTTTTTTGTGAAACACATCACAAATGCAGATATTCACACACATAGACATTTATTCAAAATCACCACGGCCGGCCCGTTATCGAGTAAAGCATCGCGTCCCACTAAAAGAATATTCCCTAAGACGCGTGAATGTCAAATACGTGCTTTGAACTCTGTTTGACTGTTGACCTAGAAGGGCAACCACTCTTCTAATCATTCAACTAGGGGTTGGTTTTCTATATCATAGTATCACACAAACTGGAAAGCTACTAAAAGGTGCATGCATTTCACATTTTCACGTGACACCGGCCGTGTCCGAGGCAAACTAGCCCCCCAGCTTCGAGTTCTACACTAGTACTGTGCTACTAGTCAAAGCTAGCGTACTTTTTCCCCAAATGGGCCCGCCCGCTGCTGATCACATCCTCCGTCGCCGCCCGACCAACTTCCTCTGCTCTGCTTTGGGTTGCGCTACTCTCCGGCGCCTTCTTCTCAAGGTTACTGAAGAATCCAGGAGATCGAGCCATACATTTTGCAACTAAGAGCATCTCTAGCCGTGCCCTTAAACCGCCGAAGCTTAAAACATGTTTACGGTTCACGAAAAACGTGTTTTGAGGGCTGAAAACAGGCGCGGCAGAATAGAAACCGTATGCTAACAGGTTCACACGGACAATGGTCACTGAATAAGATGATTAATTGAATTCCAGCAAATTAATTGAATGACTATCTCCGTATGTCCGAGTCCATCGCCGTATGTACGTAGTCTTAGAGCAGTCTTAGAATATTCTGTTTTAAGTTTCGGCATACGGTTTCTATTCTGCCGCGCCTGTGTTCCGAAACTGTAAACCTAAAAACATCAATTTGTCAAAATCATCACTAATATGTCAAATTGCTCACAATTTCGACATTAGTTTAGAAAATAACATAGTTTCACAAATCTAAGACGGCAATTAACATAGTTTTGAATCTATATGGCCAAAAACATGTATCCAAATTACCACCCGCATCATCCAAATGACCTAGACCAAGACATCACCATCAACGGCACCACCACTAGCACCACCACCACCACCACCACCGGCACCACCACCACCACCACCATCACCACCACCACCGGCACCACCACCATCATCACCACCACCACCACCATGACCACCACCACCACCGCTAGTTTTGATCATCGCTTGTTTCCTTCGTTTTAAGATCTCCCTCCTTGCGATGTCATGCCACTCCAAGGTGACTTCATCCATTTCACCTTGGTTCATCATCATGATCTTGTTCTCCTCGGCAAGGAGCTTGGCCACAGACTTGTTCTCCTCGGCAATGGATCTCCTCTCTTCAATCTCGGCCTTGCGCTTCCCTTCCTCCCAGAGTAGTAGCCACTTTTCTTTCTTCTCTTGAGCTTTCTTCTCGGCCAATTGATGCTTTGCCTCGAATGTCTTGGTACCATGGTCTCATTTGATTGCACCATTTGATCAAGGTTCTCCCTCAAGCTTGATGCCCCGGCTTGCTTCTTGAGCCTTTCCATGGCTTTCTTGTTTCCTTCGGGCTTGTTCTTGTTCCTCCCTCCACTTGCGGCATCATCATCATCTTCATCATCCTCCATGTGTATTTCACCCTTTTTTGGTTTTTGGTCCCTCAACTTCCATTTCTCACTTCGTTGGAGAATTTTCCAACAATGATCAAGTGCAAATGGCTTATGCTTGGGAGCCGGCATGTGAAGGTACCTTTCTCTTGCAATACGTTCCTAAATAAATAAAATCATGTCAATGATGAACAGTAGCAAACAATGCAAAATAGTTAAACAATCCAAAACTTAGCTCACCCAATCGGCCTCAACGGTTCCACTCGGAGGAGCATTTTGCACTTGTTGCAAGCATCCACTCCACCGGCTACATATATTTTTGATCACGTCCCAACGGCCTTGGAGTGATCGGTAGGTCCGGGGCACCGTTTTACCATTGCGCGGCATCAGTTGGAAGAACTTGTCCTCCACACTTTGCCAATACCGCTTGTGGGTTTGATCATTGCCGTGAATAGAATCGAGAGATAGACTCTCCCAAGCACGGACCAACATCTAATCTTCCAATATTCTTACCTCGTTGTTTCAACACGGACCCATCGACCTCCTCGACCTCATCTTCTTCGTCGGCACCACCATCAACGCCACCGTCCGCCTCGTTGTTGCCAAAATTGCCGGGGAGGGGGGGGGGGGGGGGGTTCTCAATGTCAACCGACCCGACATTCAACATGTCAACGAATGATTGCATAGGAGCATCAAACAACGGGATGCTACAAAATCGAGCAACATTTTCACTATAAGCTACTCCAAACGTGAGCATGGTCGGTGGAAAAGAGTTCAATTCTTCATACCTCGAGGTGCCGGCGACGTTCGCGGGCGGAGCGGCAGGGGTGGCGGTGCGCTTGGCGGTGGAGGCGGCTGGCGCGCTGGCCTGCCTCACCTTCCTCACGGCCGCCCTCTTCTTCGGAGCCTTCAACCCAGTCCCGACGGGAAAGGATGGGGAATTGGCCACCGGGCCCGGAGAAGCTATAGCGGTGGTGGCGGCGGCAGCGGCTAAGGCTTGGGCCGCGCAGACGGTACCGAGTCTCTTCCTCTTCTTGCTGCCGGGATCGGCCGCCGGCACGTGAGCGGCGGCGGCAATGGCGGGGAACTCTGCCCGGCCAGCGGGATCTGTCGATGGCGCCGCCCCAACAGGAATGGTGACCAGGGATGAATCGGAGGACTTCATGGCGGCGCTTGGGCCAGGGCGCGGTTGCCGGAGTGGGGGAAGAAGAATCGGCGGCGGCGGCGGCGGAAGGAGATGGGTGGTTGGCAGGCTGAAAGTTCCCTCCCGCCAACGAAATGGAAGGATAAGGTTCTCCCTTCGGTTCGGCGGCGAAAACATAACTTTCAAGGTTCCGTGGGCCGAATTCACGGGCGCCCTCAAAATCGTTTACGGGTCGGCTCGGTTTAAGGGTTCTATTCTTTGCGTTTTTAAGGTTATTTTAAGGTTTGGCGGCTTTTATGGGCACTGCTAGAGATGCTCTAACCAACGCTCCAGATTTCTCCTACCACTGACTTCCTCTTGTTTTTACCTGCATCTTTCATCTAAAAATAAGTACATGAATCTTTGGATTGTTAGATTAGGAGGCAGTGTCGTCTATATTTGTGCTTTTGCTAATCTTGTTCCTCGTGTTTGATGCTCTTAATTTCTTCCAAGTTGTGCCTCGTGCAGGATCACCGATTAGCAAGAGATAGAAAAGAAGAAGGAACGTCAATTGTTTTACAAGAGAGCATCAATACTCAGCTAGGCAAACAGCTAGTGAAAAAGTATTGTTATTTTGCAGCTACATACAGGTAGAAATTCAGACAAGACAATCATCTCATTCTCGGATTGCTTTCAGCTTCTCATTCCAAAGACACCATCAAGCAGCTGACACCAGTTGGTCTTGGAGGAGGCCTCACATCCTTGTGGCCTTCCTGATGACCCTGGACAGGTTGCTGCAGCAGTCATCTCCTTCTTGCAGCCGTTTCTTCTTCCTCTTCTTAAACTTCTTCGGTCGGGCTCCGGCAGATCCTCCACCGCCTTGACGTTGCCCAGCGATGCGAACGACTGGGACTTGCCATCGTAGAACCTCGACAGCCCTCTCCTGGAAATAAGTAGCAAATCTTCAACTTTTGTCATCCAAGATCTGATCACGCAGTGGAAACATATGGGTTCATGATGAGGGCTTGCCTGATCGGTGGCAGTTGGGCCATGAGGCGGGACATATCATACCGGTGCTCTGGATGTCGCTTCTGATCATCGTCTTCAGAGCCTGCCGCTGGTTCCACTGTCAGGCACACGACGGAAGGACCAGCGCCGGAGCCGGAGAAGATAGGAGTGGAGCAGAGATCATCCATGAACCTAGCCTGGTGTGCAGTGCAGTACAACAACACAGCGAAGTGGACCTTCCATTCCATCTCAGTTTCCTTATAGTAGTTTGTACCATACACGGGCAGTCAAGTTGAGTAAGATGAAGTATATTCTCAGTGTATTGGAGCACAAGTACAAGTGGAGCAAAGGAATGGTACAAGCTGCAAGATAAGTATCTGTACAAAAGGGGCTCGTTTCTCAGCCAGATATTTTGTTGACATTCCAGTTAATAATTATACCACATTTATTCATGAAAGAGACATGCAGGTTGTTTCCTCCTTTTGTCCCCAACCAAAACACATTTACTGTCTGAGATGGATAATATGTCAGGATGGCAACCCCGTGCACACACCTGCCTGATGCAAGTTCATACTTCCTGTACAAAACTGCGATATCTACATCTGAGGGAACACCAAACTGGTATGAAAATGACAAACTGACAACGATTTGGATCAAATTAGCGCTTTCATAGCAATCTCTCACACATTTATCACATCCATGAAGCAACAAGTGAGCTCAGCAGATTTTACAACTACTTTCAGGAAAGTACAATAAGTTATATCATGAAAGGATCATGACAACTGCAGCTACCAAAACAAGAAAACGAAAAAAACCCAGGCTACATGATTTAGGTTCTACCAGCAAGAACCAAGCAAATTAGTCAGATCAGATAAGCAGCACGCCACAGCCCTCGATGATGCCTAACGATGGAAGTTCAGTTCAAGCCATCTAGCCAGAAGATAATGTCAGAACCGCTGGCTTCACTTTTTGTGCACCCTGCAGTCTGGAGAGTTTTGCGGCAAGGGTGACAACGGATGCCTTGACGCATCCACATTGTTGAAATCGATGGCCAGGCTGATTGGGCTCGTGTCCTTAAGACTTGATGATTTGCGCTTCTGCTGCAAGCAGAGCAAGACATTATTGCATCGCATCAACATTCTAATCTAGATATTCAGATAATAGGTAATCATAGCTTCTACCAACAATTCTACTCCAAGTGTATCAGACCAATAAACACATGGTTTATGACTGGTATTTTACCTTCATGGAATTACTGGCAGAGTGCTTTCTTTCAGATCGATGTTTTTGCTCTTTGTCCAGTAAGCTAATCAGCCTTTTGTTCGCTTCGTCAAGAGTTCTGTTTTCCTCGAATAGCAACTTTACCTGGAAGGCAACATGAAGAAAATCTAAACATCAGAACCACATTAGTGTTGCACAGATTGACAAACACTGAGAAGACGATAAGTTGCAGGTTCAAAACATAGCTGAAAGGACAAGAGGGCTTCAATATCTTACCTCCTCCTCTGCTCTGTTGAGGTTGGTCTTCAGTATTTCCTTGTCCCTCTGCAGAGCTTGCACTTCATTATTTAGCGCAGTAAGCTGGACATGAAGAATCACACAGGTACAATGAATATCGGAGGATCAGATTAAACAGCACCACATAAAAAGGTGGACACCACTGCATTAGTAATTTCAAACACTCAGCACACAAGCATGTATCTAGAAACTATGTAAATTGACAAGGAAAAAAGGTTTCTAGCAAACAGAATGTTCACTGAATGTTGATCTGATACTGACGCACACCTACATATGCCCATAGAACTGAGAGACCTCAATTCTACTTGTACCATATCAAGATTAGAGCCAAAAGTAGACCCCAGCTTTTAGCAATTATTTTGGAGGCCAGACGAACTAATGCAGCTATTGCACGCTGTACAGTAAAAGACCTAGGAAATGTACAACTTTCTTTGTTCCCCTGCTGCAACTTGCTACTAAAAATGCTCACATAAAAAATGTCTCATTTGGTCCTTAAGAAAGGAAACAGATTAATGGCCATGCCATACATTATGCATTAACATCAAGACAGTATCAGTAGATTTGTTATCCTTGAACAAAATTTTGGTGTAAATCGAAGTCCATTTTTCTATACTAACTAGATATAGGACAACCACCAAATAATCAGATGGAGTTGTATAGATCCCGGGCCAAAACCAAACCATGCAACACAATCAATCAAACTGAATGTGCAAACTTAAAGATATAGAACTCATTAGCTAAGGAATGAACTATTATGTGCAGCAAACTATCCCATTGGGAACAATCAACAAGGGCCAACAAGCATGGATTTATGTTAAACTAGAACGCAGGCTGGGTGTGTGATTTCAGGGGTTCCATTGTACTAACTCGGGATCAAGATCAAATGTAAGCTATCCCCTTTTTGGGGGCGCATTGCTGGTTACTCCAAAAGGAGTACAAGACTGGAACAGAAATTCTTGGCAAACTGAAAACGAGAGAGGGGGGACGAAGAGAGGAGTGGGAGGTACAGACGTCGGGGGTGTCCTTGAGGCGCGCCCGCAGGTCCTCGTTCTCCCTGGCGAGCTCGTCGCAAGACTCCATGGAGCGCTCGAGGTCGCGCTCGTAGAGGGTGCACTCCTTCTCGAGCCTGGCGGCGTCGGCGGCGAGCCTGTTGCGGTCGGCGGCCATGGCCTCCTTCTCCTCGACGCAGCGGCGGATGCCCTCGGCGTTCATGGCGGACTCCTTCTGCGCGTTCACGCGGAGAAATCGGGTCCGTTAGTCCGGGGCGTTGCGGCGAGATGAGATGAGATGAGATGGAGTAACCGCCGAGGCGGAATTGACGGGGGGAGAGGGAGAGGGGGGGACGGACCTTGAGGAGCTCGATGCGGCGCGCGGCGGCGTGGAGGTCCTCGTCGAGGGCGAAGACGTGGTCCTGGAGGCGGCGGCGGAGGTCCTCGGAGGCGAGGAGCTTGAGGCGGAGGGATCGCTCGGGGACGGGGAGGCCGAGCGAGGACCCGATGGAGTCGCGCACGTAGCGCTCGGCGCCGCCCGGGAGCGCGGGCCTGGAGGGATCGGCGTCGTTGTCGTCGTCCGGCGCCATGGATCCCGTCGCCGCCGACGGTGAGGAGGAGGCGGTCGAGAGAGGAGGAGAGGCTTTGATTTGGATTTTGAAATCGCTGCTGCTGCTTCTGCCCGTTTGTGCGTGTGAATGAAAGGGGAATCAGATTATCAGAGTAGAGCTGTTACGACCTGTTGGTGGGCTATTTTGGGTACGCTTTCTGTTTGGGCCTTCTTTTCTTCCGTCTGGTGCTGGCCCATCGCAGCTTGCTTTCAACCTTTTGTTTTTGCTCTGTTACCGGCCACTCCTACTTTGATTTGATTTTTTTTGGTTTAGATAATCATATGTTTCGATAAGCCCTAAAAAAAACCTATGTTTGTAATTGATTTCATGTTTTAGGAATAAAAGACAAAAAAAATTATCCATCGATCTCAAAACCGAACCTATCAACACATGCAAATCCTCAAACCAAAGAAACACCTCGAACCGAAGAACCTTCTTGAGCCGAAGAGGCTACATAAACTGAATCCACTCCATAAATAGGACCTTCAATTTATACTTAAGAAAATGTCAACCTTCCATATCATGTTGCTAGTTCCAATACTTGTCTCAGACTCGGAATGTATGTTATTGTTTAATTAGGGTCACTGTCTTAGGACACCTATTGAGGACTTGGATCCAAACATTAAAGATGTATAAGGGAGTATATTAGTTTTTATCCATACCAACCTTTTGGTCACAAATATAAGTAACAACTTTTGAATAGCCGGCAGACCTAGAAGTTTTCATGATGCTTGGTTCAAAAATCATGGCGGTTGGTTGGTGTATAGTGTTGCTAAAGATGCAACATTTGTTTTCCATTGATTTCTTTTTAAGCAACCCAAAGCACACAACTTTGGCATTGAATCATTCACAAAGGCGGGCATTAATTTTTTGAAAGATGGACCTAGTGTCATAATGTAAATGTTGGTAAACCTGATGGTGCCCACAATAAATCTAGACAATGTTATGACGCTTTCAAAAATCAAAGGCAATATGTGGAACATGTACGATGGAGTGTGGTACCATAAAGGATGAACAAAAATATAAAGATCTGCTTATCATTATATTGGGCGTTATCATATTTCTTATATTGGGCGCCCGCAGGTCCTTGGGATTAAGAATGTTCCTGACACAGGAACCACTTCTCTAAAGGAAGCTTTGAATGGTATGTTTCTTGATCATGGTCTTTCTATGTCTAAATTGAGAGGGCAAGGGTATGATGGTGCTTCTAACACGAGAGGCCAATTATGTGGCTTGCAATGGTTGATATTGGATGAAAATCCATATGCATTTTATATTCATTGTTTTGTCTACGAGTTACAGTTAGTGGTTTTCGTTGTTTCCAAGTGTTGTTCCTCCATATTGGATAGTTTTATGAAAGTGTTTTTAATCCACAAATAGGTCTGCATTGCACAACCAAGATACTCAGCTCGACTAGCTTAGAGGTCATATGTTCTTCGTATATATATGTAAAATAACTGGCGAGAATGGGACTTGAAATATTTTTGCAAATACACTATTACTTAGCACAATATTGCATTTTCCGAGTAAACATCCAAAAGGGTTCACATGCTGTATGCACAAGTATGACTAACTAGTTTGGAATTTCTATACATCATTTATACATTATATAGAAAACCTATCAATCCTAATAATCCTTCCTAGTTTTTAACTTCACAGGGTTGTGGAATAGCGGTTGTGCGTTCTCACAGCTGCTTTGGGTGTCACCCTTACCACCTTCCATTTTTAGGTGGATGTTCTCCAAGACAATATCAGAGCAGGAGGCACCATTGCTGCAGCTAAGCTTGATAGCATCTTTGGAAATGGTTGTGCCTCAAATGTTTTTGAACAGCACATTGCTAATTTCCACGGCTGAATCCTGTTTCTTGCATGGCGTTGCTGAGTCGCAGTAGTTTTGGTCAATGATGATTGGGTTTTGCACGTTGTCCATGATGATGTTTTGGAATGTGATATCCTTTGCGTACCCGCTTCTTCCCTGCCATGTCTTGATCCGGGCACCATTGGTGGTGCCATATAACTGTACCAAGTCAATTGTGATACTTGAAACCTCGGCTTTGGAGTTGTTGTCTCCCAAACTTCCGATGCTTATTCCATGGCATGGACCACACACAACTTTGGTGACCAGAAGATTACGAGTTCCATTCTCGATGGACATGTAGTCATCCCCGGTCTTGATGACACAATCTCTAACTTGCACATCTTTACTGCGGGTGATGTGGATGCTGTCGGTATTGGGGCTCGTGCCCGGTGCCGTGATGGACAGGCCAGCCAGTTGCACGTCATTGCAATCCTCAACCGACATATGGATTTGTTGGTTGTTCACAATTTTCAGGTTCTCCACCTTTAGATTGCTGCAGAGATGAAATGTCAATGCCGTGGGAGCCGCTGTGCATGAAAGTGCCTTGTCTGTCTTGCACGAGTTCTTCCACCACATGTCACCGTTGCCATTGATCGTGCCGCCACCATTAATGGTGAGACCGGCAATGCCCTGGATCATGATCCAATGACTTCAGTTCTCCTCGCTCCATGCTGACCTGCTCGGAGGAGCCACCAGCATGCCTTTCACCATGAAGACGACGCTGGACTTGCATGGACCAGAGAGGGTGATGGATTTAAGCAGGTAGCTCTTTCCCTTGGGAACGAGTAGCACGGCCGGCCGGGAAGAGGAGCACGCTGCCTTCCACGCCTTGGCCAGCGCCTTTGTGTCGTCGTTCTTCCCGTCTCCGCGAGCGCCGTAGTTGTCGAGGACGAACACGTTCTGCCGAGTCTCACTGGTGGAGCTGTCATCGGTCGCCGTTGTAGGTGCAGCATGCAGCTGATGAGCACCGGACAGCAAGAGCATGACGAGAGCCGCCATGGAGCACACGAGCTTTGTCAGGGTCACACTCGACGCCATTTGCAGGAGGGTGAAACGCAAAGCAGCTAGCTAAAACCACAAGTCTGAGCGGGACTCAGCGGGAGGTGGACGAATTTGTTGGTTGGTTGTTTGATCGTAGAGCAGTAGAAGATGTATAGATGAGTGAGAATGTGAGATGCAGAAGAAGGTGTAGCCGGCGAGGGGTATATATAGGTCTAGGGAAGAAAGAAGGCGTGCAAGTGGATATCGTACGTGGAGAGTTACGCGTATGTGCATGTGTTGTGGAGTGTGCAAAGCTGCAAACGCTCGTGATGCCATGGAATTACCCATGCTAGGGGCGCATGAAAGCAAGAAATGAAGAAATTCTACGTGTGCATATGCCAATTGCCAAAGGAGATAAGCATGCATGCCAGATTTCTCAGATTTGCAGGGTCTTGCACGACAGAAATGTTGAGTTGTAGCCAAAACTTGCACCACGCGTGCGCGCGTGCGTGTTTCTCCTCCTTTCACTCATTTCTTGCGTTGGCTCGTACGCAGTGGCGGAGGACGGGAAAAAAATGAGGTCGAGCGAAGTTTAAAGCATACAAGCGTTTTGCGAAAAAATGTGACAGAATACAATCAGATGCGTACGTATGCAAATGTTTTTGCGTACGTATATAATAATCTACCCTACCTTGCCCTACTGGGTCCTCCGCCACTGCTCATACGCATGGATAATATCTTGGACATGCATGTACGCTTCTACGTGTGCACTTACGACTTAATTAGTTTTGCGCGATTAATCGAAGATACTTAAGTCGCACTACAAGACTAACGTTCTATGCTGTTGGCCTATAAGAGCAAGTACAATAGTACAGACAAGGCTATAAGAGATTGTCATGTCATTTATAGCCAACCCTATAGTCAACATGTACAATAGTTAGATATAAGAATGTGTTACTTTATTAAGATATAGCCCACATCCCACTTTCGCAAAGTACCTAGGAGCACGTGCTAGAGCTGACACTTTCAAGAGAGTCCACTCCCCTTCTCTCTCCTCCATATCATCCAACAAATATTATTTTAATCCTTATAGCCTGCTTACATAAACTTATTGTACTTGCTCTAACCAAAAGCCGCCGACATATTCTCTTTCGACATCTAGCTAGGCAGGCGTTGATGGACGCAATGATCACGAGTCATTCATATGCTCCTTCTCCGATTTTTGCGATCGGCTAATTTTTGCACAACAACAAAAGTGGTGGATTCATACGCACCATGGAGTCTGACCCTCGGGGCCCACAACCAGAGAGTCAACCAAACATGTCTATGGTAGGCACACCCGTGACGAATACATGAGATCAGCACGACGGACACGGGACACTCACTCATCACCTGACCTGATTAGGGCGACTGTATCGACGTGAGCACGCGAGAACTGCAAGTCTACTAAAACTTCGACAATAGTTAGTAAACTTTATTACGTAAATTCTTTGTTCTTCTCCCCATAGTACAAAATTTGTCATACAAATTCATGCATTTTGTATTTACATGCTTGGGAGCAAACACCTTTCTAAAGTTTTATGACATTGATTAAACTATTAATCCTTCAAATTTATTTGAACAACATGCGATTTGAGTTAATTTAGGGGTTGGATATAGCTAGGACAAGAAAGGAGTGCATAGCCTTCACGTATAGCACTCATAGTTGGGCCGAGTTACAACAAAAAACTGACTTGCAAGAAAATAATGATAAAAAATGCATATAAAAAATGCACTCATAGCGATCCTACATTTGTTTTTAAATTAGTCACGATGTAACCTTTTTCCTAGCATGAACGTGTGTTGTTGTCTTGCCTTGTCAGACCCGACATGTGGGCCTAATGCTGACAAGAGCTGTGAAAAACCTAATTCAGGTTATCTATGCTTGGCTCCTCAAAAGTGTGGGCTAAGTGAAATAAGTGTGGTTTTGAATTACCTTTATCATAGTGTTGTGGTTCCTTTATCTTAATGTAGTTTGGTTCCTAAAAGATCCTTTTGCATGTGAAGATTGTTTGGTTGAACCACTAGAAGAAAGATAAGGCATACCTTTTTTAGCGGTTGAATGGATGCATTTTTTGTACGAAATACAGTGCAATTATATCATTCGAAAAAATTCTTAAGATTTTCATACGAAAACAGCAAAATTCTTCAGCATGTATTTATATTTTTGAGAGAGCAAAAGAGAGAGCAAAAGGTACACGAGATTTGAACTAAAAAAATTATGTCTTACAAATCAAAAAAGCCACGCGCCAGAAGAATTCCTAAAGATTATTCGGATCCTCCAAATTTCGTATGGTTACCATTTGAATAAAATGGGCCCAAGCTGCATACCAAAATGGAAAACTTTAGAACCGAGTCAGTGACAATGGGCATCTACCGCTGACGTATTAGACCTGAGCCAGCTTATCGCAGCAAGGAGACTGTTCGGCCAAACTCAGGAGTCGCCTGTCGCACCAAGGTAACTCATGACTATGCCCTTTTTTTTTGAAAGGATCTTACACTGCGAATTCAACCACCGAAATACACATCACATAACAGAAATTCGCAGAAGTAACAAACCGAAGAACACAGCGCAACAGCAACAAGTGCTGAACCACCGCAAAAGCCTGAAGAAGACCTCCAACGCCGAGCTCCGCCGGAGAAGAAGGCGCCAGGCCGCCGCACACCCCAGGAAGGAAGCACCCCACTCATGTAGAGGCCGCAGAAGCCGTCCGCCGCAAGCGACGGAGCCGAAGATCGCTGAACACGCACGGCCATGGCGCCTTCAACCTGCAGCCACCCCTCTTCCATCCAACCCTGCGCTGAGCTCGAACACGGCTTGCCGGAGTCACTGCCAAGAACACCTCGACCACACCTTCTCCCCTCTCCACCACGACCGGCCGGAGCAAGACAGGGAAAGGCAAGGACGCCAGCAGCGACCACCGACATCCCAGAAGAGCTCCTGTACAAGCGGAGGAGAACTCCAGTGGCAAGCACCGGCACCCCGCCGCTCCACCCCCAGCACCCCCATGGCGTGGCCAGGAGGAGCCACACCAAGACGAAGAAGGGGCGAGGGACAAAATCTCCGCAAGCCAGCCGTCACCTCCGCCGCGACGACCGCCCCTAGAGAACGAAGCCTCACCGGATCCGCCGATCCGGGAGGAAACCACGCTGGAAGCTCGCTGACACCGCTCCGTAGAACGCCGCCAAGGAGGAGATCGAGCTCCAGAAAACAACTCTCCTATTGGCGGTGAAGTCCTCCCAAATCCACCACCGAGGAGACCTAAAACTACCCTATCTACACGCCGGGAGACCGGGAACGCAACCCCCACCACCCCTCGCCGCCGCAGCGACGAGAGGCGGCGAGGATCTGCTCCGGCTCCGGCGGGAGGAAGGGGAAGACCTTTTTTCGCCCTGGTCGCCTCTCTCGGATACTGTAGAGAGAGGGGAAAGGGGTTGGCCGTGGTCAAGCAGTTTGACTATGCCCTTTTTTGGCAAAACGTACGCTAGCTTTTGGTAGTGCTAGTGTAGAGAGAAGTCATAGTTGTGCTAGTTTTCTGCGAACTCTCACGTGAAATGCATGCAAAACGATGTACAGTACAACAGTGTAACTTCAAGCACTTCGATATATTGCTATAATGGTGGACAGACAATACATTTTTTTTTGTAGAAACCCCCAAAGGAACCACATTTGGTGTATAACAAGCAGGACATGTCCTTTATGAATTTCTGTACATAAGATCTATTCATGCTAAAACAAACTATTCGACTTCCACTACTAGTTAGTTTTTCCCTTTACAGGGTAGTGCAACAACACTTCCTGATTTTGTCCATTTTGCATTCTGACAAGTGCTTTCTGTGACACCCTTGCCACCCTCCAATTTCAGATTAATGTTCTCCAAGGCAATGCCAGAACAGGGGAGATCCTTGCTGCAGTTCAACATGATGGCATCCTTCGAAATGGTAGTCCCTCTAATATTCTTGAACACCACATTCCTCACCTCTACCGCTGATTTCTGATTTTTGCATGGCTTGGCCGAGTCGCAGTAGTTCTGGTCGATGATAATTGGGTTTTGCACGTTGTCCATGACCATGTTCTTGAATATTATATCCTTCGCATACCCACTTCCTCCTTGCCATGTCTTGATACGCGCTCCGTTGGTTGTACCATACAACTGTACAGTGTCAATGTAAATATGAGAAACTTCAGCTCTTGAGTTATCATCCCCTAAGCTTCCAATGCTGATGCCATGTCCCGGTCCACACACAATTTTGGCGACATGAAGATTATGGGTACCATTCTCGATAGACATGCAGTCATCCCCAGTTTTGATGAGACAGTCTCTAACTTTCACATCTTTGCTGCGAGTAATGTGGATGCCATCGGTGTTTGGACTCGTGCCAGGTGCCGTGATGTACAGACGGGCCAATTGTACACCGTTGGAATCCTCGACTGACATATGGATCTGTTGACTGTTAACGATTTTCAGGTTCTCCACCTTGAGATTATTGCAGAGATGGAACGTCAAAGCTGTCGGAGCCTCCTTGCATGGCAGGGCCTTGTTGATCTTGCATGAGTTCTTCCACCAAATCTCGCCATTGCCGTTGATGGTGCCGCCTCCGGTGACAGTGAGGCCAGTGATGCGCCGGAGCACGATCCAATGCCTCCTATTGTGCTCGCTCCAGGCTGACCTGCTCCGAGGAGCCAAGAGTGTGCCCTTCACCATGAAGACGACGTTGGACTTGCACGGGCCGGAGAGAGTGATGAACTTGAGCAGGTAGGTTTTGCCCTTGGGAACGAGCAGCACGGCCGGCCGAGACGAGGCGCAAGCCGCGCTCCACGCCTTGGCCAGCGCCTGCGTGTCGTCGTGCTTCCCGTCGCCACGAGCGCCGTAGTTGTGGATGTTGAACACAACGGAGCTGCTCCTAGGCGCACCTGTACCGGAGCTCTTCATCAAATTACTGTTCTCATTGTCCGAGCTGACGGCACTGCAGACGGACAGCAAGAGCAGCAGGAGCAGGGGGGACGACGGCACGAGCTTAGTCGTAGCCGACGCCATTAATTCGGAGTGAAGATGAACCGAAGAAGCGTTGCGCTTGGTGTTGGATAGGAGAAGAAGAGCTGTATGAGTGATGGATCGACGAATACCAAGGGGCGATGGCGGGGCTTATTTATAGCTGCTGTTTCTATTGCTTGTGAATTGTGATGGATGGTGAGGCTCGATCTGGAGTTAGGCAGCAGCCCGACGCGTGTTAATTTGATGGAGCGGGAGCCAGGGAAGCGCTATATCTCCAGATATGAACGGATTTCATCACCATACTGCGTACCCGATCGATCTCCATGCTAGTCCAGGTGACAAATGTGCCCAAATTGCAGACTTGCATGCTTCGCACGATAAAAATCCTCCAGCTGGTATCTGCCGCGAGCCATATATGCATGCCCAAGCGTGTACTTGTTCTTCTTCTCCGTTCTCTCTGCTACAAGAGATATGCATCGATGATTGATCGATATTGCCCCAAGAAGGCATTAGTTAGACTGTTAGAGACTGACTGACTAGCTTCAGCCTTCAGCACTCCCGTGATCGAGAACCCTGTCGATCAGCGCAGCGGGAGTACGTATGATCGCTAACCGCTACCACTATGTACATCAATGATTGATCGTTGCCTTGAAGGCATTAGCTTCAGCACTCCCGTGAGCGAGAGCTCTATCGATCAGTGCAGCGTACGATCACTAACCGGCCGCTCACCTTCTTTAACTTTTATTCGGCGCGTATTAATCACTTCTTCGAACACACGAAAAGTGACAAACTAATGAACGAACATCATTAATTACTTTTTACAGTACAAACATCCTAAGTTTTCTTCGACAGTACACAAGTATCAGTAGTAATATTACTGCCGCGGCGCGCGCTGTGCGGCCAACAGCTAGTGGGTGTCCGCGGGCGTAAGCTGCACACAGCTATTAAGCTTCCAAATGCATGAACCCCATTAGGTTTTGCCTGCACGGATTAATCCGGGAATTTCCACCAAATCGCATTGTCAGGAAGGAAAGATTCAAAGCTCATTACTGATCACGTCAGAGGATGGCGCGACGCCACAGTGCGAGATGGATGCAAACAACTCCTTCGTGCCATAATGCAACCTTGCGCCGTGGTGCGACTATGGTTCAGCAAAGGTTCAAGATAGAAATGGGTATTTTACGGGGGAGGCCCTATAGATCGCCTTCTGCGAGTCGGAAGTAGCGCTCGCCCGCGGTGAAACCTAAAGGGCCAGCCCACTTCCCTGCTTCGAAACATTGAAAAACTTAAAATAGAACACAAAGATGGGATTCGAACGACGGACGTCCTCCGGCACACATAGAGCGCAAAGCCATGAGGCTGCTCGCTCTAGGTGTTGATATTCCTTTACTCACTCTTCTATTTGTTTCCAGCTATCTATTTTCTGTTTTCGTTTCTTTTTCTGTTTTCTAATTTTAATTTTCCTTTTTTGTTTCACTTCCTTTTTTATTTCTTTTTATTTTCTATTACTTTCCCTAATTTTTAAAATGGTTCATGTTTTGAAACATATTTATTTTGAAAATGATTCATTTTTTAAAAATGGTTCATGTTTCGAAATAATGGTTCAGATTTGAAAAATGTTCATTTTTTGAAAATGGTTCAGATTTTTTAAACCGGTTCATATTTTCAAAAAAGAACCATTTTTTCAAAAATCAGAACCATTTTTTCAGTTCGGAACCATTTCAAAAAGGAACAATTTTTTCGGTTCGGAACCATTTAAAAAAGAAACCATTTTTTCGGTTCGGAACCATTTTAAAAAAGGAACCATTTTTCCATTTGGATCCAATTTTTTTCGGTTCGAAACCATTTTCAAAATGGAACCATTTTTTTCATTCAGAACCATTTTTTAAAAAGGAACCATTTTTGAAAAATAGGGACCATTTTCAAAAAAGAATCATTTTTTTCATTCGGAACCATTTTTTCGGTTCAGAACCATTTTCAAAAAGGAACCATTTTTCGGTTCAGAACCATTTTAAAAAAGGAACCATTTTTTTCATTCGGAACTATTTCCAAAAATCAGAACCATATTTCGGTTCGGAACCATTTTTCAAAAAGGAACCATTTTCAAAAAAAGAACCATTTTCAAAAAATCGGAACCATTTTTAAAAAGAACCATTTTTATTGGGAACCATTTTTTCGGTTCGAAACATTTTCAAAAAGGAACCATTTTTTCGGTTCGGAACCACATTCAAAAAAGAACAATTTTAAAAAAGGAACCATTTTCAAAAAAGAACCATTTTTTATTCTGAACCATTTTTTGGTTCGAAACCATTTTCAAAAAGGAACCATTTTTCGATTCGGAACCATTTTCAAAAAAGAACAATTTTCAAAAAGGAACCATTTTCAAAAAAGAACCATTTTTTTCATTCGGAACCATTTTTTCGGTTCGAAACCATCTTCAAAAAGGAACCATTTTTTCGGTTCGGAACCATTTTCAAACAGGAACCATTTTCAAGAAAGAAACATTTTCGAAAACCGGAACCATTTTTTAAAAATAATTATTTTCCAAAATATGAACCATTTTCAAAATAAGAGAAAATTAAAACATAAAAACGAAAAAGGAAAAAGTGAAACAAAAAAACGGAAAACAAAAAATAAAACCGAAAAAGAAAACAGAAAAATAAAACGGAAAAGAAAACAAAAAAACAAAACGGGAAAAGAAAACAAAAAAGAAAAAGAAAATGGAAAAGAAAAATAAAACGGAAAAAGAAAATGGAAAAAGAAAACAGAAAAATAAAAAGAAAACGGAAAAGGAAAACAGAAAAGAAAACTAAGCTAAATAATCAAAAAGAAATAAATAATAAAGAAATGAAATAATAAAACGGAAAACAAAAAAGAAAGAGAAGAAGAAATGAAAACCCAAAACACGAAACAATACAATGGCCAACAATTATATATGAACATAAAGACCTTGGTGGCCTATCGGCGGTGCGCTCTGTACTTGTAACTGGGCGTCGCGAGTTCGAATCCCAGCGCTGCACCCCCTATTTTCTCTCTTTTCTCTCTTTTCGCTTTAGAGAAATGCGAATGGGCCGGCCCAGCAAAAAATTTTACACAGGCGAGGCGGAGTTAGGACTCGCTGAAGGCGATGAATAGGTAGGGTTTGCGATTTTCTGGACCAGGTCGGGTTGCGGGATTGATATGCAAAATCCAGGCTTGAGTCTGGCCCAGCCCAAATAAATCTTTGCTTGAGGCTGGTCCGAACATGGAAAATCCTGGCTCGGCCTAACCCCAGCCTAGCAAGCCGGAGGCAGGCCCGACCCAGCCTGACGTCCGGGCACAAAATTTGGACCCAAATCCAGCCCGCCGGAGTGTGTAGGCCTAGCATGAAATTTTTGGACCAGGTCAGGTCGGGCCGTCTAGACTGGGCTGCCCATGCATAGGTCTAATCCCATGTAAATGAGAGAATGTAACCGAGTTGCACATAATTAAGCTCAATGGCAAGCAAGTATTGATGTTGAGTGACGTGGATATTACAAGCAGAAATGCTAATGGGTCGGCCCAGCAAAAAAAATTACGCAGGCGACGCGGAGTTAGGACTCGCTGAAGGCGATGAATAGGGTTTGCGATTTTCCGGACCAGGTCGGGTTGCGGGATTGATATGCAAAATCCAGGCCTGAGTCTGGCCCATCCCAAATAAATCTTTGCTTGAGGCTGGTCCGAACATGGAAAATCCCGGCTCGGCCTAACCCCAGCCTAGCAAGCCGGAGGCAGGCCCGACCCAGCCCGACGTTCGGGCACAAAATTTGGACCCAAATCCAGCCCGCCGGAATGTGTAGGCCTAGCATGAAATTTTTGGACCAGGTCGGGTCGGGCCGTCTAGACTGGGCTGCCCATGCATAGGTCTAATCCCATGTAAATGAGAGAATGTAACCGAGTTGCACATAATTAAGCTCAATGGCAAGCAAGTATTGATGTTGAGTGACGTGGATATTACAAGCGGAAATCCATAACGGGTAGCAGCGCAGATATACCCACTGTGCAAAAAACAATTTTATAATATCAAAAATGCAAAATAGTTTTTTTTGGATATACTTCAAGACATTTTATGTTAGCACAAAAAGTTACATGAAGAAAACAATATTTTTTATGACCTGTGCAAAAAAGACAAATCCGGACACTCTAAAATGATTTTATACGAGACATTTTTTTTGTCTTTTTTACACAGGTCACAAAAAATGTTTTTTCTCCACGACATTTTTTGCGCTAACACAAAATGTTCTAATGTATATCCGATTTTTTATATAATTTTTTGACATTTAAAAAAATATTTTAAACATAATAGGCGCATCTGCACCTACTACCCAAAACGCCTATAGAAGTATCAACTCCTAAGAGCAGTTCTACAACATTGTCCGAAACAACTCATTCTCTAGAAAAAGAACAGCAATTTAGAAGGATGGGTGTCATAAAGCCCACTAGCTAATCGTCTAAGAACCCTGTTTTACACTTAAAACACAATCTAAAAAATAGCAGCCAAATAAATGTATAATTTCAGCAACAGCCATGTACTAACTTCAAATTAAGTTCATTGCCCAATCACGTAAGGAAACATATGGATCCAACATATATGAAGATATTAGCTTTATTCTAAACCTAAGACAAGTCATGTGTGCAAACAATTACCAGGTAGTCCAAAATGTTATCCCAAAGGTGTACCAGCAAACATCAACACACAAATATAAGATTTTACGCGGAGAACTCTCAATTTGAGGGAAAAAACCACAAGTCAAAGCCACCAAAATATTTTCCTCTGTTATCAAATATGGGATACAACAAATTCCAATGGACAGAGCACTAGATGATCTCATACATCAAGATATCACAAATTTTATACGCAATAACAAGGTAAATTTCACAAGAGATATGGGAACAATCAACAATCTACAACCTTGTGGAAAACACCCAGCGTTTCATCTCAAACTTTTCCTTGAAATTTCGGTCCTTCAATTATTTATTTATTTTCTTTCTTTCTTCTCCAAGGGAATCTAACATGAGATTTTTCCGCTTAGCCTAGTTGTGGCTCCATTGGAGTGCTAACATCCCCCTTCTCTCCTCTGTAAAGTAAAAAAATGACCCTTGGTAACAACTCTATTGGATAGTGCGTTTGTAGAAGGGTTTAGTTTGCAAAAAAAGGTTTCAAAGGGCCATCTCTTCATGGCGCACCCAACAATGTCCTATTTTTTTAAGATAAAATCTCTATGAGCACCGGTAAATGTGGAGGAGAGGGGGAAATTTCGTAGGCACTTGTACCCCAAATTCTTATGGCCCTAGTGAAGTGAAGTTTTAACCCAAATGACTCACGTTGTCCTTGCGACCCTCACCGTGCATTGATTTGGCCTTCCCCGCCGCAATGATGTCAACAGAAGCTCCGCCTAACAGAGACACGGTTCCATTCATGTCGCTCCCGAGCTCACCCCGCGGGACTGACGATGGTGGCTGATCCACTGCTGGCAAAGAATTGCCCCGTCACAGCCCTGTCGAACAGCACCACCACGTGTCTACCTCTTCGAGCAAGCGATACAAAACAGGAGGTTACTGGAGGGGAGGGGTGTCCGTGGGCGAGACAGATCAATGTACAAGCGAGTGGGAGCCTTGGCCCCCACTCAAAATTGTAGCTTCAATAGAATTTATTCAGTTTTACAATAAAATCGTTTAAATTATGCGAAGTTCTACAACAAATGCCCACATTCCCATCGTGTGCCCCCTCTCAAAATCTTGTCTGGGTCCGCCCATGTCTGGTGGGGCGGTTCATGGATGAGGACAACACGTCTCGACAGTGTCATCTACGAGAGTTACAAACCAGGAAAATAATCCTCTATTCCGAGGATAATTTAACTTTCTTCTCATTCTCAAGAGGAAAAGTTTTGGATGTTTGATCATTGAGTCACTACACTAGACTGTAGAGACCTATTAATATGATGTCAACCGTTACGGTGACGGCTTCCCAATGCGATTACAAGCATGGGCTTTGTGTGGTCTCCTTCTCTTTCCACTAAGACCACACTTCACCGATTACTTCTATAATATGACGGAACTAGCTAGAGAGATGCGAGAACAAAGCCAACACATGGTGATGGCTAACAACCGTTCCTAGCGACCTTGGGGCCGAGGCTCGGAGAAATGTGTTGAAACCACCTGTGGGAAACAACCGTTCCTAGCGACCTTGGGGCCAAGGCTCGGAGACTGGGGGGAGGTAGACTAAAATTGGTGCATTTTAAGTTACCACGGTACATTTTTAACTTCTCTCATTTTAAGAAACTAGTAATCGTGCACGTGTCACACACGTGTAATCTTATAAATTTATTTGCCACCCTCTGTCACCTCAGTGTTCTGAATTGTTTTTTTATCACGGGCTATAATGCAAATACCGCAGAAAAATATTCCAGGCATCAGAAATTTTATAATTCACAATACAATTTTATTATTCAATCATTAAGAAGTCTAGTTTCATTTATCAAAGCGAAACAAATTATTTAGAGGTTTGTATAAATAGAAGAAGTTGTTTAATTTCAAGACCAAAATAGATATTTACATAGCAATCCATAATCAAACTGACATTAAAAATATCACAAAGTTTCACAAGCAAAGACACACGTAAACATGTTCTATAGTTAAAAAACGTAGCTGGGACCTTGCTGACAATAGTTGCTTGCTGGGCATAAACTACACTGAGCGCCAAAAATGTAATGCATCCCCTATGACAATAATTGCTTGCTAACAATAATTGTCTGAAAAAACAAAGTTAAGATGATGTATATATTAGGATAGATATCTAGCTGGGCTTAATCTTGCAGTGATGCATCCCCTGCCCTCTGCAAATATGAAGGCATATATTTGCAGGCATAAACTACAAATAGTGGCTTGCAGAAACTGTATCAATATATAGCATTCTTGCATACAGCTGCACCATAAGTACATTATCACAAAATAAGACCAGGATATTCTTCCAAGAAGCAAAAAAGACCACCATCACAGTGGGTCATTTTACTTTGGTAGCCTCACCATTAGGCACAAATCCTTTTACATTTTACTATAATAATGGTTCTAATCACTGGCTTGTATGGTCAATTATCCTAGGTGGAAAATAAAAGAAAAGCTGTGAGAGAAGCAACCTCCACCACAATCACATACACATAAGTATCTGCAAATATAAAGCATGATAAAGATTAGGGAATTTCAAAATAATTAAATATAGAAATGAAATCCAATTGCCTTGCCTACATTTCTTTGCATTGATAATGAGCTGTGATACTGTGAAGTAATATAGGAGGTACGTGCATGATGCTGCAGTGAAATTTTGGCATATATTTCAGAACCAAGTGAAGGGAAAAACCTGCATTATGCGCGTAATCCAAAATGTTGGACCATAGTTTTAGTAATGCTAGCCCTAACAACAGAGTTGATATATTTACTGGTGCAAGCCTCCTTCACATAGTTGCCTTCTTTTTCTGCAACGCCTCCACGACCGCTACAAGAAATCCATTAATCCCTTCACATGGAAAAAGTAAGAATATTGTTGAACAAATAAAAATGCACGTGCAATGCACGTCCAATAACTATATTACACTATACAAAATTTTCCTTTCAATAAATTTTCCTTTAAATTTTTGGAGGCAGGTAAACTTGGAACAAGAAATGGATATATATGGAGGTGAAATTGCATTAGACTCTATGCTAGCACTAAAATGACCACCGGTTCCTTGCAATGAATTTCAACCTTGCTTGTAAAAAAGCTGTCGATACAAGATTTCATGCTCACAAGCATTGTAACAGATGGTGTGTAATAAGCTACTTTGCATTCTCCCATTAGAGAAGTACCTTTTGATCCTTGAAATCTTACAGTGAACCGAGTTCACTAATAATATGCAGAGCAAAGATAATTGTGTTGATAGAAGAATAATTGGATAAAACTGCATCAGATCGGAGGTAATGGAAGTACAGTGTAACTAAAGGGGCTACCAAACACAAGTGGATAACTGACACTAAATTCTAGAGTACAGCTTTGCCCGTGTAGTCCTGAAAGATTGACCACGTACCAACAACAACAGTAGACAAAGGAAAGGGAAAGGTGAGTGTTTAGAGGTCTACCTTTCAAACTCTTGTCGAGCAATGACAACTTTCATATTCAGAATGACCTGGCCGTAAAATAACAGATTATTTTCAATCTGCATTTGATCTTATAGTAAGTAACTCCTTATATTGCTCTATAACAAACAAATTATTAACAACATCAATGTACAAAAGAAAAGATAAAGTTCGAGATTGCTTTTGTATTAAAAAATCACTGCTGTCATGTAGATTGCCTTCCACTACAAAATGCCTAAGAGATATAATAAAATGGGAAGTGCTGATGTTCCAGTTGCTCTTAACCTCTCCATTATTGGTGCTCTGTTTCCGAATAATGGAATGGAAAGCGAGGTAATTCTCTAATATAAAATGGGAAGGGATGTCCATTCAGTTTTCTGAAAATCAAGCAACTGGAACTCCTATTTCAATTGAATCTGCGTGCAATTATTTTTCTTTCTACCGTTGCACTCCTATTTCAATTGAATCGATCGGAAACTTATGGACATGCAGTTAGCAGCAAATTGCAAATTCTAGTATAAATAAGCTAATCCTAGTTTCCAATATTAATGGGCTACCAAAATTTCTGTCGTGAAAAAAAGAAGGATGTATGAGATTTGTTAGTTCCATTTGTGGCAACTACCTCGGATCTGACTCTTTATATAATAAACACATTTAGGTGCGCACTAAATTACACAGCGGTGGAGAATGTTTGCACAACAACAGTGTTACTTCTAGGTGCTCCTTATCATCTCCTGGCAAAAGAACAAAACAACCCAATATTAAGGAAGAGCCTACAAAGTGAGGACTGACTGCAATATAAGCAAACATTTCAATTATTAACATAGATTGGTCATTGATGTAATCACCTTCCTGTCAAGGCAATTGTAGTAATTAGTTCCTTTTTTATGCACAACCAAACCCATAGAAAGCATATATGATGATCTTGAAGCTGAATATATGTACATGTCTCGCAATGAAATCCCATCAGGCAAATTTGAGTGAAGATGACATTCTAATAATTCATATGCGAAATATGTTTGTCTTCACTGGGGTCATAGCTGATGCTAATGAGTTATTGGTGGTGGCACCAGGTGAAGACCTGTACACTTCTGCTACATGGTTTCTCTGCTGGACTGAGCATTTTGAAGCATCTCCATTGGTCGTGCATGTCGAGGATCTGTTGCAACACAACAAAACAATGTCAGCTGTTACTCCACCTACTTGTGTTTCGCTCCTTCGACGAAGAATCAGAACCACACCTGCAGCCCGAGGGAGAGAAGTGGCGGGTGCGGACTGACCATTAACGCCAAGGTCGTCAGCGCAACACCTAGAACAAGTCTTCTGGCGTCCGACTCGTCCTCACCGTGCCGGTTCCTGCTTCGGTGCGGCCAGGAGCCCAGGACAGTCATCCTTGCCAGCGGCGGCGAGGGAGCTCATCAATAGTCTGATTCAATCATGCTTTGGTGCGGCCAGGACAATCACCCTCGCCATCAAGATGTGTCCTCACAGAATCTATGACTAAAACCAAAGTGCAAGGAAGAGAGACAAACCAAGACGAATCGGCGGCGGTGATAGGTTTCTGCACCTGGCCGAGGCGATTTCGGGCGAAGGAGCTGAGGAGGCGGCGCGGGGGCTCGAGTGGCGCAGCCGTGAGGGATGCACTCGTGCGGCGAGTCGCCTCGACAACCCTCTCTCGCCGCGGGCGGCCACCTCGCCGGGCTCCGCGATGCGCAGGTGTGCTGCGCCCCTATCTTCAGGCACCTCGCAGTGGAACAACGTCGGCTGCGGGCGCGTCCGCAGCGGCCGTGCTGGTCGAGTTCGTCCTCGCCCGATCGAGGCATCGCGCGACGGCGGGTTGATGGATGCGAGGAGATCGATTTAGCGGGATGGTTTTGATACTGTTCCGTGATTTGGGGATACTGGGGTTGTGGGAGCGGGCCTGGGAGACTAATCGGGGAGAAAGTCACGGCTCGTAGGCCGACTCGTTTCTTTCGGCGGTGGCGTGGGAGATGGCCTGGGAAATTTTACTCATCATTAGGCAAATCTGGATCGTTAGATTAAGCAGATGAATGGTTTTGATTAGGGGGGTACGACTTATAATTGATACATCATTGGACAAATCTGGAGCATTGGCTGATGACAATCGTGCGGCTCATGTTATTTGGATCAGCCAGTCTGGGTCTTTTAATATTAGTGGAGATAATTTGAGATAAATTAGTAAAAGGGAACCCTCTCCACTTTGCATGTGGAAGCAAGGACACACTATTGCTCTTGTTTTATTTAGAAGAAATCGTCTCCATTTTCTGTTCGAAAGATGTTCTACAAAATATGGCGTATGTGTTTGCTGGTATTTTTATCCATATTTTGATGCTCAATTGTATGGACGGGGCTTGCCTGCTCCCGTCTCTTGCTCCCATCCGTGCCCCCACATCCATCCGACGGTTTCCGTCTTTTATGCTCTCAAACCTTTTTTTTCTCAGACAAAAAACAAATCTGCAACTAAACTCATTCGCTAAAGATAAATCCATTGGCAGCATTGGAGAGCTTGTCTCGCTGGCCATGGCCAGGATTTTGCATGGAGGACGGTGATGTTTCACTGAGCATGTCCGTGCTTCAGTTCTCGGCGCATGCCGGCACACATCCTCACTCCTCCTGCCGTACACAGCTTCTCGACGGCCGGAACGGAGGAACATGGGCACTGTGACATCGATCCCATGCATTCCAAATCGATTACCATGGAGGGTAGGAGCGGCGCAACGAGGCAACCCAGTGCATGGCTGGTCTTGGGACGACGGCATCGTCGGTGCGACGGAGCGGTGGCAGAGGTGACATTGGGTGCGCCTCAAGAGAGGGGATGCAGATGAGCAGGGATTAGAAATCGGTAGAGGGGAGCAAGCCGGGTGTTTTCCCGCCCTTATCTTGGAGAGGCAAGCACGGCGGCGACTAGAATCGAGATGCTTGTGCGACGTTGTGGACATGCGGATTATGCTGATAAAAAGACCACGGGACTAGGAGCAGGGACGGTGGTCGACACAACAACTTGAGCACGCGCGTGGGCCATGCCGCCGGTCGAAGGGAAGCGGCTTCTCGTGCCGGCTTGACATGTCGAATTGCCTTCACAAGCTCGCCGCAGGGATGGTGAACTGGGCTCATCGAGCATTAGGCCGGCGTGTCGGAGGCACTAATCATGGCCGGTGGTGGCGCTCACCCGGCTCAGACCGCGTCCGTCCCTACTCCTAGTCCGCTGGCTCTGCTCCCGACGGCCTCTGGTTCTCCCTCAACACCGGCGCTCCGTCGACCTCGTGCTCCCCGGCTAGCGTTCGTGGGTTCCTCGGCCGTCCTTCCTGACTCCCGGTGTTCCCCCAAATCTCTGCCACGAATTTGTTTTTGTCGAGATCCAAAAAAGAAAATAGGGTCAGAAAAACTAACAACCGTCGGATGGATTCGGGAGCACGGATGGGAGCAAGAGACGGGAGCAGGCAAGCCCCGTCCTGTATGGAGCATTCCAAAAAGAGGGAGATCCAACTAAAAGGGAACAGGCTACATAAACTTTAACGTGTCCATAAACAACTTCGTTCGCGTACCGGCCCCTTCTTGCTCGTTGGAACACGGAGATTACGTGCCGACGCCGCGCTTGATACCTCGGCAGTCGGCACACAACCCTTGACCTGAAACTCCCAAGTTCTAATGTCTGTTGCCCCAAGAAATAAACTTCCCTGGTCGGTGCCCACGAAAATGCCTTGTACCGTGCGCGACACTCGGTAGACCAAGACACATGGCGATCTAGGATACACGTTAGCAGTACGTTGTACCCGGACGGGAACCAAGACCAGGACGTACTACGCAGCAAATCGCCGTGGCCCTGCTCTGAATCTCACACAAGCTTGCATTCAGATTCCTTCACAGGAAAAATAGATCTTGCATTCAGATTCATAGAATCCGCCGGAGCCGAGGAGCCTCACATCTGGTGGTCCACCGTCGACGTAGCGTGCCAAATGACACGCGGGGTCACACCAGAATTTCCAGTCTCTCCGGCTCCGGCCAGCCACGGAATTTCCCCTACCCCAGAAAAATTGGTTGGTGCGAGCTGCTGCCAAGCCAACCACGGCGACCCACGACGAGAAGAAAAGGCAAGGGAGGAACAGCAGTTCAACACCACCTCTTCTTCTTCCTCCCGCCACTTGGAATTCCCGGTTGCTTAGGACTACTATAAACAGCACAGCCCGGGCGAGCCCAGGCTCAACTGCTGACCTCGATCCATCAAGAAAGCGGCTGCTGTTGTTCCATTTGTGTTGTCTCGGAGATCTAGCATGGTAGGAGTTCAGCTGATGCCGGCGGTCGGCGCCATCGACGTCGGGCTAGGGAGGAGGCGGGTTGCCGCTGCGTCTGGGTCAGGGGCGGGGATTTTCGTCGGGGACTCTAGGAGGAGGCCTCGACGGTCGTGCTCGGTCAGGCTCAGGCAGTGCCGGAGCAGCAGGAGGGGCGGCCTCGCCGTCGTCTGCAACCTCGGGGGCACCTACGAGGACGACTTTAGCGACGTCGACAAGGTAATTACAATTCTTAACTTATGTATATGCTCATCATCTAATTGCCAAAACACCTTGGAACATCGTCTGCAATTTCCCAGCCGAAAGATCTGGATGATTTTTGTTTACATGGGAGTACAGCATGGCCGGGACTAGATTATTTTACTGCATCTTTTGTTTCTTGAGGTGAATGAATGAAATTGAAATGTTTTTTTCCTGTTCATGGTTGTTACAGCAACTGGTGAATTACTTCACCTACAAAGCCGTGAGGACCGTGATGACCCAGCTCTACGAGATGAACCCACCCAGCTACCGCTGGTTCTACAAGTAAGTCACACAGAGATATTCATACAAATAACAAAGTTCAATATCTTCTTTCGATTTATTTTCTAATAATTCAGTTGTTCTTTTCCCCCTGACAGCTTTGTTGCGGTCAACAAGCCTACTGATGGCAAGTTCTTCCTCCGCGCTCTTGGAAAGGTAGACGATTAAATTCAACAGACTGTTGCGTAACTGATTCAGCTAGCAAAATCATTCAGATATACATGCATCTTGTTCTTCTAGTACTTCTACAATTCAAATTAAAACATTTATTTCCCGCATGAAAATATAATGTTTTTTCTTGCCGTTGTCACCTGCAGGAGAGGCAGGAGCTTGCGGAGCGAGTGATGATAACCAGGCTTCACTTGTACGGGAAATGGATCAAGGTAAATACAGCCCACGAATTTAGCTACACGGCCCACTAAAATTATTATACTTCTTAAGGCGTTTAAAGAAAAATAATGGTCCCGGTGGGGCTTGAACCCACGACCGACGGCATATTAGACCGTCGCTCTGACCAACTGAGCTACAGGACCAATTTATTTATTAGCCTGATAAACCCTTTAAATATAATTATTGGCATCTGATTTCCCCTCTGTTTAACGGCCAGAAATGCGACCACGCGAAGATGTACGAGAAGATCTCGGACGAGAACCTGGAGCTGATGCGGGAGCGGCTCATAGAGACCGTCATCTGGCCAACCGACGACACCAACACCGAGAAGATCGGCTGAGGCATATTGAGCTGCAAAAAAAGTTGATTAATTAGCTCATCGACCTCTTAGTAAGATAGGTAGAGAGAGCTAGCATTGTGCACGAACATGTCAGATATGTGTATATAGTGTATGATCTAGCGCAGAGCAGAGGAATTGTTCGGACGTCTTTCGATGAAGATACTACGAAAAGTGTATAATGTGCCTGTTAATACATTAATTAGCGTGTTAAATCCACGGTATAGTTGTGTATGTTTTTTGAATTTATCAAAAAGGGGAATTACCCCGGCCTCTGCATATATTTGTGTACATACTAGTGGGATCTGAGCCTCTGTTTCGTTTCTACATTGCTCCCTCTTTGCAGCATCTTCATCTTGTTTCAGCAACATCCTCAATCAGCGCCACTGAGTTCAGTCCCTTCTGCTTGAATTAGCATCCCATGTCATTTGCTTTTATCTTTATAAAGATATGCCCAGTATTTCAGATTACTCAAACATAACTAATTAGTTCGCGTACCCCCTTCGCCCAAAAGAGACATGCGAGCACGATTAGGGATTCTCTGCCTCCTGTCGGTGCCGCCGCAGCTCTGCCTCGCTCTTGTGGCCTTCGAGCCATGGAGGCGGGGTGGATGTCGGCCCCCGTCGGCGGGAGGGCTCCGTTCCCCTGGTTTTAGGGTTAAGGTTTGGTGGGGCGGCGCTCAGGTGGTGGTGGCGGCGCCTTTTCAAATAATGTCTCCCCGACTTCAGCCCCATCTCTGCAGCGACGTCGAGAAGTTTGTGGGGTGGTCTGATTCTCGAGGACTTGTTCTGGCGGTGGCGTTCTTCGAATCGTCACGGAGCTTCATCGGCGGTTCATCCTTCTTCTTAGGCTATAGGACGAATGTGGTATTTTGGACCCGTTCGGCGACTTCCCGCCCGCAATCAACAACGTCAAGCCGACTCTAGGACGAGCGTCATCGGCGGTGCGCCGTCGACATGGTCTGGAGGTTGAAGAAGAAGGGCATCTCAGGAATCTCGTTGTAATTTTTTTGAGGTGTTTTGTACCGTTCGGTGTTTCTTTTAATGCTAGGATCCTTTTCACAAAAAATTAATTAGTTCAGTATCTTGTCAAAACACGGTCTATTAGGAGTTTTTCAAACGGCCCAGCAAATGGCAGCCAGCCTATTTTGTAAATTGACATTCATAGGGATAATTTAACTAATACACCGATTTTTTTGGAAAACGCCTTGATTATTCACCAATCATCACAATCACAACACTCTGTACATAAGCAATAGCAACATCGTTAAAACATAGACAATTAATAGATTTATCCTGAGAGAAAATTGGCAAGCAAATCTCCCACCCACTATTTTTTTCAAGTTATTAATTGTAGGTAAGGCATCATGCCCGTCAACCACAAAAGAAAAATGATCATAAGGGAGATCTTTGATTTTATTACAATTATTTAAACGATCTATTATGCCCGATGTGAGTGTTGTGATCATACATTCTAAATTTGCAACCTTTCATCCAGCGCCGACTAGGGTACATCATCACCTAGACAATTGGTCTAACACTTCATGAACTATTTTCGCCTGATCACAAGTAATGGACAAAGATACCGAAACAGTTCCCTTGAGGATAAATTACCACACCATTTATATTCCCAAAAGTTGGTCATGTTTCTTTTAATTCAATCTTTCTCCGATGAAATTATATTCCTTTGAGTCTAAGAATTTTTTTCCAGCATGAAAAGTCAAAACCTTTCACATTTGATATGTCTATTGCAATCATTTTGCATATACCTTCTTAAATTGTTTTTCTTCCAAACCCTTACATCCTTGATGACGTGGAACACACGTTCATTGGGTTACCCAAGAGAAAGGTATGATGTAATTCAGCAGCAATTTTTCCTTGTAAACAAAACCAAGGTTATCAATCCAGTAGGAGTTGGAAGAGGTTCAACACGGTGTCAATCTAATCTGGCGCTTGTAGATCAACGTGGTCCTGCACACAACACAATCAAATAATTTTGCCCCAACGAAACAGAAAGGCTGTCAATTTCACTGGCTTGCCAAATACTAAGGATTAAACGTATGATGTGGAAAATAAATGTAAATGCAAAAATGACCAGCGAGAAAATGGTGGTAGAAAGAAGTGGAAACAGTGTTTTATCAGTGTAAAAGAAAAGGACCGGTGTCCATGGTTCACTAGTGGTGTCTCTCCATGAACAGATAAACATAAATGTTGGATAAACAAATTACAGCTAGGCAATGACAAATTATGAGGGCATGACAATGCTATTATGACAAGATAAAGCTCACTGTAATATTTAATTGGCATTACAACAAAATACATAAACCGCTTACTAGCTGCATCTATGACTAATAATCTACCCTCAGGATAACATCCGTGTCTCCTGAAAGTATTAAGTTGCAAGTAACAGATAATTGCAATAAGTAAAGTGTGTAATGTAAACAATACAAATGACACGTAGACAAAGCATCATTGTTTTCTCTCTAGTGGCAACAACACATACAAGTCTTAGTCATTTCTGTCATTCGAGCCCAGGCAACCGGAGACATGAACCCACTATCTAGCATAAATACCCTCTCTTGGAGACACTACAACTACTTGGCCAAACCAACCAGTAGCATCGGAGAGCATGCAAGATCATAAATAAAACATAAAGATACACAGATGAACAAACTTAATCATAACTTCATAATTCATCGGATCCCAGCAAACACAAGATGTGCATTACATAAAGATGATCTTGATCATGTAAAGTAGCTCACGAGATCTAAACATGGTAGCACAAGGAGAAGAGACAACCATCTAGCTACTGCTATGGACCCGTAGTCCAATGGTAGATGACTCACGCATCAATCCGGAGGCAGGCATGGCGGCGTAGAGCTCTCCGGTGATGATCGCCCCCTCCGGCGGAGTGCCGGCAAGAGCTTCAGAACCCTTCCGGACTAGGGTTGACGATGGCGGTGACCTCCGATGTTTTCCGTGGAAATTGTTCGGGTACTTAGGGTTTTCGGGAAGAGGATAATATATAGGCAAAGAGGCGGCGCAAGGGGCCACACGAGGGCGCCAGACGACCCCCCGGCGAGGCCCCACCCTTGGCCGCGCCGAGGTGGCGTATGGGCCCCCTGGGTCGCCTCCTCGGCTTCCCTTTGGACTCCATCTTCGTATCTTTGCAAAACTTATCCCCGTAAAATTTCGTCCAATTCCGAGAATATTTCCCGACTAGCTTTTCTGAAACAAAACGACAGCAGAAAACAGGAACTGGCACTGTGGCATCTTGTTAATAAGTTAGTCCAGAAAATGCATAAAAATGATATAAACTGTAAATAAAACATGTAGCATTTATTATAAAACAAGCATGAAACATCGAAAATTATAGATACGTTTGAGACGTATCAATCCTCAAGTTTCGACCAACACATACACAACAAACTAACATTCAGAACCCTAAAGCTCCTCACAGCCAAATCAACTTTCTTTTTTGGTTTACATATGGAGTCCATTTCACCATATGATATATCTTTTCAGTTGACCAGCTTGAAAAGAAGGTTTAATACGCCAATCCATTTGCTCAGAAGAGTGCTCCCTACGACGGGAAATCAGGGTCCAAAGACTATCTCTTCGACGACATGGACACGGGGAGGCGATCCGACAAGAGAGATGCAGAAGAATATGCCCTCCCCAACGGGTCAAGCCCTCGCCCAGAACTAAATCATCCTGGCACTCACTGCATGAGCTCATAGGGCAAGATGAAGAGAAGGAGAAAGGCTAAAGAGATCGTCAACTTCACCTTTCTCAACAGTAAGAGGTGATAATTAATATACATCTGATAAACAGGTGTAATTGACAAAATAGAGTTTATAGCGACAATTTCCTTCCACCTAGGAATAAGGCCGCACCCTTCCATCCCTCCGATTTCTTTTAAATTTTCTCAACTAAGAACCTCCAATCGGACACTAGCAATCTGTATCCAACTTCCCAAATGTCAATTGAACATCTCTGAATAAAAATGTAGCTTGACATCATCCTTTTGAACCAACATCTGATTTTATTAATCACTTTGTAGTATTTCCCGGCCGTATGCATCACTTTGATGCAGAGGCTGGGACTCCCCTTTTCGAAAAAAACTTTGTAGTATTTTCCTTCTTTTGGATGATTTCATTGATATTTCGTATGAGACTGTATTTGGCCGGATCTGGCAAACATTTTAGAGTTTTTTTGTTGGGTGCATATCAGTGTAGGGAGATTATTATTCTCCTGTTAACGTGTTAATTGGCATGATGGCAACAAATATATTATCTAAGGATTAAATAAATATATCCATAAATTATTAGCTAAGTAGTGAGACAATCCCTACACTGGCTAAATGAATAATCGTTGTTTTTGCCCGTGGTAGTTTCGGCAAAAGGAAGAAAACGTTTTCTCAAGTTACTTTTTATGTTCATAATAAGAGAATAATTTCAAAAAAATGTAGGCTATACTTTTTTCCTTAGAGAGAAAAATAACGTAAGTGGCATTTTTTCTCATTTGTTGGTCTAGGCGTGTGTGAAAATAAACAAGTTTTCAATGCTTGAAACTGGACTTTACTTGAGCCAGGAAAATCAGGTCATGGCTGGCATGGGGCATCCCCATGGTATGTAGTACTTACTTCTTCCCAAATATAAGACGCCCTTAATTTTCGATGGTCAAGTATCTACAATTTTGACTATGATTTGTACTTATATGCCTACAAAGTAATATAGAGACATATAAAATGAATTTGCAAGAGAAATGCAACAATATGATTTGTAAATTCTCAATATATATAATTTTATATATATGTAAGTGGTCAAAATTGAACATCAAATACGTTGCAAAATAAAGTGTACCTTATATTTTGGGACGTAGGGAGTACTGCCTTTTCCTAACCCATTTACTCACTCCATTTCAAAATATGAAGCGTAATTTTAATGTCCAACTTTGAGAATTAATTGTATATTTCTCATATATAATACCTACATGCACCATTTTAATTGTGTGTTTTATACAACATTGTATTTTTTCCGCTAAATTTGAAGCAAGCAATTTCAGATGTATTAAGGTTTAGAAAGTTCGCTGTCCACAGTCCAGACCATCAAAAGAAATTTTGTTTGCTAAATTTTTTTTTTGAAACAAGGCAAAAGATTTGCCATTTCATTAATTAAGGGAGAAGTTTTAGAGTTGTTACAAACCAAACAACCTTGCCCGCGAAAGCAAGGCCAACGACTAAACACCTACTCTCGCAGCATCACATTACACAACGCTTTAGCACCGGCGGTGCCCCACATCACCACCTCATCCTTAATCTTTTGAATTAGCATCGTCGCGGTGGTGAACTTGTTTTGGAAGACGCGGGCATTTCGCTCCAACCTAACTTCCCAAGAGACAAGCATGACGAGAGAGGCCAACGCCTTCCGATGAGCTCCTCTCTTGTGAATAGCGGCCATCCACCAATCTTGGACACTTTGACAGGTATGCCACTCCGAAGGATCGAGATCATGGAGCCCAATCCAAGCCTTCAAAGAAGACCAAATCCGTTTGGTGAAACGGCATTGGAAAAGAAGGTGGGCGGCCGTCTCATGAACTTGGTTACATAGCTTGCAATGACCACAATTTTGCAATCCCCTCCGCTCAAGTCTATCCGCCGTCCACATCCGGTTTTGGAGAATCAACCAAGAAAAGATCTTGCATTTGGGAGGTGCCCATGGTTTCCAAATCAAGGGAGGCATCATGGAGGTGGTGTGGCCCAAAAATTGCATCTTGTAGGCCGAAGAAGATGAGTACTTTCCATTCTTGGTGAGCTTCCAAGTAATCTTATCCCCACGTCCTCATTTAGGTGCACACCTTGAAGCAACGTCCAAAGGTTTACAAATTGGGATATGTGATCTAAGGAGAGACCTTCTTGCATGTTCAATTGCGAGACCCAAAAGTCATTTGCCAAGCCCTTCCGAACCGTGCACTTTCTCCTCTTGGAGATGTTGAAAATGAGGGGTGCCATGTCCCTAGGCCGCCTCCCATCAAGCCATGAAGAGTTCCAAAACGAGGCTTTATCCCCATTTGCCACCTCCACCTTTGTCGCATCCACAAACAAAACCTCATCCTTGGAGGTGCAAGGGTTCCCAAGCCCAACCCATGGTTTGGGGTCATCATCCCACTCAAACCACAACCACCGTTGGCAGAGTGCTGCAGCAAACTTCTTGAGGTTGAGGATATCGAGACCTCCCAAATTTTTGGGTTTGCACACAAGCTCCCAATTCACTTTGCATTTACGGCCGGAGACCTTCTTGCAAGCCGCCCATAGAAACGCACGCCTAATGCTATCAATCTTCAAGAGGGTCTCCAAAGGCACGTCGTCAAATCGGTTCTCACTAGTGTGGTTTGCTAAATATAAGTTGTGTGAGACTTTCCTCTAAGTCTAAGTCCACACCCTGACCTTTCGATCTCTTCATGCTGAGATACTCGCAGAGGTAGATGAGAACTAATCAAAGTTAAATTCTCAGACCTCTTGGTGTATATAGACACCAGACGGCCAGAAAGGAAAGCTCCCGGCGTGGCATTTGGCCAAACTCCAGCGTTCGCTTGCCTGCCGAAGACATTCCCTGCTCGGCAAAATGCCCGGTAAGAAGCATGTGGCGATCAAGTGTACATGGCAAGTTAATTATCTGAATCTCACTGAGGCGATTATATACGTGATTTCAAGGACTAAGTACCCGACCTAATCGTGATTAACTGACGGAGCAGTACCGCTAGTACTAGTCGTCAATTAGTAGCCGCCCCGCCATGGGCGATATCAGAGGACAGAGGAGGTCGTCCGTGGCTTTCACGAGTTCGTGCAAACGTTCTCGCGACGTGTCACCTCCAAGATAAGTGTTTTTTTTTTATAGAAATAAAGGGCCTCGCCCCGGTTCCATTAATCAAAATGAAACCACCAGCGTTCATACATTATTCAACTGAGAAGGAACTCAGATGATGGCAGCATACCACCATCAGAAAACATTCAGCAGCTACAGAGCAACTACTACTGCAACAAGTCTGAAGAATCGTAAAAGCTAAAATTACAAGCCAGCAAAGGGAACTAGCTGAACTGGAGGACACCATCAAGCACCCGCTCTAGACCAGACGTAGAGACGCCGACCCCAGGTTTGCCGACAAACCCCTTGTGTAATGTGTCCACTCAGCATCTTCATCATTGTTTTGCCCCAGGCTGCTTCGCACCACGGCGCTCCAAGCTTGATTCACCTGCCATCCCAGGGGAATCAACCCGGCTCCGGCCACATCAACAAGGTAGATCCCGACCAAGTTGTTGAATTGCTCCAGCCGCAAGATTCAAGCGTTCTTTTGCTCCCTCTGGGCATAAGAGCTGCCACAGATTTAGGCTGGCCGCCACTCGTCGCCAAACCACCTGCATATTATACCATGTTACACTGTTAAAGCACAGGTCATTCCTAAGCTTCCATAGTGCCCAAAGACAGGCTGCATGTACAATATTGGCAATTTTATGATTATTATCACAAATCCACCATCCAGCAACCTTCAAATAGGTACACAGGAGCTCGACCCCAGTGATGGGAGAGATACATCTCCACATCTCTGTTGCAACAGCACATTCAAAGAAAAGATGCATTACTGTTTCAGGTTCATTGCAGAAAACACAAGTTAGATCATTTAAGTGTTGCCTTTTTGCAAGATTATCCCTGGTCAGTAATTTATTGTTGGCAAGGAGCCAAAGGAAGATATGCACACGTGGAGGAATGGATAACCTCCATACCGCCGGAACATGTGCAGGGACAACGCCACGGAAATTAATAATCGAGTAGAAGGAGCTAACAGAGTAAACCCCTTTGGACTCGTGCTTCCAAATAATTGCATCATGTTCATCAGATAGGTCTACTGACCCAACAATCTGAAGTAACTCATACCATTTAAGTAAAAGGTTCATATTAACACATCTCCTAAACGAGATCTTAAGCTGTGAACCATCCCAGACGTCAGCAATGGAAACATCATGTTCATTGGCAATAATATAAAGATCCCAATATTGAATCGCAAAGCTAGACGACCCAAACCATTGGTCCTCCCAGAACTTGACATTTTTACCGTTGCCTACCTTCCAACGATACCCATTTCTTGCAGCGTTTGCCGCCCACAGCACCCCTTTCCAAAAGGGAGAGGCGCCAATAGGCGAGCACGCAAACATATTTGGGTTATTATTATCATATTTAAAATCTACAATTTGCTTCCACATCTTATCATGATCTAGATGATATCTCTTCACCCACGAGGCCAAGAGACACATATTCATATCAACCAGATTAGGAATACCAATGCCCCCATACTCTAATTTCTGAGAAAGCATTTCCCAGTTCGCCAAATGATACTTCCGATGCCCCTCATAATCATCCCAAAAACAATGAGCCATTTGGGAGTTAATAAGGGCGATGGCCCACTTGGGGAACTTGATCACACTAAGCAAGTATATAGGAATGCTAGCTAAACAAGTTTGGATTAAAATGAGTTTGGCTTTGTAAGATAAAAGCTTCCCTCTCCACCCTGCAGCTCTCTTAAGAATTTTGTCAATAATTGGCTGAAGATCTTCTTTCCGTAATTTCTTGTAATGGAGAGGCACCCCTAAGTACTTTAAGGGAAACTCCCCAATTTTACAGCATAGTGACTGGGCAAACGCTTGAGCAACCTCAGGTTGCACATTGATAGGTATCAAATCACACTTGTGAAAATTGATTCTAAGCCCTGAGATTTGTTCAAAGCAGGAAAGAATCCACTTAAGGTTATGGACAGCTTCTAAATCATTTTTCAAGAAAAGAAGCGTGTCATCTGCGTACTGCATACTAATGATGCCAGCAGGACAGAACCTTTCTAATAACCCAGTAATCTGGTGGTGGGATGCTGCTTTTTTGAGCATTTTAGTGAAAACATCAGCTACAAGGTTGAAGAGGATAGGAGAAATAGGATCTCCTTGTCGAACTCCCTTCCCAGTTTCAAAGAAATCACTATTAATGTCATTAATACGAACTCCAACTGAGCCTTTATATAACAAAGACACAATCAGTTTGATGCATTTCGGGCTAAAACCCCGCTGCTTCATCATACTAATTAAAAACTCTCTATTAACTCTATCATACGCCTTCTCGTAATCGAGTTTGAAGATAAGACCAGACTCTTTTTTACTGACAACGTCATGAATAATCTCATGCGCTGAGACTACACTTTCCAATATAAACCTGCCTTTTAAGAAGGCAGTTTGATTTGGAGAGATAAGATCATTACAGACGCGACTCAACCGAGTATTCAAACATTTCGAGAAAATCTTGAAACTACAGTTAGTTAGCGCAATAGGACGAAACTTTTGAATACTAGTTGCATCAGCCTCCTTTGGAATCAGAGTCAATAACGAAAAGTTAAGTCTAAACAAATCAAGCTGGTCAGAGTCCCAGTCATTGAACATATCTAGAAGATCATTTTTGACCAAATCCCAGAACTGCTGATAGAACAGAAAGGAAAAGCCATCAGGTCCAGGAGCCCCTTCAGCATACGAGCTAAAGACGGCATTCTTAACCTCATCCTCAGAAAACTTAGCATCCAAGATATTATTATGTTCAGCAGTAACAAGTTCTTCAGGATCCCAGAAGTCCTCAGAAAGGTTGATATTCAATTTATCCTCAAACCCAAAAAGAGACTTGTAATACTGAACAGCTATGTTTAGCATACCTTTAGTATCTTCAACAGGTCCATCAGGGCCATCCAAAGCAGTAATCTGCTTCTTCCTGCGCCTCTGATTTGCCATGGCATGGAAGTAGCCCGTATTTTGGTCCCCTTCCAGAATTTGCCGCTCCCTCGACCTCTGCCTTGCTTTGATCTCTTCATTCGACCAAATTGTCTGCAGCTCATCTGAAATATTTTTCATTCTAGCTTTAGACACAGGGGATAAAGGTTGCGACTCAGAGAGAATATCAAGCAAATCAAACTCAGCAATAAGATGCTGCTTATGCTTTCGTTGGTCTGCCTCAATATTGGCATTCCATCCCCTAAGCGTTTTCCTGAGCAACCGAATTTTAAATTGGAACCTGTCAATAGCCCTAGTGAGCTTACAGGGTGTGTTCCAAACTCTAATAACAATATCTCTAAAGCCTTCTATCTTTAACCACCATTTCTCAAACCGAAATTGCCTGACTTTCGGGACACCCAAAGCACCAGTGTCTACAACCAAAGGTGTATGGTCAGTCCCCAGCCTTGGCAAATTCTTAACTGCAACATTTGGGAATAGACTTTCCCAACACGTTGTCACAAAGATTCTATCAATGAGAGCCATCACCAGATTATCCTGATTATTGGCCCAAGAGTATTTTCTGTCTGGGCTTTTTAGTTCAATGAGAGAGAATTTATTAATCCAATCATTAAATAAATTAGCCCAATGCTGATTGATAACACCATTGTTTTTATCACTACTCTCTCTGACTAAATTAAAGTCACCTCCAATTAAGGTGGGCCCAAACCAGCGACAGACAACATTGTGAAGCTCATTGATGAAGTCCAGCTTAAATACATCATAAGCTGACCCATACACAGCAATAAACCTCCACACTTGCGCATCCTGCTTGCATTTAATAACGCAAGAGACACAGAAGTTAAAGTTTTCCCAGGAAATGACATCAAACTTGTCACTCCTGATACCAACAAGAACTCCTCCTGCAGTTTTCACTGCAGGCAGCCAATTCCAAGAAAAATCACAGTTACTGTCTAATGACAGCAGTTGCTGTGAAGTGAAATCAGCTTTTTTTGTTTCCGAAAAGCTAACAATATCAGGACATGTCTCTCTAATGAGGTCATGTGCCCTTGAAACTTTATCAGGTCTATTAAGACCTCTAATGTTCGTTATAAGGCCTACTACCATTGGATCTAAAAATCAATTTTCTCTTACTTCTACTATTCTTCTTACCGGAAAACACCTCAATCCAAGGTGAATCCTCTGGTTCCTCCGCATTCAAATGCGTAGTACCACTCGCTTCAGGCCTGTCGTAATCACAGGGCACTGAGCCATCGACACTGCCAACCCCGTCATACTGACAGGTCCTAGCAGCAACGATCTCCTCACTACTTAAATCAATATTATCAGGCAAGAACATATCAGGATTATCTTCTCTAAAATTACAAACTCTTTTTTTCTCAAGCTCTCTAACTTTCGCAATGTTAACATCAATCTCCTCAGTATCCCTACCTAGATCAATACCAGCCATAGCGGCCTTATTCAACAAAGAAGTATTATCAAGGGCAGCAAAGGAGTTGTAATTTGCAGGTTTAATACCTTGCTTTTCCAGATTTTTCGCCTTCTTGAGGTCCTGCGCTTTCTCAACTACAGTGCGCCCATCATGCTTCAGTCTAGCACTCATCCGTGGAGCCAGCACGGGCCCCCACACTTGTTTTTGCTTTCCCTCAGCCACAGTTTCAGCAGGATTCTGTCGGACTACATCAGTAGCCACTGCTAGCCCATCTTCTGTATCATCTTCCTCATCTGATTCCCCTTCAAACTGTGCCAAGAGCTGCATTGCAATATTATCAGCTGGTTCCTTAAATGTGTGGACACCATATGATTTATGCAGCACCAACGATCCTCCAAGATAAGTGTCATGGAGGATTAATTATCTGGCCGCATCCACCAACAGCCGCTAGCTGCTGGTGGTGCCAATGTACTGCCCTTTTCATTGACTGACTGCCTTTTCGTGTTCTGGAACAAGTACTGGTTAGCACCGAGCAACAGAGATTAATTAAGGCGAGTGATTGGTGATGGATGCGCCGATCCATCTGAAGTATCAAGATCGATATGTATAGCTACTTTGCTACACTGTGTGGGTATTGTGGCCGGTACAAGTTAACACGTGGTCAGTAGCTAGGTTACTGGTATCACAGTAGAGGAGTTGCACGAGATAACCTGGGAGGGAAGATCGAGCTAGCGACCAGATTATTATCGTGCGAAACAAGCTCCCTCTGAATTTCACCACATTTATCTCCTGGTTAGTTACATGGACATCGAGCACGCACGCACATCAAGCATGGTAGTGATGCAGTTCGTCTATCTAGAGCTAGCACTCACACGCGTCGAGCTGCCTAACTCCTGCCTAGCCTCTATTACAAGCAACATACACCGCAACTATAAATACGCCTTGTTATTCATCCATCCATCTCTCACATAACCCTTCTTCTCTCGTCTCTCCTCGTCGAACACCAAAGCAAATCACAAAACCTCTCCAGTTCATCCTCAATCCAAATTAATGGCACCGGCCACTATTAAGCTCCTGCCGTCTCCCCTTCTCGTGCTGCTCTTGTTGTCCGTGTGCAATGCCAGCTCGGCCGACAGCTCGCTCACTAGCTCCACCGAGAAGAACGTGTTCATCCTCGACAACTACGGCGCCCGTGGCGACGGGAAATACGACGACACGCAGGCGCTGGCCAAGGCGTGGAACGCGGCGTGCTCCTCTTCCCGTCCGGCAGTGCTCCTCGTTCCTAAGGGCAAGAGCTACCTGCTCAAGTCCACCACTCTTTCTGGCCCATGCAAGTCCACCGTCGTCTTCGCGGTAAAAGGCACGCTCGTGGCTCCTCCGAGCAGGTCTGACTGGAGTGAAGACAACATTAGGCACTGGATCATCTTCCAAGGAGTCTCCAATCTCACTGTCACCGGTGGTGGTGCTATCAACGGCAACGGCGAGATTTGGTGGAAGAACTCGTGCAAGACCAACGAAGCTTTGCCATGCACCCAAGCTCCGACGGCTTTGACATTTCACCTATGCGACAATCTGAAGGTGAAGAACCTGAAAATTCTAAACAGCCAACAGATCCATATGTCGATCGAGGATTGCACCAACGTGCGACTGGCCCACCTGTCCATCACGGCGCCTGGCACGAGCCCAAATACGGATGGCATCCACATCACACGCTCCAAACATGTCCAGGTTAGAGACTGTGTCATCAAGACCGGGGATGACTGCATGTCGATTGAGGATGGGACTCACAATCTTCACGTCACCAAAGTCGTGTGTGGTCCCGGACATGGCATCAGCATTGGAAGCTTGGGAGACGACGGCTCCAGAGCCGAGGTTTCTCGTATTACAGTTGACTCTGTGCAGTTATATGGCACAACTAACGGTGCCCGCATCAAGACATGGCAGGGTGGAAGTGGGTACGCCAAGGATATCGTATTTCAGAACATGGTCATGGACAACGTGCAAAACCCAATTATTATCGACCAGAACTACTGTGACTCGGCTAAGCCATGCAAGAATCAAGAATCTGCGGTGGAGATCAGCAACATTGTCTTCAAGAACATTACAGGGACTACCACTTCCAAGGATGCCATCAAGTTGAGCTGCAGTAAAAATGCTCCATGCTCTGACATTGCGCTGGAGAATATCGAATTGAAATTAGAGGGTGGCAAGGGTGACATCGAAAGCACCTGCGAGAATGCAAAATGGAGAAAATCCGGAAATGTTGTTCCATTGCCCTGCAAAGGCAACAACTAGAAGGGCTAACCATAGTAGACTTTTTGCGAACGTGTATATAATACTAGTGTATATGAACTGAGAGAGATTATGTTGTGAATAAATAGGTTAAATATTGTCAATAAGGGTTTCTGCTAACATCCTTCATGGAGTATATCTATGAGTGTATTTGCCATTTGCCAATTTACGGAAGTAATATCCTTTTCATTATTACCGAAAATGCAAATATGATTGTCTCTTCAACGTTAATGATGACATGATACAGAGAGATGATTCTGAGCTAAATGTTGTTATATTGTCTTGCAAAGTATAAAATTGTCGGTCGATTTCTCGAAACTAATTCAAATTTAAACTAGAAGTGTGTTCTAATTTGCTCCAAAAAAGTGGCAAAATCATTTTATGGTACCCAAGTTAGATTCTATGGAATTGCCACAGAGGTGAAAGATTTAATCCCTTGCTATGAAAAGTTTCACTGTTGATTTTGACACTGTTTTATAAAAATAAAAATAAAATAAAAATACAATTGTTTGGCATATAACCATTTTATGTTTAATGGTTTCTCGGATAAATTAGAAACATGTATTTTGACATCTTTATATGAATATCTTCACAAGATGGACTATCATGTATGACCATTCATGAGTTTTGAGACGAATGACCAAGTTCACGGCCCTATTTATGACATAGTTCATAATAACATGAGAAAAATTTGCGCATAGTTCATAAATAGGTTAAATATTGTCAATAAGGGTTTCTTCTAACATCGTCCTTCATATAGTACATCTATAGGTGTATTTGCCATGAGCCAATTTGCCGAAGTAACATCCTTTTCATTATTTAGAAAATGCAACTATTGTTGGCTCTTCAAGGTTAATGTCAACATGACACAGAGAGATGATTCTGAGCTAAATGTTGTTCCATTGACTTGCAAAGTGTAAAATTCTCGGCCGATTTCTCAAAACTTATTTAAATTTGAACTGTTAGTGTGTTCTAATTTGGTCCTAACATGTGAGAAAACTCATTTTGTGGTACCCAAGTTAGATTCTATGGAATTGCCACATTGGTGAAAGATTCAATCCCTTGCTATAAAAAGTTTTGCCGGTGATTTTGACTATGTTTTAAAAAACTGCAATTACTTGGCATATAACCATTTTATGTGTAATATTTTCTAGGAAATTAGAAACATGTATATTGACAACTTTATAAGAAGATCTTTACAAAATGCACTATCATGTATGACAGTATGATGATTCATGACTTTTGAGACAAATGACCAAGTTCATGGCCATATTCAGGACATAGTTCATAATAATGTGACCAAATTTTGCACAAAGTTACATATTGGCATGTCAAACAATAGTCTCAAAAGGAGATTCCAATGTTTTGTTACAAAAAATGTTTTTCATTTTCCAAGTTATTGTGAATCAAGTACAATTAATATGGCGCTAAATGACACCCATCTAATTTTCACACAGATTAAACCATATTGGATGGCCAATTTCTAAGTATTAAGATTGTTCTCTATTATAGCTACTTTCGCCATTTAAATTAATTTCGGCCAACTTTGAAGTAGGTGTGTGTTCTATTTTGCTCCTAAATATGTAAAAAATAATTTATGGTAACCAAGTAAGATTCTATACAATAGCCACAGAGGTTATGAAATATTTAGACCCTAACTATGAATATTTTGTAACAATTTTGGCCATGGTTTGAAAAAATCCAAAGAAAATAAAGAGAATGTCAAAAAATGATTTGGGCCCTTCTATGTACTAATTGGTAGGGAAAACCTATAAACATGTATTTTGACATCTTCTGGTGATTTGTTTTTAATAGAACTGTCTATCATGTATGAGAATTCATTTTTAACAAATGACCAATCTCATGGCCACATTTGTTGCATAGTTCATAAAAATGTGATCGTATTGGCAGAAATGTGCATAATGGCATGCCTTCCCTGCTGTTCCAGACAACCCCCCCTCTCGTGCCTCTACATTGCCGCTCCCACAACCTCCACCGATATCCAAATCAAGGAGGCGGCCGTGGAGAGCACATTGTTTTGCTTGAACAATGGCAGCTTCACATGTCGCCCGGTTTTATTTGAAAGCTTGCAGCAATGCCATACAACAGTAAAGAGTTTACACACTCGGCCAACACATTCCAGGCCATTAAAAGGAAACTACTTAAAATATTTTCTTGTGCAAAATTTAAAGCCGTGATTGTAGGCTCACCTCACAAGGGGGGCAATATTGTGTTTTGTTTTGGCTCACAATGTAATACCAAAGATGGATCTTTATTGATTTTCACAAGTTTAGTTTGACACTGTATCAATTTTGACTTGTGATCTTTTTTTTATACCCATCTCTGTAATCCTCGGTCTGCCTATGATATGCCTTTCGTTATGGTGTAATCTTTGTTGCCTTGTGGGTACTTATCATTTCAGTTCCAAAATGAAATATCTACTCATCATCCGAAAAAAATTGTACCTGCATTAATTTACAACACTCAGTGGTTACGTCCACATTTATGTCTGATTTATTGGTTTCCTCTAGTTAATAATCTCGCATTGGTTATGTGTTAGATGTGTTGGTCAAATTGCTTGTACCTGGTATGCCGTAATGCATGTACTCCCTCAGTTTAGGTGTATTAGTCCTCTTATGAAAATATACTTGTTGCAAAACTATAAAAGCCCTGAATTAAGTGTTAATTGTCCCTTTTAATACTGCATGCACAAATTACTCGCGCCTAACTGGCTGTTTTTTTAGTGCAAAAACAGTAGGGAAAAATCCCTACTGCCCTAATTTTCTATTTTCTCTTCAAAAATAAGTACAAGGTTACAGTTAGTAAGTTCATAAAGTATCTAGCCACTGAGTCATGCCTTCTTTAAGAGAAGGTTTGGCTTTATGCATTACAAGTTTAAAAGAGCTGACAAAATCAACGAAACAGACATCAAGATCAATGTCCAAATCATCAAAAATGCATCTGTTGCGGTGATTCCAGAGGGTCCAGCAGACCACAATGAGGGATTCCTTGAAGCAGATCAACTTGTATCTTTTCTTTGCATCAATAAGCATATTTATCAAATCAAGATCAACATTCCATTCCATGTTTAATTTCCACTAGAAATTGCGACTAAAGTCACACTCAAAAATCAGATGCCTGTAATCCTCATTGTTTCCCTCAGAACAAAGAACACAGTCATATGACTCAATAGCAAATCTCTTCCTGGCCAAGAGATCACGGGTGTTCAATATGTCTTGCAGCAGCAACCAAAAGAAAATTTTGTGTTTAGGCAAAGCAGAGGATTTACAAATCCACCTCACAGGGGCTGGGGCCAAATCAACTGGGGTTAATGCAGCATAAACCCTTTTGCAAGAATAATTCTTGTTTGTGTCAGCCAACTGCCGTTTATCAGGTTCTGATATTCCTTCACGTGTGTGTAGAATTTCGGCCAACTTATCACATTGTTGTGCTGCTACCATGGATACAGGGATGTGAAACATATCATAGATATCTTCTTCGCAACATATGGCAATTGCCTGATTCAGTGAATTATTCTGGTTCTTTGCAAATGAACACAAATGGGGCAATTTTGTTCTGAGTACCTCATCAGTCCATCTATCCAGCCATAGTCTAATAGTGTTAGTCTAATAGTCTAATAGCCATAGTCTAATAGCCTAATTGGCTGTTAACAGGGACATGCAAACAGTTGCAATTGTTAACCTGCATGCGTGAAGGAATAGGCCAATGCATGCGCAAGGAATAGCCCCCGTTAATTGTCCGTTTCGTTCGAGAAAAATGTTCATCCACTCGTTGCCTGCCTTGCCTAATACACCTAAACGGAGGGAGTATCGCTATTGTTTAACATGTTTAACTTTAGCCGCTAATTTGACAAATACTAATACATGTGTCACTTGCTATAAAAATTGTACCATTAAAACTTGATCCGGATACAAGTTCAATAGTATAGGTTTCGTCGCCGCAAAAAAAATACTACGTTTTTTTAACCAAATTGATGGTCAAATTCAGATATCAAAAAGATGCATGTGCCACCAAAATATGGATGGAGTACATAATTTATCATTTTCCTATACTCCAGTTAATAATGTCGTATTGGCTATGTATTGAATGTGCTGGTGTAATTGCCAGAACCAATCTATTAATTAAACGGACACTTGTCTCATCACAGGACAGCTAAGCGAGCACCTGCGCAATCTACGTAAGCCATCTCTTCCTATTTGACACATCCAAACTCGGTCTGAAACTCTGAATCACAACACTGTAGTCTGTAGAAGTCAATCAAGAAACACCTAAAGTCTAAATTGCACCTTGAGTAGCTATAGCATGGAGAACGGCGCCGGCGTTCCCAACGGCGCAGCTATGTCGGCCACCGAGACTCTGACGGCGACAACAGCGGTGCGGGAGCAGGACCGTCTGATGCCGATCGCGAACGTGATCCGGATCATGCGCCGTGTGCTCCCTCCCCACGCCAAGATCTCGGACGACGCCAAGGAGCTGATCCAGGAGTGCGTGTCGGAGTTCATCAGCTTCGTGACCGGCGAGGCGAACGAGCGGTGCCACGCCGAGCACCGCAAGACGGTGACCGCCGAGGACGTCGTGTGGGCCATGGACCGCCTCGGCTTCGACGACTACGTCCCGCCCCTCACCGCCTTCCTCCAGCGCATGCGCGAGTGCGAGGCCGGGGCCGGCCGTGCTGCATGCGACGGCCGCGCCGCCATGACAAGGGCGCCGCCGTCCCGCGGGCCGGCCGGAAGCGGCGTGCAGGTGCAGATTTATCAGGCCGTGTACGCGGCCCCGGCTCCGGTGCATGGGTACTCTGTGGCCATGGCACCCCTAGTGCAGGCCACCGCCGCCGCTGTCTCGCCGAGTGTCGGCGACGGCGGCCCAGGCCGCCGGTGCGACATGTTTCGCACAGAACGTGCCGTGGCTCGGCCATGCCACGGGGATGGAGCCTACGGTGCGGGTATCAGCGGCCGTGGAGGCTGTGGCGACGAGGAAAGCTCGTCGAACTCGAACAGCACGCCTGCGCCGGTGCCGGCAACCGGCACCGCCCTCCCAGACCCGCAGTAGCAGAACTGTCACGGGGCAAGCCATAATCGATCTGTGCTTGCTTGCCCCAGTAAGCCATGGTCTTTTCTTACAGTGTCGCTGCAGCAGTTTCACTACCTTTATCCCATTTTTCTCGCGTTCCGTCGATCACGTCTTCTTGAGCGGCCGGTCAAGCGCATGCTCCGATCCGTGTGCAGAGCTTTGCAAATTAAAGTTAGAGCTACTAAGACGTCATATTCACAAGTCATACTCTCTCACTCTCACTCTCTACATTAACGTTCATACCTACGTAAGTGTGTCGGTTTGGCCTTGAATGAATTTGGAGCGACGTACGTAATCACGTATACATACTTGCATAGTTGCATGCCTTTGACCGGCGATGACATATTGGCATGTTGCTGCTGTGACGTGGATTCGGTGCACCGATAGCCGCGGACAGTGTGATCGGCGTGTCCTTGCGCGGAAACGACGAATCTAGGCATCTAGCGGTTGAATAAAACTTAAGTACAAAATAAACTTTTCTACTACCTCTGGTCTGAAATGGTTGTCGTGAAAAAACACTAAGGTGGTACAAATTTGTAGAGTAGTCACGCCAATCAATACCGATCGGAGGGAGTATAAAATTTAGCCAGATCTAACTCTTTAGCGTACCACCAAACATTTTGCGGTCAGTTAAAAACAACATTTCATGGTAGGTTTTTTCTGGTACCGATTCACGGTTGTCCATCGACCGTGGAATGTGTTGTCGTGGTGGAGTTTCGTCGTATCCACCGGCAGTAGACTTTGAACAGTATTGCCTTTCCTACTGGCGGTAGCCCTTGAAGCCTTAAGTGACTGTGGCGGCCCACCGGAGCCCGCATCTTCCTTCTCTCTTCACTTCTTCAAGTCGGCATACAAAATTCAGAAAAACATGACATATGCAATAAGGCCAATGCATCCGACCAAAATTATTGTAAAACCAGTGCACTTCAAATACGAAGGCATTGCGAACTATACATTCTAGGCAGTGCAAAAAATAAGTTTGTACAAACATACATGTATGGCAGACCCCACGCGACTAGCACAACCGTGAAAGTGGATCATGATTTACACTTTTGGTTCATAACATATTTTGTCTTTTGTATTCCAATTTACACAAACAATCACTATACCCCTCCCACAACGGGCTCTCCCAGACGCGACAAGTGACACAGACACGGGTTAATCCTGGATGTGAATGTATCTGGTAAGGTCTAAAAAGTATGTGCACTTAGAGCTATCTTTATTAAAATTTAAATTTTTTTGGAATAGATCCAAAAATGAGATTGTCTTAGTGATTAAGAACAATTTTTTTTAAAGGATCCAAAATGGAAAAGGAAAATATTCATATAGGGTCAATTTGTTTCAAAAGATTCTTTTATAATTGTTTTAATGATGTTTGCTTACTTTATGTTTGGTTGTAGGAAATTTTGCCATGGAACCTACCTCGTGGAATTTTTGGTTAAGGAAAATTATGATAAACACCTATACCTACAGAAAAGTTCCACAATTTTTCCTATGGGTAACTGAAAGTTTTCAGTTCATGTTGCATTTCACATGTCATGACATTGAATTCGTAAGCACACAAAAACATGGATGAGCATTTCTGTTCCATTGAGCCCACGAGGATAACGTTTGAGGCCCAGACGAGCGCTAAGAGCCCAGCCAAACTTGCAGGCCCACAAACGGCAGTCAAACCCTCTCTCCCACGACCCACGTTTGGACCGAACTGCCCACGACGTCTCTGACCAAGTCACCACGGTCGCCGCCAATCTCACACCGTCCAAATCCTCACGTCGGTCCCATCAACGGCCACGTAGCACTCCACGTCTGGTCCCGAAACCACCCACGTACGATGCCCACTTCGCCTCCAGGCTCCAGCGGCGCCAACCTTCCTACCCCATATAAGCACAGCAGAGCTGATGAGACAGACCAATTCATTCACATAGAGTCGACTAGACCATGGCCGGCGTCCTGCAGCTCTACGCTGTTGCTGTTGCCTGCGTCCTCCTCACCGTCGTCTCTGCGTCGCCGTCGCAGCCAAAGGTGCTTACCGTCGGCGGCGAGGCGCGGGGGTGGAGGCAGCCGACGCCCGGCGAGGAGACCTACAACCACTGGGCCAGCAGGAACCGCTTCCACGTCGGAGACCTCCTCTGTAAGCACCACACTACTTACTAGCTCACACGGCGGCGCGCCGCCCTTCCTTCCTTCCGTTCCACGTACATACGACGGAACTCACCCACGTGAGCGCTCTTCCTTTCTTGCGCAGACTTCAGGTACGCGAGGAACGACTCGGTGCTGCTGGTCACCCGCGACGACTACAAGCTCTGCCGCGGCGACAGGCCGGCGCTCCGGCTGGACGGCGGCGAGGAGGCCAGGTTCCGCCTCGAGCGGAGCGGCTTCCTCTACTTCATCAGCGGTGCGTCGGGCCACTGCGACGCCGGACAGAGGATCACCGTGCGCGTCATGGCGCGGCACGACACTGGCGGAGGCTTCGACGTGGAGGGCCCCGCGCTGTCTCCTGGCGGCGGCGACGGCTCGACGAAGCCGGGGTCGGGAGCTGTGGTGCCGAAGAAGCCACGGGGCGGGAAGGCCGGTGACGGGGAGACCAGCGGCGCGGCGAGCCGGCGACGGCGGTTTGCCCGCCTGCCGATGGCTATCATGTCATTGCCGTCACTCTGGGAGTGGCCGTGCTGGTCTTGGCATCATGAGATGGTCACTGAATTTGCATGCATTGTGCATGTGTGTTGATCAGCTAGTGTGTTCTCATTATATGTTAATTGTTCTCTGTGTCATTAGCTTGGTAGGCTAGCTCGGTCAGTTTCTTGTTTCAGTTAGTCAAGTGTGGTGTGACTTCTTTAAGTTGCTACAAATTCTCGATAATTTAGTTCATTGGTTCATTGCACGTGCTTAGTTTGTCAGCTGGTTTTTTTAGTGTTTTCTACGTGGAAAAGTGGATTGATATTTTTTGTTCCGTGTCCATAGTACTCCATAGGCCGGTTACGCACTTCTGCTGATCCGTCTTCGTTCGGTCGTTACTGTACTTCTGCTCCCCGCCTTTGCGCAGTTAGTCAGTTATCCTACAGACTCACTCCGTCCACAAATAGGTGGCTGTATAAATTGAAACAAAAATAACATTTTTTAAGGCCAACGACGGGAAGACTAGCAGCGCGGCGGCATCGGTTCGCGCTCCTGTCGGTGGATATCATGCTGTTGCCATCGCTCCGGGAGTGGCCGTGCTGCTCTTGGCATGAGATGGCCACTGAATTTGCATGCATTGTGCATCCGTGTTGTTACCACCGTAGACATTGTTGTTATCTGTTGTTGTCCATGTCATTAATTAGCTTGGTATGCTAACACGATCAGTTTCGTGTTTTAATTAGTCAAGTATGGTGTAACCTGTCGAAGTGTGAAATCAACAGATAACTTAATTCATTGGTTCCTTGCACCTGCTTAATTTTTCAGCTGTATTCTTGTAATTACTTGCGAAGAAGTGGATTATTTTGGTGTTTTCAATGTGGAACGGTAGACTGATAATTTTTCAGGAGTACCTGAAGCTAAATTTCCCTGCGCGAGAAGGTTGGTCTTGGTCCAACTGCATGCGTACGTCTTCTAGCCGGTCTGATCCCCTCGTCTGTTCTTCTTCGACTCGGACTTCTATCGATTGCTCTTCAAAACTGACGAAACCGACTCGACATCTGCTCGTCTTGCGTACCTACCGTGCGCCGACTCGGACTGCTTTACCATCGATCGGTGCTATAATAGGACAGCCACCCGCCTGTTTACTCTCCACCAGATCATCGAGCAAACCAAATACGAGATCCGCCAATCACAGAAACAATCAATCGAACGATCAATCAAAGGGAGAAGGAAATATGGGGTGCAGTATGAGCCGTCTCACCAAGGCCGTAATCTCGCTCGTGGTCCTAGTCCTGTTGTTCATGCCCGCTGCATTGGCGGCCACCACCTTCGACGCTACCCAGAACCAGCACCTACCTCTGCCGAGCGGAACGGTCCGCGGGCCGGAGAGTGTCGCCTTCGACGGCCACGGCCTTGGCCCCTACAGCGGTGTTTCTGACGGCCGCGTCCTCAAGTGGAACGGGGAAAAACTCGGTTGGACGACATACACGTATGGCCCTGGCTACGACAGCGAGATGTGCAAGGGACGAAGCTCCGCCCGGAGACCATGACTGATAGCCGTTGCGGCCGTCCGCTCGGCTTGCGGTTCAACCAGCAGACGGGGGACTTGTACGTGGCTGATGCATACAAGGGGCTTATGAAGGTCGGGCCGGGAGGCGGGGAGGCCACGGTGTTGGTCAACCAGGTGGATGGCATACCTCTCCGCTTCACCAATGGTGTGGACGTCGATCAGGTCACGGCCAAGTCTACTTTACAGATAGCTCTACAAATTACAATAGGGCCCAACATGAGATGGTGACAAAAACCGGGGACTCGACAGGGCGCCTCATGAGGTATGATCCAAGAACATCAGATGTCACAGTGCTACAATCGGATATGACGTACCCGAATGGCGTGGCTATTAGCACTGACCGTACACACCTCGTGGTTGCATCTACTGGACCGTGCAAGCTACTACGGCACTGGATTGAAGGACCGAACGCCGGAAGATCCGAGCCTTTTGCTGACCTCCCGGGTTACCCTGACAACGTGAGACCAGACAGAGAGGAGGTTATTGGGTGGCATTACACCGAGAGAAAAATGAGTTGCCCTTTGGCCGCGATAGTCATCTTCTTGCCGTAAGGGTTGATGCCAACGGAAAGATAGTAGAACAAATGACAGGGCCCAAAAGCGTGAGACCGACTGAGATCATGGAGAGGAACAACGGCGAGATGTACATGGGTTCTGTGGAGCTGCCTTATGTTAGTGTAGTTAAGCGCAAATAGAAAAAGATTGATTGATATAGGATGGCATTTGGTCCTTACTTTTACCTTTAAAAATGTAATTTTCCAATTTATTTTTTGTTAGACTATCCAATGTAATCCGCACTAAATTATTAGCAAATCATCTCTATTTTGATTCATTCGATGTACATAAAGTTAATTTCTATTATATCCCTTTCCGAAACAATGCAAAAAAAAATGCTTGCTTGAAAAAAAGGGTCATTATTACTGGACTCACAAATAGAGCATACACGCATATTATATTTTGAACATCAACATACGCGCATATTAGGTAGGAGCAAAAACATTCAGCGAAGGCAATATGGACGCCGTTCTCTCATGTCATGCAGGGAGTGACTTGATACCGCGAGATGTTGCTGAACTAATGTATAAAATATCATCATATCCTCCTCCGTAAATTAGAAGAAGTCTACGATTTCTTAAGTTGTACGAAGCCTAACGGGTACTGGCGAATCCGTCTCCCTATGATCACGCGTCTCATCCAATAAAACTCTATAAGGAACAATTTAATATCGTCATAAGCTTATTGTTGAGGTTTGCTAGTGCAAACTCTAGTCTTTGTTCCACGGCAACACCCTGCCTAGGCTCCATGACTAGGCAAAGCTAACTTGCCGATCGGTCAGCACTGAACAATAATGTGTTAATTTCGGGATAATGCTGGCTAATAACTAAAAGTGCAAGCGAAGCAGATATTTCTTATATACTCTATGTCACTTGTGGTACTCGTCGCAACACTTTTAGGTATCTTTGCGTGAATGTCTCAACTAATAATGGATTGATACAAGCCATGAGACCGTGATAGAAAAAATTGTGGTCTAAGTAATATATATTGAATAAAGAAAAAGTCTATATGCATCGATCGATGTAGAGGCCAGGGCTATCCTTTTTTTTAAATAAAAAAAAGCCTATTTGTATACCAATTTTCTCATACAAAGTACGCAAAATTTTCTTTGGTGGTAGATCGGGGACGAGATTACCATGTGCGGGGGTCGAACGTGGGACATGAGGTCCACCCCACTCCTTATCTATTCCCTTCTCGCCCTACCCCGTAGTTTCTCTTAATACTTATACCTTCGACTCCATCCAGATCCCACACCATGATGGAGCCGCGGCCAACACCAAGCATGGGAGGACGACAGACGGGGATGTGGTTGGCGACCACATCGAGCTAGAGTCAGTGACCCTGCCTTTGAGAACAACGAGCAATGAAGTTAGGGTGGGGCCAGGGGCACGACCGAAGCCGTAGAAGAACTGTCCATCCCCAGACTTAGGGCATCTCCAGCCGTCCCCCAGCGCCCCCCCCCCCCCCCCAAGAGCCCAAATAGCGCCGAATCGCCCAAATAGCGCCGAAATCCTCCCAGTCGCCCCCCAGAAGCCAAAATAGCGCCGTTTGGGCCAAAATTAGCGCCGGCGCACCCAGGCCAAACACAGACTGCCGGGGGGCAGCTGGGGGACGGCGCGAAGCGAAAGCGCGCGGAATCTCGGCCGGCCTGTCCTGTCAGCGACCTGGCGAAATAGCGCGAAATGGAGGCGAAAACGTGGCGTCCTCATCCCCTCGGCTCCCACGCTGGTCAAAATCCTGCCGGAGCAATGGCATGGACTGCCGCGCCGTTCAGCGGCGGCCGACGCGTCCAATCGATTGCCACGCGCCAGAGTAATGGCGTGCCACCGTCTCGCCTCCCTCGGCGCTATAAAAAAAACCCACACCACGCCGTGGCAGTTCACCTTGTTAAGAACGATTTGTGTACGTGTTGTATAACCGTACGTTGTAATCTTGTATTGTACCTGCCAAGTATATAAATATAGAAGAGGTGGAGGCTTAGACCCCACGTAACCCTAAAAAGCTATTCGATCAAACTTGGTATCAGAGCCTCACACCGCCGCCGCCGCCATCTGCCCACGCGACAAGCTCGCGATCGTTGAAGCCATCCATGGTGACTTCTTCCCTTCAGCTCTCCACGTCTGTGGGGGCGATGACCTCTTCACCTACCACGGCTGTCCCCTCCCCTGCGGTTCGTCTAAATCGCTCCAACTTCATGCTCTGGAGGGGGCTCACGCTGCCCAATCTCTCGGCGCCGGCCTTCACCATCACCTCGACAGCTCGGCGGCAGTCCCGGCCCAAACTATCACGGAGGGCACGGGCGACAAGGCGGTGACTACACCGAACCCTGACTATGGTCAATGGTGGACTGTAGATCAGCGGGTTCTCAGACTACTCCTCGGATCCATGGACGAGGACATCGCATGCCAACTTATTGGCTGCAAGACGGCGGCAGTGGCCTGGACCGCGGTGCACGCCATGTTTGGCGCCCAGAGTCGCGCCAATGTTCGCCACATCCGGCGTCAGCTCCAGACGCTGCGGAAGGAGGATATGTCGGCCGGGCAATACATGCATAAGATGAAGGCGCTTGCCGACGTCATGGCGGCCGCCGGCGTTCCCATCCACGACGACGAACTCGTCGACTACATCATCACGGGGCTGGGCGCAGCCTTCAACTCCATTGCCGGCGCTCTGACGGTCGGTAACAGATCGGTTCCCTTTGCACATTCTTTCGTTCGAGGCCCTGCAGGCGCAGCAAGCTCAGGCCACCGAGGAGTGGTCATCATCGGTGAATGCCGCGACGCGCCCCAGCTCGTACGGTAACCAGGGCGGAAGCCGCCCTCGGACCCAGGACTACCCTGCCTATCAAGGCGGAGGACACCCGGCTGGCAACCCTGGCCAGCAAGGGCAAGGCCGCGGTGGCGGCAACGGAGGCGGCTACGGCGACTACAACGCCGGCAACTATGGAGGCAACGGCTATGGAGGTGGCCGCCAGGGAGGCGGCGGTGGCCGCAATGGCGGCCGCAATGGAGGCCGTCGATGGAGGCCTCGCTGCCAAATCTGCGGCAACTGGGGGCATGAGGCCACCGGCTGCCGCAACCGTTACGACCACGACTACCGCCCCGACAACACGCGTGCAGGCAACTCCGCTTCCACGAGCTCCAACGAGAATCCGTACTGGCACATGGACACCGGTGCGACGGATCACCTGACGAGTGATCTCGAGCGTCTACACGTCTACGAGCGCTATGGTGGGAAGCATCAAGTCCAAGTGGCCAATGGTGCAGGTTTGTCTATTTCGCATATTGGTCATTCGAGTTTAACCGGTTCATCCCTTAAATTGAACGATGTCCTTCATGTTCCACACATCAACAAACATCTCCTGTCCATTTATCGTCTTGTCTCCGATAATGATGTTTTTGTTGAATTTCACCGTCATTTTTTCTGTGTTAAGGACAAGGCCACGAGGCGAATTCTGCTTCACGGTAGAAGTCAGGGAGGACTCTACCCCATTCCGTTCTCTCATGCGTCGTCATCGCCTCACCATGCATCCGCTAGTACCAAAGTCACTCCGGCGCAGTGGCATCAGCGTCTTGGTCATCCCACAAATAATGTAGTTCAATCTATTGTTAGCACAAATAAGCTTTCGTGTTCATCAGACAATTCATCTTTGGTTTGTGATGCTTGTGAGCGTGCCAAGAGCCGCCAGTTACCATATACTGCTTCTTCTCGTGTGTCTACTATGCCTCTAGAATTAATTCATTCTGATGTTTGGGGTCCAGCTAGTGTGTCATCTGGAGGGTATAAGTACTATGTTAGTTTCATCGATGACTACTCTCGTTTTTGTTGGATCTATCTCATCAAGCACAAGTCTGATGTGGAGCAAGTTTTTTATAATTTCAGGCTCATGTCGAACGCCTTTTGGAAACTAAAATCAAGGCTGTTCAGTCGGATTGGGGTGGTGAATATCACAAACTTCACCAGTATTTCCAGCGCACGGGGGTCTCACATCGTGTCTCATGTCCACACACTTCCCAACAGAATGGCATTGCAGAACATAAACATCATCATCTAGTTGAGACAGGTCTTGCCCTGCTAGCACACTCCTCCCTGCCCCTTCGCTATTGGGATGAGTCTTTTCTTACGGCGTGCTATCTCATCAATCGCATGCCCACACCGGTTCTCAACAAGGAAACACCACTTTTTCGCTTGCTTCGTGTTCAGCCGAATTACGATTTCCTTCGCATTTTTGGATGCGCCTGTTGGCCTAGCCTTCGCAAGTATAATTCGCACAAATTAGATTTTCGTTCTAAGATGTGCGTGTTCCTTGGATATAGTCCCATGCATAAGGGATACAAGTGCTTAGACCGTTCTTCGGGCCGGATTTATATCTCTCGTGACGTCATCTTTGACGAGTCTGTGTTTCCGTTCTCCACACCAGGCGTTTCGGTGGATGTATCCGCTCTTGCGGAGTCTATTTCCTTTCCATCTAATGAACCGGTTACGAATGCACCTATGCGTAAATACGACCTGACTTACCTGTCTACTAATCCGCCTGAATTAGGCGAAGCTTTTCCTGTGCAGATGAACGACGTACCTGCTCCGGCGACCTCAGATCGCCCGATCAACGTGCATGCAGGAGACATGCACATGCATGCTGGAGACGTGCATGCTGGAGACATGCATGGCACCCCCCCCCCCCCCCCCGCAGCTCCCGCTCCGGACGCCAGCTGCGGGCCGGTCACCTCTGACCAATCCTCGTCACCGTCCGCCATGGTCCAACCCGCGTCGCCTTCTGCCACGACGTCGCCATCGTCGTCGGCCGCGACGCCATCGGTTGAGTCACCACCGGCTGCTCCTGTTCATGCGCCTGGACACACCATGGTGACACGCCTCCGTGACAATACACGGAAGGAGAAGGAGTTCAAGGATGGAACTGTAAATATGACCCGCGTCGCCGAGCGTTCTTTGCTGCTCCCCTGTCGCATCGTGATGCTTTGCGCGAACCCGCGTGGCGTGCGGCTATGGCGGATGAGTTTGCAGCCCTGTGTGACACCAAGACGTGGATTCTGGTGCCTCGTCCTCACAGGTTAATGTGGTCGGCAGCAAGTGGATTTTCAAGACCAAGCATCGCTCGGATGGTTCCATTGATAAGCATAAAGCTCGACTGGTCGCGCGTGGTTTCACTCAGCAGCATGGCATCGACTATGGTGACACTTTCAGTCCGCTTGTGAAGCCTGCGACCGTGCGTCTGGTTCTGTCGCTTGCCATCTCTCGTGACTGGTGTTTACGACAAGTGGATGTCAGCAATGCCTTCCTTCATGGGTTCTTGTCGGAGGATGTCTATATGCAACAACCGCCTGGTTTCGAGGATGCACGTTTTCCCTCGCATGTTTGCAAGCTTCAGAGGTCAATCTACGGGCTGAAGCAGTCGCCGCGTGCATGGTATGCTCGCCTTAGTCAGCTGCTGCATCAACTTGGGTTTGTTTCTTCCAAGGCTGATACATCGTTATTCATCTTCTCCCGGGATGGTGTTCATATATATATGCTGGTATATGTTGATGACATTGTCATTACTGGCTCTACTCCAGAGGCCGTCGATCGTTTGGTGCGTTCTCTCTCGGATACCTTCCTATCAAGGACTTGGGTAAGTTGGACTACTTTCTTGGATTGGAGGCGTCTTACCATTCCGGGGGGATGACAGTGACTCAAAGGAAGTATGCTCTTGATCTCCTTCATCGAGTCAACATGGAGAATTGTAAGCCGACTCCCACTCCGTTGTCTACTTCGGAGAATCTGTCTCGAGAGACTGGCACACGACTCGGCATCGAGGACTCCTTCAGATACCGCAGTGTTGTTGGTGGTTTACAGTACCTAACGCTCACTCGTCCAGATATTTCATTCGCTGTGAACAAGGTGTGTCAGTTTTTGTCAGAGCCCACGGATGTTCATTGGGAGGCAGTCAAGCGAATTCTGCGGTATGTCAAAGGAACCTTGCACACAGGTTTGTGTTTTCGCAAGTCCACTGCTATGGGGCTTAGCATTTTTACTGATGCAGATTGGGCTGGTTGCGTGGATGATCGACGCTCCACGAGTGGCTTTGCAGTTTTTGTCGGTCCGAATCTTATTTCATGGAGTTCGAAGAAACAGCCCACGTCTCGAGATCCAGTACCGAGGCAGAATATAAGGCATTAGCAAATGGTGCTGCTGAAGCTATTTGGTTAGACTCCTTACTCAAGGAGCTTGGTGTGACTCAGCAGCTATCTGACAGCTAATCCATGTTCCATGCTCGTACTAAGCACATTGAGATCGATTTCCACTTCGTGCGAGAGCGTGTTGCAAATGGCGCCCTAGATGTGAGGTTTATCTCTTCCAATGATCAGTTGGCTGATGTGTTCACTAAACCAGCCACGCGACAGATGCTAGATCGTTTTAAGTCCAATCTAAATCTTGTATGTAATACTTTAGATTGAGGGGGAGTGTTAAGAACGATCTGTGTACATGTTGTATAACCGTACGTTGTAATCCTGTATTGTACCTGCCAAGTATATAAATATAGAAGAGGTGGAGGCTTAGACCCCACGTAACCCTAAAAAGCTATTCGATCAAACTTCGCCTTCTCTCTTGCCTTCTCTCTCTCCCTCTCCCCCGAGCAGGTGGCACCGCGACGACGACGGTGCAGGCCCGAGCGCCGAGCGACGACGACGACGGTGGCAGCCGCGACTACACGGTGTTGTACAGCCAGTTCGGCATGTAGAGCGCCGTGTTTAGTTTGATTAAGTTTTTTTAAGTCTTTATATTGTAATCGGTCAGAACTATGCGAACTTCGCCTATATAAAGTATGAAAATCGCCTAAATTTGTATTTTTTTAAAATGTTGGGCTTGTTCCTAGGTTTCGTCACGGTTGGGAAAACGCCGCCCCCAGGGCGCAAAATAGCGCCGTTGGCTCCCCAGGCGGCCCAATTTAGCGTCGGAATTCGGCCTGGGGGGCACAACAGCTGGAGATGCCCTTAGAGTGGTGAATTGGGCGGCGGTGGACTAGTAATGGTGTGGTCGGGTGGAGCGGGGTGGCGAGGTATCGCGGTAGTGACGCCGGCCACGAGTGGGAAAGATGGTTGTGCCGGTAATTGGTGTCGGGGATGCGCCAGAGGATGGGGACGCTCCATTCTTTTTCATCATTTTCTTCTCATAGATTGATCTGTGGAACTTCAAGGATGGGTGACCGCCATTTAAATGGCTAATTTTTTTAATTAATAAATTTTTTTAAAGATATTTCAGAAATAATACGCGTTTTAAACAAATTTCACAAATATTGCAGCCTCGGCCGCACCGTGGCCGATAGGTGCCTGTCGGCCCAAACGTGGCCGATAAGGCCCTATCGGCCGCACCGCTGCCGAGCAGGTTGTGGGCCTGGGAGGCGTGCGCCTGTATAATCGGCCACGGTGCTGCCGATAGGCCTATCGGCCACGGCGCGGCCGATAAGGTCCCTGCTCGACTGGATGCAGAGTGCTGCCTGGAAGAAGCTAGCCAGCTCCAGCAGTTCAATCGATCGATCGGCGCTGCCCACAAGAAGCTAACTAGCTCTGGCAGTTCAATCGATCGATCGGCGCTGCCTGCAAGTAGCTAGCCAGCTCCAGCAACGCGCCCGCCCTTGCCGTCGTTGTCGCCTGCGCGCCACGCCCACTCTCGCCGTCGCCTGCGGGCTCGCGTCCAGCCGCCACCTGCGCGCCGCGGCGGAGCGTGTCCTCTGGCGCAAGCTCTGCGTCTCGTGCGCCGCAGATGGTGTCCGTCCTCACGGCGGCAGGATTCTCCTCCCCCGAACCCAAGGCGCCCAAGACCGGCGGCGGCATCCGGTGTCCGCGCCGCAGGGGAAGCCACAGTCTCCGCGCGCTCGCGCCCGGCCGTGCCTGCTCCGCCCGCGCCCGCCCTCGCCTGCCCATGTCCGCCCGCACCGGCGCGCCTGCTCCCTCCCGCCCGCCCTCGCCTGCCCATGTCCGCCCGCACCGTGCCGCGCCCATGCTGCAGTCGGCTTTGCTATCGCCGAGCAGGCCCTATCGGCCAGGCCACAGCCGATCAGGCCCTATCGGCCAGGCCGCAGCCGAGCAGGTGCTCTGCCGACGACCGACATGCTTGTCGTCCGAGCCGCGGCCGACAGGCACCTATCGGCTACGGTACAGCCGAGGGTGGTATATTTGTGAAATTTTCTTAAAACGTGTATTATTTCTGAAATTTCTTTAAAGAAATGTATTATTTAAAAAATAGCATTTAAATGCACCCAGCCCAAAGCCTACAAAAAACTGGTGAATATGAATTTCTTCCCCTTCCCTCGAGAACAACATAGTTCAGGCCAGCCAATTTATATCTAGGGTCTCTTGGCAGGGCGAAGAAATTTGGCCGCTTACATACAGAAAACATGTCACTTTTGTTGCAACATGGCAACATGAATACGAACTCACATGTATGAGGCGTATGTGGGCGTGTTTTGGTAGCTCAGGGTGACCCCAACCAGGCCCTGGGCACACAAATTTCGGCCATTTTGTTCCCCGGCCTCGCCCGCGTTTCTGCATCGCACGAATCTAAGAGCAGCCTCAGGCTAGGCCCAATAGGAACGGCCAGATGGGCCGTTTCCACTGAGCCATCCTCGAGGGCGATATTTCTAGTGCAGAGTTGGGGGAAGGCAGAGTCGAGTTCATGCGACCTCGGAGATGGCGCGAGCTCGCGTGCGTAGGGGAAAACCAATTCATTCACATAGAGTCGACTAGACCATGGCCGGCGTCCTGCAGCTCTACGCTGTTGCAGTTGCCTCCGTCCTCCTCACCGTCGTCTCCGCGAGTCCGCGTCGCCGTCACAGCCAAAGGTGCTCACCGTAGGCGGCGAGGCGCGGGGGTGGAGGCAGCCGGCGCCCGGCGAGGAGACTTACAACCACTGGGCCACCAGGAACCGCTTCCACTTCGGAGACCTCCTCTGTAAGCACCACACTACTTACTAGCTCACACTGCGGCGCGCCGTCCTTCCTTCCTTCCATTCCACGTACGTACGCCGGAACTCACCCACGCGAGCGCTCTTCCTTTCTTACGCAGACTTCAGGTAAGCGAGGAACGACTCGGTGCTGCTGGTCACCCGCGACGACTACAAGCTCTGCCGCGGCGACAGGCCGGCGCTCCGGCTGGACGGCGGCGAGGAGGCCAGGTTCCGGCTCGAGCGGAGCGGCTTCCTGTACTTCATCAGCGGCGCGCCCGGCCACTGCGATGCTGGACAGAGGATCACCGTGCGCGTCATGGCGCGGCACGACACTGGCGGAGGCTTCGACGCCGGGGTCGGGAGCAGGAGCCGTGCCGAAGACGACGCCGCGCGGGAAGGGCGGTGACGGGAAGACCAGCGGCGCGGCGGCGTCGGTTCGCGCGCCTGTGGGTGGCTATCCTGCCGTTGCCGTCGCTCTGGGAGTGGCCGTGCTGGTCTTGGCATCATGAGATGGTCACTGCATTTGCATGCATTGTGCATGTCTGTTGTTACTTGCTTAGTTCACGACCATAGACATTGTTGATTAGCTAGTGCGTACTCCTTATCTGTTGTCCTAGCTCTGTGTGATTAGCTTGGTAGGCTAACTCGATAAGTGTCTTGTTTTAGTTTGTCAAGTGTGATGTAACTTGTTTAAGTTGCTACAAATTGTCAAATTCTAGATAAATTTAAAATCATTGGTTCATCGCAGATCGCACCTCCTTAATTTCTCAGCTGTACTCTAGCAGTTACTTGCGATTTGCAAAAGAAGTGGGTTCATATGTTTTTCCTTCATTTTCGGCGTACAATTTCTAAATCTATCATATCCCTTTCCGAAGCAAAGAAAAAAAAACTTGCTAGAAAAAAGGTCTTTATTACTACGCAGAGAACAAATATTTCATACCAATAGTAGGAGTAAAACATGCAGGGAATGCAATATGGACGCCATTCTCGGTTCTCTCATGCAAGGAGTGACTTGATACCGCGACCTCGCTCTCGTGACCTCGCTCTCGCGCCGACGCGCCCTCCCCCGCCCCTTTCCACCCTTCCCCATGCCGCACCGGCACATCCAGGGCACCGCCGACACGTAGCTATGCGAGCGTGGTTGGTGGGGAGCCTCGCGGGGAGGAAGGAGCTCGAGGTCGAGGGTAGGCGGCGGTTTCGTGAACAGTTCGACGCGAGACTTCGCTGTGTGCGAGATGTACAAGTTCACCGGCGAGAGAGATCAGGCGGAGGGGCGGTGCGGATGGCGGGAAGCGGAGTTTGAACTTCGGCGACCCACCTGTCACAGCTCCATCTCCTGGTAGGGCCTCGGGTCGGGGATTGCAAACAACTGGCCAGATCCATGGCGGAGATCAATCCTGTGTTCCGCAGGAGAAAGCGGGCGCGGAGTTTCGGTGTCCGACGACCGATAGGGTCGGGGCAGGTGAGGTGAGGCAGTTGTTTCGCAGAGCGGAGCCTTCGAGGCGATCTAGGGTTTCGAAGAGCAAGCCGCTACTAGTCTGGATCCGGAGAGAGTTGTTCGAGAGCAAATCATTCTCAGCGAGCGATTGTTTCGTGGCGGAGGGAGCCAGACCGGGCAGCGAAGAAGTTCTCCTTCACCAAGGACAGGATGGCTGGGAATCGTGTAGTTGGAGGGGGCAGGTATGGCGCAGGGAGGGGGCGACATCAGCCGCCGCCGAGACCTGTGGCTCCTCGCCCGGTGCTACCCAATACGGTGGCGCCTCGCCCGGTGCTGCCAAATACGGTAGCTCCGATCCAGCAGATGCAAGGTCAGTTTCAACAACCTGGAGGTAACTTGGGAGTTGGGAATTATCCGATGATGCAGCCGGGCATGTATCCTCCGTACCCGATGGGTCAGTGGCAGCCGTTCATGCAGTTTGCTTCTCAGCAGATGATGAACCAGCCTGCCCAGATGATGCCAATGCGAAATCAAGCCCAATATATCTCCCCTCAGCAAACAGTGGCAACTAGCCAAACAAGCAGTGGTGGTGCGCAAGGGAATACCCAAGCAACATCGACAAGCAATTATAAGAAGAAGCAGAAACAGCAGTCAAGCAGTGAGCAACAGAAGAATACTGGAGCCACTAAAACCTCCTCTGAACAGTCAGTTGGAAAACAAAGTGATGAAGTTGATGTGCCTGTGATGGACCCCAAGTATAGAGGTGCCATTTGCTTCAATTGTGGAGAGCCCGGTCATTATGTCGGGATATGTACAAAAGATAAGTGATGCTTTATCTGCAATCAGCCAGGTCACCATATGGACACCTGCCTTGAATGGTACAAACCAATGCCGATGGCACAGTACTGGGGGAGTGCCAATGTGGGGTTAGGCTTCTTTCACATTGAGCCTGAAGGTCTAGAGGCTATCTCGTGGTTGAACATCGATAATGTTGGAATTGTCAACATTGAAGGTGGGGAGATCACTGACAAGGAACTGGAGCAGAGCTTTACTGAAATGTGGAAGACTGACTGGGTCTGGCAGATACGTCCTCTGGAAGAGAAGAGTTTCCTGGTGAGATTTCTGCCCAACAAGAGAGTCAAGGACCTGGTAGATTATCCTTCTATCAACCTGAAGAAGAAAGGAGTGTCTATATCATTATCCAAGTGGGACGGAGACTTACCTGCTTTCGGAGAAATGCAAGAAAAATGGGTGACTATTCGAGGTTTACCTCCGAAGGTGTGGACCTGGAAAGTTATTGCGCAGGTCTCGTCTGCTCTGGGAGTCCTCGTCAATGTAGACTGGCATGAGGTGTTTAGGAGTTTCTACATGAAAATGAGGATCAAAGTCTCTGTGAGAGATCCACGTAAAATTCCTGTTGATAGACTGTTTGAGATAAATCAAGTGTTCTATCTGCTACAATTCACGGTAGAGGATGAACCAGAGGGTGGAATCGATGTGGGAGACGATCATGATGATAACAATCATGACAGTCTGGCTATACATGATGGGAGACGACCTCGCTCTCGCGCCGACACGCCCTCCCCCGCCCCTTTCCACCCTTCCCCATGCCGCACCGGCACATCCAGGGCGCCGCCGACACGTAGCTATGCGAGCGTGGTTGGTGGGGAGCCTCGCGGGGAGAAAGGAGCTCGAGGTCGAGGGGAGGCGGCGGTTTCGCAAACAGTTTGACGTGAAACTTCGCCGTGTGCGAGATGTACAAGTTCGCCGGCGAGAGAGATTAGGCGGAGGGGCGGTGCGGACGGCGGGAAGCGGAGTTTGAACTTCGGCGACCCACCAGTCAGAGCTCCATCTCCTGGTAGGGCCTGGAGTCGGGGATTGCAAACAACTGGCCAGATCCATGGCGGAGATCAAGCCTATGTTCCGCAGGGAAAGCGGGCGCGGAGTTTCTGTGTCCGACGACTGATAGGATCGGGGCAGGTGAGGTGAGGCAATTGTTTCGCAGAGTGGAGCCTTCGAGGCGATCTAGGGTTTCGAAGAGCAAGCCGCTGCTAGTCTGGATCCGGAGAGAGTTGTTCGAGAGCAAATCATTCTCAGCGAGCGATTGTTTCATGGCGGAGGGAGCCAGACCGGGAGCAGCGAAGAAGTTCTCCTTCGCCAAGGACGGTGGGGCGGCGGTACTGGGCGCCCTACCTTCGCCGAGGTTGTCAGGATGGCTGGGAATCGTGGATTTGGAGGGGGCAGGTATGGCGCAGGGAGGGGGCGACATCAGCCGCTGCCGAGACCTGTGGCTCCTCGCCCGGTGCTACCCAATACGGTGGTACCTCGCCCGGTGCTGCCAAATACGGTAGCTCCGATCCAGCAGATGCAAGGTCAGTTTCAACAACCTGGAGGTAACTTGGGAGTTGGGAATTATCCGATGATGCAGCCGGGCATGTATCCTCCGTACCCAATGGGTCAGTGGCAGCCGTTCATGCAGTTTGTTCCTCAGCAGATGATGCCAATGCAAAATCAAGCCCAATATATCCCCCCTCAGCAAACAGTGGCAACTAGCCAAACAAGCAATGGTGGTGCGCAAGGGAATACCCAAGCAACATCGACAAGCAAGTATAAGAAGAAGCAAAAACAGCAGTCAGGCAGTGAGCAACAGAAGAATACTAGAGCCACTAAAACCTTCTCTGAACAGTCAGTTGGAAAACAAAGTGATGAAGTTGTTGCGCCTGTGATGGACCCCAAGTATAGAGGTGCCATTTGCTTCAATTGTGGAGATCCCGGACATTATGTCGGGATATGTACAAAAGATAAGTGTTGCTTTATCTGCAATCAGCAATGTCACCATATGGACACCTGCCCTGAATGGTACAAACCAATGCCGATGGCACAGTACTGGGGGAGTGCCAATGTGGGGTTAGGCTTCTTTCACATTGAGCCTGAAGGTCCAGAGGCTATCTCGTGGTTGAACATCGATAATGTTGGAATTGTCAACATTGAAGGTGGGGAGATCACTGACAAGGAACTGGAGCAGAGCTTTACTGAAATGTGGAAGACTGACTGGGTCTGGCAGATACGTCCTCTGGAAGAGAAGAGTTTCCTGGTGAGATTTCTGCCCAACAAGAGAGTCAAGGACCTGGTAGATTATCCTTCTATCAACCTGAAGAAGAAAGGAGTGTCTATATCATTCTCCAAGTGGGACGGAGACTTACCTGCTTTCGGAGAAATGCAAGAAAAATGGGTGACTATTCGAGGTTTACCTCCGAAGGTGTGGACCTGGAAAGTTATGGCGCAGGTCTCGTCTGCTCTGGGAGTCCTCGTCAATGTAGACTGGCATGAGGTGTTTAGGAGTTTCTACATGAAAATGAGGATCAAAGTCTCTGTGAGAGATCCACGTAAAATTCCTGTTGATAGACTGTTTGAGATAAATCAAGTGTTCTATCTGCTACAATTCACGGTAGAGGATGAACCAGAGGGTGGAATCGATGTGGGAGACGATCATGATGATAACAATCATGACAGTCCGGCTACACTTGATGATGATGGTCTGGGTGATGATTTCACAGAACAGATGAACAAGGACAAGGAGAATGGGAGCAAGAACATGGACACTGACGCTGCTGGTACCCCGACGCCTAAATATGCTACTGGGCAAGGTGCCAAAACGGTTAACAATATTGTTGCAAGCGTACTAGAAGCAAGTGTCATGAGTAAGATACTGGAGGTTCGTATCCCAAGAGCTCCAGTAGAAAACTCAGTAATACATCCTGAGCCAGCGAGCAATGTATGTGCTCAACTGCTGCAACAGTTTGAGGAAACAGATGATGACGAAGAAGTTCCAATAACTCAACTTCCAGTGGTTCCTGTCCAGCAAAAAGAACCGCCAGCTCAACAGAAGCAGAAATGGGGTCATGTTATGGCAACAAGGACAAGTGCAAGAGTGAAGAGAGATGGTAAAACAATCATGGAAAAAGCTAAAGAATTGAAGAAGATGAAGGATATGGAACTATATAAAGGTAATAAGAAAACCCATTTAGATAATTCTTTTGCAGCTCTAGACAATTTGGCGCTTATGCAGAAAACTAGGCTTGCGGGAGTTATCTTGGGATCCTCTTTAGAGGAGGTAGATAAAAACATTGAATGTATTAAGGATGTTGAAACTGATAGGCTAGAGTCCTTTCGAGAAGATCATCCTGATATGTTTTTACCTGCTGATTTAGATATTTCTGTTAAGGATCCCATCGAAACTGGCACATCCAATTATGGAGAGCCAGACGGCGATGGATCCTCTCACACTAGTGAGGACCTTTCTTCTGAATATGCCTGGATGGAGGTATCAAGTAGGAAGAAAGGAAGTAACAGGAAATTGCAATTTAATTCGAAATGATAGGTTTCATTTGGAACTCGAGAGGTCTTAATGGACCTGGTAAATTATCCAGAGCTGGAGATCTCATTAGAGAAAACTGTCCAGATTTTATTAGTCTCTCAGAGACAAAAAAGGAGGATTTTACTGCCTCACAGCTCCAATTACTAGATAACCAAGGTAGGTTTATTTGGAATTGGTTGCCCGCCGTTGGCACTGCTGGTGGTTTACTGGCTAGGGTCAATGGGGATATGTTCGATGTTATCTCCTAGTCGAGTTTCAAGTTTTGTATCTCTTGTGTAATTAAGAGTAAGCGGAACGGAGACGTCTGGAGATTCATCTCGGTTTATGGTACACCATATGATGAACATAAATTGGAGTTTATTACAGAACTGCATAATGTTTTCATGGGGTGGACAGGACCTACTCTAATTGGAGGAGATTTTAACTTAATTAGAAAATCCTCAGAAAAGAGTTCTGGTAATATTAATCAAAGATGGGCTGACCTCTTTAACGACTGGATCAATAGATTTGGTCTTATGGAATTAAAACTTGCAGGTAGGAGATATACCTGGAGCAACAACCAGGAAAATGCGGTTATGGCTACCATAGACAGAGTTTTTATCACTACTTGCTTGGAAGCTATGTTCCCTGCATGTATTGTTAAGGCCTTGGCTAGGTTAGGGAGTGATCACACCCCTCTGGTGGTTGACACTGGAGCCATTAGTGTTCCAAAAGTTAAACAATTTCGTTTCGAGAAGTGGTGGTTTCAGGTTAAGGGTTTTAGAGAAGTGGTTGTAAAAGCTTAGAATACACCTTGTGCTTACACCCGAGCAATCGATATTTGGCAATTTAAAATTAGAACTCTGAGAAGAGTTTTGAAAGGGTGGTGTGCAAATATAGAATCTGCTCAATTTAAATTGATAAAGCAACTTATTGATGAGTATGATCAGTTAGATATTCTATCTGAAGATATTTGTCTTTCTCCTGCTTCTAAGAATAAGATGAAACGTATTGCTGCTGAATTGACAGATATTTGGAAGAAGGAGGAGACTAAGGCCCTGTTTGTTTGGGCTTCTGCTTCTGCTTTTGGGTCAAAAAAGCAGAAGCCCAAACAAACACCCAAAAATTGCAAAGCGCTTCCGAGAAGCGGTGGCCCAAAATGCACTGAACAGCGAGCGAGAGCGGAAGCAGGGCGAGTCCGAGTTTTTTTCTGCTTCCCGAGCGACAGGGGACGAAAATACCCTCACTAGTTTACCGTAATTAGTTAAAAACTGCCACTCGGCGAAACTCGCAGCCAAAATCCACGGACCGGTCAGCCCCGACCTCATTTTCTCCCACTCCCCACGATACACACACGACAGAAAGGAGTGATGGCTAGGGTTCTTGCCTAGCGCCGCCGTGGATATGACGCCGCCGGCCGTCTAGCTCGACTCCCTCGCCTAGATCGAGGGTCCTCGAGCTCGTCTCCAACCGCCGTCTTGGCCGCCGTTTGGCCTCTCCTCTGCCTCTCATCGGCGTCCCGATATCGTTGTCCGGTCGGTCCGGCCATCCTTCAGATGCACTGGATCAGCAGCCCCCGTCTCTCTATTCTTTTTCTCTTTAGATCTAGCTGTGATTGTCGTCGGAGATCTAGCAGTCCCCAGATCGGTCCGGTCAGTCTGTTCTATTCCTTCAGATCCAGCAGTTCCCAGATCGATGTCTGGTTGTTGGAGACGTAGCATGCTTTTTTTTTCAGGTTTCCGTGTACGTAGGAACCTACCTGTACGCATCTGTGATTGATGAATAATTGTAGATATACACTAGTTCCGGACGTATGTATACATGCGAGCTTATGTCGAAAGAATAAAATATGTGTATATAAATATGTTTGGAATATTGGCTTTACCAATATTTAATAACATTATTTTGATAAATACATGTTTGCAATTATTTGGAAAAAATAGATAAACTGCGATACTGATGATTGCCTACGATGTACACTAGTTCCGGACGTATGTATACATGCGAGCTTACGTCGAAAGAATAAATATATCTATACTACTATTAAAAGAGCAAACTTGTGTTGATACATTAAATCTGAGCCCTTCAATATTTGGTCAATGGTTCAGATTGCTCCAATGTTTGACAACTCAACACATCTTTTCGTTTCGTGATAATTACGGAGTTTGCCACTCCTAAAAACAAAACGTTCCTGAATCCTGCCACCATTGGCCGTCCAGATGCCGTGCTGCTCCGGCCGGCGCTGTTCGGACCACGAGCTCCTTGTCGTCCTCTCCCCCGACGCCGGGATCCATCCACCAAGCTCGCAGTCCGTGACCACGCCCGGGGAAGGCTTCCTCTCCCCGCTTCCCCCAGCCCTGCCCCGGTCCCGAGCTACTGCCGAAATCCCGTTAGTTTGAGAGGTCACCTCCCCTGCCTCTCCACCCGCTGGACGCACGCCGTCGGCCCGTCGAGGCAACGGGTCGTGGCCTTGGCGGGCTGTCCCTTGGTGTCGGGGGGTTACCCCCGGGTAGGGTGAAGATGAGGTAAAGACATGTAAGGTTACGGCAGTAAGCTATCCGAGGTAACGATTGAGCAAGGACGCAGGAGGCGTCATCCGACGTAAGGTGTACGTCTGAGGTATATTCTCCGAGGTATATCCTCCGAGGTATCAACCTCGGGGCAGTCAGCTAGCTACCACAGGAATAAGGTATTCTCTACCGAGGTATAGGATCAGGAGTGTCATCCGAGGTTGGCAGCAAGGATCGAGGCATGTCAGAGGGGTCACGGGCGCCGCAGAGCTCGTAGCCCGAAGCTTCAGAGGACGGCGAGGTCCGTCCACGGGTTTCCCGGAAGCTCGGGGGCCTAGGAGCTGACTTGGCTATTTCGGGAAAGGTCTACAGGCTAGACCTCGGCAGGCTACTGGAGTATGACCGGAAGAGGAAAGCTAGGCCTGTGCGGCCTGACAGTCCGGCCGTTGAGCTGGCAGGAGGCAGAGGCTTGTCTTCTACCTTTTGGCCATGCCATTGTTAGTTGGAGGCAGGGATAAAACTGTACTTCGGCCTATGTATATATGCGGCATCTCTACCTCCAGGGAGGAAGACGGAAAAACCCTAGCTCATTTCCCCCTTCATAGTTTCATCTTCTATCTCGAGCTCTCAGTTTCGTAGCATCATACAGCTCGAGGAGCACCTTGTACCTGAGAACGACACTGATATATTGAGAGAGGAAAGGCAGGAGTAGGGGTTTTACTTCCTCACGAAGGCCCCGAACCTGGGTACATCGTGGTGTCTTTTGTGTTCTTGGCTTTCTTGGTTTCTTGTTCATGTTCTTGTGGTTTCTTGCATGTTCTTGCTTGTGCACATCTTGAGTGCATAAACCCTCCCCGGGTTCCCCCAACGACCATTCGGCCCCAACTAAGCCATACCCATGGCATCTGCCGTGATCCCACCACGACACTTGGCCACCACCCACATCTGGCCGCCACCACAATCTCCGGCCACCGGCGATCTCCAGCTCCTCCGGCAGATGGAACGGTACCGCGGCGGCCCAACCCTCCCTATCGCAGAGCTGTAGGTCCTCCCGGGACCCGTCCCGAGGTGCTTTGGTGATTGGGGCGTGCCACGCGAAGTTCTGACGAAGTGTTCGTTGGGAGTTGACAGGGAAAGAGCGTGGGGGCCATGGTGGGAGGGGATTGAATCCAGGAGGCACAATGTGCAGTCACGGGCGCCGGCGCTCGCGCGCCGCCGATCGAGGGCAGCGACTTGTTGACCGCTTCATCCAAGTCGCGCGGCGAGAAGGTGCGGTAGAAGTTGCCGTAGGTGGCGAAGGACACGAAGGAGTGGTTCGCCGGCGAGGAGCCACCTCCCGCGAGCAGAGCAGCAGACGCTGCTGCTGCCACCCGCGCTACAGCCATGTTGACGGGAAGTGCTGAACCTGATTTGGGGAAGTGCCCTGTGTGTTCTCCCTGTTTTGCGTTTTTCAACTCGATTTGCTCTGGACAGTTGCAATCAGCTATGAGACGTGGTTCTGACTTCTGAGGTCGATACCGTCGAGATTGAAGTGGTGCTGAAAATGATTGTGTGGCTGCTGTTTCATCTTTCATGTTCATCAAATTGCAGAATTGGCCCGGTTAATCTGCAAACTTCTGTCCCCAATCAGGGGCACATGTTCAGAGGTACTAACTGAAATCGGGAAGGCGAGAAGTGCAGGCTGCGTGTCATGTGCATGCCGTATTGTGAGTTTTTCCCTCTAACTTGGCGTGTTGTGTCATCTGTAGGTGCTTGCGTTCAGTACATGAGCCAGACTCAACCCGATCAGTCCGTGTGTGTGCATCAGTGCATGTCTCTTATTCTCACTTTTAATAGAATAGGCTATAACACAGAAAAGGTACAAAGACAATATTGGTTGGAAACATATGTATACATGTTGGAAATTCACCTTCATGTTTAGTGGTTTTTATTCAATCTTCCGAAAAGTTTAGTTGCATATCTCACAAATTTGAACAGAAGATACTCTTCCAAATAACCATTTATCAAGATAATTGAATCAGGCTAATATATGAATCAGGATTTTTGTGATGAGCTGTTTTTAACAGTACTAATGTAGTCTATGCAGCTCGGTCTAATTGTTTTGCGTTCTCTTGTATATTTTCCGGCAACTGGTTAGCTGCAATTCTTTTTTTTTTTTTTTTTTGCGGAGAATAAAGGTGATATATTAAAGCACAGCTCTTACAGACAGATCCAGACAGAAAAAGAAATTACAACAAGGTCCAACTTCTTCCTCCTCTGGAACTCGCCGACGCCGACGCACAGAGGCCGTCGGTGGCGCGCCGCTGCCGCTGCTCCTAGAACCTTCTTTAAGCGGAGTCAGCCTCCTGGCCAGCGGGAAGTCGCCGAGCAAAACCGCTGAAGACGGCGCCGACGACGCAGAGCTTCTCAAGAACACCTTCATCTTCATTTTCTGGGATTTCTCACTCCAGATCCGCCGCCGACGAAGCAGCCGCGGACCCGCACCCCCATCACAGCACCTCGCAAGCCCACCACCGCCCCTGGGGAGGAAGACGGCGCGGAGACGACCGGCTCGCAGGACGGGAACTCCACCGCAGGCCACCGACGTCGCCGTCTTGCCAGCACCCTGCACGGAGTACATCAACTCAGCCTCCCCGGCGAACGAATCGCCGAGCCGGAGAAGGGAGGGAGAGGAATTATTCTTCACCACCGCCGCCACCGTCTCCGACACGATGCCGCCGGCGAAGCAACTAACCACTAGAAAAACTAGTACTAAACTACCCGCACGGACAAGATCCAGAGCTTTTGTCCATCTCGCCACGCACCGACGGCGCTGGAGACGAAGAAAAGCGGCGGACTTGCCGGCGACAACAACTACAAACCCCGCCACCGCCACCAGCCGACGGCGCGAGAGGACCTAAAACTAGACCTAAACTACTCACCAGCAGAAGGCCGGAGCTTCCCCCCACCTCACAACGCCGTAAAGGCGCCGGAGGCGGAGGGAAGCGGCGACAACGCCGGCGAAACCTCGATCGCCCTTTTTCGCCTCTCTCTGCACTGTAGCTTGGGGATAAGGCTCCCACTCGTTTCTGTGTATCTAAAGAGTTAGCTGCAATTCAGTTCTAGGCCGTACAAGGATCACTCTGAGGGTCACAATATCCATTACCTGCAAGTTACAGTGCTAACATGCTATGTTTTGGTACAGAAGAATTAGTACAGAGTTACAAAGTACAATGATTTGTGGAAGAAAGACCATTGTGTGCAAAGACGACAAATTATTGGAATTGTAATGCTTCTGGATGCGCTGATGGATCCAAGTAGCAACTTGGGCACTCTTGATTCTAATCATGTCTTACTTTTGTTTGTTGCATTCTGTAGATATGATCTTCAAATGACCCCCCGAATGGTGGTTCCAGCAAGGTAAATCGTTTGGCTGATGTTGTTCCCTTTTGTGGTTCTCTGTTTTTTTCAACATGCTCTCTTATTTGCTCATCCATGTTGCTCGATTAATTAACTTTTTGATTTACGATGTACACGTGCATGAGAGCTCCTAAAGTGACATTTGGTGCATCGTATACAAGCTCAGAAGTTTCTACGGTAATATTTTTATTTCTATGCCAATGGGTTAAATATCAGTGTTTGTAATATGTATGACTACATAGGTAGATACGTGCATTGCACGTGCACATATACTAGTGTGTATATAAATAACCATGCAAAAAAAATGTGTATATAAATAAATCAAAAAAAAAAGTGTATATAAATATGTTTGGAATATTGGCTCTACCAATGTTTGCAATACTGAGATGATTTAGCTCCCTAAACATCGTAATAATGAATTAAATAAGTCAAAAACAATTGTTTCGCTTCAAATCGGCACTTATATAACTTCTTCAGCACTCAGGGGCATTCCAGACATTTCACCCAGAAAACCAACAGCAACAGCTACCAACAGCACTCCTGCCAAACATCAAATCTCTGCTTCCAACAGCTGCTTCTCACAGCTGCTTTTCCACAGCTCAACAGCTACAGCTGCTTCTCAAAAGCTACAGTCCAAACAAACAGACCCTAAGGCAAGACAGAGATCCAGGGAAAGACAGATCCTGGAAGGGGATAGGAACACTTCCTACTTCCATGTTCTTGCTAACCAGAGGAGAAGGAAGAAGCATATTACTGTGCTGGAAGGCCCCACTGGATTGGTCAATGATACAGAAGGTATTCTTAAGATTGCTGTATCATATTATAAAATGTTATTTTGCTCTGATCAGAAGCTAAATGTTAATTTAGCCGATGATTTTTGGGATGCTGAAGATTTGGTTTCGGCAGCCCAAAATGATTTCTTAGAAAGTAGATTTTCTGAAGAGGAAGTTAAGACAGCCGTCTTTGGCTCTTATGCTGAAGGGGCCCCAGGGCCGGATGGCTTTTCCTTTTTGTTTTATCAGTCTTTCTGGGATCTTGTTAAGGGCGATTTAATGAACTTGTTTGAGGATTGGAATGGAGACAACTTGGATTTATTCTGATTGAACTTCTCGCTGTTGACACTCATTCCAAAAGAGCCGGATGCTGTAACTATACAGACAGGCCTATAGCTCTCACGAATTATAGTTTTAAATTTTTTCTAAGTGTATCACCAATAGGCTGGGTGTGGTTTGCGAGAGCTTTATCTCACCAAATCAAACTGCATTCATCAAAGGTAGATTTATTCTTGAAAGTGTGGTGTCAGCCCATGAAATTATTCATGAGGTACACCACAGCGGCCAAGCTGGGCTAGTCTTTAAGCTAGATTATGAAAAGGCTTATGACGGAGTGGACAAAAAATTTCTCTTTAAGATGTTGGAGTCCAGAGGTTTTGGCCAAAAATTTATTCGCTTAATCCGATCTATGTTAGACCAAGGGTCAGTAGGAGTTAGAATAAATGATGTTAACAGTGACTACTTCATTTCAAACAGAGGAGTTAGACAGGGTGATCCTGCCTCCCCTCTGCTTTTTAATTTAGTAGCTGATGTGTTTACAAAAATGCTTATTAAAGCAGCCGATAACTCTTTGATTTCTGGGTTGCTGGTTGGGTTCAATAGAACCGGTGTGATTAGCACGCAGTATGCGGACGACACACTGTTATTCCTAAACAAGGATAGAGAGTGTGTTCTCAATCTTAAATGGTTGCTGTCTTGCTTCGAGCATCTGTCGGGGATGAGAATTAATTTTCATAAATGTGACTTAGTTCCTATTAATGTCACACCTGAGGATGCTCAAGAGTTCGCACAAATCCTAAGTTGCAAATTAAGTACCTTCCCTTTGAAATATCTGGGAGTTCCTCTGCATTTTTGTAAGCTTAGGAAAGAGGATTTACAACCAATCATAGATAAGCTTCTTAAAAAGCTGCAGGTTGGAGGGGACGGTTAATGTCACATGCGGCCAAACTTGAATTGGTCAGAAGTGTGTTAGCTAGTATCTGTTTGTATCTTTCAAGCGTGATCAAGTTCCCTAAATGGGCAATAGCCCTAATAAACTCCCAAATGGCTCATTGTCTATGGGATGATTTTGAGGGACATCATAAATATCATCTGGCTAACTGGGGTCTGGTATCTCAGAAGAAAGAGTTCGGAGGGTTAGGAATTCCGAACTAGCAGAGATGAACCTTTGTTTACTTGCGAACTGGATCAAAAAGTATAACTTGGAGGATAATAAACTGTGGAAGCAGAATATTGATCATAAGTACAATGTCAATAATCCTAACATCTTTTCCTGCTCCTCTACTGGTGTATCTCCTTTTTGGAAAGGAGTTCTATAGGCAGCTAATGCAGCTAAAATGGGTTACCAGTGGAAAGTAGGGAATGGTCGCAAAGTTAAATTCTGGGAGGATCACTAGATGGGCAGCTCTAGCTTGGCCATACAGTATTGGGATTTATATATCCTATCTAATGAACAAAATATCACTGTGGCTGATGCTTGGGATGGGCAAAACCTAAGCTTACGTTTAGGAGATGTTTTACTCAACAACTAATGCTGCAGTGGTATGAACTATTATCTTTTGTGGACTCTCTACATCTTAGTGATGAAGAGGATTCTATACTTTGGAAGTTAGAATCGAAAGGGGTGTATGCTACCAGATCTATGTATGCCTTTGTTAATTTTAAAGGGGTTAATCCTACTCATGTGCATGCAGTTTGGAAAATAAAAGTACCACCTAAGATTCATTTCTTCCTGTGGCTGATTTCGCATAACAAAATTCTCACTAGAGACAATTTGGTGAGCACTTAGATGATCTTTCGTGCCTTTTCTGCTCAGAACCGGAATCTTGCACCCACTTATTTTTTTGAGTGTGCTGTTGCAAGAGTAGTCTGGGAAGAAATTGGTAAAATTACTGGGAAGATTATCTCTCCTGCCTCTTATGAATTGATTCCTGGGTTATGGCTTAGTGAATCAAAACATGAGGGGATAAATGTTATCCATGCAGCCGTTATGTGGGTGGTGTGGAAAACCAGAAACAATATTTGTTTTAACAGAGATTACTGGGTTGGTATGCAGGTGGTCTGGAGAATGCTGCATTATACACTTTCTCAATGGCAGATTTTGCTCTCGGGAGGTGCCAGAATCTTGCTGGAAAGTGTGGTGGTGAACTTGGAGATTCTAGCTCGAAGCCCTCCTCCATTGCTCTGGCGAGATGCAGACTGAATGAACCCATGCCGCTCGGAGAAGCTCTGGCAAAGAAGGCAAGAGTTGAGGTGGGATATGACAACTCTGAATGGGAAGCCACAACTCAAGCGTTGGCCAAGACCCTGGATGCAGCGTCGATGGTGCTGGTTGAAAGCGAGAATGGATGGAGGGTGATCAGCAAGTGATTCTTGTTGAAAGCTCCTGTCCATCTCTTCTCTAGCTATTAAGACTGCATTTCGGGAGTGTAATAGGTCCAGTTTCCTTTTCGCATCAGACAAAAGAACAGTAGGTCTTAGTTTGCCTGATGTTGTGTTCTTTAGCTTTATGCATATCTGGGGCGACATCCCTGTCGTTTTATCCCCCGAAAGCTATAAGATGGATGACTGTAAGACGTTGTTTCGTTTCTATGAAATGGAACTGGGGCGAGCCCTTTATTTCTAAAAAACTTGATTCACTGAACTAAATATATAAATATCATCATATCGTTCTCCGTAAAAATAGAAAAATTCAAAGATTTTTTATGTTGTATGAAGCCTAACGGGTGATGGCGAATCCATCTCCATATGACCACCTCTCCTCCAATAAAACTATAAGGAACAATATCGTCGAGCTTATAGGTGATGTTTGCCAATGCAAACTCTAGTCTTTGTTGCACGGCAACAACCTGCCAGGTTCCATGACAAGTTGTCTCTGACATGGGCAATTAACATATCGACATTGCAAAGCTAACTTGCCATCGGCCTGCACCAAAAAATAATATGTTAATTTTGGGATAAAGCTAATTTGCTAATATATACTTCCTCCGTCCCAAAATAAGTGTCTTAGATTTTCCCAGATATGAATATATCTATACATGAAACATGTCTAGATACATACATAACTGGACAAATCAAAGACACTTATTTTGGGACAATGTACGCCACCTGGTTCTACCAATCTATGAGACCCTTTAAAATCGAAGGGCGAGAGGGTTGGTTGTACTTCGATAATCACATTCAGTTATACCTTTACCAAAGAGCGGTATCGAGATCCCTAGCATGTTAGAAATGTGCCCTAGAGTGGACTCGAGATTACCTGTATTTTAGAATTATGTATTTCAATAGACCTATTATGAGACATAGGGAGATGTGTCAAATGCTTGTCTTGGGTATAATGCGATACTCACTCCGTTTTTATTTACTTCGCATTCCAGGTTTTTTCCAAGTCAATCAACATACATAATATTAAGTAAATATAATATAAAAATATAACTTATGAAGATTCTAATAATATAAAAAATTATTGTAAATGTTTATACTTTTTCCTATATATTTGGTCAAACTTTGTAAAGTTTGATTTTGACTAAACTCAGAACGCAAAGTAATTGTAAATGGGGGGAGTATATTTAGACTTGAGGTGTTACATGTTACCAAAATGTGAATCAACCTGTTTATAGTCCTAAAGGTAGATTTTTTTGCTTGTCGTGAAACATGCTGCAAGGCATGGTAGACACGGGCAGTTGGCGCGTTAGTAATGATATATTTTGGACGGTCAGTGTTATTCGCACATGTAGTAGCTAGTGTGTAGTCGTTTCCGTTGACCATAGCCCCTATCCGTCCCTCCTCTACTCCACTGACAAGTAAAAAAAAAGGTGATGATGAACCTTAGAGCTGAAGATGGGGAGGACGAGAAAAGGAATCAAAGAATGAAGAGAAAGCTCATGCGAGATTGAACAACCATGTGAACGGTGTGCCACTTGTCGGTTCTTTTCCCTACATGTTCTATTTCACGATCAAAAAACATGAAAACATTTAATGATGAACATGTACAAGTTTTCTATACATGTGCCAAGTTAGGTGGTGAAATAACATTCGTAGTGGTCTGTGCAAAAAAAACTGTGATCTAAAAAATATATTTTGAAATCTCATTTTGGACACTGATTTTTTTTCACAGAGCACTACGAATGTCATTTTAGCATGAAACTCGACACGCGTGTAGGAAACTGTATTTGTTACTCACCAAATTATTTTAGAATCTTTTGAAATGTTTACTATTGTTTTTTTTTATTCAACCAGGAGCAGGTGAGCTCGAGAACCAACTTGAATTTTTGTTGTGTTTATTTTTTACTTGCTATGTGCCAAGAATGTAAGGTGAATTTTTTTTAAGTCAAACATTCTATGTTTGACAAACTTATATAAGAAAAATATGAAAAATCTGCAATAGGGAATAAATAAAAAATGAAAATACATTACATGACAGATATAAAGATGCCAATTTGGTATTGCAGATATTTATATGTTTTTTTTCTAAAAGTTTGTCAAATCGAGTTGAAAAGTTTGACTCACCTTACATTTTGGCATTTAGGGAGCACTGTGTTTTTTTTTTTTTTGAGATGGAACACAAACATTCCATTAAACTTGCTCGGCAGGAACGCGGTACAATGCCGCGGTTACAACAACATGAAAATCATCTCTTTTTTTTTAGAAAAGGGCAGCCCGGCCTCTGCATCAAAGTGATGCATATGGCCTCTTTATTAATTTATTAATAGTCATAAGTATCCTATTACAACAGGAAAATCATCTAGCCAAACATTGTGGTAACCGACAGGTTCAGCCGCACCCAAAGCTGCAAAGAACATGGGCCGGCTTATTACTACCTCTGCGGCTCTGCCTTCATGGATCACCTGATACTCGATGAAATTCAAGCGGATCTGAGTTTTTATTGCTCTGAATAAGGCTCCCGATGGTGCAGCATCATATGCATTAGACGTGACAGCTTGTTTAAGCACTAGGCAGTCCGTGGCAAAAATTATTCTCCCGATGCCCATTTGCTCGGCAATGGTAATTGACTGGAGAAGTTATTGGGCCTCTGTAGCCACTGCTACGCCTGCATTACCAACGGCACCTGCCCCAGCAAACACAAGTTCTCCCTCATGGTCACGCCCAACGCACCCCCAGCCTCCTCTTCCTGTGTTTTCATGGTAGGCGCCGTCGAGGTTAACTTTTATCCAGTCAAACGGTGGTGGTTTCCACAAACCCTGTACTGCCACTTTCTCAGCTGGCCTGTGTTTCAGAAATTCAGACCATTCATTTACATGTCTGCGGACAGTAAACTGAAATTCATCAGGTGACAGTCTCCTTTCACCTCTGTTTGCTTTTTTCCTCTCCGACCACCAAGTCACCAACACCACATAAGAGCTACTAGCTTCATTTTGCTGTCACAAGGCAGGTTGAGGAGATCGTGAAGGAGTTCCATGCTCGACGTGCATTGGATCAGTTGCACTCCAATTTCTTGAGGGAGAACACCATGCCCTACCTTTTTCAGTTCAGAGAGCACTGTGTTTTTAGGGTGAAAAGAAGTGTTGTTTTCCAGAAATAAAAGGATTCACACGTAATTGATCCCACCTTGCTGGGCTTATTTGGCTTGGGCCAGACTTGAGATTGTAGTCCGTAGCAGGGCTGCAGCTAGTAGAGAGGTGACACACTTTTTTCCCTCAAGTTAGGGTTTTCTGCTCTCGTCGGCGACGGCGTTGAGAATTTTCGTTCCCTGCATCCACGACCTTGATACTGAAGGACTCGGGCTGACTACGGGAGGGTCTCGCACCCTTGCCCGGCCTTGGTCTGACGGGATTGAGTTCTTCGTTTGTTGGGGGGGTTTTTACGGCTAGGGTTTGCTGCGGGAAGAGCTGCTGAACATGGATCATGCGTCATCATCAGGAGCGGCGGGGCAGTCGGATCTGGAGAAGATGATGGCAGGACTCGGTTTTCAGCAGGAGGAGATCGACGTGGTCTTTGAATCTCAGGAACCGATCTCTGAGGAGGCGACTAGATGGTTAGCGGTGGCCGGGTGCACACCGAGCAGGAGTTTAGCCATTACTGGTTTGGAAAAAACATGAGGTCGGCTTGGGACCTGGCAAAGGACGTGCGGATCCGATCAATTGAAGAAAATTTGTTTGAGCTTCAGTTCAAGTGTTTGGGAGACTGGGAGAAGGTCACGGAGGGAGGGCCTTGGGTGTTTAGGGGGAAGAGTGTGCTTATAGCCCCCTATGATGGGTTTTCTAAACCTACGTCCATCGAGTTAAACATGATTAAAATCTGGATACAGATCCATGACCTTCCAGTAGGCTATCGGGGCTTGGTTCCAACGTTGGCAGCGAAGGTTGGAGAGTTCCTGTCCGAAGAGCCTCCATCCCATGACTTTGCTGGGAATTTTTTCCGTGCGAGAATTTTGATCGACGTGAGAAAGCAACTGATTCCGGTCGTTTCGTTGGTTCGTCAGAATCAGAGACAGCTCTATCGAGTCAAGTTTGAGCGCTTACCAGACTGGTGTGCAGTTTGTGGCATGCTAGGGCACACGTAGAAAGAACATGGCAATGGAATTCATCCTCCGTCGGCTCTGATTTTCAATGGACTGCGTGTCTCCTCAGTTTGGCGCCCTAATTCCAGTGGTGGGGCACGTGCTGGGGCACGAACTAGGGGTAGAGGAAGGGGCCGAGGACGTGGTGGCCGTGGCGACAGTGACATGGATGATGCATATGAGAGCTTGGTGGGTGGTGATCCTGATGAACTCATGCATGAGACTGATCCGAGTAGGAAGCGGACGTCTCTCCTGCTAACGGAAAAGGCACCAGAAGGTCCACAGCAAAACAATGTCAGCACTATGGTGTCCGTGTTCCAACCTATTGGTACCGCGCCGGGGATTCAGAGCCCCCCTCCGAAGAGAGATCCGAAGAGGGTGAAGACGGACAATGCTGCTGACGGGGAGAACAGTGAAAGGGAGAATGAAGATGTTAGATCGGCGGGCCTCTCGGCGGGGCACCGCCGGGAACAATGAGTCTTATGAGCTTGAACTGTCGTGGTGCGGGCAACCACTCGACAGTTCGCGAGCTCCGGGAGCTCGTTCAAAATTTTGCCCCGTCTATTTTATGCATTGTAGAAACTCAAATAAGCAAAGCCCGCGTTGAGAACCTTGCTCCTACTCTAGGTTTGACAAAGGTTAAGTAGTAGGTAGTGTTGGTAGAAGTGGTGGTATCGGTGTGTTCTGGAACAATGAAATAAATTTGGATGTTTTGGGTTACTCAGAGTATCATATTGATTTTTCAGTTTTGGGTTTGGGGGAAATCCCCTGGAGGCTAACTTGCATCTATGGTGAGTCACAGACTCAAGATAGGTACAAGACTTGGGACCTTATGAAGGATATTTGCAGTGTTAGCAGTTTGCCGTGGCTCTGCATGGGCGATTTTAATGAAGTACTGCGATATGAGGAGTATGAAGGTGTTGGACAGCGGAGTGCGAACCAAGTCCAAGGCTTTCGAGATGCAGTTGATGTTTGTGGTTTTTTTGATCTAGGTTACATTGGAAATTTTTGGACGTTCGAGAAAAGAGTTGCTGGAGGCACATATACTAGAGTTAGACTGGACAGGGCACTCGGTTCAGCTGAATGGGGCGCTCAATTCCCTTGTGCTTCAGTCACGCATCTAACAGCAGCTACGTCCGATCATTGTCCCATTTTTGTGCGTCTTGCTGATGAGGTGGTTGGAAGACGTCCGATGAGGAAGCCTTTTCGCTTTGAAGTGATGTGGGAGTCCCATCCTGATCTAAAACCCACGTTAAGTGCAGCATGGCCAGCGTCAGGAGAGGCAGAGGTCCAGGATGTGAAGGAAAAATTGAATTCATTATCAAATGTTCTTGGTCGGTGGGATAAGGAGACGTTTGGCAATGTCAAACAAGAAATCCGAAAGCTCAAGAGGGATTTGGAGGAGTTCCGCGGTGTTCCCCAGCGTGTCGGACCCTCCCATGCCGAGCTGAAAACCGTAGAACGTCTAACTGAATTATATCACCGCGAGGAGGTTATGTGGAAGCAAAGGTCGAGGGTTGAATGGCTAACAGCGGGTGATAAAAATACCCGTTTCTTTCACCAAAGAGCGAGCATGAGGAGAAGAAAGAATCGAGTGAAGGCGTTAATGAATGATGTTGGAGTACTAACGGAGGATAGTGATGAGATGGAGAGTTTAACCTCTGACTTCTATAAAAATTGTACACTTCGGAGGGAGTCGAAGGTATGCAACAGGTTCTGGATAATGTGCCCTCGAGGGTCACAGATGAGATGAATGCATCTCTCACAGCGCCATATTCAGCACAAGAAGTAAAAAACGCGTTATTTCAGATGTTCCCTATGAAAGCACCGGGACCGGATGGCTTCCCGGCGCATTTCTTTCAGCGGCATTGGGATATCTGTGGACAGGATGTGGTGAGTGCGGTTCTGAAAATAGTGAAAGGGGAGGAGAGTGCGGCATGCATAAATGATACTATTTTGGTCCTCATCCCTAAGGTATCGAGTCCGACTCTTCTCTCTCAGTTTCGTCCTATTAGCCTCTGCAATGTGCTCTATAAAATCGCATCTAAGGTGGTCGCAAACCGCTTGAAGATGGTCCTACCTGTCATTATTTCAGAGGAACAGTCTGCTTTTGTGCCCGGGAGATTGATCACTGATAACATTCTTTCCGCATATGAATGCTTGCATTTTATGAAGCGTAGCAGGGCAAGGAGGGACTGTTATTGTGCTTTGAAATTGGACATGATGAAACGTATGATAGGGTGGAGTGGGAGTATCTTGAAGCTATGATGTTGAAGCTTGGTTTTGATCCTGCATGGGTTTCTATGGTAATGGGGATGGTAAGGTCGGTTACATTCTCAGTGATGCTAAATGGTAACAAGTTGGAGGAGTTTCACCCTACGAGGGGTATTCGACAGGGAGATCCGATATCACCCTATCTCTTTTTGATTGCAGCAGAGGGCCTTTCGTGCCTCTTAAAACATAGTTTACAGTCATCGGAAGCGAGTGGACTCAAGGTGGCGCCATCGGCACCACGTGTGAATCACCTCTTGTTTGCGGATGACAGCCTGCTGTTTTTCAAGGCGAGTGTTCAGGGAGCGGAGGAGGTGTCAAACCTGTTGAATCAATATTGTAGAGCATCGGGTCAAAGGATTAATAGCAGCAAATCTTCTATATTTTTTAATAGAAAATGCCCGCAGCCAGCACGTGTTGCTGTGAAACATATCTATGTTCAGAATGAGACACTAAATGATAGATATTTGGGGATGCCTTCTGATGTTGGGAGCTCAAAGAATGGTACTTTTAAGTATCTTAGGGACCGGGTATGGAACAAGATCAAAGGATGGTTGGAGAAAGTTTTATCTGCGGGGGGAAAGGAGGTCTTGATTAAATCAGTTGCCCAAGCTATACCGGTTTTCTCAATGGGCTGTTTTAGGTTGCCACAAGGACTTTGCGAGCATATTAATTCTATTATACGTCAGTTTTGGTGGGGGAGTAAAAGAGGTCGGAGGAAACCGCATTGGGTTTCTTGGGAGATATTGACTAGTCCGAAATCTCTAGGTGGACTTGGCTTCAAAGATTTGGAGCTGTTCAATTTAGCTCTTTTGGCAAAGCAATCTTGGAGGATCATTCAGGAGCCAAATTCTCTGAGTGCAAAAATTCTGAAAGCTGTTTACTTCCTGATGGTTCCATCCTCGATGCTTCGTTGGGCTCTCACCCTTCGCAGATTTGGAGGGCGATTATTGATGGTCGTGAGGTGCTGAAACAAGGAATTATCCGTAGAATCGGAGATGGTCGTACTACAAGAATTTGGGAACAAAACTGGTTGCCTCGAGACAATATGCTACGCCCACTTGTTTCTAGAGTAACTGAACCTCCACAGCTGGTCTCGGATCTGATCGATCATACTTGTGCAGCATGGAAAGTGGACCTAGTTCGGCGGGTTTTCTTGCCCATGGATGCTCAAGCTATTCTTGCGATCCCTCTGTGCACCTCTCCTATGAGCGATCACTGGGCCTGGCATTACGAACGAAAGGGAAGTTTCTCTGTCCGCTCAGCATACAGGATGCTATCTACTACAAAAAGAATTAGGGAGGGTTGGATAGACCATAGAGCTGGATCTTCGGGTGAGCAGATTGAAAAAGCTGGACAAATCTGTGGAAGCTTTCAGTGCCATCTAAACTGAAGGTATTTTTATGGAGACTTGCACGTCTATCTTTACCGTCTGCGGACCTTCTACACCGACGGAATATGTCAACCTGTTGTTCGTGTTCTATCTGTGGGGCTTCGGATTCCTGGCGACATTCGTTATTAGACTGTCGTATGTCTCGCTGTGTATGGGCTTTATGCGATGATGAGTTGGCCGAACACGTTATCTTATGTGCGGAGCCGAATGCCAAGCTTTGGCTTTTTTCAATGCATGAGACTTTGAGTTCTGGTGATTTCACAAGAGTTGTGGTGACCCTTTGGGCTATATGGACAGCAAGAAGGAAAGCGATTCACGAGGAGATTTTTCAAAGTCCACTGTCTACTTTTAGCTTTGTGAATTCGTACATTGATGAACTGAGTTGTTTGAGTAACCCAACACAGCGGTCTGCCCGTCAACAAGTCAGGGTACTTAACAGATGGCTTCCTCCGGATGCTGGTATGGTCAAAATGAATGTCGATGGAGCTTTTGCTGGCAATGGAACCAAGTCAGCAGCTGCAGCTTTCTGTAGGGACTCGGGAGGCAATTATCTTGGTGCTTCGGTCATGGTTTTTGAGGGTTTAAGTGATCCAGGAACGGTGGAATCTCTTGCTGTCCGGGAAGCTCTAAGCTTAGCTGCTGATCTAAACCTTAACATGGTGCAAATTGCTTCTGATTGCAAAGAAGTAGTGGAGGACATAACATGGGGAACACTGGGAAGATATGGAGCTATCGTCCGTGAAATTTCTGGTCGTGCTGCTTGTTTTGACAAGTGCTCCTTTATTCATGAACGTAGAAACTTCAACTTTGAAGCACATTTTCTTGCCAAATTTGCATCTTCTTTAGATGTGGGGCGCCATCTGTGGCTGGGAACCCCTTATGATGTTATTTCTGTACCGATGAACATCTTACATGAATAAAAGAGTGGCATGTTATCTCAAAAAAAAAAAAAGCTAGTAGAGAGGTAAGAGCGATGTACCACTCCGCCCGCCGCCAGCTGAGCAGTTCTTGTTTCTCAAAAAAAAAAATGAGCAGTTCTTCCCTCCTTCGGATTCTTCTCGGTCTCCACCTGCAATTGCAACCTCTCTCGTCCTTAAGAATCCACCCGCCGTCCGTCCAGGAAAACAAATTAAGTAGAAGGAACACCGGAGGAGCGGAATATGGGCAAAATCAGGAGCGGCTTGCTGAATCCGCCTGCCCACCCCGCCGCCGTCGTCGAGGGCGGGGGCAATCCTCCGCCGACGTCATGCCTCATCGACCGCATGGCTTACATCGCCAACGTCACCAACGCGAGCACCGCCTGGTGCAACACCACGGACAACGCCGACCACCACGACGTCACCATCCAGGTCACCTTCGTCGTCGGCGACCCGCCGCACGTCTCCTACCTGTGCGCCCACTGCATCAGATCCCAGTTCGCTTATGAGCCCGTGCTCGTCGCCACGGAGGGCAAGCTTGCCCTCCTCGCCATCGACATCGGACAGTCTTCGTCCGGCCGCGGGAGCAAACACTACATCTACTATGCCGGCGACACCAGCAGAAGCATAGACCCGTCGCTCAAGCGGCTTCCGGACCCCGAACCCGTCCCGCAGTCCCCGCACCCCTTCTACGGCACCTATCATCTCGGCCTCCTCATGCGACCCCGCCCCCAGTCCCAACCCCAACCCCAAGGCGGGTTTTTTCTGCGCCCACGCTGCAGTTACCACTCCCAGGAGGAGGAGCATGTCTCCTACGTCGTCGCTGGGCTCTTGCGCAAACAGAGACCATCAGCAACCGGTCACCTGTTGGACCTTTACCTCTACAGCTCCGATACCAACAAGTGGTCCATCCAGGAGCTCCCCTTGCCCTCATTGCTGGACCAACAGCGAGCCGGCGGCGGCTTTGACTTTAAGACAAACAAGGCCATCTCCATGGGCGGAGAACACGGTGGTTCCATGTGCTTCGTCGACCTGCAGCAGGGCATCCTTCAATGCAACGTGCTCGACGGCACCCCAGAGCTCCGCTACTATCCGATGCCGCCGCCTCTCGAACCCACCCCTGGCACCATGGTCCGCCAGTACTCTTACCCACAGGGTTCCCGCGATGTAGCCATCGTCGATGGTGGCCGCCGCATCAAGTGCGTCCAGATGCATCTGGATGTCACCTCAGACTGGGAGGACAGCAACTGGGGGGACATCACTCTTCCCTCCTACCATGGCTGGAAGGCGGCCACATGGAGCATGGACATTGCCCGTCCTTCTTCGGGCTGGCGCCAGGACGGCGAGGTAGTTCATGCATCTGAGATTGGCAGCACCATAGACCCGGCGCTTCTCGAGCTGCCGCCGTATGAGTTCGGCGGCGAGCAAGGCCCGCTCTTCCGCTGACCTTTGAGAAGCTCCACACGAGCCTGCCTGTGATCACCTTGAACGACGACGTCGTCTACTTCATGACCAAGCTCCATTCTCATCATAAGGCCGCGTTGGTGATTGCGGTTGACATGTCCAACAAGACAGCACAACAAGTCACACAGTTCCTCCCAGGGAAATTGATGGAGCCCGCCTTTGTGCACAGCAGGATCTCCAAATATCTCAGTATGGCTCCAGCTCCGTAATTAATTAAGTATGTGCACAGTACGTACGTGCTTTCATCTGTTGGAAATCACAGAACGATCTCCAAATATCTCAGTACGTGCTATATATCCCGAGCGGCGCTGCAGCCAAAGTCCGACTTGTTAGTTGTTAGGCATATTATTAATTTGCTAGAAACTGTAATGTAAATCATCAAAGGCTGTCAAACTTCTTTGAATCACCGTATATAGCTGTTGCCGATAGCATTACAGACACTCACAAGACAAGAAGAAATCAGCAGCGGGCCATGACAGTAAATTCGAGATGATTTATATAATTCTCTCTAACTAAACTTGATGATTGGCACAGCATATCTAATTTTTCATTACAGTACTTGGTTTCACAATCTAATTTTTCTCTTGCCGGAAAGATCCAGCGAAAGCTGGACTTTCAATTATAAAGGAGAGCAAAGAAGTACAAAAACGTCAAACGGGACGGACGAACAGCAACTACGGACTAGGGTTAGCAATGAGGTTGAATTTAGGACAGACTAGACAGTAAAGGAAACAACACCAATATAGCAGGGAGGGAGCACAGATCATCAACAACCAGAAACTCGGTTGTAATTTGTAAAACCAAAACATCTGCAAGAATGCAAGGAAGGACGATAGACATAATTGTGTAGCATCCATTGATATGATTAAGAGCAACATTGTACCATAATCCAAAACTTGACAGCAAACAGAGGCATCCAAACGAAACACAATTCAAAGATGACACCCAGTTCTTAACAACTATAATGATAAAGCGAAGTGCATTAGACGACTCCCAGCTAGTAGTGACACTCTTTACGCCCCGCATGCATCCTAAGCTTTTATCTTCTCGGAGCATGAGGGCCTTGGTGGGCTTGGCCAAGAGGTCGGTGAACTCCTAGTAGGGTGCCTTGGTGAAGGTGGTCTCCCTCCAGAAGTCGGAGGTCGGAAATCCATAGGTCTTCATCAAGCAGTCAAAGGTTGCCTGTAAACAAAAGAATTATCAGTTCCATGCTTGCAAGTAGTCAATGCAAAACAAGAATAATTCAACCTCGCAAAAAGTTAAGTTGATCATTTTTAACTGACAGCAAAACAGAACTTGAAGTGATCAAAGACTTAAATGCAGGCCCATTTTACCACTCATAACAAAGTGTGAAATAAAACAGAACATGGCATACTATAAACAGAGAAGAGCGCTAGACATCTAAGCAAACACCACAAGCATGAGAGCCTAAAAACCAGAAATGTATGGCATCATCATCTTAGAGCACATCAAATGTTTAATGCATTATATCTAAAAATCAAAAACATGAGTAGCTTGCAATAGCAAACAAGCTAAACACCTTAAACAAGGTTGTTATTAAGAAATTTCAATTGATTAATTGAAGGACAAGCAAATGTACAAAGCAGAATGAGCATATTAAAGCTTGGTGAACGTCATTAAGCTATAGTAGCACAATGGTTTCTTGACCAACTGCTTCTAAACTTGGCAATTCGCATAAATGAAACTGCAGCATGTGTAAATAAGCTAAAATCCTAGTTCAGCAATATGCAAGCTTATATCCAACAACTAAAAATAGGATATCCTCTACATAGTACATACTTCCCAAACAAAACAGAAGATTCAGCGTATAAGTTTTACTATCCGTCAAGGACATGGAAAAGTACGGCGGAAAAATCACCTTAAAATAGCCTTTCGTCAAAGATACCTCGGTTCCCACCTAGGTGGATAGGTCACATGGTTTTACATATTTTGTTTCCTATTCAGGGAAGCAAGCATACCAATATGGTATAAACTATGGCAAGCTTATACTAAATTAAATGCGCAACCTAGAGACAATACAATGAAATTTAATATAAATAACAAAGTTGGTTACTTTCGTTTACAAAAGATACCTGGTTAATTTACTATATGACCCATCATAAAGGAGGGCACATGTGGAGCCTCTAAAAGAAGTGCAATATAATTAAAACACATAACAGGTTGAACAATAGTGATGTCATGATTCAGTCGGTCAAGTAACATACTACCTCCGTTCCAATGAATAAGTCCTATATTATTTTTGAAAAGTCAAAGTATTTAAGTTTGACCAAGTTTTTTTAATAAATTATGAACATTTGCAATACAAAATTACCATTCTAAGATACATCATGAAATATTTTCACATGATATCCATATAATATTATAGTTGTTTATAGTTTTTTCTAAAAGTTTGGTCAAACTTTACTTAACTTGACTTTTCCAAAAAAATATAAGTCTTATTCATTGGAACGGAGGGAGTAATAAACACCTAATCGACCTAGTTAATGTCTTTATTATTCATCCATCCCATGGCACATTCATTTGGCCAGAGTTTAATATTTGTGAAAGTAACCAACAAAGGTGAATATATTGAGATATCAAAATGACTAGCTATACCTGGTATCGAGTTGAGAAACAAAGATGGCCCGCTAATCCGATTCTAAGGCTGCGGCTGTCTCCGTAGTGATGATGTATCCCTTGCGAGGCCAATCCACCACCTCCTGAATCGTCCTGGTATCGAGGTCAACCGTGTACACACCCATGATAGTGTCGTGGACAAGCAATGTGCCACACCTCTCTCCCAAGACAGATAGATTCTTTCATTCGTTCTCCCTTTTCCCGAGTTCTTTGAGCTTGACTGTCCTTCTGCATACCCATTCTGATCCACCATCCTTATTTGGTTGTTCCTCTTGTTGCTCCCAGATCTTTGTTCTGATGTCCATAACCTGTTTTGAACAGCAAGCCATGCAAAGAAACATTACTTTGGAGGTGCCAAAATCCTCCAGATGAGGCGCTCAAAAGAGCAAGGTGCAGATCCCAAGAACTGAGGCACGCCGCTTGAGGTGGAATTTTTAAAGCTGATTTGGCATTCTATTCAGCTAAGAATTCCGCAACAACACGCGGGTGTAATTTATTTTATTGTATGATACTCCCTCCGTTCGGATTTAATCTACATTCTAGCTCTAAAATTTGTTCGGAATTAATCTACATTCTGAGTGGGTCCCACCTCGGCAATTAAGACGAGAGAAGTCCACACCCTATGCATGCACCGGTTTGCTTTTCCCATGTAAAGATTGTATTAATTAAGAATGGTTTAACCAATGAGGTGTTTTGTTTTTTGTGAGACCATAATTATTATGCATGGTTTGATGTGCAAAAGTAGTACTAATAAATGCAGCCTAATTTGTCTGAATTTTCTAGAATGTAGATTAAGAGCGAACGGAGGGAGTACATTGTAACGAGGGCACATGTGGAGCCACTAAAAGAAGTACAATATAATTAAAATACATAACAGTTGAACAATAGTGACGTCATGATTCAGTCAGTCAGGTAACATAATAAACACCTAATCTACCTAGTTAATGTCTTTATTATTCATCAATCCCTTGGCACATTCATTTATCCAGCGTTTATTATTTGTGAAATAAACCAACAAAGGCGCGAATATATTGAGATATCAAAATGACTAGATATACCTGGTATCGAGTCGAGAAACGAAGATCGCCGGCCAATCCGATTCCAAGGCTACAGTCTCCGAAGTTATGAGGCGTCCCTCGCGAGGAAAATCTACAACCTCCTCAATCGTCCCTGATTCGAGGTCAGCTGTGTACACAGCATCCAGGATGGTGTCGCGGACAAGCAATGTTCCACACCTCTCTCCCAAGAGATATAGATCCTTGCTTGGTTCTCCCTCTTCCCGAGTTCTTTGAGCTCGACTGTCCTTGTGCATACCCATTCTGATCTGACATCCTTTTTTGGTCGTTCCTCTTGCGGCTCCCAGATGTCTATTTTGGTACCTATTGATTGTATCCAAAAAGTGATAGCGCCCCGTTGACAGCTAGAGTAAGGCGAGGATGATAGTCGAGGTAGCAATTCACTTGGAAAGGGAGCTTCACCAAGGAGATGTGGCCAGTACGCATGTCTAGGTTAAGGACACCAAGGCATAGTTCTCCATACAAACAAAATAACCAATGCGCCACACCACGGTGCACCACAGCAAGGTTGGACGACATGTGCTTGTTGATCGGTTGCCCCCAATACCATCAATGGAACTGGTACGCACGCTCCAGCTTGCTTCCTCGGAGGAGAAGGTGTGAAGAGTATATTTCGTGTTATCATTTTCGTAGGTGCTGACAATTACCACCTTGAACAATGATGAGTTGCTCGGAGACACCGGCTCTTCACCATTAGAGCAACAGTCTGCACCGGTAAGAATGACATAGCCTTTCCACTTGCACCCGTGAAGATCCGAGCCGAACTTGAGAGTAGGGATCACCTGGCACACACCTGTGAGGAAGTTGCATACCGCCAAATTGAGGACGATCGGGTTCAGGTAGAGGCGCACGAGGAGCAAGCCGTGACACGAGAAGAGCGGCTCCGCGTTGTCGAAGATGCCCGCGGGTGCGGCGCCGGCGGTCATGAAGGAGACGAGGGTGCGTGTGCCAGGACCTAGAACCGATCGCTGCGTCGGGGTGAAGCACAGCGTCAGGACATTGGAAGACGCTCCGCGCCCGAATACCTGGGTGAAGAAGCCAATCAAGGAGGACGAGGACGAGTCCTGATCTGGCCAGCAGCGCCGGAGGAAGGCGGGCTCGGCAACGAGGCCGCACCATTTCTTGCATGTTGTGGCACAGCGGAAGAGGGCGGCCGGGACGTCGTTTAGTCGGAAGAGGATCTCCAGAAGGACGTCGTCCGGGAGCGAGACTGCAGCCATCGCTGACGCCTCCTCTATCGATGGATCTACTAGATGCACGATATATGCGATCCGATCTACTTGGCTGCCATGGCTGATGAGTTAGGTTTCGTGACATAATACGATCTGTACCATCTGGGTCTACAATTTTTTTTGTCCCCAAACTTAGAGCTAGATACGAAATACATCGGCTGAAAGAAAGAAACTGTATTGTAAATCATCAAAGGCCGTCAACCTTTTTGAATCACCTTATATAGTTTTTTTTTACAATAAATCACCTTATATAGTTGGTCTGGTAGCATTAAGCCATTAACAGACATTCACAAGACAAGTTTTGATAGTTTGGAGGCTTTCATGACAATAAATGAGAGATGCTATATAGTAATAACCTTACTAAGCTTGAGAATTGGCACAGCATATCTAATCTCAGGTTTTGATAGTTTTGGAGCTTTTCATTACAGTACCTGGTTTCACACTCTAATTTTTCTTTCCCGAATGATCCAGCCAAAGTTTCAGTTAGTATAACATACAGCAAAGAATACATACACCAGAGTTTAGTTCCTGCAGGAGATTCATACGGAATAATAGACGGCTCTGCAGCACAGGCGTATCACCTCGACGCTCTGAGGTATAAGCGAACAGCAACTACAGTTAGCAATGAGGTTGAATTTAGGACAGACTAGCCAGTAAAAGGAAACAACACGTCAACACCAATATAGCAGTGAGGGAGCACAGATCATCAACAAACAGAAACGCAGCTCTAAAACAATAACGTCTGCAGGCAGATAATGCCATTAAAGGAGGATAGACATAATTATGTAGCATCCATTGATATGATTAAGAAGAGCAACATTGCACCATAATCCAAAACTTGATAGCAAACAGAGACATCCAAAAGCAGCACAATTCAAAGATGACACCCAGTTCTCGGAAAGTGGGTTTTGATCCCGGCACCAGTGCACCCTCCAGTTTAAAAAATTCGAAAATCATATTTATAAGGTTTCAAAAATTCTGAAAACAATTACACGTGTAGCCAATGATATATCCCATAACCGTGATCTTTTTTAGATTGAAATACTTTGTATTGTGGGCTACAAAAAAATAACAAATGCGTAGATCTGAGAATGTATATTTTCAAATCTCTAAGTTTTAGCAGATTTGTTATTTTTGTGTAGCCCACAATACAAAGTATTTCAATCTAAAAAAAATCACGGTTATGGGATACACCATTGGCTACCCGTGGAACTTTTTTCTGAATTTTTGGAAGGTTATAAATATGGTTTTCGAATTTTTTAAACTGGAGGGTGCACTGGTGCCCGGGATCAAAAAGTCTCCACCGCCCAGTTCTCAACTACAATAATAAAGCGAAGTGCATCAGACGACTCCCAGCTAGTGACATCCTATAAACTTCTATCTTCTCAACTGGTGCATCAAGCAGAAGGGCCTTGGTGGGCTTCGCCATGAGGTCTGTGAACTCCTGGTAGGGCGTTTTGGTGAAGGTTATCTCCCTCCAGAAGTGAGGGGTGATGAATCAACCTTTGACGGAATCAACAAAAGAATAATCAGTTACAGGTTTGCAAGTAGTGAATGTGAATAAGAATATTGCAACCTCAAAGAAACTTAATATCACCAAGTTTAACGGAGAGTAAATTACTAATTCAGAACTTAGAGCTCAAAGACTTCAATGCAGGCTCAACTTACGACTCATGACAAAGTGTGAAATAAAATAGAACATGGCATACCCTAAACACAGAAGAGCGCTTGACACATCTAAACAAACACCACAAGCACGACAGTCTACAAACCTGGAATGTATGTCATCATCATATTAGAACACATCAAATTTATAATGCATTACATCTACAAATCAAAAACAAGCTAAACTGCTTAAACAGGCTAAACTGCTTAAACATCTGCAAATCTATAATGCAATACCAAACAAGTTAAACTGCTTAAATAGGCTGTTATTAAGCATTCTCAGTTGATAAACTGAAAAGCAGAAATACCATTTGAAGTTTGGTGAACAAGCTTAAACTAGATTCGAACTACAATTTCAAGACCAATTTCCGAGTATAAATAGACCATCAAGTGTAAATAAGATAAAGCCCTAGTCCACAAGTAGGCAAGCTTATATCCAACAACTAATGATAGGCTATGATCCACATTGTACATGCTTGCAAAAATGACAGAAGATTCAGTGTAGACTACATTGAACAATCCACACAGTAGACAAGTACCATCAAGAATTATTTGCACGATAGTAAAGATCTACAAGAATGATATTAACACCACCGACAATATGGATAAGGGAAGGTGAAGTTTATACCTTGAAGAAGTTGCAAAGGGTCTAGGTGGATCCACGCAACAAGGTGAAGACATCCTCAATACAACCACTGCGTCTGGTGCCCGCCGTGTGTAGCAGCTTTGACTTGCTAGCCGTGTTGAGAAAGAAATTGTCCCTGCCATAGCGGCAGAGCCCACCAGATGACAATACCGGGGACGAGGGACACATCCTTGGGAAAACCTACTTGCCGCGTACCGTAGAGCGGTATGCGCTCCGTTCACCCTCCGTCTCACAGTGGGTCGGTCCAATATGAGCACCTCCAGCCAGATTTTGGTTTTACTCCTTTCTTGTTCTTTTTTTCTACTTTCTTTTTTTCTTTTTACGTTTTGTTTTTCTTGTTTTTGGCTGTTTCTTTTTTCTTTCTTATTTTAAGTTTTCCTTTAGGTATTGCTTTCATTTTCCTTTTTATGTTTTTATTTTATATATTAAAGCCAATGTTTTTATGTGTGGGGCCCCCAGACTAGATGTCCAGAAAGCACCAGTATGCATTCATTCACGATCCCATGATCAGTGTGTCGTGAACAACATACTTAAGTTGATATCACAGTTACATCATCCATTACACGAATTTAAGACATAGTCTTACAACAAATGGTCACATGACCAAGTTCACATAGCTGCCATGCAGGGCAGACTTAACTAACACAGCGGAAGACTTGACGAAACGCGATAAAGCCCATGTCAACGCCATACTCCTACAGGCAGCTGACCGGGAGACGTCCTAGTTGGAATAGTCGTCGACGAAGCCCTCCTCTTCACCAGTCCCCTCCTGAGACTCCTCGGGATAAAAGTCTGGCTAGGACAATAGCCAGGAACGAAACCATATGAGTATGTTTGAATGTACTCGCAAGCTCTACTCAGAAACAAGCTTATAAATGCAAGTATGCTATTTGAGGCTGTGATAGGAAAGGCTTTATTATTAGGGTTCACTACCCATGGTGAATAAAAGATTTACCATGGTTGCTTTCATTTATGTATCTTTGTTGAAAAAGATACTTCAAAAGATATAATTGTATAGAAGTTTTTCCTCTCGCAGATACCTAGTATCATTGAGGGTTTTGAAAAGCTATTCCAAAAGAATCTTTTTCTTTGCAGAACTTCTTAGGACTAGGGTCACCTCCAGGTTTTCTTTCAAAACTCAACTCCGTACCTCAAAGGTACTTTCTTTCCCTTTTCTTCCAGTACTTCCATGTAATCACTTGCTTCTCCAACACAACACCATTTTTGAAAACATCGACACAATGCTAGCTACATGGCCTTTCAACTGTCCATGACCGCGGACGCGGCTATTCGAATAGCTTTTAACTCTGCAGAGTGTGTACACTTTCACCACAAGATCTAGTACATCCACCGTGATTTAATCACGAACTGCTCGAGACAGCATGCACTCATCAGATGACTAATCCTGACCTCCACTATGTCGATGCTAGTATAGGATATACCTCTTCGAGTGGGTTTGTTCTCCCCAGAACCGTGTGTGGTAACCATATCATCTCTCTCATTACCCTTACTCTCTCTCATATCACAACACCACACCGCCACGTCAGGAGACCCATCGAATGCAACCGGTGGCGAAAGTTAATCATAACAAGTTAATCATAACAGTCCCACACTTTGTATGTCCCGTCACCCCACTCCTAGCAACATTCCGGTTCAAGGGTCACGAGACACCTTATAGCATTTGAGGTAAAATCCCACACTAACACAAACAAGCTTCAATCAAGCCCCGTGCCCATTTTGGAGTAATGTGGTTGTACTGTATGGTTGTCCAGCGAAGACTAGGTTATGTGTCGTTTTTAGAAAAACACTTCTCCGAAAACTCCTCACATTCATACCGCCAATTGGGCAAGGTTCCACCTTCCCAAGAGGGTTTTTGTAAATCATTTTGTTTTCCAAAAACAACACAAGGGTGTCCGTCCTATAATTTTATTCCATCTTGTACTAGTAAAGGGGTGGTTGGTAGGGTGTCCTATAGTTTTTGCTACGGTCTGGAGTATATACCAGAACATGGGTATATAATAGTAATATATATACAATGCAGGAAAATCTGTATAGTTCAAGTAAAACAAAATAGATGATGGTTGCAAGTTTGTGAGATGGCTTGCCTTGCTCAAAGGTTTGTCCCTGCTGCAACTGATCAAAATAATCTCCAGAAAAACCCTCAACTGGAAATTCCTCCTCGTGGTTATCTAGCTTCGCGAAAATAGAAAACGCACAATCAACATACAGCAAGACAAATCTGACAAACATTCACACAAGACAAGTCTAGCAACACAAGCACAAGAACAAGATTATCATTTTATCAAACAAGTTTTGCAAAACAATACAATTTTATGAGTTTTTACCTTAAGGAGTTAATTTAAGTAGGTTATCACAATTTTAGGGTTTTACTTGTTAACAAGCAAGGTGAAGTTACCACTAGCATTTTTAACAAGCAGAGGTAAAGAATTATAAGTTGTGCGTGGTTATTTAATTTAAACATGTTTTTAAACATTACCACTTAATTAAGCCACTTTTACAAATGTTAATTATACACAAAAGATTCATTTAACTTTGATTAATCCTAGCATAAAACACTAACAGTACTAACATATTAATCAAGTCTACAGCAAGCATTCTACACATACATCACATCTATCATCAAACAATACACCACTTTCATTTAAGCAATTTCCAATCTTTTAATACTTTCTTTAATCAGAAAATACTACTCAAGCACTTTAATCCATCCAGGGAGTTCTATTACTTCTAACATCTTAAAAAGCTAGATTAGGGTTCTCTGTTATCAACAGAAACTACCAAAATTAAGTTTGCTCTGAAATTCATTTTGTGGATTTAATTAAAAATGTGCAAAGTACTTACTGACATAATCCTAAAACACAAACAACTTTCAATCTAAACATCATATTCACATGGGGTAAAATTCTAGTGAAAGCTAACATCAAGGGCTATCCACAGAATTTGAGTTTGCATTTTTAGGATTAGTAAATCTCAAGTTAAAATTCAAACAAGGTTTCTGACTATTAACAGCACAACAATTTTCAATGATGCATGGAACATTATTTTGTAGATCTACAAGTTGTACACGGTTACAAACTTATCTGGCTACACCCATGATTTTTGGTTTGGACAGATTTTAAGTTTTACTATTTTAAATCGATTTAAACTGGCAGCACAAAAACTAGCTATACAAAAAAGAATTAGATCTACTAAAAAAACGCAGATGGGCCAGATCTGCTGCTGCGCGCAGCCCACCGACAAGATTCGGCCCATGCGGCCATGCGCGCGCGGGAGAGATTCGGCCCAACACACACACTTCACCAGTGTAGATAGGTGAGTTGAGTGGTAGGTTTATGTGAGATTTTTGGTGAGGTTTGAATTATAAATTTGAATCAAAAAGAATTTGACCGAAACTGAATTTCAGAAAATTCAGAGTTTAGACTTAGCGAAAAACGGCTAAGTCACTGAATTTCTTATCAGTTAGCCAAATTCATCAGATGCAAACCAAGATATAGAGAACTCCTAAATTTTTGAAATGACTTCTATGAGACAGTGAAAACCACATACTTGGATTTCCAACAAGAAATAATCCAAAAATCATTTTGAGCAGAGAGAGACAATTGCTACAAAATGGTATGTTTTAACTGTCTGCTGACCAGTTATTTAATAGCCTTTTTAGAGCATGATAAAGTCATCATAGGCTATTCAAACATGGAAATTTTTGGATTTACAATGGAGTATAACCACAATACTCCAACACCAAAAGTTGATATCTAAGAACACCATTGGTTCCTTGATTTAGGGTTCAAATATAGCTCAGGAGAAAAAGGATTTCAGAGACTAAAAACTAGGGTTTTGACTTTCTAGTCATTTAGCTTAGGTGTTAAATTTGAATATTTGTTATGTGTCTTCTGCAATTTAATTAGACAAGTCACACCACATCATCTAATCAACCAAGATCATCATATCAAACAAGAAACAAATTAAAACATCAAACAAAACAACTATTCTAAGCAAAGTTTTTGTTGGTTCCAATTTTTAGAGATTTTAATTTGGTAAAGAGCAACTTACCAAGATTTGGGTGTGACATTATGTTGTGAAAAATATTATTAATTCGTTTGTTCATATGGAATAGTTGTTCAAATATTATAAATTTTCATATTTTTAATACATGTTACATAAATATTGTTCCAAAAAATAAATGTTAATTTGAAAAATTGTTCAAATAATGTAAATGTTCATATTTAAATAATTGTTAAAATAACATAATGTTCATATTAAAAATCTTTAAATAACATAAATTTTCATATTTAAAAATCATTCAAATAGCATAAATGTTCATATTTAAAATTGTTTAAATAAGAAAATATATATTTTTACAAATGTGAATATTTAATTTTTAGAACGACTTTTTTCGTTTTTTTGATAAATGTGAACACATTTCCGTACTTAAAAACAGAAAAAAGTAAATAAAACATAAAATTTAAAAAGAATAAAAGAACAATGCATATTACTGGGTCATTTTCGAAGCAGCCCATGAAGCAACCCGCTACGGGCAGAACGCGTTGCGCTTCGCGTACTGCGTGAACTTGGCGCTCCCCACGACCTCGCCCTCCCTATCCGGTCGCCATCGACGAGCGAAGGATTGTCCACACACACAACAGGCATGCGGCACCAACGCGGGATAGCCTTCTCGTGTTCGCATTGTTCGTCAACCTACGCACCAGCGCATTTTTTTAAGATAGAGCTGACCCACGAAAACTTCTATAAAAAAGGGCCATAATTTAAGTCTAGTCTAACCTATTTAATTTGATTGTTTCATAGTGCCACATAATTCTGACCCGGTCAGAAAGTCGCTTAACGAGCGTAAACTTTCCAATCGATGTTTTTTCTTTCTTATTTTAAGTTTTCCTGTAGGTATTGCTTTTTATTTCATTTTTATGTTTTCTTTTTCATTTTTATTTTATTTTATATATTAAAACCAATGTTTGTATATTGTAGAAAAATAGTATTAAATTTTTTTTTCATATGGAATAGTCGTTCAAATGTCATAAATGTTCATATTTTTTATACATGTTTGCATAAATATTTTTATTGGCAAAGTCGTTCATATAAACTAAATGTTCGTATTGAAAAATTGTTCAAATGAAATAAATGCTACTTTTGAAAAATCGTTCAAACAAAATAAATGTTCAAATTTAAAAAATCGTTCAAATACCATAAATATTCAGATTTAAATAGTCCCTCAAATAACATAAATGTTCATATTCAAAAATCGTTCAAAACATATGTGTTCTATTGAAAAATAGTTCAAACATATATGTTCTATTGAAAAATCTTTGAAATAACATAAGTATTTATATTTTGAAAATTGTTCAAATAACATAAATGTTCATATTGAGAAATCGTTCAAATGGAATAAATGCTATTTCGGAAAAACCGTTCAAAAAACATAAATGTTCATATTTGAAAAATTGTTCAACTAATATAAATATTCAATTTTAGAATCTTTTAAATAACATAAATGTTCATATTTAAAAATCATTCAAATAGCATAAATGTTCACATTTAAAAATTGTTTAAATGAGATAAATTTATATTTTTGCAAATGTAAATATTTAATTTTTAGAACAGTTTTTCCTTGTCTTCTTCCAAAAATGTGAACACATTTTCGTACTTTAAAAACAGAACAGATAAAAGGAAACAAAACATAAAAGAAAAATGAAGAAAAGAAAGAAATAACAATGCATGTTACTCAATCGTGTTCGAAGCGGCCCATGCAGCAACCCGCGGCGGGCAAAACGTGTTGCACTCCGCGTGCCGCGTCAACTAGGCGCTCCCCACAACCTCTCCCTCCCCATCCGGTCGCCATCGACAACCGAAGGACTGGCCACACAGCAGGCCTGGGGCACAACCACGGGGTAGCCTTCTCGTCTCCGCGTTGTTCGGCGCCGTCAAGCTCGCGGGCGGATTTTTTTTTTTTTTTGCGATACGAGTTGACCCACGAAAACTTTTATAAAAAAGAGCCATAATTTAAGTCTAGTCTAACACAGGTCATTGTGACTGTTTCTTAGTGCCACATAATTCTCACACGGGTCCCTGGTCAGAGTCTCAGAGAGTCGCTCAACGAGCGGAAACTTGGCAATCGATGTTTTTCGCTACACTATTAATGAATAGCGGTACTTTATGCAAAAAAAATCCTCATCTTGATGGTTTTTAAAACCCTAGACCCAATTATGCTGGGTTTTTTTTTAATTAACTCCTTCTAGCAATTCAGGTTGGGAATTCCAACAAGCAAGCGTAAAGCACGCACACCAGCAGAACACCACACCAGTCACCAATGGTTCTGATGGTGAACCAGCACTTTGTAGAAGCAAGCGGCATGCCACAAGCAACGAGCCTATGGGTATCGCTGGATCTGGTTGTGGATCGTCGTCGGCTCGCTGGTGCCGGGCGGGCGGGCGGCACGCCGGGGCAGGGCATGGGAGCCATGCCGCCGGACAGTTCGTCTCCGCCCGGGACGCTGGAGCGGCGCAAAGAAAGGGGGCTATGCCGCCGGATTATTTGTCTCCGCCCGTGCGCGCCGCTGCAGGACAAGGAGAGGCTCGTGTCGCGGGGGAAGGGAAGGAGCGGCGCTGCCGGCCCCGGCCGCCGCCGCGCGTCTGTGTTGGGGAAGGAGCTCGTGCGGGCCTTTGGCTGTGGGATAGATGGGCCGCGATTGGGCTTGGCTGAGAAAACGGCCTGGAAGCCCAACTGGTTCCCAAGGTGAAAATCTCAACAAAAAAAAAAGGTGAAACTTCGCTGAGCTGAGAAATACCCCGCCTTGTCGCCCGACCGTAACCGCCGGCTTCTCCCCCTCGCCAGAGCTTCAAGAAACCAAGAACCCCTCGCCAGAGCTCCAAGAAACCAAGAACCCCGCCCCTCTGCCCCCAGAGCCCCGAGAACCCCACCTCTCTGCAGAGCTCGCTGAGGATGGATCAGCATCAGCTGTTGCAGGACAGGAGCACGTGTGGCTGCGGACCAGCGAGCGCCGCGGCGAGTACCTCCACGCTGACGACGACGGGGTGGGCGTCTCCGTCCAGGAGAGCCGCACGTCGCTCAACGCGGCGTGGGCGGTGCACGTCCACCACAGCCAGCGCCACGGCAGGTGCGTGCTCCTGCACAGCGCCGCCTACGGCCGCTACCTCGCCGCCACGCCCACGCCGGCGCCGCTCGGCCACCGCGGCTTCCGCGTCGTGCAGAGCAACTACGACCAGCCGGAGATCGAGGACATCATGTGGAAGGTCGGCCGGGCCGGCTCTGGGAACGCCATCCTGCTCCGCAGCGTCACCGGACTCTCCCTCCGCGCCAACGGGAAGATCCTCCGCTGGAACAGGGGCGTCACCGTCGACGGCACCGAGACCACCATGATGCACTGGGTCGTGGAGCCCATCCCCGTCAGTAATGTCAGGCCTCCCCTTCAGGATCCCGTCAGGGTGAGCTCTTCGCTTCTCTGTTCTTAGACTCGAATTGCTATCAATCGATTGCGCGAATTTGCTTCTTCATATGTCGTTAATATGCATCCAAGTTCTGTTAACTCCCAATGTGTCAATTTCAGAGCAATTTCTGCTTGTGTTCTTGCCATATTCACCTCCGGATTTCCAGTTCTTGATTGCATTCCTGTCTTGGGTCACGAAATTGGTCCAGTTCCTTGATCGATCGAACATAACCGTGGTCCTCTGCTTCAGGAAGGTCTCCCCGGAGACCTCTCAGTGGTCTTCCGCCTGCGCGAGGCGGCACTGATGCATCTGATTCGGTTCGTGCTGGCGAGCAACGACGGGCTCTACGCCCAGGACGAGCGAGGCTGGGAGTCGTTCCTCTTCACGTGGAGGTCCGTGCGCCGCCTGAGGAACGAGCTGGCCGGCCGCCTTGGCCTCTTCGACCTCATCATGTGCGTCCGAGCGGGCCGCTACGGGAGGCTGACCCCACTCTCACATAACCTGCCCCGCTACGGGAGCGGTTCCATCCAGATCGTTGTCATCAGGCCCGGGACACCAGGTGAGCCCACCCTGCTCATCTCCTTTTGTCAAGAACTACATGTTGGCAGTCTTGATTGAATCTGTTCTGCACAATGCGCTAGCAGATGTTGGTTGTCTTGATACATTGGAATGCTTGTGCTTGCAAAAACAGTTGACTGAAACTGTTCTAGTCTGACAATCGATGAAATAGCTCTGGCCTGAAACTGTTGCTAATTAATCTGCTTCTGTTAGAACTTGGGACATGCCTTGTGAATCATAAGTCTGTGTATGTACATATGCTAAAATGTGGTCTGAGCTTAACCACATCTTTGCCTGTTCTTACTTGCCTTGAATATCCTGTGAACAAAATTCAGGTTTTTTATCCTACAGTACTACGTAGAAGCTAGTTTATGCACATGATACTGTTTTCAGGTTTTGTTCATGATACTGTATTCTTGGTATTGGAATTGGCTATGCAGGATGATATTGGTTTATATACTATTTGGTGCATGTACATAATATTTGGTGTCTTGTTAAGCCGCATATTCATATCTACCCTAGTGTCCTTGAGTCCAGTGTGCTCATTCCCTACAGTTTTCCGCCAGTAGGAAATTACAAAATCCAGTCAGTTCAGTCATCTCATTTCGCCCCTGTAGAGATGATACTAATTTTCTGTTAGAACATGTGATCAAAATTCAGGCTGTATCCTACATTAAAGCTTAGTTTCTGCACTTTTTTCTTGTTTGGCGAAACTAGTCTCTGCACATTATATCGTCTTGAGGATTTGTCTTGCTGATCTTGTTACTGTTTTTTTTTTTGCAAAGCTCTTAGATTGTGGTCATTGATCTGCTGCCTAACTTTATTCTTCCAATTCAGCCGCCAATGCACTTCGACACCCCAATGTAGATGTCGCAGAGTAGAGAAAGATCAGAGCAGGAGTACAGTTGGCCTCTTCAGATGCGAGGAGAAGTGGATGCCTACGATTGCATAAAGACAGATAGATATAGGTCGAGAACTAGCAGCTTTAATGTTTCCTTGCGCTAGCTAAACTTGCTCCTGACAAGAGGAACCTGTCTCGCAGTTAGAAGATTCACAACTGTTGAATACAGTGGGCTGCAAAATTTCTGTAGTTGTAATTGCTGCAGTGTTGCTCTTCTGACATCCATCCATCTGATGTGGTTTTCCTGCATTTCACTCGGGATTTTTGCAGTGATTGGATGCATATCCTGCACTCCGTATAAATGAAAATTCCCTGCAATTTCTTATAGCCGATGGACGAATTTTGTATAAATGATTCATGTCTTCCAGTGATCTGATGATTTGAGTTTCAATTGCTCAATCGTCCTGTCCCGTGTGTTGTTCTGATGGCAAGCACCAGAATTCTGAAGAACAAGCGAGGCTGCTACCCATAGTGGGGTTTGACTGTATAACATATATTTGCTAGATATTGTAATGTATAATCATCAAGTTGAGCTCCCTTTTATGGTGCACTCGTAGCTTCCCTCGTGATATATTTCGGTCTTTATTTTTTTTGACTGTATATTTCGGTCTTTAGAGTCCATCAATATAACAAAGCTTTGACTCATTTCTACCAGGATGAAAACTTTAAATTCAAACCCAAGAATACAGAATAGGATGCAATTCCAAGAACAACAACCTTAGTTGGTGTCACATATAAGCAACTCTCAGGTATAACCGTATAATCGACGATACGCCAACCAGAGCCGGACTGAAAAAACAGCAGCCAAACTAGCGAGTAAAAGAAATAACACCAATATAGCAAGGGGGGAGTACAGATCATCAACAATCAGAAACAAGGTTCTAAAACAAAACCATATATGCAGGTAGATATGATTCCACGAGAGACATAATTATGTAGCATCCATTGATACGATTAAGAAGAGCAACATTGTACCATAATCCAGAACTTGACAGCAAACAGAGGGTCTGTTTGGATGTTGCCCGCAGTGGCCTTGCCAAACCATTGGCACGCCAATTTTTTGGCGAAAGATTCGCCCGCCCGCGCCTTGCCCCGATTTGGCAACAGAATGAGCTGGGAAAAGCGGGATGGGCTTGGGCGAGCCAAATAGTTGGAACCCAACCAAACTATGACCAACGTTTCAGTCAACGCCAACTTTTTGGCTGGGCAGCTCGGGGTACTAATCCAAACAGACCCAGAGACATCCAAACTCAGCACAATTCAAAGATGACACCCAGTTCTTAATAACTATAATGATAAAGCGAAGTGTGTTAGACGACTCCCAGCTAGTGACACTCTTTACGGCGACATCCTAAGCTTCTATCTTCTCAACTGGTGCATCGAGCAGAAGGGCCTTGGTGGGCTTGGCCAAGAGGTCGGTGAACTCCTGGTAGGGCGCCTTGGTGAAGGTGGTCTCCCTCCAGAAGTCGGGCGTGAGGAATCCATAGGTCTTCATGAAGCAGTCAAAGGTGGCCTGCAAACAAAAGATTTATTTGCTTGCTATTACGAAAAAGTCGGTGCAAACAAGAATAAATTTCAACCCTCACAGGTGTTACAACCATCATGTTTACAGACAGCAAATCAGAAGTTGGATAGTCTAAAGACTTAAATAAGGCTCATTTTACAACTGACAACATATGAAATAAAATAGAACATGGCAAAATAGAAAACAGAGAAGAACGCTAGACATCTAAAACAACACAAGCATTACAATCTGCACATCAGACATGTCTGGCATTAATAAGTATATGAAAGCAGTGCAATTTCTCGGCCTCTCCGCGCTCCTGCACTGTAGCATCTACAGTAAGTACTGTAGAAATGAACAGTGTTGAACAGTAACTCAATCCCGTCCGTTCGCTGGCGATCCGACGGTCCACAGTAGACGTTCGTGATGTTTTTGCCAAAAAAAACCCTGCCTAACCGAGAAATTAACCCGCACTCCACACTTCCCCGCAGACAGGGACCTGAGCGGAATTTCGGAAAACTACGAGGTCCTCCGTGTAAAAACGTCCGCAGATCGACCCCTCCCTCCTCTCTCCCGCACGCGGCCGCACGCCGCCGCCGCCGCCCGCGTCCTCGCCGCTCCTGCCCTCCCCGTCCACATCCACGCGCACGGAGGCTTTCGCCGTCGCCGCCTACCCCTCCTCGCCGCAGCTCGCGTCCCGGGGCGCCTCGCCGTCGCGGGAATCGCCGCGGACGCGCTCGCGGCCCGCGCTTCCGCACCTCGCCGGCGCCGCTCCGACGACCTACAGGGGGCGGCGCCGCCACCTACGGCCCCCCCCGTCTCGGCGCGCATCCGTGCTAACCACGGACGCGTCCTGGAGAGCGCTGTAGCGCGCCGGCGACCTCCACGCCGCCCGCGCCGCCGCGGCAGAGCGTCCGCCAGTGACGTCACGCTGACGTCACCGCGGGCTTGGGCTGGGCTGCGCAGCTGGGCCGCACAGCTGGGCTGGCCTGCTGTGCAGCTGGACCGCAATTTTTTTTTCTTTCATTCTTTCTCTTTTTTTCAAAACTTTCAGACTTTCCAAATACAATTCAAAAAGAATTCAAACCAATTCCTAGCAATCCATGAAATACAAAAAAAAACATTCCAAATTCTTTGGGACCTTTTCTAAATCATTGTAAACTTCCAAAATTTGAAACAACACTCAATTCAACTAAACTTCACAGGAAATTTTTAAAAATTTCAAACACACACACACTCTGCATGGTTGCAACAGAAAATACAAGGAAAAAACATAAACATTCCCAACCATCGTTTCAAAACTAAAACAAAAAATGGAAACATTTCCACAATTGACCATCCACAGAAATATTAAAAATTAAAATCACTAGGAGAAAACAGAATAATTACGACAACAAAGCAAGAATTTCAAATGTTCCTATTTTTTTATATTTGCATGAATTTGTTAGCAAGATGATTAGAAAAAAAAAATAACTATTTCTGCCATAACGCAACACAATCGAAAATTTTAATTTGTCCAAGATGTTTAGAAAGAAAAAAAACTATTTCTGCCATAACGCAAACATAATCGAAAATTTTAATTTGTCCGTCTAAGAATATCCACAAAATGAATGATATAATCTATCCACAAAAAAAAGGAGAGAGAACAAAAAATATCACAACGATCACAAAACAAAAAATGCACCTACTTTCCGCATAGTGCAAACATATCTGAAAATTTAAATTTGGAGAATATGTGCAAAGCCTGCATAGTTTTTTTTCTTCTCAAAGTCCACTTCTTCGTAATAAATTTGGGAATAAATTTGAATCGAACTAATAGAACATGCTTTAGATAATTTAAAACGCTTCATAGGTATTGTTCTATGGTGTTTGAACATTTTTCAAAAATGTATTAAATGCTGCAGAATCAGTAACTTTAAATATATCCACCGATATATCAGAGTGATCGTAAAATTAAATGCTAATTATTTACGACATACGACGAAATTCCAAATTTGGATACTTTAAATTTTTAAATGTCTTCCAAATCTGATCATTTTACGGATGTAAAAAAAAAAAAAAACCTAATACGCAAATTTCACATTTTGAACAAACTTCGAAATCTAAACCATTTTCAAGCGTGCGTTTTTTTTAAATTGCAACAATTTCCAACACTAAAAATATTCTTGGATACGTCCATTTCCAAATTTAAATTACTTCTCACATTGGTTAACATTTCTACATAACCATAATATACTTCCTCTCAATATGGTGCTAAATAAGAAAATTACAGCAAAATTAGACCATATTTAAACATATTAAAATCCGAAAACCTTCTGAATGTTCACATCTCCAAATTTCAATTATTTACACCACGATACTCACAAATATGGCTTCCTCTGAATATGGTGCTAAATAAAAAATTATGGCAAAATTAAACCATATTTGAACATATTAAAATCTGAAAACCTTCCGAATGTCCACACCTCCAAATTTCAATTATTTACACCGCGTTATTCACAAGTATGGAGAAAAACATGCCTTCCAAACCTTAGCATTTAAAAACCGTAAAGAAGAAATCACGTACGAATGTTTTCTCACTGTTAACAATGTAAAAATTTCAGATACTTACAAATGTAATTTTTTTAAAAAAATTCAATACATTCAATTCTGAACCACTTTTTGCTACGGCCATTTCCAAGTTTAACTTTTTGCCACGACAGTATTTACAAGTATGACACAAATATGAACATGCACATAAAAAAATGCTCACTGCTTATGCCATCAATTTGCTAGATATTTGCAGCTCACACTTTTACGACATTTCAAAAATATGTATTTCACAAATTTCTTCTATAGTCAAATAAAATCAACAGAAATAACATCAGTAATATCATTCAATATGATAGACCGAAAATTTTTTTTTGGTACAAACCATCCTACTTAAATAGTTTACTAAATCATTTAAATACAACCGCCCATCTATACCATGAGCTTAAGTATATCAAAATAAAAATACCACAATTGTAAATATCAAGAAATAGATGTTTTACAATTATTTCCCAAGCCACTATATTTCGAAACCAAGTTCTAAAATATAACATGATTTACATAATTTAAAACACTTTATACATATTGTTTTACGATATTTGAACCATTTTGCGAAACTACTAAATGCCGAGAAATCAGTAGCTTCGACTATAACCGCCAGAAAAAATTGAAAAAATTCATCAAAAACAATCACCAAAAAAAAAATCAAAATACAAATACCCATTTATATCATGTGTTCAAATATTAACATAAAAGTACCACAAATGTAAATATTAGGAAACAACTGTTAAAAAAATCCCAAACCAATATATTGAAACTACAAATCAAATTCTAAATAGAACATGCTTAACAGAGTTTATAACACTTTATACGTATTGTTTTACGGTATTTAGATAATTCTGCAACACTACTAAGTGCTGAATTGACTACTTATTGAATGTGACCAAATTACAAAAAAGAGTATTCAAAACATTCAAATTCCTTCAAAATCCATCAAGAAAAACAAATATATTAATTCAGCAAGAATTTTCTATTCAAATATACTCATCCAAAAAAAAATGAAAACATAGCAACATAACTACACGCAAAAAATGCTAACATTACATGCCAGATTGCAGAAATTCAAATTCGAAAATTCCAAGCAAAAATGCCTTCCAAAAAATAGCATCAAGGGGCTCAGAAAAAAATGCTAAAATGTATGGACAAGACAAATATGTTTTAATATTTCCAACTGGTGAATAGTTGGATAAAATCTAATTGCCCTTCCTCTAATTACGTGAGTTACATATATTAAATGCTCACATAATGCACTTCCTCTAACTGTGATCTCAAATTAAACATTTCAATTTGGTAAATATTTGGCAGTAATATGCACTCCCTCTAATTATATGCAATTCAATTGAATAAATGTACGTTTCCCACATATGGAATTCAACTAACTACTGATAAAAAATAGAAACATTTTCCAACCATTTCAATTTTAGATGTACCAACACGCTCACAAAAAAAAGTGAACTATTTAAGTCAACATACCAGCATTTTCAGACATTTCCAATTGCTTAATATTCCGATGTTCCACAAAATATAACACAATACTCGAAATAACAAAAAAAAATACTCATAGCAAATTACAAAAATATTTCAACATTTAATTTTAGCCAATATTTCGCCATCATACAAACTAACTTTCCGCAAATGTAGAATCAAATTCAAATGGATTTTCCTGATTTCACTTAAATATTGACGTCGAAATGCAAACATGTCTGACCATTTCGATCCACTGAATATTTGAACATTATATACAATATATCCGAAATGCACACAAAAAATGCTACCTATTATGACAAAATAAAAACATGTTCCAACATACCAATTTAGCTAACATTTTGGTTAAAAAAATATATATACTGCGAAAAAAAAAAACACCAAGGGCGTGCCGTGACGGCACGCCAAATTCAACTAGTCATCATCTTAGAACACATCAAATGTATAATGCATTATCTACAAATTAAAAACATGAGCAGCTTGTACTACCAAACTATCTAAACTGCTTGAACATGTTGTTATTATACATTTAACATTGATTAATTGAAGTCCAAGAAAATGTAACAAGCAGAAGGAGCATATAAAATCTCAGTGAACCTTAAGCTAGAGTAGCACTATAATTTCTAGACCAATTGCTTCTATCTAGACTTGCCAAATCACATAGACAAAGCAGCACCAACACTAAATCAGCTAAAATCCTAGTTCAACAATATGCAAGCTTATATCCAACAATTCACAATAGACTATGCTCCACATAGTACATACTTCCGAAACAAAACAGAAGACTCTCAGCGTACACTGCATCGAACATTCCACACAATACACAAGTAGCATAAAGGATTCAGGATTGTTTGATCAACAGTTAAAATCTACTAGAATGATATTAGCACCACATACAATGTGGGTAAGAGCAGGGGAAGTTTATACCTTGACGAAGTTGCCAAGGGTCTTGGTGGATCTACGTGAAGAGGTGAAGACATCCTCAATTCCAGCAAACTGCTGCACCTTCTTCGGGACGCGGGCAGCGACGATACCACAACCCCACGTATGTGGGATTCTCCAGCGCAAACCTCGGCATCGCCTCCTCGTCGGTCTCCACCTGGATGGTCGGCTCCTTCTTCACCTTCATGTCGCGAGTCTTCATCTTATTCACCGACTGGCCGACGAATTCCGTGTCGTCCTGTGTCTCGATATCGGAAAATTAAGCTCGGAGCGTGGAACCCCGAGCCTCCATCCGGCGGTGTCGTACGCGTGCGGCGATGTCCGCGTCCGCGAAAGTGCCGAGCCTGTGCGCACACAGCCGCGCTGCACCACACCCCCTTGTAGCCCGTGTTGCTCTTGGTCCTCTTCTTCGTTGACATGGCGGGCCGGGGCAAGGGTGCGGCGGCGACGCACGGCGAAGGCGACAGCGGGTGGATTCAGAGGCGTACCGGCGACGGCAGGACGGATTGAAACAAGGCGACAGCGGGTGGATTCAGAGGCGTAGTCGTACCGGCGACGGCGGGACGGATTGAAACACGGCGACGACGATTCGGAGGCAACGGCGGGATTGGGGCGGCAGCGGTTGGACAGCGAGGGGAGGGGGTGTATGCTAGGGCGGCAGCGGTTGGACAGCAAGGGGAGGGGGTGTATGCAGCGGCGGATTTCACCGGAGCAAAGCGACCAGCAGCACGTTGAGGCAGCAGGAGCGCGTGGAAGGTTGACACCTGGCATTATATTTCTAATCTCAGGTTTTTGCTAGTTTGGAGGTAAAATACCTCAATTTCATTACAGTACAAGGTTTAAAAGACTTTCGGTACCAGATTAGTTCCTGCATGAGATTCATGACGAATCAAGTACATGGTTTAAAACAATTTCGGCGCCAGATTAGTTCCTGCAAGAGATTCATGTCGAATCATTGAGCGGATCGCAGCACAGGCATATCACCTCACGGCTCTCAGGTATTATAAAACAGCAGCTACTGCTAGCAATGCAGGTTGAATTTATAACAGACTACAAAGAAGGGAGCAAAGATCATCAATCAGAAACACAGTACTAAAGCAACAACTTCTCGAGGAAGACAATTCAGCGACAGCAAAAGGATGATAAGACATACTTATGTAGCATCCATTGATTCGATTAAGAGCAACATTGTACCATAATCCAAAACTTACCAGCAAACAGAGACATCGAAACGCAGCACAATTCAAAGATGACACCCAATTCTCGACTATAATAATAAAGCGAAGAGCATTAGACGACTCCCAGCTAGTGACACTCTTTACGGCAACATCCTAAGCTTCTATCTTCTCAACTGGTGCATCAAGCAGAAGGGCCTTGGTGGGCTTGGCCAAGACGTCGGTGAACTCCTGGTAGGGTGCCTTGGTGAAGGTGGTCTCCCTCCAGAAGTCAGGGTGAGGAATCCATAGGTCTTCATCAAGCAGTCAAAGGTTGCCTGCAAAGAAAAGAATAATCAGTTTCATGTTTGCAATTAGTGAATGCAAATAAGAATATTTCAATCTCAGAAGAAGTTAATATCATCAAGTTCAACAGAAAGCAAATCAGAAAGTAAGAGTTCAAATACTTTAGCGGAGGCAAATTTCACCAGTCATGACAAAGTGCGAAATAAAAGAAAATATGGCATACTAAACAGAGAAGAGCGCTAGACATATACACAAAAATCACAAGCAGACAGCCTGCAAACCAGAAATGTCTGGCATCATAAGCTTAGAACACATCAAATATATAATTCATTACATCTACAAATCAAAAACATGAGAAGCTTGCCATACCAAACAAGATAAAGTACTTACACATGTTGTTATTAAGCATTTTCAACTGTTTAATTTGAGGCCAAGCAAATGGACAAAGCAAAAATAGCATATTAAAGCTGCTTGATGAACAAGCTTCAGCTAGAGCAGCACTACAATTTCTAGAACAATTGCTTTTAGACTAGTTAATTCACACAAGAGAAACTACAACAATTGTAATTATGATAAAGCCTAGTCAAACAATAGGCAAGCTTATATCCTACAACTAATAATAGGCCCAGATTGTACATACTTGCAAACAAATAACAGAACATTCAGTATAGACTGCATTGAACAATCCAGACAGGACACAAGAAACATCATCAAGGATTATTTGCCCAACAGTTAAGATCTACGGAGTAGTAGAATGAAATTAACACCACATACAATATGTGTAAGAGCAGGGGAGAAGTTTATATATACCTTGACGAAGTTGCCAAGGGTCTTGGTGGATCCACGTGAAGAGGTGAAGACATCATCAATACCAGCAAACTGCAGCACCTTCTTGGGGACGCGGGCGGCAACGATACCAGAACCCCTGGGGGCGGGCACCATGCGCACGGTGACGGAGCCACACTTGCCGGTGACCTTGCAGGGCACGGTGTGGGGCTGTCCGATCTTGTTCCCCCAGTATCCCCTCCTGACGGGCACGATGGAGAGCTTGGCGAGGATGATGGCGCCGCGGATGGCGGTGGCCACCTCCTTGGCGCACTTGACGCCGAGGCCGACGTGGCCGTTGCTGTCGCCGACGACGACGAAGGCCTTGAAGCGGGTGCGCTGCCCGGCGCGGGTCTGCTTCTGCACGGGCGTGATCTTCATCACCTCGTCCTTGAGGCCGGGGCAGAGCGTCTCCACGATCTGGTGCTCCTTGACGGGGAGCGAGTGGAGGTAGATCTCCTCCATCTTGCTGAAGCGGCCCTCCTTAACGAGGCGGCCGAGCTTGGTGCAGGGCACCCACTTCTCCTCCTCCTGGCGCGGGCCACGGCGGCCGCCGCGGCGCCCTCCGCGGTCACCGCGTCCGCCGCGGTCGCCTCGCCCGAAGCCGCGGCCGAACCCGCCGCGCTCTCCACCGCGCTCGCCGCCGCCGCGCTCCGCCATGGTTGGGTGTGGGTGGGGTGGTTGGGGGGAGGGGCGCTAGGGTGGGGAGATGAGGGTTTGGAGGCTGGCGGCGCGAAGAGTGGGAGAGCTAGACGAGCGGAGGCATTTATATATGGAGGATGGAGCTAGGGTTTTCAGGGAGGATGCGGCGGAGGATTGAGCTGGGCCTTAGAAAAATGGCCCTCAAAGTGGGCCGGCCGTTCAAAACGGGCCGAAGCACATACCGATACGGAGCAATCTTTGCTATCCATGTACTAGAACATAATGAGTTCAAAAAAATATAGGTATGACAACAACTTACCAGTCATCCAAAGGGACCCCTAATTTTTGTCATGGCCACATTGTGTTGTCCTTCCCTGGCACTTCCTCTACGCAGACTAGCCCGATATCATAATGAATGAGAAATTTGATGCACATATGTACCGCGATCACGTTGGTAAACATTACCGAAGCAAGTTATATTCCTGGTGTTCCACAACAACCATAAAACTGCAACAACACCCATAGTTATATTCCTGGTCATACGAGGCATCTTTCTCTCGTACATTCGTGTCTTGGATCTCGGACCACACGAACCTTACGGAATCAAATCAAGATATGAGGAAGCTAGCTCACACATTCCAGACATACCTTTATAGTTTCCGATTTAGTAATTCTCAGGTGAAATTCCAGGCGGTTCAAACAGTCGAACAGCAAATGCAACAACACGTGCACGGAATCATCATTCGTGCTCAGCACTAACCTGAGAAATCACCCACAAGCTCAGGTTCAAACAATATATGTTCGATGTTTCCTACAAATATGGGCAGCGGTTTCCATCACAACCCAGAAAGGTACGAATATATGATTACAACAGATACAATCAACAGGTTGGCTGAGTGCTCTCAGGTCCAGGCCTGCTCAGGTCGACCCCTGCAACTCTCTTAGCAGCTTCTGCTCTTTTGGCACCTCATCTGACTTCTCTTCAGCCGATCTAGAAGGTATCCTTGGGTCCTTTTCCTCCAGAGAGGAGTATGCTGAAGCCGGTCGAAGTAGGCATTCTAAGGCATGACAGCTTCTAGGAGCTTCTCATAAACTTGACGTGCAGTCAAATCCTCAACCTAAAGGTCAGGGTATTTTGTACAAGAGAAACAATCAATACACGGAACTGCAAGATTGCAGGGAAAAGAGTAATGAATTAAATGCAAAGTATTGAGTCAACTGACTAGTAAGAGAAAGCCTGGTATTGGGGAAACCCATATTTGATGAGCTCAATTCCTATAGCACTAATATATTCCCTAAAACACGAGGTAAGAAACGGGAACTCACAATCAGAAGCTTCGATTTATTATTCCATCCCCTTTGAAGGGTCATCTGACTCAACCTTAAGCCAAGCACCTGATTGCACAAATTGACAGTACAAACATGTTTAGGTGAAAAAAATTGAACACTTCACTGCAATAGATTTATGACCATATAAATCGCTCCAATACTGCCAAGAATTAATGTTGAAGAAAGAGACCTTGCCCATGAATTCTAGCAACTCGTTGTTAGCCTCCCCGCGAGCAGCAGGGGCAGCAACTGCTACTCGGACATCGTCAGCATTCACTCCTGAAAAGAAATACAATTTTCACATCTTTTCTTTTCTTTTCGTAACTGAAATGATACTGATTCATATTAGTACTGTCCAGTTCATTAATTTATACAAGAGAGTAATGGTGCTTAGTTGCATTAGTCATCGTAGACAGTGAACATGGTTTAAACAACAAATTTACTCCAAGAATAACATAACGTACTTGTTATTGCTGAACGTTGTGCCCGGTCTTCTACTTCAATGGCAACTTGGACAAGTCCACCTTGCAGTTGACTGATGCAAGGGGGTACAGGAGCATCCTACAGTTTTCATGGCCTTCAGTTTACAAAATAGAAGAACAGATTGAAACGATCAAAGAAAGTTCACATGAGGTGTACATGTGGATTTGTCTCAGCGGCCACCGAACTCAGTGCCCCATCAACAATATATATAAAAGGAGCAAGCTCCAAATCTTCCTCCGATCGATAGCAAACAAAAAGGTCACATCCCACGCAAGTCATGCGGAACTGCTTTTCAAGCTTTCCTTCTCCACTGCATCAGAGATACTTCTGTCAAATAATCAGAAAATATGCAGTCCACTGCAACAACCAAATCAACTTAGGACAAATGACCCTGGTGTGGGTATTCCAAATGAGTATTCACATGAAAACTGTGGATGGTGTAAAAGGATTTACATATTTCAACGTACAGAAAACTAGCATAGCAAATCCATAAAGTGGCTACTGTTACCCTGAGTTGATGCAGTTACCACTGGATTTTCTTCTAAAAAACAATCGTGCACACTTAAAATCATACTAAATACCATAGATATACTACATGATGATAGTAAATTTCACCAGGGTAGTGAACATACATAACTGATAACAGCACATCTCCAAGGTGTAATATTTGACAACCGTAATATTATGACTATAAATAGTGCAATGATATCAGAAAATATAGGATTTGACTCAAGTATGTAACGAGAACAAGGTTACAAGGGATGATTAACATACCGTTTCAACATGATTTTCCCTGCATCCTTAACATTTAGTCTTGAGAGATGCTTGTCTTGTCTAGAACATGTGCTCTGTCCGTCTTCCGCTTTGGCATTTTCTGCAATAGGGTATCTTCATAACAAACATATCAGAACTGTTTAGTTGAGGCATACTGACTATAACATCTCTTGAGAGTAGTGAGAATAAATATCAGACAGGAACCATAACTTAGCGATTCAAATTCCTATAAATGGCTAGATATACTGCCACTCATATGAAACAATCACGCTTGTCAGCTGGGTGGCATAAGGCGAGCAAAAGCCAAATAGTATCACAAAGAGAGGTAAAGCAGAAAACAAAATAGGTATGCAAGTGGGTCAGAGTCCAAATTCATTTATTTACTTTACAAAAGATCAATGACATGCATCTCATGGACGGATGGACCACTAATTACATAAAAGTGAATACTGAGGTACTAAGAGCATCTCTAGCAGCTTGTCTAAATTTGGTTGTCTAAATTTTTATATAGACAATGGTCTAAAAAGATTCTCTCTCAAAATTTTCCAATCTTCTAGCAGATTGTCGACAATTGTTTCCACATTGTCAACATTTGGAATGTCGAGGCAACTTTGGACAGAAGTCTATTTCTACACAATGGTTTAGACGAGCTGCTGGAGGTCTGTTTTGTCCTCTTGGGGTCCAAAACACGGATACATGACCATTTAGACAAGCTGCTAGAGATGCTCTAAGGTGTGTTTGGTTGGTGAACCAAGTGGAATAGAAAGTCATGATTACATTCCAGTAAAAGGGAATGATTATGTTCCGTGTTTGGTCAAAAAAAAAAGATGGAATGTACTGAATCGTCGCAGTGTTGGTTGTAGAGGTGAAATGTGGTAAATTTTATTTCAGCTCACCTCCTGTATAGGGATGATGAGAAGTTACCTCTACTATACATACAAAATTTCATACTGTCTCATGTGCATTTTTTTTTCAGCTGCAAATTATTCAAACATTTAACTTTGGGCCGAGCAGGCGTTTTGTAACAGCACGTTTGGTAGCCTGCACCTTCATCAGTACAACCCTAACTGCAACATACAGGGGAAGGAAACACTACACCGGCCAGAATGTCCTAGCTGCTGTTGATTTCGACGTGAGGTTCAGATATGTGCTAACTGGTTGGGAGGGATCAGCACATGATGCAACCATTCTAGCTGACAGCATGTCGATGGGATCAGCCTCCCTCAAGCCACCCTTCCGAAAGACCAGTACCATCCAAACGAGTTCAGTTTAAGGAACGGTCAGCATCCCAAGGAATTGTTCAATCTCAGACACTCTAGCCTTGGAGTGACCATAGAAAGAGCATTTGCTGCACTTAGAAACAGATTCAAAATCCTTAACCAGAAGCCATTCCACCCTTTCGAGACCCAAGTAAAGCTAGTTTTTTCCTGAACTGGATCTTAGGGTGGGGGATTGATGAACTTTTCCCCACGTGACCACCTCAACAAGGCCATGGTGTCCCCTTGGTGATAGAAGAAGTTGTTGCCAAACCATCCTAAATTAGCACTAGACTGTAATGCTATTTGATTCCTAGTAGTTAGGGTTGTACTGATGAACTGCCATTCTTAGTAGCTAGGACTGTGTGAACTGCTATTTGCTGATGAACTGCTATTTCGTACTCCTCGTGATGGTGTAGTATGGTAAGCTCAGCAGGAACGACAAGAGTTGACCACAGTCGCAGTCTAGATGCAACCAAACACACCACTTTGCATCCCTGCTTCCTATTCTGCAACGCTGCAGCAACCAAACAAAACGCACAAGTCTGTGCTAGCGATGCGATGCAGGATGCCAAACGCCGTGCAAAACATGGCCCAAAGGTTGGTCTCGCTAGACTAGGCCCTGGTGGGCCAAGTCCCACGGGGCGAAAGAGGGGCTGCAGGCTAACAAACGCGCCCTAATTGCTTCGCCGTTGAAAGCCCTAGGGCGCGATGTACTTGCCGTCTTGCCTCTCCTTGTATGAAAATGATACACCTTCCAGGGCTTATTCTCGATAGGTACAATCAGTAATCACAAGAACAGCAACAGTGAAAATCATCTCATCTCAGTCGACTAAGACAATACTACATTTTTTTTCATTAGACGAACAAACGATTACAACAGGGTGAACATATTTCGACTTAGGTTTTGTAATAAGAACAAGTTTGCGAAATCGTCTTAGACTCTTAGTCGACTTAGACATCGGCACAACCATGAAAAAAAATCTCCCTATAGAACATTGGGAACTGCAAGGAAGATGAATCAAGAAAAGGAGCGCGAGGGTTGAAGAATGCGAACCTGTGATGAGGACGTGGGAGGCGCAGTGCTTGCAGTAGTAGACGAAGAGGTCGGACTCGGGCCCTCCGGCAGCGCGTCCTCGCTCGAGTACGTGTGGGTCGTCCGCTTAGGCATCCTCTCTCCCGCTCAGATCGCTCAGCTGCTGCGGTGGGCGGTGGAACGAAACGGCGTCAGGGGCGAGGGGAATCCGCCACCGACAGATGGGCTCTCGAGAACGGCTGTGGGCAACCGGGTAGGGATATGGGTCGTCGGCGAGGATGGGTAGCGGCGGCGGGGAGGCGAATCGGATCGGGGAAACAAATCTTCGCGTGTTTATCTTTTGTTTATTTTCACATAGACAATAAGGGCATGTTTGGTTGCCCACGTTTCGGCCATGTTTGGTTCCTGACCCGTTTCGCGTGCCTGCACAAGCACGAACCTTAAAACACTCTGGGCCAGGCCCGCGAGGAACGCCCGATTCCACCGTTTCCGCAGAGCCACCCTCCCGCAAGGCAAAATGGGGAACGCGGAGCCGAGCTCGTGCAAGCGGGGAGAGAGCACGCAAAAATGGTGGCCGGAGAAATTTCGCTCACCGCCCAAAGTTTTGCCTCCCCTATTTCACCCCCCCCCCCCCCCCCCCCCTTCTCACCGCGCAGCTCCTGCCACCATTCCCCCTCCCCCCCCCATTTCGAGCTCTTCGTCCGAGACCAGATTCATCCACGACGACCAGGTAAGCGGCGCCTTCTTCCACTCCGGTCCACGGTGGTCGACAGCCGGCGGCGGAGCGCTTCTTTCTCCACCTCGCCACCGTTCACGCTACGTTGCCGGTAAGCACAATCGAACCCTACGCCTGGTACTTTAGATCTGAGCTTATGGAGTAGATCTTTAGGCCATGATGTTGGTTGAACATGTTTGTAGTCTAGATCTTTATGGAGTAGATCTGTAAGCATGTCGTAGTTCGTGTTCGTTTGTCGATTTGGTAGATGTGAGGTTAGTGATACACCCATATCTTGCTTCGTCACCGTTCTAGGAGATGTCCATTTGCTTCAGTTCGTGTTCGTTTTGGTAGATCTGAGGTTAGTGATGCACTCATATGTTGCTTGTCACCGTTGTAGGACCTGTCCGTCGATGATTTTAGCCAGACCCTGCTCGAAGGGGAGAGCCAGCTCTCTCTTTCTCTTGTCCCGGACTCGCAGCCGTATGAGCTGTCGGAGTACAAACCAATGGAGAGGTTTGAGGTGCCCATGATGCCTTCACAGCTGGTCACGCCTTCTCTTGGTCGGGAGGGCAAGACCAAGAAGAGCAAGATGGGCACTACCATGAAGTGGCCTCCATTTCTGTCCACATTCGTGCTCAACAAGATGTGCGAGCTCGTCGCCAATGGGGTGAGGACTGACAAGGGGTTTAAGGAGGTGCATCTAAACGTAGTTGCCAAGCTGGTTTTTGAGTTCTCAGGCCAGGAGGTCACCCCTACTCAGATCTACAACCACCTGAGGAAGTGGAGAGTGAGATGGATCAAGGTGACAAAGCTGAAGGACCTCAGCGGTGCACTCTGGGATGAGGACACTCACAACATCATCTTGGAGGCTGAGCACTTCAAGGGCCACATCATGGTTAGCCTTGTGTTATACATTGCCCTAACTGTCTAACTATCTCATGTGTCAAAACACTGCTAACTGTGAAACTGTTTTTCGTCCGTAGGATCACCCCAAGGACGCTGAGTTCTTTAACAAGCCTATTCAGAACTACACTCAGATGCAAACCATCTTCTCCTTCGGTCTGGCCACTGGAAGGCATGCCATGGGGTCATCTGAGCCTCTTGGTACGCCTGATGATCCTGACACGCAGGAGTCGGACACCATCAATGTTGATACTTATGTGCCCCGAGGCGCCAAGGCTGATGATCATGCACCCAAGGTACCTGCGAGAGGGGACAAGAAGAGGAAGAGGGGTGCCTTGGTCGATGAGGAGGCCGTCAGGGAGGTGGCATCCGCCATCAGGGAGAGTGTGCCTATGGACGTGCACCCCGGCCTGTACGAGGCTGTGATGAGCGCGAAGGAAACATTCAGTGAGACCGCCAAGATTGCTGCTCTTGGCCACCTCCTGGACAACAAGGCGCAAGGTTTTGGCTTTGTTCTCATGGCCGAGGACCACCGTATCCTTTGGCTCCAGAACTACCTGAACAAGCACTACTACTTGTCCAGGTAGAAGGAGGTGGCGATGGTGCAAGCATGCTAGATGATGATGATGATGATGATGATGTATATTTTGGGTAGCTAGGACAACCAAACTTCTTATGGCATGTATATTTTGAGTAGCTAGGACAACAAAACTACTTATGGCCTGTATATTTTGGGTGCTTGAGGTGGTACATAAGCTAACCCCTCACACGATGAACTTGTGGTGGTAGTATGACACCCTCTTTTGATGTGGTGGTAGGATAACACCATACTAGCTAGGCAGCGAACACTAATGCTGCTTGTAGTTTGATGAATCAATGCATGCTTTGCTTATGTTGCTTTACTGATCATGTGTTGCTACTTTTGCAAGTTCTTGCTTACTTGACCATGCTTTGCTAATGTTCATCTTATTTGTTGTAGTGGTATGTGGTTTTCCGAGGCAAGACTTCAGGGATCTATACAATATGGAGTGCTTGCTCGGCTCAGCTCCACAAGTTCCCCAACAACTGCTGCGAAAGGTTCGAGACTCTAAGGGAGGCACAGGAGGCTTTCTACATGTCCCGGCAAGAAGAGTTCCCTCTCGAAGATGAAAGCATAGCCGAATCAAGCATAGCTGGATCAAGCAAAGCTCAAGAAAGCAAAGTTGGAGGAAGCAAAGGTACAAGGGGCAAAGGTGGAGGACTGATTCCATGTGGCGTCATCAAAGACTTCATAATCCTCGTCCTGATCGTCGTCATTGTGTATTTGTGGCAGTCGTAAGTGTGTATGCTCCTTAAACCCTGAACCTCCTAAACCTCAGTGGGCTGGTAAGCTCACCACTAGGGCATGCAAGGTAAGCGGAACAACAAGATTCTGGGCAACCAAACACACTGGTTTGTGTCTGTAAACACCAATCTGGGCAACCAAACACGAGCACTTCAAAAATTTGCATCCAGCCGAACGGGCCTGGCTAGCACATTGTTGGCAACCAAACTACATGCACAACATGGTCCAGCTCGCGTTTCTCCAGGGCCAGGCCCAGTGGAGCCACGGATGCAAAGTCCCACAAAACCATGCGAGCAACCAAACAGGCCCTAAGTCGTCGAGCGTTGGCCCAAGCCCAGTGTTGAGCAGTGATATTTTTCCTGTTTTACTAGCCTTTGATCTACTTCATGCTAGATGCCAATAGAATTTATACTTTGGCGTGGGGAGAGACTGGGTCAATAGAATTTCATTAGTAGAGAGAGATAGAATACAAAAAGGATCTTGATAAAACTCAAAAGACAGGTCTTAGAAAAGGTCCTGGGGAATCGACATGGGGATCTTGGGAGAGATCAAATTCTAGGGTTTTCATCTAACCCTCGAATTGAAGGCAAAATGGGTTATTTGTAGTCTAGGCGGCGAAGAGCTGAGATACATGGGAGCCCATAAATTGTAGACGAACAATAGTCGGTTCGACAACTTGGGCACTTGAAAGACCGTCGACTCAAACTCCTCACGCACGGCTTTGAGGTTGGCATTCTTCAGTATAAACTTATACGCGCTCATATTCATTTGAGGCATCATAAACGTGCTCAAAGAAAGTTGATTTGTGTTTATATTCGATCTTTAACTACATCTTCCTCATTCTGTCAACTCAAACCCTCTGGCTACCCTTATGACTATATGTCAACATTCATGTGGCTCTTTGTCACCATGCACAAACATCACCATTGTCAAGCTGCTCCGACTGTCCGTTCTCCCCTATTACATACGGCGCATCTGTTGTACTGCATCACACATTCAACAATGGTCCATGATGACTCTTATCTTAAGACTTCGTCATGGCAGAAGATGGAGGAGAATGGTAGCAATTCTCTTTCCTACGACAGATTCCCCAAAATGTTTCGTTGGCTGAAGAGCAAAACCAAACTTTTAGAGTTCGTCTTGTCCCATGCGCGGTGAATGAGATCGCGTGTCCCAGACAAATTGATCATGGCACATGACAAGTTCTAGTTCGTGCATAGCACCACACACTTAACTCCACGCTACACGATTAGAGAGATGATGAAGTGCAAAGTTCTCGCAATCCATCCATGTCAAATTATCACTACTTACCATAAGCCTAGTCAAATCCTTACGTTGCCTATTTGTGTAAAGGTTGTGCTGATCTATTATGATAATAAATTCTTTCATTTGCAAATAAGGTCTCCATTGTTGGACAGCCAGAAGAATTTTTAGATACTCCTTTTCGTATACAGACAGAGTTTGATTCTTTGGTCCCAAATATCTACTGACATAAGCCAAAGGGTGAGCATCAGTTCCAATGTCAAAATACCTTGGAAAAACTGGCAAGGCCAAGACATGACTAGTGATAAGAGTTAAGAGCTGTATTCAGAGTTGGTAACGTTGTCTCAGTCAATATCCCCTTCTTCAATGGAGTGGTTAAAGGTATACACTAATGCCATAGTTTCTGATGAATTTTCTATAATACCTTGTCATACCTAGGAAACTCCTCGCTTGCTTTACTTTTTTGGGTGAAGGCCATGTGACTAAGGGTGCAATTTTTGTGCAATCAGCAAGTGATTTCCTTTTGTGCAAAAGCACATTTGGACAATTCAACATGCCACTGATGTTGAGCTAGAATTTCCAAACTTGCTTGAGATGAGTAAAATGTTCCTCATAAGTTCGATTGTATTATAAGATATCATCAGATAAGACTACTCTACATTTCTTGAGGACAGTGGCAAGTGTGTCATTCATGGCCCTCTAAAAAGTGGTAAGAGCTCATGTTCTAACGTGCTTCTGATATTCTCAATTTGAACGAAACTGGAAGAGCTCTACAGTTTTAACGCTGGTATTGACTCATGGTGGCATGCTGGAATCTCCTAATGTATTAGGACGACATTCAAACATCTAGGATTGGTACACATATAGAGAACTTAAAAATAACTTGGTGGAGTATATTTTGGAAAAACTTATGCCAAATAGATGTTCATGAATTGATTCATATTGTAATGATATATTTTGATGACCAGTGCATTGTTAATTCTTGTATGAACACTCTAAATTTTTAGTTGATATATTCATCACTGTGTGAAAAAACATGAATATGGCTAGTTCATGCCACAATGTTGAACTACAAGAATGATTCCAATACCGATTAAATAAGCACTATGGGACATGGCATTTAAGACAATGCATCACAATAGTTCTCTTTAAATCTTAATCTTTTCATTAAAAATGCGCTTGGAGACAATGTACTCAGATGCCCTAACCAGAGTGAGTTTTGTTATATCAAGATCTCACACCTATTTGTTGACTCGGAGCATGTCGATGGGATGCTCGTGGCTGACATGTGGCGTTGACTAGTCAACAGCAAGAAGATGGCTCGTCTCAGAAGGTCAACTCGAGTGCCATCTCGAGGTTGGCCACGATGTCTAATAGTAGAATAATTCTCAGTAATTTATACCAAACTCTTTTACATTATAACACATTATATCACTAAAAATATGTCTTCTTTATCAATACATTTTCCCAAACAATTAAATATTAACTTGACATATAAATTAAGTATATTAATAATGTAAATGTGTTTCTAAATATTTACAAACCATGTTACTTCAACGAGTTTCAATTTATATCATTCCAAATAGTTTTCTTGTGTACAACTGAAACTCCACTTGGTTGAGGTAATATATTAGTTTTTTTCTTGGTATAGTTTAGAAAATCTTTAGTTATAGTGAAATCACCCTAAATTGAGGAAAATTAAATTTGAAGAAAAACACATCCATAAAAACTAATTGTGATATTTAATAAACAATGGTGTGTTATATGGGTTCATACAAAGATATCCATAAATATCTAAAATATATGGCTAGATTATTTTAAAACATACTTGTTCAACGAATATCTGATATAGATTTCTATATTAGAAAAGTCTCATACTTTGGTGTATCTAATTAAATACATATAATCCTAGAGTGTATGGGATGTGAACAAGTGGGTTGTCTTCCATACTCTCACTCATTGGCGGTGAATATTCCTTGGTTCTTTCTTGGTCAAAACTAACCTTCAAGGGTTTATTAGTTCTTCAAGGGCCCATATGTGCTCTCTACTTGGTCTTAGAATGTTTACAGTTGTAGTTTGTAACGTGCATGCGAATTTAGGTCCAAAGTTATCCTGGCTGTTTGTATTGTAATGCCTAATTTATTTCTATGGAAGATGGATATATCATTCGTTTACTATGGGCGTGATTCGTTTACTATGGGCGTGTTTGGTTTCCCGCATACGCCTATGCCAGACCTAACGGATGCAAAATTGAGTGTTTGGTTGGTTGCCTCGGTATTGCATTCCTGTACCGTACGAACCTCAAAGCACACTCGGGCCATGCCCTGGTGGAACGGCCGAGCCGTTTCTCCAAAGCCACCTTCCTAGCAGCAAACAAGCCCACGTGGGGTGGCTCAGCTGGGTACGCGAGTTCATTCCGTTCACCTCCCTTAAACTCCTCCACTTACACTTAGTGCCTCTTCAAATATACCTCGAATCAAAACAAAGTGTACATGAAAATTATGTGTCTCAACGAGTAGGTTCCATTCTTGTGCTCGGTTTTGAGTTTCGTCGAGTGTAACTTCTCAATTTCGAACCGATGTTCAGAACTTTTTTTAGATTTTTTTTGTCAAATACGTCGCACCCGGTTGACCGTTTAAAATATCCTTAGACGAGCATGTTCACCTCGACATTTTGCACAACTTTCATTTTGTAACTTTTTGATTTCGGAGGTCGTATACGAGTAGAGTTTGTACTTCATATATGCACGTTTATACTACGCCTAGCGCTGCCGCTCGCCGCCGTGAGCTTCACCGGTGCAGTAGTAGTTATAGTGTTTGGTGTAAGTGTGTAGTAGCTATAGTGTTTCGCCGTACTCATCACCGGTGTTAAGGTAGGGTGAGCTAAACTCACCACAAGAGAAGAGGTGAGAGTACATGAAACAGAGGTCTACACCAAAAACTGGTGCTTCTAAATTCGTTTCTAGGCAAACGAGCTTGTCTGACTCTTTGTGGGCAACCAAGTGACCTACACAATCGTGGTTGAGCCTTGTTTTTTGGGCCAGACGATGCGGAGCCACTGAGCCAATTGGGCTCCATGCAGGTAACCAAACACACCTGAAAGGACACGGATGTCGCCTAGAGGGGGGTGAATAGGCGATTAAAATTCTTTTACGGTTTAGGCTTTAATAAATGCGGAATAAAACTGGCGGTTAATTTATCAAGCACAAAACCTAAACAAAGCTAGGTTTACCTATGTGCACCAACAACTTATGCTAATCAAGATAAGCAACTATGTGATAGCAAGATATATTACTTCAAGCTCGATGGCTATCACAAAGTAAATTGCATAAGTAAGAAGCTCGGGTATAGAAATACCGAGGCACTTGGAGACGATGATTTATCCCGAAGTTCACTTCCCAATGGAAGCTACGTCTCCGTTGGAGCGGTGCGGAGTCACAAAGTGATCCCCGAATAGCCGTCAAATGGCACACCGTAATCTCCTTCGTGCCTCTACCAATGTAGAGTACCACGAACCACTATGGGACACTCGAGGGTGGTCACCGAACCCGTACAAGGATGAGGCACACTCCACCACTTAATTGGAGGCTCCCACCGAATTCCCGCGGCTCCCCAAGCCACAAGAATCACAAGGTTGAGGCACACTCCACAACTCAATTGGAGGCTCTCAACTAATCCCAGGAGCCACCAAAACTCTGAGATCAACAAGGACCGTCTAGGGCACCCCAAGTACCCTAGAGGATAAGCTCTAGGGCACCCCAAGTACCCAAGAGAAACAAGCTTCTCAACTTCACTTTCCACGTATCACCGTGGAGAACTAAAACCGATGCAACTAATGCAAGAAGGCAAGACCACTAGAAGTGGTCAAATCCTTCACTCCCAAATCCCACCAAAAGCAACTAATGCGTGTGGGGGGAGAAGAGAGGAAGAACAAGGAAGAACTCAACAAATGGAACTCTATGATCTAGATCCAAAGGCTTCCCCTCACTTAGAGGAGAGATGGATTGGTGGAACAATAGATCTAGATCTCCTCTCTCTTTTCCCACTAAATGGAGGCAAGAATCATGGAGGGATTGAGAGATAGCTAAGCTCAAGGAGGTCAACAATGGAGGTCAATTTCGTGCTCAGCAAAGCTGGTCTCAATGGGGAAGAAGGGGGCCTTTTATAGGGTCCCACGAAATAGAGCCATTGCTGGAAACTTAACCCCGGAGATTCCGGCCTGGAAGGCCGGAGTCTCCGGCCCGCGGGGGACCGAAATATCCGGCCAGACCAAAGTCTCCGGTCAGTCTCCGGCCAGTCTCCGGACTGGGCCACGCGCTGGCGAAATGAGCCCAGCCCAGAAAAATATAGGCCGGAGTCTCCGGCTGCCCTGAGTCAGAAACTCTGGTGTTTGGACACCGGAGTCTCCGGCCTAGACAGCACCGGAGTCTCCGGGCTATTTCCAACAGCCACTCAGCAAAACTGTAAATCCCACAACTTTTGCATTTTAACTCCAAATAAGGTGAGACCAATTTTGATGGAAAGCTATCGACAAGAGCTTCCATACAAAAAGTGGAAATCTTAAGGTTCAATAATATAGAGAGGATACCACACATGGAAAGGTGTGGGACCATTCTCAAAGACGAACCTATAATATTTCCAACACCGAAAACGCAAAAGGTTTTTCATACGAAATCCGTTTTCGAAGAACTCGGGCTTGTCATGAAGATCACGACAAGCACCAAAACCCAACACGGAGAAAAGCCAAGAAAGAACCAAGAAAGATGACGATGCTAATTCTCCGTGTATGGAAGCTCTTGTCGATAGCTTTCCATCAAAATTGGTCTCACCTTACTTGGAGTTAAAATGCAAATGTTGTGGGGTTTACAGTTTTGCTGAGAGGTTGTTGGAAACAGCCCGGAGACTCCGGTGCTGTCTAGCCGGAGACTCCGGTGTCCAAACACCGGAGTTTCTGACTCAGGGCAGCCGGAGACTCCGGCCTATATTTTTCTGGGCTGGGCTCATTTCGTCAGCGCGTGGCGTAAGCCTCTGGTGCCCAGTCCGGAGACTGGCCGGAGACTGACTGGAGACTTTGGTCTGGTTCCCCGCGGGCCGGATATTCCGCCGGGCCAGAGACTCCGGCCTTCCAGGCCGGAATCTCCGGGGTTAAGTTTCCAGCAACGACTCTATTTCGTGAGGCCCTATAAAAGACCCCCTTCTTCCCCATTGAGACCAGCTTTGCTGAGCACGAAATTGACCTCCATTGTTGATCTCCTTGAGCTATCCAAGGGCTTGTGTGAAACTAGTTTGCAGCAAACTTGTAGTTCAAGGCATAGTCCACTATCCAAGTTGTGATCTAGTGTAGCATAAGTTTCAGTGAAAGTTCAATTTAACAGTCTCCACTAAGCACCGATATATAAAACAATGTTTGGAACAAACGTGAAATGATGTGCCAATGAGACTTTGTGGGGGATTGCTGGAATTTTGCTGGACTTGTACATGGGCCATAGCCTAAAGCCCAACTAATTCCGAAATTCCCATTTTGCCCATTTATTTAATAAGGTTGTGTGTGTGTGATTAAAGTTTAGTCTCACACTGCTAGTTGGGAGAGTTGCACCAATATATATAAGGTGGAGTGTTGTGCTACTTGGTAAGCATGTGAGAATAGAAGACTCACTCCCGCGCACTCCTCCTCCTCCGCCGCTCGATCGTGTCATCACGTCACGTCACGACGCGCCGCGGGTTGCGGGAATGAGCCGAGCCGATGCCTATTTTTGCAGTCCGGGAAATTTATTGAGTCATTGATTAATAATTAACAGACGCGTTAATTGTTTTGCCGTTTTCGATCCTTTTGGATCATGGAGACGTTACCGACTCGATCGTGGGCTGCGTCCACGTCCTACCCGACCCGCTCTATATATGCAGAGGAAAACCCTAGCCGCCATACACGCAACACATGGTAGCTCACCGCCCTAGTTCCAAAACCTTGCGCCGCCGTATTCCAAGTCTTTTCCATCACGTCTTCCGGCGTGCACCGGTTGAAGGGACAATAAGCCTCCGGAACCCCGCCTCTTGTGATCCTGTACGGGAGAGGGGCGATCAGGTTTTTGGAGAGCGCACTCGCGCGACTACTGGCTTCGAGTTCTTCCCCAACGAAGACTTCTTCCCCGACATCGCCAATCTCTTCCTCGACAACATGGGCGACGCCAACGGTTCCGCTGCTGCTGCTGCACCGTAAGTCTTCTTGATTTTCCTGTTCGAGATACTGCTAGAGTTTCTGCTTATAGTATTTGCTCTAGATTCGATATGTTTATCTACTGTTTTAGATCGCATGATTAGTTTAATTCTGGTTATTTTAATCATAAATTGTTTACCGTTTTCGTGGATTAAATCTACTGCTAAATTGCTTATATATTCAACATGTTGTACTTGTCCACCCCACTCTTGCAAATCGACTGCTCTTCCACAACAATCTACGGCTGTCCTCCCTATTACGTCCGGTGCAACCGTTGTACTACATCACACATTCACCAATGGTCCATGATGACTCTTATCTAAAGACGCCATCATAGCAGAAAATGGAAAATGGTGGCAATTTTTTTTCTACAGACCAATACCTGAAGGCGTTCCGTTGGCTGAATAGCAAACGTGAAGCAGAAAACCGAACTTTATACTATGTGCAGTGAAGCAGATCGCGTGATTAGTGGACGGTGGATGTGTATCATTGCAGAATCACGTAGAAGTAGAAAGCTTACGCAAACAAATCCCACACAAATTGAACAGAGCACATGACATGATGACAAGTTCATGCCTAGGCACAGATAGTTCCACGCTACACGATTAGCAGAGCACTCAGCAAATCGCAAATTACCACTACAGAAACGATACCAAATCAATATGACACCATTGATCTGAGATTCTGATCTGGTAGGACCTAACTAGACCACCGATTCCTAGAGCTTCACCGGCACGATCTTGACCTGGTCCAGCACGGGGCCGCAGAGCGAGACGCCGTCGCTGGTCTTGGTGTGGTAGAAGGAGCTGTAGAAGGTGACCCTGGTCCGGAGTCCAGCGGCGACGAACCTCAGGCTCGTCGGCTTGAACCCGCCCTTGCCCGTCGACTCGAACGGCACCTTCTGCGTCACGTTCGCAGCGAAGGCCTCCACCAGCATGGACCCGTGGCAGCCGTTCTTGGCGTCGCCGACGACGAATGATAGGTTGTAGGCGCGGTTGGGCACGGTGCGGATCACCTGCGCGATGGCGCTCTCACGTCCCGCCACCAGCTCCACCGCGTACTGGCCCGCCGGCACCGAGAAGTGGGCGGCGTCAATGTACCGCACGGCCTTGAGCGACTCGATGATCCAGCCGGGCAGCGGCGATGTGGTGTCCTTCTGCTTCGGCGGCAGCAGCACGCCGACGGTGGAGTTCTTGAACACCTGCGGCCCGATCTCAAACCCGTCGTTCTTGATCAGGTTATCTGCAGCCATAGCCATACCAATGTCAGGGAACATCTGCAAGGTTATGCAAGAGCAGAGCATTTTCATGGAGGGGGGCGATGGATATGTTCTGACCTTTGGAGGGGTAGGGAGTAGGGAGCTCCTTGATGGCGACGGCGTCGATGAGCGGGCCACAGGCAGCGTCCTCCTGCAAGCCGGGGTTGCTGAAGGTGATCTGGGCGACGGGGGAGGAGGCGCGGAAGCCCCACGCCCAGGTGTCGGCCGTGTCGGCGCTGTAGAGGGTGCGGACGGCGACGTCGGCGGGAGCTGAGAGCGACGGGGACACGGCGATGCGCAGTGCCTCGTCCTGGGCGCAGGTGCGGGTGGCGGCGAAGGTGAGCGCGTAGAGCGAGCCGGGGCGCACGGAGACGTTCTGGGACGCTGACGCGTGGCTGCCGAGGCGGAGCGCGTGCACGCCGTGAGGCACCGAGAAGAACATGCCGCCGGGCTGCGGGCCGGCGGAGACGTACTCGACGTGGCCGACGAGCGTCCACCCCGGCAGCGAGTGGCGGCCCACGATGAGGGTCTTGTTCACCTTCCGAGGCGCCGTCTCAAAGTTGCCGTTGATGAGCAGACCTGGGTGGTCACAGAGCGCAAAACATGAGATTTTTTTACTTCTTTTCGCGCGGGGTGTACTGATTCGTGCACTAGAATACTAAATAGCCTGAAAAATGCCCCCAAGATTGCGGCATTGTTGCAACACCCCAGATTGAAAAGAACAAGGATCTGTTTATCCTAATTTTTCAGCTGAATCACCAGGATATTTGCAACAATGCAGTAACAAGAATGACAGATCCGACAGATAAACTAGACGATGCAACATTTCCTACAGCCTGAGGTGTCATGTTACTTCTTGCAAGAATGCAGTTACAGCAAAAGGACTCTAAAACAAAAATGGAGCTGCAAAACGTAGTCCCCACTATCTTCTTTCAGATTTGGCATCAAAGTTGGATCTTTCCAAATGTACTACACCAGTCGCATTTGAAAGAAGGGGCAGATCCAAAATAAAACCAGCAAACACAGGCTAGAACAGTGAGCGAGAGAGATGCAAGGAGCTGTTACCTTCAGCGTCTTGGGATGGACGGGGTGCACGGACAGGGGCAGGTGCAGCGGCCGGGACAGGGGCATGGGCGGGGGCCGGACGCGGAGCGGTGACGGCGAGCGTGGCGACGGCGGAGGAGGCGGAGACGGAGAGCAGCGCCAGCAGCGCGACACTCCATGGGAGCTCCATTGCTAGCTACGCAGGCTCAGTGAGAACGGGTTGAGCTCTCTCTTTTGCTTTCGCTTTGGCTTCTTGCAGAGCTGCACTGGGAGGGAGAGGGTGCCACTGGCTTTTGTGAAGGGAGAGCGAGGAAAGTGCGCAGAGAACCTCCATGGTTTGGACATTGCGAATCCACCCCGGTGCGTAAACCACTTGTAGAAAAACCTTCGAAGGAAGGGTGAGTTTGGGAGTATTAGAAAGTAGGAGGGCCAGGACGTGATTAACCACGACCTTCATTGACTGTAATTTGACCTTGTGTGCTGTGCTGAAGGCGCAGGAATCAGAATGAATGTACTGGCCGGCCGCACTAATGCCTCCCGCGTTTTTTACCGCTTTCCCGCGCATTGTGTACTGTGCAGACGACAGGTACCCCCACCCCATCCTACTGCTGCTCTGCTCAACACTGTCCTTGGATTAAAATCTCGGGCGTAGTAAATGGCTTAAACCAAACGAGCCACCAGTGTAGCAGTACACCACTCCAGAGCTCAATCAAACAGTGGCAGGTACACACACTACACGCGCAGTGTTGACAATTATAATAGCGTGCATGTGCCTAGTAACTACTCTCTCCGTTCCATTTTTAGATATATATGAGTCAATTAAAATGAAACGGAGTGATTAGTACGGAGTATAGATGTTTTGATGAGATGCAGAAAGAGTGGTTTTCTTGTAGAAGCTCACCCAAAACCATGCTACGCAACCACGTTTGGCGCACGATACAGTTTAGATGTTTTTTTTTTTGAGACCTCTCTGAGAATACAAGTTGTAGTATCTGATCAGACACACAGGAACACACACCACACGCACATCCCACCTATGTGTCTAAATTAGATCTACATCCTATATCTCCTAACACGTCCTGAGAGACTTATCCGAAGACCAGTGCTTCGGTGATCGACGGGCACGTCGATCTCACCTGTGGTGCATGACGTTGAGAGGCAGCAAGGTGAGGCACCCTGGAAATATGCTCCCGCTGGGAGTCGATCCTGGGCGGGTAGGTTGGCCACTGCCGAACGCTACCATCGGGCCACTGGCCCGTCCTCATACAGTTCAGATGTTACAAAGACACCATGGCAACGTACATACCCAACGTGACGCAACGCATCAACAAGTGTAACAGACATGACGAGTACGCGCGCGTGGTACAGCAGCACGCGGGCGCCTTGGATGCTCTGCTGCCTAGCTACTGCGTGAGTCCAGGTCCGGGTCTCGAGGAGGAGAGGCAGTGGAGCCGTGGAGGCATGGGGAAGGTGCAAAGGACGGCGCCCTCTCTCTCTCATCCATCATTTCGGGCAGCGGCAGCGGCACGCGGGCCGTGATGGCGCCCTGCTCCTATCATGTGGCCATGCCCCTCCCGGCCGTGTCGCCGACCCATTGCCCCATTGGCCATTTCCCCGAGCCCATACGCCTCCCGTTTTTACTACTCGTTCAACCATGTTCTATGTACTGGAGTACGTTTTAGCCTCCTCTCCCTATTTCTTTTTCTGAAAAGATTATCAACAACACTAGTACATACTAGTACTTTCAATCTATTACTCCCCCTTCCACAAAGTAAGACGTTAAAGAAATTTTCAGACAACCCTCAAAATCGCAAAAATGACTTGTCTGTCCTACTTAATCGCTAATATTACAACTACTGCCAACCCGCAGTGGAAAACGTTTCGCCCCAGCGAAACAGAAACAGCGAAACAGAAATTTGAATTCCACCTCGCTGGTGGCGCAGCTCCTCCGCCAGATCGGGGCTCCGCCTCAACGGAGGGGGAGTGGCTAGCACCAGGTCGCCACCCTCCTGCCAGCTCCAGGTCCTGGTGTTGTAGTCGCCGGAGGGGAGTGGCTGGCGCCCAGCTGCAGATCGCCAACCTCCTGACAGCTCCTCCGGCAAACTCCTCCCCAGCTGCAGATCGCCAACCTTCGGCCGGCTCCACCGGTCAACTCCTCCCCAGCTGCAGATCGCCAACCTCCGGCCAACTCCTCCCCAGCTACAGATCGTCAACCTCCGGCCGGCTCCTCCGACCAACTCCTCCCCATCTGCAGATCGCCAACCTCCGGCCGGCTCCTCCGGCCAACTCCTCCCCAGCGGCAGCTCGCTTCCAGGTGCCAAGATCCTGCAGCTCGCTCCAAGTCCATCACAACCTGCAGCTCGCTCTCAGGTTCCCAAGGCTCCGCCTGCAGCAGGAAACTTGTACTCCAAGTACAACAGCGCTTCGCCCAGTCGTACTGCCTGGAAAACATGGTTCTCCTAGACTTGAACTTCACTCCACCTGCAGAAGATGGAGATGAATTGGATCAAGATGCAGGAGATGAATTGAATCAAGATGCAGGACCTAGATGTGCAGTGACTTAATCTCCAAACAGTACTAGGCCAAAATGTGTGTTGTGTGTATGTAATGTGTCATTGTGTGTATTTCATCTCAAAGGGTGCAAGCAATACTTGTGTCTTGTGTGTATGTGCTGTGTCATTGTGTGTACTCCAAGCACTGTTATTTTTGTTGATACGTGTGTACTGAATTTTACCTAACTCAAGTGAGTAAAATAAACGGAGAGGAAGCACAACACTTGCCACTGCTGCTAGCAAGCACTGCACAAGTGCACTCCAGAAATATTTATTGCAATGCATAGCACATCAACGTACCCCTAGCAAGTTTCATGCAAGAAGAGAGATATTGCAAACAATACTTATTCAAGTTAACTGCAGCAAGTGGCAGTAGCAATAGCAAGCAGGTAACTGCATTTTAAAAGTGCATATCCTTCGGTAAAAGAAAAAGGAAATTACTGGAAGCTACTGACATGTTGAGTGCAATAGACATGCCTATGGTTTTCTATCAGTTGAGACCAATGAATTGAGCATAGTTCAGTACTATACTTCTGCTGTTAAAGAACATTTTCTTCCTCTAAATATCGCAACCACTCCTACTGTCACAAATTAGCAGAAAACGATTGCAAGAACATTTTCTTCCTCACGGTTACAGAATGCAAGAACATTTTCTTCCTCAAGCAACAGGCAGCACAGTCCATCCTACTGTCACTACTCTACTCGGGGCAACAGAATTCATCCTACTGAAACAACAAGACACTGGAGCAAGACAAAAAACAAGCAATGGAGCAAGAGAATGAGAGGACTACGACATTTTCTTCCTCTAATCCACTCGAGTACACCATCAGTTAACTGGTACTGCAGTTTCATTTTCGTGATGTTAATTTCAGATATTACAAGCAAGATCAGTAAGCAAGCAAGGAAATTAAGTTACCAGTAAGCAAGATCATGCTACACTACTGCTGCAAACACTCATTTGGTTAAGGGAATTTCAGTTAAAGCTACTGCTACTCCTGGGCTTAAAAAATCGAACAAGTAACAATCTAAGCACAAGGAATTTGAGTTAAAACAATCATGCACAAGAATTACTGCAAGCATCACTGCATCAGTACGAAATTCATGCTACTGCACCAGATCTAGCAAGCACCAGAGGAAGGGGAAGAGAGAGGAACAATACCTGACGCACGGAGCCCCGCTTGGCGTCCAGCGCCTCCGCGGAGAGCTGCAGGCGCGCCTCGGCCATGGAGAGCGCCATGGTGGCCCTGCGCACGGCCTCCTTGGCGTCGTCCTCCCGGCCGATGACCTCCAGCTCCTTCCTCGACCGCTGCAGCGCATCCCGGAGGTCGTCCACGACGCCCGCGGCCACGGCGGCGCGGGTTGTCTTCTCCTCGGCTACGGACCCGAGGTAGTGCCCGCGTCGTGGTCGGCGGCGGACGAGGAGGGCGAGTCCTCGGTGCCCTCCAGCGGGCCATCCGCGAGTCGTTGCCCTGGCACCGCGGCGCCCCACGGAGCCGGAGCCCGCGCTTCGGGACGGACGAGTAGAAGAGGCCGCAGGAGCCGCGGCGGGCCGAGGCGACCATGAGGTTCCCCATCCTCACGGAGCTCGCCGGCCTAGGCCTCTCCATCCTCCGGCGCACGCAGATACAGACCCGAAGCACGCAGATCGAGCACCTCCGTCGCCCAGAACGCATAAAAATCGAAACTTTGACCTCCAGATTCCAGAGAGGAAACGGGATGGTGCGGAGAGCGAGCGGTTGCGGTGGGGAGCGGTAGAGAGCGGCGGCGTAGATCTAGATGGAGAGGGCGGCGACGAGGATCCACGGGGAGAGGGCGGCGACGGCGAGCCACGGGGAGAGCGCGAGCGTGAGCGACGACGAGTGGTGGGGAACGAGAGCGAGTGGAGGGGAGGGGAACACGAGCGACTGGTGGGGCGTCGTCTGCGCGAGGGGTAATTTGGGAAAGTTGAAACATTTCGTAGCGTGACAAGTTTTGTACAGGAAAACCTTAAACGTCTTACAATTCAGAACGGAGGGAGTATATACTAAAAGCGAAATGAGGGTGTTTTTCGAGACACCACGTTAAGCCACATCATTTAAATTGTTTTAACATTTAGATCTAAAATCAGTGGTTAGAATTTAATGAAGATTATTAATTACGTAACTGTGAAAGTTCCGTTTGACACGTCTAATATATGCACAGTTTTCCTTTAAAACGTGTTATTGATGGTCCGTGTACTTTTTTCTTCTTCTTTCAGCCGTGAAAATAAACTTGGTATGTTTTTCCCTCCGGATAAGACCATGCATGTGCATTGAACCTAGATGCCAAAGAAACCCACGTACCTGACGTGCACGGACATGCAAACCATTGCATGCAAAGTGGCTTATACACAGCGGCGGAGCCAGAAATTGAGATGAGGGGGCCGAACAGTGAAAGATGTGCCATCGGCGAATTTCTTTTTTTTGACAACACATGTAATCCACAATATAAATAAGTCGAAGTCTCACAATATTATAGCCGAAAGTGTCCACAATTTCATATTGCATAAAGCACAAGTACAAACTGACTACATAAAAAATAGTGCTACATTTTGATAAGAAGATAGTACCATACCATTAAGTTGAATCCATGTTGATTTCAGAGGTAGCATATTCATCAATTGGTCTCCGAATTCCAGAATCGGCAACCACATTTGCTAGATCAAAAATTTCCTAAACATTTGCTTGTTGAGTGTCCTACAATATTGAAATCAAAATCAATCTTTAAGCAATCTCCTGCACACTATTACTCACTAATCACTATACAAGTAGACATCAAATATAAAACCTCAAATCGAAAGAAGAAATTAACCTGCTCATGGCAAGTCCTCTTGAGATTTCTGGAGGCCTCGTTTTCTTCCCGAGCTAGAGCCATGGCTGCTGCGGCTTCTTCCTCCTCGAACTGGAGCCAGTAGGCCTCGTCGTCCATCGGACTATCAGAGCAGCCGAGCCGCCCGGAGCAGGGCCGGCCGCCCAAAGCAGAGACAAGGCAGGGCATGGGATTTGCGACGGCGCGAGTCAGGGGAATGGAGCAGAGGGAGGAGCGACGGGCTGGGGAATCAAGCAGGGGAGAAGCAGGGCTGGGGAATCGAGCAGGGGAGGAGCGGCGGCGGATCGAGCATGAGCAGGAGCAGGGAGCAGGGCGGAGGCGCGGAGCGAGCTAGGGATTGGGTTGGTGGGGAATCGAAGAAGCGAGGCTGCGAGGGGATCGACCGAGGCAGTCCTGGACCGAGGGTTTGGTCGAGTCAGACTAGAGACGGTCGTTCTGCCAGTATTTTCTTTTTTTTATCCCTCACTTTGACGTATATTGAGCGTAGATACATACTGAATACCTATAGTCAAAAAAATCACAAAATTTGAGGGGGGGCGGCCGCCCCACCTCGCCCCCCTGGTGGCGCCGCCCCTGCTTATACACGACAACTTGGTCGCTAGCTATATTTGTTTTTCTTACCAGCTAATACGTCCATGTAATATTAAGATGATATCTTTATTTATTTTTCTAGAAACGTGAGTACAATGTATAGACACAAGGTGATTTCCGTACTAATAGTCCCTCCACCCTAAATGAGTTGACGGAGTTTTATCTAGATATGGATTTATGTACACGCTAAATACGTCAAGATACATTCGTATTTAGATAGATCGGCGCCAACTAATTCAGGACAGAGGGAACATATATCATGTCAAATATGCCGTAATGTGTTTCAGATGTGCATAACCAAAGTTAAATTGTTACGGGAGAAAACATTTTCAAAAAGTACAAACCCACAATGTGAGCGAGTGAGAGGGTTTAGGAAATTCTATTACTGGATACAACCTACACATATTTTTATATAAAAAAATGAAATAAGGAGGCACTAAATTAGGTATCTTCAAAAATCATTTTACAAAAAACTATATGGATAATGGATATCAAAAGGGGTTTACATAGGCAATTCAATACACAAATGATGGATTACAAAATATGATTTAAATGCCATTCGATAGACAAATAAAGATAGCTTAACACACATAAGATAGGCAAGGAAAATGCATTATAGGCTAAACACTTGAGCAATGTTGTTGGCCATATACATGAATGAATTAACACAATAATAAAAACACAAACATATAACTATCACATGTCAATCCATATAGTACTTTTAAAATAGCTTTTATAATTATTTTCAAGCTTAATAAATTTTAAATCACCCAGAAGGTCTTCAGTAGTGTCTCCGGTGGTTATTTAGTTATCTATTAAGGAAAATTAGATGCTAATAATATCTCTGTAATGCAAAATATGAATGTGTTTTAATACTAAACGATCGTATTTCCTATTACCCATAATTTTCAGGTAATTATGCAGGTAGTTGTATCCATATAATATCTGAGATAGATATGCCCATGATACCATATTCTAGATGTTTACTTCCGAATGCAATTTCCGTGTTGTCCCAAGAATTATTATTCTTACATCTGTATACCTCAACATTGTCATGAACAAAGTCAGAGTTAGGAGTTGAATTTTATCTCAATTGTTCATTACCTCCAAACACAGTTGGTTGTCAACCAAAAAATAAAAATCAAGCCCAATATGTGCAGGTGAGAATTGTAAATTAGAGATAACGGTGTGGCTACTATAGAAGTATCAATGCCAACATATCTGATTGATGTGATAATTAGTCTTCGATAAGGTGTCAACTTGGTATGTCCAATTTATGTCTATTCATTTCATGCTGGAAATAATATCAAAAGAATTTTGAAGAATATGCGTTTCTAGGAATATTTTCTATTGAGAATGTTCGCTGCATCAGAATAAATCTTAAGAATGATTCTCTTATGGATCACGCATAAAATGATTTTTTCTGTAGGTGTAATTTTAAAAAACCACCTCATATAAATTTTAAATCTTTTTTATTCTAATGGATAAGATCAATATTTTTAAGTGAATCTGATATTTTCTCTTTAATATAGGCGAGTCAAATAATTTTCCTAAGGTATTGGTGAATAATTACAACGCTACCAAGGAGTGTTGTTGATAGGATGAGAAGAATTTTGTGGTGCCTTGGGAATATTAGGCATGAATTATGTCAGGATATGTAGTAAATCGGCGGCAAATATTTAGAACTATGAGTCGGTGTAGTTGTGCGACTGGACACCACATATTGAGTGAGATTATAGAGCACCTGGATTAAAGAGTGTGGAACAAAAGGAATGAAGTAAAAAAATAATGCAAAATACCACTGCTGCTCTACGTTACAAAATAGATGGAATTTTTGAAAATGTCACAATAAATTAGGCAACAAGTTAAATTTGTTCCAACAATTATTCAAATTTCATTGGTACTATTTTTACTAAAATAAAATCTATTGACATGTTCAATATGATAAATATGATGCCCTCGCTAGTTTTAAAAATAATAAAAAATACAAATAAGTTTCTTGGCCAACTAGTGACGAGTACGGAGCACTGAAATAACCCGAAGGGCACGCTGCCGCCATGGCGAGGTAAATCTTGTCATAGTAGAGCCTGTTATAATAGACAAATGAAAAAAACTATGTTCCAAATCTTCGAAAGAACAACGCACCAGAGGAGCAACCATTGACAATAATGCAACCGTAAGTCAGAAGATCACGTGGAACTACAACCACACAAACGAATGCGAAAACGGACCCGATTGCAGGAGATACGCACGCCTGACACAACACTCCATGCATCCTCCGTCGGAGTAAGGATAGAACAACTAGAACTTTATTCTAACTTTAGGGTGTCGCCACTAACACAATGTTCCAAAAAACACACTGAAACAAACTAAAAGGAAAGGAAACCTTCCCGTTAACGAGGGGCCACTATACAATCAAGACCCCAAGGGTGGCCAAAGAGGAGGATGGACCTTAGATTGTGTTTCTTTGCTACATCGATTTTCTTTTCATTGCCTCTTGTAGCCTTTACAAGTCGTACATGTTTGGTATTTAGAAGACTCGTCTCCATAATCTTAAGAGTAAAATTCACGTACGGTGTCACCGTACTTGCGAAGGAAGCACGCCACGGTCACAAGACTTAAGAATACACATAATGTGGTCAGTATGTACGATGGGACGTGGTTATACGACCATTGTTACATAAATTTTTTGGGTGTGTTTTCGCAAATTCCAGCAGGCCTAAAATTTTCACCCCTCTTCCCGCCTCTTCGTACATGTGACGAGGGATTCCTTGTCTATTGCCAGCGCCGCCACCGATCCACCACGTCTCGTGTCCTAGTCCCCCGCCGGTGGGAGGGCTCAGTTTTCACATGTTTTTTATAGTTTGGTTAGGGTTTATGTCCTACTCAGGGAGATGAATAAGGTTCTCCCTGCCTAGATTAATCCGTTATGGCGGTGCTTCTAGCGTCCTACTAGCGAAAACGGCTTGAACCAGATTATGCAACATTGCCCCTGTCTTACTAGAATAAAATTCGTGTGCGGAAGTTAGACAAATCATCACTAATATTATTTTGACCTTAATCTGTGGACACGAATGTGCAGAGTAAGAACCAATAAAATGTTGCCCACGTGGTTCAACCTGGGAGTTTTAATCCTAGGGAGCTTAGATATTGGAGAGGCGTGAAACCCCCAAGATATTTTATATATTTAGAAACGGAGGAAGTACTTGGTACCATTATGCGGACCTAAATTGTTATGAACGATAGTTAATCCAGAGACCGAGTAAGAGGATGCGCAAACAACCATGGTGTAGTTTCCTACTCCACCAAAAAGGTGTACATGGGCGCGCCCACTCTGCCATGCACCGCGCGCATCCCCGTGAAGAAGAGTGCAGCTTCGACGCCGTGCCGCAAGTTGACAAATCAATTTTATTTTTGACCCGGCTGAAAAGCAAGGCCGCACGAAGCAATGGACCACGGCTGACGGCCCAGCCCAGCCCAGCCCGAGCCGCTGCCCTTTAGCCCTACCGAGCAGCTCTCCCATCTTCAAATGACAAAGCGATGATCGGCGTGCTGGTGAAGGAGGCGAGAAGCTTGTGCATTTTACAGTTTGATTCCTACCAGTTTTCTTTTAGTAGGCGCGTGTGTAATTCTACTGCCCATGAACTTGCGAAATTTGGGGTTAGTAGTGAGTGCTAGGACTCGCGTTGGGTGGATGAGTCCCCGAGTGTGTTGTAAGCTTATTAGCCAGTGACATTATGGCTGAGGTTTAATGGAAATTCTATTCCCGTAAAAAAAAAACTCCCAAGTCCCAAAGCAGCGGCAGGCAAGACAGACCCTACCCCGGCGGCGCGACCGCTGCTTCTCACATCACCGAGCGAGCTCCACGTCGCTTCAGCGACTCCCCCGGTGCTCGCTGACTACCTGAATCAACCAGCTACTACGCGCTGAGTTCGCATTCCCCTTCCTCTCCTCCCAGATCGTGGGCTTCGTGCAGATGAATCCTGGATCGCACTGCGGCGGCCTGTTCCCCCACCCAGGATTCCCCTTCCCCTAGCTGTTCCGCCACCCACGAGTTGGATGTTGCCATGTCCACATTTCACGGCGTCCGACAAGTCACTAGCATCAATGCATCATAGATTTCTCAAGGTACATTTTGTAACCATGTATTTAGACGACATATGCTTTTTTGCACACATCATGGAAACATTTATTTTTCCATTTTCGCTGGATTATTGTGAGATGGATGGTGAACTAGTCAGGGCAAAACTACACTGCTTCCGTTATTTGCATATCCTATAATATAGAGTATGAGTATCCCCATGTCAACAAAATGGTGAATCTCCATGTAGCATAGGCCACAAGCCACAGTCACATATGTTTCAGGCTTTGCTCAGTTGCAAACTCTGATGTAAACCGCAACAGCATTATTGATAAGGGGATACCCTTTTAAGCAAAAAATTGCAGTAATTGTTTTTAAGGTGAAACTTGGATTTCAGTTCAAAGGGCAGCCATGTTTCTACTTAGTTGTAATTGACACACATTCATCTCGAGTACGGTGTTTCAAGCATGGAATAAAATGTTACCTTTTACCACAAGTGCTGAGATCAGTTTGAATTACACTGTGAGCATCAGTACTCAGGGCCGGGCCCACCATGGTGCTGATTGTGCCACCGGCACAGGGCCCACGAATTTTGGGGGCCCCAAATTTTTTTATATGCCTATATATATTTGTATATAACCTGAAGAAAATTGAAATAAAATTGGGCTTTATCCAGAGAGTTGGGCCGCATGGCTCGCCGTGCTGCGCTGCGTGTTCGGCCGCTCCGCGCTGGGCTCTTGTTTGCTGTGAAACTAATTGGGCTAATGTGAATACCTTATACTACAAAACAGTATGAAGATCGATCGATCCATCGATTCCAGGCGGCCATGCGAGACCGACGCGAGACGAACCGACGGGCGACGGCGACCGCGACACAGCGTCGCTACGCCGATCGATCCTTGATCGCATCCACAGCGTCACGGCGACCACGACACACGGGCACATCGTCGATCGATCGAATCCATAGGACCATAGCGTCGCTGCGCCGGCACCGCGACAGTTCCTCTTCATCGCCTCATCGGCTGATTGCAAAAAAGAGGTATAGTCCGGTTAATCTTTCGTGTCCACAATTCTAATTTCTGATCGTATCTGCACTTTAATTTTCATTTTATTCATCTCTTCTATATTGTGTTTCAATAATACAGATTTGACATGGGGAAACATCAGTCCGGTTCCCAGAAGCGTAAGAGAAAAAAAAACATAATTTGATTAAATCTAAAAAAGGTGCTATGGACAAGTTTATTAGAAAAGAAGCATCACAAGTGTCATCCGGTAATCAGTCTGTTGAAGTTTATAAAGTGACATGATTGTTTTCTCAATGCAAATATTGCATATAGAGTTTTGCTGACCATTCCCGTGACGGTTGCATCGGCGGAACGGAGCTTTTCTAAGTTGAAACTATTGAAATCCTATATGTGTACTACAATGACACAAGAAAGACTCAACGATTTGGCCACATTAGCGCTTGAGGACGAAGTGTTGGGTAAAATTGATTATAAGGATATGATTGAAGATTTCATTTCAAAGAACACAAAAGGAGTGATGATGTTTAAATAAACGGTATGCAACTTCGAGTTATAGGTATGATTCTCAATATATTCAATTGTTACGTAAAATATTCTGTCATATACATTAGAGTTATTTATTAGTTCAATCTTTCGTGTAAGATAGGGGCCCATTTTAGATTTTGACACAGGGCACCGGATTTTGTCGGCCCGGCCCTGACAGTACTTCTTGCAGTTTTGCACAAACATAAGTTTCTCAAGTTTATAATCATCTATTTTCTTCTCCTTTGATGTAGATAAAAGTTCATCTGCTACATATGCTCAAAGGAGAAATAGAACCCTGGCCAGGGATGACCACAGACGTACTACCCGATGACCTTGTGGTGGAGATCCTTTCTCGGCTGCCGCTCAAGTCCTTTTGTCGTTTCAAATGTGTTTGCAAGTATTGGCTTGCGTTCTCATCTGATCCACACTACCGGCAGAAGCTCCCCAGAGCTCCCGCTGGTCTCTTGCACCAAAACCATGAGCATGACACTGCCATCCATCTCGCCAAACTTCCCTCAAGTGACAGAGATATTGACACAACACTTAGCTTTGTGCCATGTTCTGAGTACCCCTTAGAGCTTAAAGGGTGCAGCAATGGACTACTTCTTTGTTATCGTGGAGGTCATAAGAATGCCAAAATTTCCAACGCCATTGTGTGCAATCCTGCAACTGAAGAGTGGATGGCACTTCCAGATACTCAACATGGACCGTCTGTCATTTTTGATTATCTCAGGTTGGGTTTTGATCCACTATGGTCCCAACACTTTTATGTGTTCAACTTTCAGTATAGGCGTTTCCAAAATGGTGGGTACAAAGGTGAAGTTAAGGTATTTTTCTCCGAGGATTCCAAATGGTCTAATTGTCTTTGGGAAACTCACGGTGCATTTTGGGGTGGTTCACTCTTTGTAAATGGAGTATTGCATGTGGAGCACTTGTGGGCGCATTATCTTCTGGCACCCGATGCACCTGACATATGCACACAGTTGCTCAGTGAGAGGATTATTCAGTTGCCAGGATTTCCAAACGGACCAGGAGAGGGGTTTTGTCGTTCGAATAAGAGTCTTTCTCAGTCATGTGGTGTCTTATGCTATGCACAACAAGAATTTGATGGCTGTATGGTGCGGATCTGGAGTTTGGAAGGTTCAGGTGGGAGGTGAAGCATCGTCTAAGTGTTAACAACGTACTTCGGAGGGACATAACGCTCCATACTAATACTAACGGGAAGTGGTATTTCGATTATGACATCCTGGCTTTTGACTTGGAGAGGGAGTTAGTTATCCTTTCTGATCGAATTGTTGATTATGTTGGTCCCCGCAAAACGTACGTCCTCTCAGTTAGCTCGAGGACTGGAAAACTTTTGGAGAATTTCTGTGACGGTCTAGTTTACTACTACGTGCCATACTACGGCAGGTTTCGGGCTTCAGTGCTTTGAAGGGCTCAAGATGAATGTTAGCTTGTTGTATGCCTTAATGATGTAATCTGTAAGGGTCTCTTGTGCTATACCAAAATAGATGTTATGTATGTACGGTACTATTGGTTTCTCTTATGTTTTTTGTTCATGTGATTAGTACCTCTCATGAGTAAATTAAATTCCTGTCTTGTTGATGTTATGAACATCTGGAGTAACTTGAACTTTTGCTGCAAGTACAAGGACATGTCACAGATGGTATTTGTTTAAGTTTCAGGAACTCTTCTGATCTTTCCATGCTTCAGTTGCCATGGCATTTTGTTGGAGTTGTTTTGGTGCTTGGGTTGTGAGTACAAATGTTGCGATCATGCCACACTTTTTTTTTTTCCGGAGCATCATTTTTAAGTGAACAAAATATCTTGTCTTGTCGCGCCCACAATTTATTTCTTTTGCCTGAAAAAATGTTTTGGGTTAAGTGTATGGCACTCATGGGTTGGTCAGTCCGCTAATAGCCCACACAGCCATACACGTAACCTGGTGACTATGCCGGCCTTTTTGGCCCATCTAAGAGCAACAACCATTTCTAGCTAGGATCTCCAACTCCCCCACTCCGGCAAAAGGCAATACAGCTTCAGGGCTCCGGCCGTCGGACAAAATCACACGGGCAGAGACGGGCGAGGAAGATGAGCGGGAGCGCGTTCAACGCGTTCAAATCGAAGGTGCCCGTGGAGTGGAGCCCGGGCCTCTACATCACGCTGGTGCGGGGGCTCCCCGGGACGCGCAAGCTCCACCGCCGCACCCTGGAGGCCATGCGCCTCCGCCGCTGCCACCGCACCGTCGAGCACCGCACAACGCCCTCCCTCCTAGGTATGCTCACGCAGGTCAAGCGCCTCGTCGTCGTAGAGACCCAGGAGATGTACAACGCGCGGAAGCTGGCCGACGAGCAGCGCCGTGCGCCCAGGCCTCCGCTGGTCGTCTCGCACACCCCGCCGCCGGCGGTGGCGGGTGCCGCTGAGGTGGCTGCGTGCCTGTTGCAAGCATCCATCAACTCAGCCATGGTGACTGGCTTGACCCGGTGACCCTCCTTCATACGGCCAAGCTTCTGAACCAGGGGAACAAATTTGCACGTCTTTTCCATTGATGAAATCGCATCCTTGGGCTCAATACCAGACGAAGAATGAAGGATCTCCGTGACCCGTCTCATCCAATGCCGCGCTGACTCGCCCTTCCTCTGTACGCATTGATCAAGGTCTTCAATAGAAAACAACCGCTTGCAGGTATCTTGAAAGTGCTTGATGAAGATTGCTTTTAGCTCGTCCCAGAAATTGATTGATTTTTCTGGTAAGTTCTTGAACCACAATTTTGCTGCTCCATCACTCATCATCAAATACATGTACTTTGCGCAAACGTTCTCTGTGGCATTGCGAATACACATAGCCATCTCATAACTGCTCAACCAAACCGCCGGGTCCACGCTAGGCTCGTAATTGGATATCTTGTTGGGCTCCTTGAACTTCTCAGGGAAAGGCTCCGCTCTAATGGCATCTGAAAGACACTTTGGTCCGGCTAGGTTAGAAGAACTTGCTAAAAAATTATTGTTACCTGGTGAGCCTACTGATACTGCTGCTGCGACGCCGGGTCCACCTTGCGGCACTGCTGCGGCAGGTGCCGCCGGGTTCGCGCTGGCCGCTCTTCTTGCTCGCGATCCATTAACTATTTGCTGGGCCACCGATACTGCTGGGACGGGTTGAGGTTGCTGATTATTCTGGTTCTACTGCTGCGTGCCGCGGCTAACCCGGCTTGCGGCGGGGTTTCGCCGTGGCGGCTCTTGGTACGCTTACTACGATACGTTGTTGAATGAAGTGCACTTTTGTCCTTTGAGTATTGAACTTGCTGAACCACAGCGGTACGTAACATGTCTATGGCACGCCGGGCTTCAATCTCTGCTGGCGAGTCTCCAAGGGGAATACGGTCGAGCGCTAAGGTTGCGGCGTACACGTTATCCGCTGGATTGGAATAATGACCCGCCGGCGTGTGGAACCTCGGCGTTCGCGGTGGAAGACCTGGATTTCCCCCGGCGAGCAAACCCGGTGTCCCAACCACTGCTACACCGGCTCCTGCAGTCCCTCTGTTTGGTTCTACACTTGTTCTGATAACTGGAGCTGCTTGAGTTACATCAATGGGTTGATCCACCGGAGTCCTAAATAACACTGCTGGGTTTATGGTATTCTCACCCGGCGCTAACCGGCTTTGGTGCCTTCTCCGGTAAACCCGAGTCATCTCATTGAGGCGATTCTCCTGCTCTTCAATTTGCTTCTGCTTGGCTGCTATATGCTGCTTTTCTGCCATTGTGTCTCTACGCATTTGTTCCAAAGCCCGGCGCGCTGTGTCCAACTCTGTAGCCCGCACTGCTGCGTTCTCTGGGGTAACCGATCTCGTAAGCGCTGTTGGATCCAGGATCAAGCCATTGTTGAACAGAGCAGGAGCACTAGCCGTGTTATCTCTTTCTTCGACCTGGACCCGGTTATTGAGGAAACCAAAGTTGTTTCGGTAACGAGCCGTGTCTTCACTCTCATCCGTCACCGAAGCCGGGTCCCCATCCATCCTCTGATCTGCCTACTCCAGGATAGGTGGTAGCTGTTGCTGCTGTTGTTGCTGCTGTTGATCTGGGTTTAGGACTGGTGGGACAACGGTTGATGGTGACGCTCCTGCATTGATCGAGGGAGCTGTGTAAACAGCCACCCTCCTGATTGCACTTGGGAAGGACTCCAGCTCCTCCTCGTCCTCCTCTTCAGCCTCGTATCCATACCGGGTCTCAAACAAGGGCAAGATCGACTCGGCATCCTCCTCATGTTCTACTGCATCACCCGGGATCCATACCGGCTTTCCCGACCGTTCCTCGTGCACGATCAATGGTGACCCGGCGTCTGCCGTGCCTACTGACTCCTCCCCGTCAGATTGAACGAGCGTGGCGGCTCCTGACACAGATTCACAATCCTCATCACTAGCAGATCTAATTGCATGTACCATACCAACGAAAACATTAATCCTGCCAATTGGAATAATATCACCTGATTCTAGCAGATCCGATTCCGGCCCCCAGCCAGAATCGTCGACGATAGGTTCTCCGTGCGAGTTGATGGTGACCTCGCCGAAAACGAAGTTCTTGACTCCTTGCATAGCTTCTCCCATGATGATGACACCTTTGGACGCAGGCCCCACGGTGGGCGCCAACTGTCGTGGGGTTGTCACGGCAGATGTTACCATAGGGTAACTTGAGTTGTTGGGCCAGGCGAAACTAGTGTCTAGGACTTTGTTTAGCTCTGCGAGGACAAAGGATTTACTCAGGTTCGGCCTCTCCATTGGAGATAAAGACCTACTTCCTGCTATACTCTTATTGATCTCGATCTCGATAACCCGGCTACGACAACAGAGCCGGATCTCGATCTAGGTTACAGGGGGCGCTTGGTAGCGATGATCTTTCTCGTGAATCTTGTCAAACTTGTCTAACTATGACCTAGGAGCACGCTTATATGGACCACCGGGTCTCCTGGTTCTATACAAGGTAAGGCCGGGTTCCACCCGTACTCGGAGTCCTACTCTAGGTCTTCTGGCCTTCGTGTACTCCAAGTCTTGGATCCCATAGCACGTACCGCCTCCGGGTCTTCTAGAATCTTCTCCATCCAAGCCGGGTTACCGACAAGCTGGCTGGCCCATCGACGTAATCCGGCCCATGCTGATGATCAGCTGTCCTGGCCGGGCCTTCTGCCTGGCGGGTCACGCTTCCCTCTTCATGGGCCTACCGGGTTATTATCCCCCCATCAACTCTGGTTAGTCGTTGGAGTCTCTGTTAGTCCCCCATAATTTGCTTGTCTTTGCCTGCTTGCGCGTGGGGTGTTTGATGTAATGCCTCAGCATGGTCGGCACCTTGTTTCTTCCCATGGGAATGCAGATGTTAGAGTAATCAGTGACATCGAGTTAATGGAAATAAGCGATAAATTTCCTGTGATCATTCAGTTTTAGCTGTTGAATATAGCGATGCGGAATAACACATCGAAATATAATATCCACGAACAATGATATGACAAGTTATCCTAGTAACTGTTACAGCTATCTTGATATTTGGGTCCAGTTCGATACAAGTTTAATCAAATCTCATTTAGCTACTGTTATGTGATAGGAAGGTGAGTTTTGTGCATAAACTTTTTGTAACTATACTTTGATTTACGAAATACGGCCATGCTTTACTGATCTCAAGAAGTTTATCTTGCACTATATGTGAAAACTCCTTGTAAATTTATACTTCTTTTCACGGGATGTTTTTGATGTGATGCCTCGAAAACTAATTTCGGGGATGTGTTGGAGAATTGAGAGCTAGTGCTGTCCACAGGCTGTTTGTGAGGTTGTTAAGAAAAAGCGCGTGGTGCATCTTGGAGGCACGCTGCCATACGCAATGGGAGTATCCAATCTCAACTACTGGGAGTATTTTATATCAATTCGGAAACATACTTTGAAGACATTTTACATTTCTAGCCATTTCCAGAGTAGTGTTTTAAACACAAAAGTGAACGCCTTTCTAGATTCCATCATCATGTTTAGACCCCAATGTCCTAACAGCCTAGTAAGTAACTATTTGAGTATACGTGCTATGCTCAGGGACGGAGCTGCATGTATAGTATTGGTGTCAGCTGACACCATTGATTTTTCTAAATCCTTCACTAATTTTGTGCTAATCACGGTTTGTTTGCAAAGATGACACCACTGCCATAAGTGTTGACCCCATCATAATTTTTTTCTAGCTTCGTCCCTGGCTATGCTTCTACACTGAAGTTGTGGATTACATCTACTATAGGTATATTCAAATTCCATCACCAGTGTAACTTATCTAACCCTGCAGAAGCAGGAATTTGCACAGACAATAAACGTAATTATTTACCACCTGTCTGTTGTCATGAACTCTGAATTCTGATGGCACATTCACTGGAATTCAGTTAGAGGAAAGAGAAAAGGGACGCTAACCCGCGAGGTCGCCCCACTTGGCGTACATGTCGATGAGAAAGCTGCTGACCCGCGCCGCTGCGTCCCAGTTGGACTCACCGTGAGACCGTGCACCCGAGCGAGAGCACAATAGTCAATAGAGCACCATCACGAGCGTCGACTCGTCGGGCACTGCCTCCGTCAGGGGCCACCCGAGCGCTGCGCACAATGGAGCACCGTCACGAGCGTCGCCTCGTTGGGCGCCGCCTCCGTCCGGGCAACGCCGGAACACCTCCGGGCCACGCTGCGGGTTGTACCTGACGAGAGCGTCCAGTCGAACACCTTCTCGACATCCTCGTCCAACAACAGCTCATGGCCCGTACATGGAGACGAGAGAGTTGGCGACGTATGGGTCGCCGCAGGCCAGGCCGAGCTTAGCGGCTTCCCCGCAGAACCTGGCTGCAGGAGGCAGCGTGAACTGGTTGGGAGCGAGGCCCTCGAAGGCGGCGAGTAGGCGGCGCGGGCCACTACGTACCCGAGCTCCCCTCCCCCTCCGCACCAGTCCACCCATGGAAGACACGGTGGCGCTGCGTGGTCTCGTTCAGCTTCGACGACGTGGCGCAAGTTAACAACTTTTTGTTTTTGAGACAACCAAGTTCACAATTACAAGAAGGCCCACCAGAACTCCAGAAGCAGTCCAAAGCGAGGCCCACGGCCCACAGGCCCAGCCCAGCACGAGCTCTGCTCCTCCTTAGCCCTAGCGAGCAGCTCAAGTCGCCGCTCTTCCACTGCCAGTGTCTCCCACTCTCCCAAAGCAGCGGCAAGGCCATTCCCGGCGACCACCGGCGAGGACCTTCTCCGGCGCTTCTTGCATCACCGAGCGAGATCCCCGTCAGCCGTGCACGCTCGCATCGCCCGCCGACCACCTGAATCAACCAATAAAAACGCGGTGAGTTCTCGTTCCCCTTCCTCTCCTCCGGGCTCCTGCCGCATGCATGCTTGTGCTCAAGTGCTGTTTCTGACCCGAGATCGTGGCTCCGTGCAGATGAATCCTGGATCGCACTGCCGCGGCCTATTCCGACACCCAGGATTCCCCTCCCCCTAGCTGGTGAGTCCCCGTCTGTGTGAACTGTCCCACCTCCCCCATCCTATCGCCTTTGTGCTGCACAAGCAAGTCGCGGTTTGGAGAATACCATCTGATTGTGCCCTGGCTTACCTCAGGAGTTACATTCTGAAGGAACATTTTGTCTCCCTTTACTTAGATGGCATTTTGTTTCCTTGCACATCATAGCATCATGTGTACTACTACCTCCGATCGGAATTTATTGTCGCGAGTTGTACACCACGTTTGTACTATTAAACTAGCTATCCGGCCGCGACAGTAATTGAGATCGGAGGGAGTATTATTTTTTCCAATTTCGCTGGCTTATTGTGAAATGGATGGCGAACTAATCATGGGAAAACTGCAGTCGTACGGTATATACAGTATCCCCATGTGGCCACGTCAATAAAATGGTGAATCTCCGTGTAGCATTGGCCACAAGCCATGATCGCATATGTTTCCGGCTTTCCTCATTTGCAAACTCTGATGTAAACCACAAATGCATTATTGATGAGGGGACAGAAATTTGGGTTTCAGTTCAAATGGCAGCCATATTTCTACTTAGTTGTAATTGATACACATTCATCTTGACTACGATGTTTCAAGCATGGAATAAAATGTTATATTTTTCCACAAGTGCTGAGCTCGGTTTGGATTATATTTTGAGCATCACTACTTCCTGCAGTTTTGCACAAACATTAAGTTTCTCCTAGCACTAGTAATGATAAGGGTAGACGTTTTTACCAGAAGTGGATTATATTGTGGGCATCACTACTTTATTGTAATTGACACATTCATCTCGAGTACGATGTTTCAAGTATGAAATAAAATGTTATCTTTTACGAGAAGTGCTGACCTCGGTTGGATTATATTGTGGGCATCACTACTTCTTGAAGTTTTTCACAAACATTAAGTTTCTCAGTTTTTTAATCATCCATTTTCTTCTCCTTTGATGTAGATATAAGTTCATCTGCTACATATGCTCAAAGGAGAAATAGAACCCTGGCTAGGGATGACCACAGACGTACTACCCGATGACCTTGTGGTGGAGATCCTTTCTCGGCTGCCGCTCAAGTCCTTTTGCCGCTTCAAATGTGTCTGCAAGTATTGGCTTGCGTTCTCATCTGATCCACACTACCGGCAGAAGCTCCCCAGAGCTCCCGCTGGTCTCTTGTACCAAAAACATGACACCGCCATCCATCTCGCCAGACTTCCCTCAGGTGATATTGACACAACACTTAGCTTTGTGCCATGTTATGAGTACCCCTTAGAGCTTAAGGGGTGCAGCAATGGACTACTTCTTTGTTATCGTGGAGGTCATATGCGTGGAAAAATTTCTGACGCCATTGTGTGCAATCCTGCAACTGAAGAGTGGATGGCCCTTCCAGATACTCAACCTGCACCGTCTGTCTCCTATGATTATCTCATGTTGGGTTTTGATCCACTATGGTCCCAACACTTTTATGTGTTCAACTTTGAGGGGAGTTATTTTTCACCTGGTAACTACAAATTTGAAGTCAAGGTTTTTTTCTCCGAGGATTCCACATGGTCCTGTTCTCTTTGGGAAACTGATGATGCATGCTGGCATGGTTCACTCTTTGTAAATGGAGTGATGTATCTGGAGCACGATTATGTGCATGAGCTTATGGCGCTTGATGCACCTGACACATGCACACAATTGCTCAATGAGAGGACCATTCAGCTGCCAGGATTTCCAAACGGAATAGAAAGTGGGTTTGGTTGTTCAGATGGCCGTCTTTGCCAGTCATGTGGGGTCTTATGCTATGCACAACACGAATTGGATGGTTCTATGATGCGAATCTGGTGTCTTGAAGGCTCTGACAGGTGGCTGGTGAAGCATCGTCTAAGTGTTAGCAACGTACTTGGGAGGGACATGTTACTCCGTACCGATAACACCGGGAAGTGGTGTTTTGATTATGACATCCTGGCTTTTGACCTAGAGAGGGAGCTTGTTATCCTTGCTGTTGCTGACCGAATTGATGATGATGCCCCCTCAGTTGGTCCCCAGAAAAAGAATGTCGTCACATTTAGCACGAGGACCGGAAAACGGTCGGAGTTTTCGAGTGACTGTCTAGGTTACTACTACTACGGTGGTGCTATACGTACGACGCTTTGCGTCCGATTCCCGTACGATCCTACTATGTGGCAGAGAGCTTTGCGTGATGCTGAGCAACGAGTGGTTTGGGTTTGAGTTTCGGGTAGGACCTGGGTTAGGACTTAGGACCGGCTCTCTTGTTGGTAGGCCCCACCTATCAAATACAACATTTTATCATCCCTTTTGTTCATGCGTTGACGGAGTGTTCTAACTGCTGTGTTTCACGGAGGTTTTAGGGTTTGTGTCTAGAAACGTGCTCAGTAGATGATGTATACATATCTATTTGGTGATTTAAAATTTTACATCGGCCCATAAAAATAGTTCTCTTGCCCCATATATACAACACGAGTTGGGCTGCCGCATATCAAGCGACAGCCGCAACCAGTCCAGCCGCCAGCCGAAACATCCTTTCCCCCTCACACGCGCAGCCCGGCGCCGATTCCGCCTATCTCCAGCCAAATCCCCTGCCGCCACCTATTGCCACCCTCGCCGCGGCCAATTTCGTCTCGCCCCCGCCGCCGCGGCAAGATGCTGCCGTGCCGCCGCGTCTGAGCAGCACCGGCTTCCGGTACCTTTGATTCGTCGGAGATGACCGCTCTCGCCTAAGACGCCGCGTGGATCTCTCGCCCAATAAAACTCAAGTTCTGCTTGCCTAAGTCCATCTCGTCGGCCTCCCGATCGGCAGGCCGCCACTCGGCATGGCGGTGCTTTCTTTGCTCTTCTGCGGTCGCGAGCTGCACCGGCGGCGCGAGCCACTTCGCCTCCCACCGGGTCACGTCGGGAGTTACGCTATCGTTTTAGTGTTTGGTGCCTATTTTACATCATCCGACGGAAATGTAGATAAAGGCGAGATCTACTAGTATGTACATTTTCAACGCACAATTCGTATAAATTTGGCTAAATTTTGAAATTTTCAGTTGTTCACCGATCCAGCGTATTTCATTTTTGTCCAGGCAAAAATACAACGAATTTGTCATTGAAATTTTGCACAATGTAAGATCTCGATATTATCTAAACTAAGGATTTTTTTCCGAATTCTTTGATTCACAAAAATGCAGGTCCAATTTTTTCTAGAAAACTGCCTCCGTTTCTAGTTTCCGCATGCAAGAGGATTTCACTAGGTATGGAGGGAAAAGGTGCGATAGTGTTGCAGCTTGGGTTTGGACGGGACTTGGGCTCGGGGGAGAGGATTAATTAGCACAGTCTTAACTAGCCCAAAGTGAGAAGTGTCGTACAGACGTCGGACGAGAATCGTCGTACGCGAAGCAGTTTCGTTACTACTATGTGCCATACTACGGCAAGTTTCCAGCTTCGGCGCATCGAAGGGATCAAGACGAATGTTAGTTTGTTGTATTTGTTACCAAACAGCTGTTATGTATTATGTACTGGATTGCTGGGTTCTCCGTGTGTTATGTGACATCTAGTGTTCTCATTTTCCTCTTTCAACTCTTGTGTTATGCTAGCCTAGTTGAGTAGAGCTGAAGAGTAAATTATGTCTTGTTGATGCTATGAACATCTGGTGTGATGAACTTTGCTTTAGTTTCCCTTGCTTTATTTTGGAGTCGTTTTGGTTCCTAGGTTCTTTGCTTAAACTGGCACATGTTTTGATACATGTTTGCAGTATTGGTTTCCAATGAGAAATTGTGCTCGGATCACTCTAGGTCCTGTACTCGTGTGTTCTATCATTTTACTATTAATAAATAGTGCAACTGCACCTGGAAACCTATGTTAAGTGAAAACAACTGTGTTTGCTTTTTTTTTTTTTGAACAAGGAGAAGGACCCCGAAGGGTCCAGACTGCATTACTCGGTGGAGTTACAAATTACATCAAGGACCTCAAAGTAAAAGAAAATTACAACCAAGTCCTTGGACTTTACGAAAAGGACCTTGCCTAAAGAAATAGGAATGCAATCAGATCCTTCACCACCGGAATCGAGCATCTCGACGCAGCGGCTGTCCGCGCCATCGCCGGGGACGAGACCACTTGGAGACGGTGCGACGTTGGATGCCGCGGCGGAGCTGAAGAAGGGCCTCCGCAATGGCACTCTGACCTGGAGGTTGAAGACGCCACAGCACGGAGTGGCTCCTTGTGCCAGGAATAACAGCAGCGGGAGCTCGCCGCCGTTGATGATCTCCGTAGATCGCAGTCAGATCTCCTCATGGAAATCCAGAGCCAAATCGCCGATCCTTCTTCCCGCAACCACTGCAGCATAGAAAGACAAGTGCTTTCGCTCCAGAAAATCCAGCAAACCTAGCTTCCCGCCGACGAACAAGACACATTAATCCGTCATCAAACTCCGAACTCTTACCACTAGCCAGAGGAGACAGATCGAAGAAGATGCAGTAGAGAACTAGGGATTCAGCCTTATGAAAGCTGGAAGATCTTCTCTTCACCGTGCACTCCGACCTCCGGAGCACCACATCAAGAAGATGAAAAAGAACCCAAGTCCAGGGCTGGCCGGAAAGCCCCAGCTCGATGCTTCATGTGCGTACCTTATTAGGAGAGATGCGTGCCTTCATCGACGTTGCTTGCAGCACCGCCTGCCACCGGCGAACTGCAGCTAGGAAGAAGAAGACCACGACGCGGCGGATCTGGCCGCCAAGATCCGTCGACCTACTCTCATACGCCATAGAGGCATACGTAGCAAAGAGGCTAAAACTAAACCTATAACTACTATGTACAAGCCAGGCAACGCATCCACGCCCACGCCTAGCAGCAGCGCCGCCGGAGAGAAGCAAGGAGCGCGCCGGCGAGGCGGCGGAGGAAAAGTCGGAAACAACTCTCAAAACACTATTTGGGAGCTTTTGGGACCGAAGCGACTTGTGTTTCACGCTTCCTTTTTCAGCAATTGAGCCGGGGCCATGCCCCGTTTTGTACACTAGGATATAAAGGAAAATCAGAATGAAATCTGGATAATAATCCACTTAATTAGGTAGATAATAAATTGATTAATATGCACCTGCTATATCACAGAGACTTAATCTGCAATTGAGCCAGGGCCATGCCCTGTTTTTTTAGACAACAAGAATATTCGAAGCGAAAGAAACGGACCGATACGTGGCCCAACAACGGTCCATTCCCGCCTTGTAAACTGCTTTTCGCCACACCAACGCTACCACTCCTTCAGAACTCCACTCTGACCATACAGTCACGCATACCGGGAGGAGCCGTGTCACCATGCGGAGCTAAATCTGAGAATGGTCTGAAAAGTAGACCATACCTCAACCCAACCTGCACCAGTCAACTTGGCAGCCCAACCTCAACTAAACTCGCTCCATATTTACGTCAATGTGTTGCAATGCTGACAACAGACCATGCGATGGAGGAAATGAATCCATGGGATCACGTCAATGCCATGGTCTTGGATCCGTCGGTTCACAGGTGACCATCGACACCGTGGCGCAATGACGGCGGTGGTCCGACATGGAGGAGTATGATCGTGAAGATGTGTAATATATCGAGGGAAACGCAGGATCGTGAACGAGGAAGTGGTACTTCCAGAGTACAATTGATGCCCTATGCTTGCTTTTGAAGGTGATATGGGAATTCCTGATGTATCCAAAGCCCAGATGTTCTATTTTCGAAGAAGCAAATATTGGCACAATATTAACACTGCTCTGCAATTTTTTTGTGTTTATGTATTTTATGAGGACTTTTACCAGCTAGAGCACATCTAAATTGCACAGT